>CM076902.1:12541964-13741964 GCA_039519145.1 Kokia cookei | reverse complement strand
CGAAGCATCTATACTGGCACCCACACAGTGCATCATGGGATAAACCGAAGCATCTATACTGACACAAACAAGGCATCATCGAATGTACCGAAGTAAAGCACATACAATGCATCATCGAATATACCGAAGCATCTATACTGGCATAAACAGTGCATCGTCGAGTAAATAGAAGCATCTATACTGGCACACAGTGCATCATTTGATAAACCGAATAATCAATACTGGTACACATAGTACATCATCGGATAAACAGAAGCATCAATACTGACACACATAGTGTATCATCAGATACACCGAAACATTTACACTGGCACACATAGTATATCATCGGATACATTGAAAATACTGGCACACACAGTGTATCATTGAATAAATCGAAAAATCTACCCTGAACACACAGCGCAACATTGGATAAACCGAAGCATCTATACTGGCACACACTGCAACATCGGATAAACCGAAGAATCTATATTGACACACACAGTATATCATCGGATAAATCGAAGCATCTATATTGGCACACATAGTGTATCATTGGATACACCGAAACTTCTATACTAGAACATACAATGCATCATCGGATAAACTGAAGCATCTATACTGAAACACACAGTGCAGCATCGGATAAACTAAAGTATCTATATTGGCACACACAGTGCATAATTAAATAAACCGAAGCATCTATACTAGCACACACAGTGCATCATCGAATAAACTGAAGCATTTATACTGACACATAAAGTACATCATCGAATAAATTGAAACATCTATACTGGCACACAGTGCATCATTGGATAAACTGAAGCATCTATACTGAAACACATAGTGCATTATCGAAAACACTAAAACATCTATACTGGCACACAGTGCATCATCGAATACACTAAAACATCTATACTGGCACATACAGTGTATCATCAAATAAACCGAAGCATCTACACTGACACATAGTACATCATTGGGTAAATCGAAGCGTCTATACTGGCACTTACAATGCATCATCGAGTAGACAAAAGCATTTATACTGGAGCACATAGTACATCATCGAATAAACCGAAACATTTATATTGGCACACAGTGCATCATCGAATAAATCGAAGCATTTATACTTGCACACATAGTGCACCATCGAATAAATCGAAGCATCTATACAAGCACACACAGTGCATCATCCGATAAACCGGAGAATCTATACTGACACACACACAGTGCATCATAAGATAGACTGAAGCATCCATACTAACATGCTAAGTGCATCATCGGGTTAATCGAAGCATCTATACTGGTACACAGTGCATCATCGGGTAAACCCAAGCATCTGTACTGACACACACAGTGCATCATCGGATAAGCTGAAGTATCTATACAAGCACACCCAATACATCATTAGATAAACTGAAGCTTCTACACTGACACACATAGTGCATTATCAGATACAAAAAAATCTACACTAGCACACATAGTTCATCATCGGATACACCAAAAATACTTGCACATATACATGATCGAATAAATTGAAGCATCTATATTGACACACACATTGCATTATTGGATAAACCGAAGCATCTATGCTGACATACAGAGCATCATCGGATAAACCAAAGAATCTATACTGGCACACGTAGTGCATCATCGGATAAATCGAAGCATCTATACTAGTATATATAGTGTATCATCGAATACACAAAAACATCTATACTGACACACAGTGCATCATTGGATAAACTGAAGCATCTATACTGGTACACACAGTGAATCATCAAATAAAGCGAAGTATCTATACTGGCACACAATGCATCATCGGGTAAATCGAAGCATCTATACTGGTACACACAATGCATTATCAGATAAATTGAAGCATCTATATTGACACACAAAGTGCATCACCGGATAAAATAAAGCATCTATACTGGCACACATAGTGCATCATCGGATAAATTGAAGCATTTATACTAACACGCATAGTGTATCATCGAATACATCAAAACATCTATACTGGCACACACTATTCATTTTCGGATAAACAGAAGCATTTATACTGACATACAAAGTGCATAATAAAATAAATCAAAGCATTTATACTGGCACACACAGTGCAACATCGTATAAACCAAAGTAACTATAATGGCACACGCAGTGCATTATCGGATAAATCGAAGCATTTATACTGGGACACATAGTGCATTATCGGGTAAACTGAAGCATTTATACTGACACACATAGTGCATCATCGGGTAAACAGAAGCATTTATACTGACATATACAGTGCATCTTTGCGTAAACCGAAGCGTCTATACAGGCACACAAAATGCATCATCGGGTAAATCAAAGCATTTATATTGAAACAGACAATGCATCAATGAATATACTGAAGAGACTATACCGGAACATATAGTCCATCATCGGATATACCAAAGCATTTATACTAGCATACACACAGTGCATCATCGAATAAACCAAAGCATCTATACTGGCACCCACACAGTGCATCATCGGATAAATCGAAGCATTTATACTAGCACCCACATAGTGCATCATCGGATAAATCGAAGCATCTATACTGGCAGCCACACAGTGCATTATCGGATAAACCGAAGCATCTATACTGGCACACATAATGTATCATAAGATAAATTGAAGTATCTATACTGGTACACACAGTGCATAATAGAATAAACTGAAGCATCTATACTAGTACACAGCACATCGTTAAATAAACCGAAGCAATAGTGCATTATTAAATAAACCAAAGCATCTATACTGGTACACAGAGTATATCCTTGGGTAAACCGAAGCATCAACACTAGCACACACAGTGCATCATCGAATAAACTAAAGCATCTTTACTGGCATACACAGCGCCTCATCGAATAAATCGAAGCATTTATATTGACACACACTGTGCATCATCGAATAAACCGAAGCATCTATAATGGCACACATAGTACATCATTGAGTAAACCAAAGTATCTATACTGCATACAGTGCATTATCAAGTAAACTGAAACATCTACACTGACACACATTGTGCATCATCGGATAAACAAAAGCATCTATAGTGGCACAAAAAGTGCATCTTCAAATAAATTGAAGCATCTATACTGGCAAACACAGTATCGTCGAGTAAACTGAAGCATCTATACTGGCACACACAGTATATTATCGAGTAAATCGAAACATCTATACTGGCACACATGATGCATTATCGAGTAAATCGAAGCATCTATATTGGCAAACACAGTGTATCATCGGGTAAACCGAATTATCTATATCGACGCACACAGTACGCCATCAAATCAATTAAAGAATCTATACTGACACACACAGTGCCTCATCGAATAAATCAAAATGTCTATATTGACACACAGTGCATTATCGAATAAACTGAAACATCTATACTGGTACACATAGTGCATTATCGAGTAATCCAAAGCATCTATACTGGCACACAGTGCATTATCTGGTAAACAAAAACATTTATACTGGTATACATTGTGCACCATCGGATAAATAGAAGCATCTATAGTGGCACAATAAGTGCATCTTCGAATAAAGTAAAGCATCTATACTAACACAAAGTGTATTATCAGATAAACTAAAACATCTATAGTAGCAAACACAGTGTATCGTCGAGTAAATCGAAGCATTTATACTGACACACACAGTGCATTATCGGGTAAATCGAAGCATTTATACTGGCACACATAATGTATTATCAAGTAAACTGAAGCATATATACAGGCACACATAATATATTATCTGGTAAATCAAAGCATCTATACTAGCACACACAGTACATCGCAGGGTGAACCGAAGCATTTATACTAGTACACACAATGCATCGTCGGGCAAACACAGTGCATCTATACTAGCAAACACAGTGCATCATCGGATAAATCGAAGCATCTATACTATCACACAAAGTGTACCATCTCATAAATTGAAGCATCTATACGAGAACATATAATGCATTATCTAAAAAACCAAAGCATCTATACTAGCACGCACAGTGCATCTAATAAATCGAAGCATCTATACTAGCACACATAGTGCCTCATCTAATAAATCAAAGCATCTATACTAGCACACACAATGCATCATCTAAAAAACAAAAGCATCTATACTAGCACATATAGTGCGTCATCAGATAAACCAAGGCATTTATTCTAGCACACACAATGCATCATCAGGTAAACTGATACATTCATATTGGCTCACACAGTGTATCATCGATTAAATTGAGGTATCTATACTGCCACACGCAGTACATCATCGAGTAAACCGAGACCTCTATTCTAGGATACATAGTTTATTATCGAGTACACTGAGGTATCTATACTGCACACACAGTGCATCATCAGGTAAGTCGAAGCATCTATACTAGCACACATAGTGTTTCATTGAGTAAACTGAGGCACCAATATTGGCACACATAGTGCATCATCAAGTAAACCGAGAGATTTATGCTGGCACACATAGTTCATCATCAAGTAAATCGAGGTATCTATATTGGCACACACAGTGCATCATCGAGTAAACCAAAGGATCTGTACTGCCACACACAATGCATCATTGGGTAAACAGAGACATCTATACTGGTATACACAGTGTATCTTCGGTTAAACAGAGGCATCTAAACTGGCACAAACAGTGATCATCAAGTAAATCGAGGCATCTATACTGGCACATATAGTATATCATATAATAAATCGAAGCATCTATACTGGCACACACAGTATATCATATAATAAATCGAAGCATCTATACTGGCACACAGAGTGTAACATCAAGTAAATCGAGACATCTATATTGGCACACAAAGTACATAATCGAGTTAATCGAGGTATCTATACTGCCATACACAGTGCATCATCGAGTAAATTGAGGTATCTATATTGGCACACATTACATCATAAGGTAAGTTGAGGCATCTATACTAGCACACACAGTGCATCATCTGATAAATCGAGGCATCTATACTACTACACAGTACGATATTGGGTAAATCATAGTGTCACGGACCGCGCACTGAGGCCCGAGACAAGGACACATCAAGCTGCCCAAGAAGCACTCTGTAGAATTTTGGGCCTATCACCACTTAGCCCAACACTTAGATTTGAAGAGCCTTTCAAAGAAGATATGGCAAGTGGTATATAATCAGGAATATTTCCTTTTTATTCTTTCCATATCTTTGTAAAATCTTATCATTGTATCTCAACCGTCGATGTACTCTAATTTTGACCGTTGGATGTAGGGGGCTTCAACTATAAATAGAGGCTTACCCCCACCTCATTTTACACACTACACATTTTCATACTTGAATATACAAAGTATTCACTCAATTTCTCCCTTGTCGTTTTGTTTTGCCTTTTTCTTTCAGAGTTCCTTTGCTTTCGTTAGGATCTAAGCACTTTAGCTTTGATCGAGATTCAGGCTTACTTAGTCGTTGTTTGATCAAGAAGCGTCTAAGGTCGCACGCTCCAAGATTTGAATTCTACGGACGTGACAAGTGGTATCCGAGCCTGTTCGAGTGAGAGAAATGGCACCACAAAACACAAGCGATGTTCCAGCAGTTGAACAAGAGACCCGTGCTGCTGCTGAGAAGAAGAGGAGAGAGAGTTCCAGGGACATCATTTCAGCATTGGAGAGGAGGGTCGTTAGAGTTGAAGATTCCATAAAGGAAGTCAAGGAGACCCAAGAAGATACAGAACCGTACTTTGAGAGAGTGGGTTCTCTTAAAGAAGAAGTCATGATTGCGGTTCAAGGACTTCTCGACGAGATGTATGAGAAGTTAGACCAATGGGACAATTCCCTTGAAGTAGCAGGGGAAGTTACAAAAGCCGAGTTGGTGGAGGAGATCAAGGATCTTCGAAATGAGCTTGCCATTTACAAGAGAGCTGTAAAGAATGGCATAATGTCAGAAACAGTGGCACCCACACCCAGGATCGATGTCCCAAAGCCAAAGATGTATGCAGGGACACGATCAGCCCAAGATGTTGAGAATTTCATTTGGGCCATGGTGCAACACTTCCGAGCCATGGGGGTCAAGGACGAAGCAACAAAGGTAAACACTGCTTCCGTCTATTTGACTGATATCGCTCTTCTATGGTGGCGACATAGGTGTTCCGAGAAGGAGAATGGGGAAATTCCCATTACAACATGGAGTGAGTTTCAGTCCGAGCTCAAGGAACATTTTTATCCCAAGAATGCGCAACTAGAAGCCCGAGCAAAGTTGCGACAACTCAAGCATACTAGCTCAATTCAAGATTATGTGAGACAATTCACCGAGCTCAAGCTTCAAATCCCAAAGTTGAGTGAGGAAGAAGGATTCTTTACCTTCTTGGACGGACTTCAACGATGGGCTAAAATGGAGTTGAACCGTATGGGGGTCCAAGAGCTTTCTAAAGCTTTGTCCGCAGCTGAGTCAATTACCGAATTCGAGATCAAAAGGTCCGAGTCTACCAAACCAAAGCCAAAATTCAAAGGCAATGGTGGGGGAGACAAGGAAAGACCAGCCAAGAAGGGGCCTGAGAAGCCGACAGGTAATAATATCAAGTTTCACAGACCTTGGGAGAAGAACAATGAGCCATTCAAGTGGTACGTTTGCGGAGGAAAGCACTTGGCTAGGAACTGTCCTCAAAGGGAGAAAGCCGCTGCCATCCAAAGGAAGGATGCTGAAGAGGAGACTCTTAAGCTTAACTCCATCATGAGTTCCATGGAGGTTAAGAAGGGTCAGAAGAAGAAGGGACTGATGTTTGTCGACATTACTGTGACAGGCCAAAAGATGAGTGCACTAGTGGACACCGGTGCATCAGAATTGTTCGTGTCCGAGCAAGCTGCCAAGAGACTTGACCTTCGTGTTGAGAAGGCAAGTGGGTTTATTAAAACCATCAATTCTGAAGAGGCTCCGATTGCGGGGGTGGCAAAAGAAGTCATGCTAAACCTTGGGGGTTGGATCGGTAAGGAAAACATCAAGGTAATCCCTTTGGATGACTTTGATTTCGTGATTGGACTTAATTTCCTTGATCGGGTTAATGCGTTTCCTGTTCCCTTTGCCGATTGTTTATGCATTTTGGATCCGAAACATAAATGCATTGTTCCGACAACTCGAAAGGCTGGAGTTGAAGCCAAGATGTTATCAGCCATCCAGCTTAGCAAGGGGGTGCGCAAGGAGGAACCAACTTACTTTGCTGCGTTGGTTGATGAGCAACCTACCAAGTCCGTCGGGTCCCGAAAGAGGTGGGACAAGTGTTGGCAAAATTCAAAGATGTGATGCCAACCGAGTTACCCAAAAGCTTGCCACCAAAGAGAGAGGTGGATCACAAGATTGAACTCGTGCCAAATGCGGAGCCACCCGCTAGAGCCCCTTACCGAATGGCTCTACCCGAGTTAGAGGAGTTGCGCAAACAGTTGAAAGAACTCCTAGAGGCGGGTTATATCCGACCGTCTAAGGCACCCTATGGTGCACCGGTACTCTTTCAGAAGAAGCACGATGGGACGCTTCGAATGTGTATCGATTATCGAGCTTTGAACAAGCTCACTGTGAAGAACAAGTACCCGATCCCGCTCATTGCTGACTTGTTCGATCAATTTTGTGGTGTAAGGTGGTTCACCAAGTTGGATTTGAGGTCTGAATATTATCAGGTTCGAATAGTCGAAGGAGATGAACCAAAGACTGCATGTGTGACGCGCTATGGTTCATATGAATTCTTAGTGATGCCCTTCGGCCTCACGAACGCCCCCGCCACTTTCTGTACTCTCATGAACAAGGTATTACAACCCTTCCTTGATCAATTTGTTGTTGTTTACCTTGACGACATTGTGATTTATAGCAAGACACTTGAAGAGCATTTGGGGCATTTAAGAAAGGTATTCAAAGTCTTGCGAGAGAACGAGCTCTATGTCAAAGAAGAGAAGTGCTCGTTTGCCCAACAAGAGGTCCCTTTCTTAGGCCACATTGTGGGAGGTGGCAAGATTCGAATGGATGGGACCAAAGTCCGAGTTATTGATGATTGGGACCCGCCAACCAAGGTGACAGAGTTTAGATCCTTCTTGGGGCTAGCCAATTATTATCGAAGGTTCATCAAAGGCTACTCCAAAATAGCCGCACCTTTGATCGAGTTACTGAAGAAGGACAAGACGTGGGATTGGAGTATCGAATGCCAACAAGCCTTTGCAGATTTGAAGATGGCCATGGTAAATGAACCAGTGTTGGTGTTACCTGATTACACCAAGTCATTTGAGATCTACACCGATGTGTCCGATGTTATCATTGGTGGAGTTCTTATGCAAGAGGGACATCCGGTTGCCTTTGAAAGCCGGAAGCTCAGTGAGACCGAGAGGAAGTACACGGTCCATGAGAAGGAAATGACTGCAGTAGTGCACTGCTTGCGCACTTGGCGACACCACATACTTGGGTCCAGGTTTGTGGTATACACGGACAATGTTGCCAATAGTTATTTTCTAACACAAAAGAAGTTGTCTCCAAAGAAGGTCCGATGGCAGGAATTCCTTGCAGAATTTGATTTTTCCATGGAGTACAAGCCAGGAAAGGTGAATTTTGTTGCCGATGCCCTAAACCGAGGGTACAACATGGAGTCTGTTATTTTGCCGAAGGGACAACTATTAGAGCGCATCAAAGAGGGGTTGTCACATGACCCAACAGCCAAAATGCTCATCGATTATGCCAAAGAAGGGAGAACCAGAAAATTTTGGCTTGAAGGGGACATACTATATGCTCGAGGACATCGCCTTTATGTGCCTCAGTTTGGAGAATTGCGCAAGGGGCTCATGAGGGAATGCCATGATTCCAAGTGGGCAGGACATCCGCGGATGAACCGGACATTGGCACTGATTGCAGAAAACTATTACTGGCCGCACATGAGCACAGATGTTGAAGTCTATGTGAAGACTTGTCTTGTGTGCCAACAGGACAAGATAGAGATGAAGAAACCGGTGGGACTGTTGCATTCATTGCCCATTCCCGAGCGACCATGGGAAAGTGTTTCCATGGATTTTATTGTCGGTTTGCCCAACACTGACGGCTTGTCAAGTATCATGGTTGTTGTTGACAGGTTTTCAAAGTATGGGACGTTCATTCCAGCGTCTAAGGTATGTCCAGCCGAGGAGGCAGCTCGTCTTTTCCTCAAGCACGTGGTCAAATATTGGGGAGTGCCAAAGACGATTATCAGTGATCGAGACACACGATTCACGGGGAGATTTTGGACCGAATTATTCAAGCTCATGGGATCAAGCTTGAACTTTTCAACAAGTGTTCATCCCCAAACCGACGGGCAAACTGAACGAGTGAATGCACTTTTGGAGATCTATTTGAGGCACTATGTGAGTGCAACACAGCACCACTGGCCAAAACTGTTGGATGTAGCTCAGTTTTCCTACAACTTGCAACGGAGTGAGGCCTCAAACCAAAGTCCGTTCGAGATCGTGACCGGGCAACAACCGCTTACACCCAACACGGTTGTTTCCAAGTATGAAGGGCCAAATCCAGCAGCACACAAGTTTGCCACAGAGTGGCAAGAGCATCACGACTTAGCCCGAGCTTGTTTACACAAGGCAGGGAATCGGACCAAGAAGTAGGCAGATCGAAAACGTAGGGACGTGAATTTCCAAGTTGGTGATCTAGTCCTTGCCAAATTGACAGGAATCTTGCGTAACCCAACCGTGCACAAAGGGCTTGTGCGAAGATACGAGGGTCCATTCCGAGTCGTGAAGCGGGTAGGCACGATGGCCTATAGATTGGAGTTGCCACCGACCATCCGAGCTCATCCAGTGTTCCATGTTAGCTTACTCATGAGTCAGATCCGGATCGAGGCAAATCACACCGAGCGCCAGTCGGAGTGAAGATCTCTTATGAGAATGAGGTTCGAGAGATCCAAGCGGAGAGAGTTATTCGACGACTAGGATACAGACCAAGGCATGAATATTTCGTTCAATGAAAGGGACTTCCCGATAGTGAGGGTAGTTGGGAACTAGCCGAGGGTCTATGGCAATTCAAAGACCAAGTGGACAGATACCATGCAAGCAGAGTGACGAGGGCGTCACTAGATTCAGTGGGGGAGAATGTCACGAACCGCGCACTGAGGCCCGAGACAAGGACACATCAAGCTGCCCAAGAAGCACTCTGTAGAATTTTGGGCCTATCACCACTTAACCCAACACTTAGATTTGAAGAGTCTTTCAAAGAAGATATGACAAGTGGCATATAATCAAGAATATTCCCTTTTTATTCTTTCCATATCTTTGTAAAATCTTATCATTGTATCTCAACCGTCGATGTATTCTAATTTTGACCGTTGGATGTAGGGGACTTCAACTATAAATAAAAGTTTACCCCCACCTCATTTTACACACTACACATTTTCATACTTGAATATACAAAGTATTCACTCAATTTCTCCCTTGTCTTTTTGTTTTGCCTTTTTTTTTCAGAGTTCCTTTACTTCCGCTAGGATCTAAGCACTTTAGCTTTGATCGAGATTCAGGCTTACTTAGTCGTTGTTTGATCAAGAAGCCTCTAAGGCCGCACGCTCCAAGATTTGAGTTCTACGGACGTGACAATAGCATCTATACTGGCACAAACAGTGTATCATCGAGTAAACTAAGTATCTATACTAGTACACATAGTGCATCATCGAGTAAACTGAGGCATCTATATTGGCACACAGTGCATCATCGGGTAAACCCAGACATCTATTCTGGCACACACAGTTCGTTATCGAGTAAACTGAGGCATCTATACTAGCACACATAGTGCATCATCGAATAAACTGAGGCATCTATTATGACACACAGTTCGTCATCGAGTAAACTGAGGCATCTATACTAGCACACATAGTGCATCATTAGGTAAATCGAGGCATCTATATTGGCACACACATTTTATCATCTAATAAATCGAGACATCTATACTAGTACACACAGTGCAACGTCAAATAAATCGAGGCATCTATATTGGCACACATAATGCATAATCGAGTAAATTGAGGCATCTATATTAGTATACATAATGCATCATCAAGTAAACGAGGCATCCATACTAGCATACAATGCATCATCGAGTAAACAAAAGTATCTATACTAGCACACACAATGCATCATCTGATAAATCGTGGCATCTATACTAGTACTCATAGTGCAATATCAAGTAAATCAAGGGCTTTATACTGGCACACATAATCAATCGAGTAAATCGAGAAATCTATACTGACAAACACAGTACATCATCAGGTAAGCCGAGGCATCTAAATAAGCACACAGAGTGCATCATCAGGTAAGCCGATGCATCTATATTAGTACAGTAAACAGAGAGATCTATGCTGACACACAATGTATCATCGAACAAACCGAGACATCTGTACTGGCGCATATAATGAATCAACGGGTAAACTGAGGTATCTGTATTGACACACACAATGCATCATCGAGAAAACTAAGGCATCTATACTGACACACACAGCGCATCATTGGGTAAACCGAGACATCTTTATTGGAACATACAGTGCATCATCTGGTAAATCGAGAGATTTGTATTGGTACACAAAGTGTATCATCGAGTAAACCGAGACATCTTTACTGGCACACATGCATTATTCGGTAAACCGAGGCATCTATATTGGCACACATAGTGCATTAGTAAGTAAATTGAAACATCTATACTGGCACACACAATGCATCATATATACTTGCACACAATGCATCATCGGGTATATCGACGCATCTATATTGGAACACACACTGCATAATCTGATAAATCGAGGTATCTATACAAGTACACCCAGTACGATAACGAGTAAACCAAGGCATTTATACTGACACACACAGCACATCATCGAGTAAATCGAGGTATCTATATTGGCACACAGTGCATCATCTAGTAAGTCGAGGCAATATTAGCACACACAGTTCATCATCGAGTAAATCGAGGCATCTATACTGGTACACAGTATATCATCTAATAAATCAAAGCGTCTATACTGACACACACAGTGCAACATCATGTAAATCGAGGCATCTATATTGGCATACATAGTGCATAATCGAGTAAATCGACGCATCTATACTAGTACACACAGTGCATCATCAGGTAAACCAATGCATCTATACTGGCACACAATGCCTCATCGAGTAAACTGAGGCATTTATACTGGCATACAGTGCATTATTTGATAAATTGAGGCATCTATATTGGTACACACAGGGCAATATCAAGAAAATCGAGGCATCTATACTAGCATGCGCAATGCATCATTGAGTAAATCGAGGCATCTATATTGGCATGCGCAATGCATCATTGAGTAAATCGAAGCGTCTATACTGGCATGCGCAGTGCATCATTGAGTAAATTGAGGCATCTATACTAACACACAGTGCATTATCGGGTAAACTGAGGCATCTATACTGGCGCACAGTGTATTATCGGGTAAGCCGAGGCATCTATATTGGCACACACAGTTCATCATCGAGAAAACCAAGGCATCTATACTAGCACACACAGTACATCATCGGGTAAACCGAGGCATCTATACTGGCACACACAATATATCATCTAATAATTCGAGGCATCTATACTGGTACACAGTGCAACATCAGGTAAACTGAGGCAACTATATTGGCACACAGTGCATAATCAAGTAAATCAAGACATTTGTATTGGCACACATAAATATTATCAGGTAAACCGAGGCATCTATACTAACACAGTGCATCATCGAGTAGACTGAGACATTTATATTGGCACACACAATGCATCATCTCATAAATCAAGGCATCTATACTGGTACACACAGTGCAATATCGGGTAAATTGAGACATTTATATTGGTACACACAATGCATTATCGGGTAAGTCGAGGCATCTATATTGACACACACAGTGCATCATAAAGTAAGCCGAAGGATCTATATTGGCACACATAATGCATCATCGAGTAAACTGCGGCATCTATATTGACACACACAATGCATCGAGTAAATCGAGACATCTATACTGGCGCACACAATGCATCATCGGGTAAATCGAGGCATCTATACTTGCACACACAGTGCATCATTGAGTAAATCGAGGCATTTATACTAGCATATACTGTGCATCATCAAGTAAATCGAGGGATCTATACTGGCACATAGTGCATTATCGAGTAAACCGAGGCATCTATACTTGCACACATAGTGCATTATCGAGTAAACCGAGGCATCTATACTGCTACACACAATATATCATCGAGTAAATCGAGGCATCTGTACTGGCACACACAGTGCATCATCGTGTAAATCGAGGCATCTATATTGGCACACACAATACATCATCAAGTAAATCGAGGCATCTATACTGACACACACAGTACATCATCAGATAAATCGAGACATCTATATTGGCGCACACAATGCATCATTGAGTACTAACGCACACAATGCATCATTACGTAAACCGAGACATCTATACTGGCACACAAAGTGAATATTTAAGTAAATCGAAGTATATATATTGGCACACACAGTGCATCATCAAATAAATTGAAGCTTCTATATTGGCACACACAGTGCATTATCGAATAAACCGAATCCTCTATACTGGCACACATAATGCATTGTCAAATATATCGAAATACCTATAGTAACACACACAATGATACCTTTTATATTATATTATTTTAATATTTAATAATTTTATACCTTTTATATTTAGTGGAATTTTTTGTTCCAATAATCATCGAGAATCTTTTCTTCATGGGATTGCCTCAATAGTCCTTTGTTCGCCTCATCCATTTTTTTGTTTTCTTCAAACAGAACTTTGACCTGTAGATAAAATATCTTGTTGTCACAAGGGAAAAGCAAATTTCGACAAGCATACCCAATGTCCAAATTCCTTGGTTCTCTCTCTTCTTCAACTTTATTAAGGTTTATCCTGAGATGTTCCTTGTCTTTCTTAAGAGTCTTTACTTAAAGAGCTACTGTCAAAATTTTTTGAGTTGAAGGCCTTTCATTTTTACAAATCAATTGTGCTTGAATTGACTCAAGTAAATTCTCTTCCTCAGTTGTGCCCTCGGAAGAAGAATCCATCTACAAGTGCAATATATGATTGTCAATATGGAGATATAATAGTTCTTGACTAAGCTATAGATGATTGCAGGTTTTCTAATCAATCATGGACAAGCAAAAACTAAACAAGTAAGAACTTAGCAACAAAGAACGGTTTCATATTGCATATTCAACTACGTTTACATGTTTAACATATTCTTTATAAACTAAATATCTATAATTTACCAATTAAATCCAGCAAAATCACATGCTAATCAATCCGTCCAAAAAATAAACAAGTAAGAACTTAGTAACAACTAATTAGAGGGAAAAGAATTCTAATTTACCCCTTGGCTCTCATAACGGTGTTGGTAGAATCTTAATTTTTCATTTAACTTCCCTAACTCTTCTTCCAATTCATGAACCCCTAATCTCAGCTTTCTTTGCCCTCTCATCAGCTTCATTTCCCAAATCCATCAATGCCTCCCTATCACAATCATAAAGTAAACACTCCCTTTCCCATTTGTTACACTGACTTAACAAATTTGCACACTCTGCCGCAAGCTTCTGATTCTCTTGCACGAATCTCTTCAACGCCACTGCATTCATATTCGCTTCGGCCTTTAGGGGGAAAAAAGAGGACCATTATAAATGTCAATAATTTCACATTTTGAATACAAATATTTTTTGGCTTTGTTTTATAGTTGACCCACCTTTGACCGCTCGATGACTGATTATAAAATTTTAAGACAAACAAATGAGCATAGAACACAAGAGTGGGAGAGGTTATCCAGCCACATTCATCTTTGGAATCTGGATTCTATTTCTGCCTATTGTAGATCTTCCCCAAGAATGACTTCAACACTGCTTGCACTGGTTTGCTAGGATGAGCTTAAATTGAGGTTACGAGCCTCTCATAGCTCTTGCTTTCGTAGTCCTCAAATACGCCCTGTCAATACAACATTAGGAAATACTGTTAAATAAATCACATAACATTTCCTGCTTTCTTTTTATGTTCCAAGAAGAAATCCCTAATTATATTGAACCTTGAGATTAATCTCATTGTGTAGAGCCTTCACTTTAGCAACATTGACAGGGTCTGGTTTCCCATAGTTCTCCTGGAAGCAAAGCATAACTTAAATAAGTAACCATATCAAATTTTATTAGAAATAAGACAACTGATAGAAACAGTTCCAATCTTACAAATAGCACTTTCTTCTGCTCCTCATTGCAGATCTCCAAAGCTTTAACCACCAACCAAGAGCACTTAAAATCTTCAATATCAGTTCCAATCTGAGATTTACACAGAGCTTGAGTAAGACTTTCATTAAAACAAATGATGTAAGCTTTCTAACTTTCACCAAAAGACTTCTAGTTCCAAAGTTCCTATCTTACCTTACCAATGGTCTCAGGATTGCCAAAGCAATCCAAATAGTCATCCTGCAGAAAAGGAAAATTCAATATTAACATACGGTATCTGAGAATAAAAGAAGAGCAACCAAGAAACTAAATCCACCTGCCAAGAAAGCAGATCACAAGCACATTCTGGGAATCAAACATGCTGGGTAGTTCTTGAATGAAACCTTCTCAATGTTCAACAGAAATCACAAATTTTTAAAAGTTCAACTACAATAAAACCTCTGATAGATTGCCAATAATTCAATGTGCATGCTTCAAGTGAAATGGAGGTTGATACTCACAGGAAGATAAAATGAATAGTAGGCAGTCTTGTACTGAACAATGCGACGGCGCCTGAAAGAGATTTTTAACCAATATATAAGAAATACTATTAGAAAGAGCTGAAATGGCAAAAATTGAAACGAGGCAAAGGGTGGAACTTTCTCACTGTTCGACCGCAATATGATAAAAGGTCACTTATCACTTGGATTATGCACGATGGTTGTACAACCTTTCATTTCATAAAACAAATAATTGCTAAAGTTTCACTTACTGGTTTAATGAGTATTTGGATAGATCCTTTTCTCCTTCAATTGTTGTAATCAGATCTATCTTCTATCCTGAAGCTGTTTGAAACTCCACCTGTGTAAACCAAATATCCGAAAACATTTAGTATAGTTCTTGAATGAGAGAAATTAAGATACACACAAATCCATTACCTCATTAAATAAATCTAGCAGATCCACATAGTAAGGTTTCCCACGAAAGTGATTTTTGAGAATCCTGGGGATGTGATTGCGAAGTATAACACCATCATTTACAGCAATCATACCAACCTACAAGGAGTTCAAACAAAGTTAATTGATTTTGGCAGAGGGAAATTTTAAGCAAATTATATACGACAATAGGATCTGATTTGGTACAGACCTTGGGCAATCTAAACCAACTACGCCGGGTGTGAGAGTTGTCCATGATGTCATCAAAAGAAAATATGCCTGAAGCTGCAGTTTTTCTTGCGAGAAAGCAAGCACAAGGTTTATTGTCATCTCATAGTAACAGCATAACAACTAGCGGAAGCAGCACAAGTGTATGTTATGTTAATAAGAAAGGAGTAAAAATGACAAGATTAGAGGGATACCCGTTCAATACACCAACCGAACGCACTTGTAAGAAAAATCCCATCTTGGGTCAATTCCTTTCCATCTTTCAACAGGCGGTAGCTATCAATCACAGAGAGTCCACTATTCAGTTTCCCTGAAAACAAACAAGTTGCAGCGTATGAAGATCCAAGCCAAGAAAGTTAGAAAAAGCTTTAAAAAATTAACAAGTCATACAATGGTCGTTAAATTACCACCAGGCACATTGTAGTCCAGCATCTGAAAGGGTAAAGGAAATCGGATGGTCAAAAAAAGAAAAGAAAAACTTTGGCGAGATAGATAAGTATAAACGGAAAGTAAGGGGAGAAAGTGGAATACCCGTTCAACCCATTGATGAGAATCGTCGGTAAACTCGAAAGTAGGATCCTAGAGGAGCTCCGATTTGAGCTGGGAATACACATAGAGAAATGCTGACTTGAGATCCGCCATCTACGCAAAGCCAAGATTTGGGAAGACCCAATGTCTTTTTCTTAACGATTTGGGAACACCTTTGACCGCTCGATAGTTTGGCCTTTCTCTTTCAGTTTTAAGAGAAGTAACAGATACTACCCACGGAGCCGGCGCTGGGTTTCTTCGGAGGAACGGAGTTTCAATTGCAAAGATTCAGTGGAGATTTGAAGACCTGAGGAATTATCTATTGTTTTTTTTCATGTAATCATCGATTTCTTAAGGAATCTCCATGTTTTCAATTACTCAAAATTTTGATTGACAAAGAACACAAGATATCACAAAATCCAAAATATAATCTTTTTAGAGAAACGGTTGAGTCAAAAGTGGGAAAAAAAGTGACAAATTAGAAGTAATTCGGAACTGGAATCAGGGATTTGGAAATAGAATACAAAAATTGAGGAATTTAGGGTGACTTCGGAAAGAGATTTGTTTTTCCTCCCTTTTTGTCTTTCACTTTCGCTGCGTTGTTTCAAATTGAAAGAAAAGTGGCCGTGACTCGCCGTTAGACAGCCTTTTAATTTTTAAAAGCCCAAATATGGTTAAAATACATCACAAGTTTTTATACTTTTTGAACATTTATAATTTAGTCCCTAACTTCTATTTTCATATCTTTTTTTATTTTTGGCCAAATATTTTCAAGGAATTTAGTCATCTAGTTTTTAATTTTCAAAATTCAAGATCAATTGTTAACGGTGTTAAATTTTTTTGTTAAATTTATTAGTATGATATTTAAAAAAATATATTCACTTACAAGCCATGTAATTAAAAATTAAAATTGTAGTTAACTTGAATTTAATAAAAAAAATTAACAAAATTATCAATTTAACTTAAATTTCAAAATCTAAAAATTAAAGTTACTAAATTTCTGAAAATAAAAATATAAGAATTAAATTCCATATTTTTAAAAAGTAAAAAAATTTATGGTATATTTAACTCCAAATACCTATAAGGTGACCCTACTGCTTACCTGACAATATCTTTTGTTTTTTTCTTTTTTCTAGTTGGGCCAATAACATTTCTCTTATGGATTTTATTAACCCAAATAAAATTGTAATCACGGAAGCAATAAAAGAAGTAAATGAGGGGCAACCAAAGCAACGGATAAACAAATATTTTTTTGTGTTTACCTTAATTTATTAGTACTTTAGCAACAACGTAATTAATACGACTCGAATTTAAATCACATCTGAAATAATGAACACCCTAATCCTAATCATCATATCAATATACGAAGTTCATCATATTATATATTATTTTATAAGGTACAGAAACAATAATCTTATACAAAGTAGTTCATTAAATGACAAGTACTTTAATTATTTGTTGATACTTTCCATTCAAAAAAAGAATTGGAACATAAATGTACAAAATATTTTATAACCCTAAAATGATAGATCAAAATATGTCAATAACAATACTTACGAGTATAGGAACAAAAACAACACGCGCATGGATAAAATAAATTTACCTTATGGTAGGCCAATTCATTTGGATTGGATTTTTCAAAGTTATGGTACAAAATTACTATTATTTATTAAATATTAAAATAAAAATTAGTTTTAATCGAACTTTAATTAATCCTCATTTGATTTCTTATTGTCGTTAGTATCGATTGCTTCCATAAAAGATGAAGTTTTATCTTCAATTTCTTGCACCTGCATTTTAGATTTTAAAAAGAAATTTTACATTAAGCATAAAAAAAAAAGGTATTTGTCTAAACTTAGAAATATTGACATTTTATTTATTTTTATACTCATATTTAGATATGTTTATATGTTGGGTTATCTGTTCAGATTTGAAGGTTCGCCTGAATTTGAGAAGATTTGGACAAAAATATTAGATTCAAAAAATGGGTTTGGACAAAAAAATTAAATTCGTTTAAAATATGAGTTGAACTCGGGCTTGAACTTTTAAGACCCGAGCCTGGTCCAGTCCGATCTATTTTTAAGTTTATAATATTTTATATTATGTTATTTTTATATATTATTTAATTTAGAGCACATTAAAAAAATTAATATATACTAAATATATAATACTATTATCATGTAAACATTAAAATAATGTTGAGATGACTTTATAAAAAAATTCAATAAATAAAAAATATATAAAATTATTAAATATTAAAATAAAATAAAATAAATATTTTTAAATATTAAAAAATAATATATACGGACTTAAAAAATGAGTTTAGATTAGTTTTTTATAAATATGAGAGGTTTTGGGTAAAATTTTAGACTCATATTTTGGACTGGATTGGACTTGGACAAACATAAAATATATTAACTTCATGTTTAAATTCGAACCTAACTCGACTCAACCCATAAACATCACTACTCATATTATATAATTTATAAGAATATATATATATGGACATTCAAACTACATTAAATCATCATGTTTTAAAGCTTTTAAATAACTAAATATTAAAAAAAAAATACTTATACATTTGTATATTTTCAATAAATAATAAATCATTCAATTATTAATGAGGACCAATAAGTGCAAGTTGAATTTAATAAAGCGACACATGATTTTTAAAATGTAATAAAAATAAGATTAAAATTTTCTTCAAATTTTAAATAAGAGGTTTTTTATTGGAGAAATTTTTTTGAGGAATATATTTGAGTAATTTAAATAAAAATTTTATATTAATTATATTTAAAAATAAAAAATGAAAAAAGTTGATTTTATTATTCTTATATTTTTTAAAGGTATTTAAATTTAATTTTAAAGAGGATAAGTATTTAATTGGGAGCAGCTCATGGCTTCTTTTTTTCATGCAATCTAAAAGGGATAATTGCTTCATTAGGTCTTTGAATATTTTATATAATTAAATTTCAATCCGATGTCGTTAATGACAACAACGATATCCAAAAAAATTATTATTATTTAAAACCAACTAATGATTGGCCCATTATGAAGGATGATACCACCAATGACAATGACGACACTTATGTTTACTTTTCACGATAGATTATTTTCGTACATGATTTTGCAAGTGAATATTTTCATAAATAATTAATTTAGGGTTAAATATAAAATTAATACATGAATTTGTCCACTTCTCCCAGATTAGTACCTAAAGTTTTTTTGTCCCAGATTGATACCCGAACTTTTTTTTTGTCCACTAATTTGGTATTAGAGTCTAACACTATTAAGTCTGAGACATGTGGTAAAATAATATTGTAACACGTGACATAAATAATGTCATAGTGATGTCATAATCTAAAAAACTAATAATAATAAACTTTTTTCCTCTTTTTACATTTCTATCCCCAATTTTGTTAATGTTTCTATTTTTTTCTTCCTTTATTTTTTCTCTCTTTTTTTTTCTTCTTCTTTCAACCTAGGTTTTTTGATCAACCTTAAAACCTTTTTCTTCCATTTATTTTTTTTCTGTTTGTTTCACGAGAAAAAACCAATTTAAAAAACCCTTAAAACCCATGATGCATAAATAAGATGAACACGATGAATAGATAACATCATTTGCAAATAGAAAATTATAATACTTATATTTGATTTCACTAATTCTTCTTCCCTTCTTACTTTATTTCATTCTCTCTTTACCATTTTTCAACTGAGGTCTCTCTTTTGTTGGAATCTGTAGAATTTTTCGTTTTGTTTAAAGGTTCGTTCTTCGCCTTTAATTTTTGGGTTTTTTTTTGGGTCTAATTGTTTTATGATTGGATTGAAAATTTTTATGGATTAGTAAATCAATTTTTTATAATTATTTCTTTTTGTTCTTGATTTTCAAGAAAACAGTAAAATTGAGTATTTCATTAATTATCTATAATTTGTTTTCTCCTTAAAACTTTAATGTACCGAAGATCTAGTTTTAGCTAATGAAGAAAGGGTCTAACTATTGAAGATATTAACTCTTCCGAGAACTAGCAACGCGTAAACCATGTCAAATCAAGACCGATCAATATCTGAACGGAACAGATTTGAATTTCTCTTAGAATAGTTTCCAATGCAAAATGAAATTCATAGGATATATATATATATATATGAGTAATTCAAAGGAGAAATATAAATATTTGATAGGATTCGATTCATTTTAGTAATAAACAAAAACATATAGCATTGATTATGTATCGATATTTTATCACTGCATTGAAGGCTTTTTTTGTAAATATTCTTACGAAGCAGATAGCATTTCTTATTGATTTGTCCCATGGACTGGATCTATTCTTCTTTTTAGATAAGATTGGTCTTAGGGTTTAAGGATTTAAGAAGAAGAGACCATAGAAAATTTGAGGGTGAGGGTGAGGGTAGAAATGTAAAAAGAAAAAAAGTTTATTATTATTATTTTTAGATTATGATATCACTATGATGTCATTTATACCACATGTCACAACACTATTTTGCTACATGTTTCAGACTTAATGGTGTTAGACTCAGGTATCAAATCAGTGAACGAAAAAAAAGTTCAGGTACTAATCTAAAACAAAAAAAACTTTAAGTACCAATTTGAGAAAAGTGAATAAATTCAAGTACTAACTTTATATTTAACCCTTAAAATTTTGAATCAACGTATCATCTTATTTTGGGTGGTAGTTTTTTTCAACTATTTATTTGAACGTGTTCTGATTTATCACAAACCATAAGAAAATACTAATCTCGAAAGTTGCAATGAAACACGACAGATGCTGATTATATTTATTTATTTTTTGGTCGGAAATGATAATTAGATTCATAAAAAAATAAAAGAAGTCAATCATTACTTGTGTCATGGTTGCTCCTAAAACATGAGTATTTGAATCATTTTCAACCGAATTGCGAATAACACCATAATTTGGTAAATAAATAAATTTTAAGTTGTTTGATAAAAAATAAAAATGAGAAAAAAATAAAAAAATAAGTATATTTAAAATTATACATTTTTAAAAAAACTCATTTTCTTTATTTTATTTTTTAATTTTATTAAATAATTATTGAAAATAATATTTTTTTCATCTTTATTTTATTTTTTAATTTTATTAAATAATTATTGAAAATAATATTTTTTTCATCCTTATGCACAAAAAGAAACATACAATTGAATGATAAAAGCAAAAGAAATATAAGCTTGCATTTTTCAAAAACTTCATTTTTTTCCTCTCATTTTTCAAGTCTGAAAATCAAATTTTCAATTTTTCTTACTAAACACATTAATGAAAAAAAATAATTTTTTATTTACATTTTTTCTCCTTCAATTTTTCATTTTCGCCTAAGACTGAGAGTAGAGGGATGGAATGAAATGGATAAAATAAAGTTCCAAAAGACTTGGAATAGGTTTTACCAACCAGCCTATCGAAAATTTTCAAGAAAATGACAAAAAAACAGATAAAATCAAAAAATGATCATATTGTTATAAATCAACATATGCGAATATTCAAATATTAATACACCGTAAAATTATAAATCAATTCCCCATATTTTCGCCATTTCTCTTCACCATAGTTCTCGACAAATGAAACAATAATAGCTATCAAATTTACAACCAAATGGAGAACACATCTAAATGGATTATACAAATCACACAGTCAAGCACAGTATTCTGGGATTATCAAATTAAACAAGGAACTAAAAAGAAGAAACAAAGGAAGTTACATGAACAAGCTATATTTCATTTTAGAAAACAAGAAATCGGATTTCAATTGCAGCAGCCACCACCTTGAGAAGAAGAACCATCTCGGCCTCCAGATGGCCCCGGAATTCCACCGTATCCAACTTTTATGCCATAAGACTTCAAACCAATAAGAAAAGATTGTCAGCAACAGAATTCGCACATTCTATCTATTCAACATGGTAAAGCAAAAGAAACAAAACAATTCATTTTCTTCTTTTGTTAATATTCAAAGATGAATGACTTTAATTTAGCCCTGCATCAAGTATTCAAAACTTCCTGAATGAAAAATATTGATAGTGGTATCACATTGTTGAAGGATGGCAGCAGTCTGCAATCGAGATCTAGGTAGATTAAAGCTTCTTTATAAGATTAGTGTGGATTTCTAGCCAAATATTCAAGGATGCCTAAATATAAGGTAACTTTGCTTGCATCCAATATTACCCTGTCATTCAGGATACTATGAAGCTCATCAACCTTCCTACCCTCACCTTAACTCCTAGTTGTCAAACCAGTTCTGTAAGTTTCTACATTGTTATTATAATTCCACAGTCAATATGCATATTTCACTTTATCCTTTTAAATGGAATAACCTTTCAAAGCAATGATCATTGACAAAGTGGAAGTACATTCGATCATGTACAGAAACAATGACCTAAATCCTTTTCAGTAGTTCTGAATTTTAAATATCCACTAGGGTAGAATGTGGATGAATTTTAAAAGGGAATTGGAATTAAAAATAGTGTAAGTTGTACGATGACAAAGATGTGTTGAGTGTTTTTCTCTGTCCCTCTTAGATGGTGAGGTTTGTCTTTTTATATGATATGGATAAAATTCATTGATATGACGTACTAGGTAGGTTCCATACATGTCAACACGTATCTTACTCTAGATTTAACACCTATTTATGCGGCCCCATGCACAATCTCACTTATGACTTCGCAGAAGAATGCAGGTACCCATCCTGCGAACACCTATTACCATGCGAGCTCGATAGAATCCGGCCCAAACCCATTCGAGTTATGAGCTGGTGACGGTAATTATCATAACAAGATGCAATGAAGTAAATGTAACATTCGTCATTAATTCTCAAATCCATGGCTTTATTGGATGCCTATTTACAAACGAACTGAAATTCCTATAAAATATGTGGGAATTTGAAATTCGTGTTTTTAGACCTTTCAAATATATCATCATCATATTCCCAAACATAGCATAGAAATATGTTATCTTAGTAAGAACGTATGCTTGAAAAAGATGATCTTGGATTTCTTTTTAAAATTATGTAAAGTTAAAAATAATAATAAAGAAGCAATATGCTTCACCCCTTCAGTATTTCAAGCTACTCTAGAAGTTCATAACCTTTAATCAATCAAACTCTTTTGAGCACTCAGTATGCATAAATGTGATTAATTCGAAGAATAAATGTAAGGACATGTAAGCATGGTTAAGAAGAGGGAAGAACCTCATTTGAGACATCAAAAACCCCATCTTGAATCTTGGTGTATATGGTTGAAGCAGTTTTTATAAATGCCTGCATAACAAGAGAGATAGAGGTAAAATAGTTGGTAATGGTATAGGATAGGATTGAGAGTGAGAAGAAAGTTGTGAAGTACAACGGAGAGCAGACCTCTTCAACATTCTGAGCAGTTTTAGCAGAGGCCTCCATGAAGATCAAACCATGGTCCTTGGCGAATTGCTGGCCTTCCTCAGTGGTTACAGCCCTTCTATGAGCAAGGTCACACTTATTACCAATCAGCATAATAGTCATGTTAGCATTAGCGTGCTGTCTGGCATCCTCCAACCAGCTAGCCAAGTGATTAAAAGTTTCCCTCCTGTGTGGAATCGAATCAATTATCAAATTAGACTTAAAGATGAACAGATAGTAACATGAATATAAATAAAAAAACGAAAGTGGGTACCTGGTGATATCGTAGACAAGCAGGGCACCAGCAGCTCCTCTGTAGTAGGATCTTGTAATGGATCTGAAGGATTCTTGACCTGCCTGCCCATGTTTTTTAAAAGAAAATTGGGTAAGAAATAAAAAACATGGGTAAAAAAAAAAAAAATGAGAGAGGAAGAAAATACGGTGTCCCAGATTTGCAGCTTAATGGGTTTGTTATCAATGGTGATCATCCTGGCCCCGAATTCAACGCCGATGGTAAGATCATGTACCGGCTGAAACCGTTTGTCGGTGAACTGAAGGAGGAGGCATGATTTCCCCACTCCTTGGAGAGATCAAATCAGATGAGAGATGGTCAGAACAAGATCAGATGGTGAATTCATGGATAATAAAATAATAAAGGAGAAAGAAGAGATGAGTAAATCATACCAGTATCACCGATGATTATGTACTTGAAGAGGTAAGCGTAAGACATTCTGATTCTATTGAAGAAGAAAAGACGACAACAACGACCAAGTCGCCAAACAACACACAAGGAATAAATGAGATGATCTGAATCTGAATTGAATTTTAAAGAAGCCAAGTCCAATAGGGTGAAGAACCGCCTCAAACTCAGCAAGCCAAGTCCAATATTGTCTCGCTAAAAAACAGGCCAAGACGGGAAATTGAAGTTTAATACTCACCAAAAAAAATTTAATTAGGAAATTATGTTTTTTTTTTTTAAATTAATTAAATAGATCGATTTTGAAGTTAGTAATAGTATTGCTAAAAGCGTTTTCTGTTAAGGTGACAACTAAGGAGTTAAGGAGTTGAAATTTTTTCACCGTTAAATTTCTTTTATAGGAGATTTTCACTGTTTGATATTCACAAAAATTTTAATTAAAATTGAATTTGAATGTAAATTTAATATATATGAACTATAAAATCTAAAAAATATAATTAAAATTAATTTGCATATATGAAAATGAATTTAATTATTATTTGTCACCTTAAAAAAGTGAGTATGATAAATTTGATATTAATAATAATTGATTTTAATGTTATAAGAAAAAATTTACAAAATTAATAAAAAAATATTAATGGTAAATATGAAGTTATAAAAGAGAGAGAGTTAGTAACAGATGGCGATGTCCCAAGATGAGTTATGTGTGGGAGGGATGGTTATGGTAAGAAGATTGAGTTGATCATTGAAGTTAAAATCCTCATCTTTCATGTTAATGGAGCAAGAGATGGGCTTGCAATTAGAGTATGCACCGAAGCAACCAGCTCCTCTTACCTTCACATGTATTATATGTTTACTACAGCCTGAAGAATCAGTGGCAGTGGAGTCCTCAACACACTCCAGCGCTCCCCCTGAATAGTGCATGTTCATTAATCCAATCACTGCAAACTCGATTCCTTCACAGTAAACCTGCGATTCGCCCCACTTGTTGGTATTTATAAAATCGTTACAAATATTGTTATGTAAATTTAATGCAAAGGTATGAACGCAAGACCTTTATAGGAGATACAGTGAACACATCACATTCCAAAGGTTTTAATGCAACGTTCAATGATCCGTCCATCGGCAATCGAGAAACACCACCTGCCAGTCCCGTTTTTTTACCACATGTTCATCAATCATCAAATGAAATGATATTCTTTTATAAAATTAGAAGAAGAAAAAAAATTCAGGATACCTGTTTTGAAGGAAATGACTGCGCATTCGCCGGTCCATATCTGCCCTATGACCTCTTCAAAATACTCGACGCAAGCTGGAGAGACCTGTCCTGAGAGCTCGGAGCTAGTAACCATTCGGACTGCCTTGTTTGTGGAAGGCACTGGCCAGCTTCCTCGGCAATTGAAGGTGCCAATGACTCCAGTACATTTGTTCAAGTTCCATATTTTCAGAAGACTACAAACAAACATCCAAATAAGGAATCGACCAATTTTATGCATTGCACCGAGGGACTTGAACACACTATAACTCTTCCCATCCGAAATCGGATCGGTGAACAAACAATCTCGAGATCGTCTTCCGGGGTATTTAGCTCTTAGTACAGACCTATCGGGAAGTACAAGCCTCTGCAGTATCTTGAAATCATGCCGTCCTGGTTTATTACTGTTAATAAAAAGTTAACATGCGTTCATACATGCAATGTATATGATGTGGTCAGGCTCAGTGGTTTGCATATTCATTTGTCAGCCGGAAAACAGAAACATGGGGCAGGGAAGCAAACAGGAATGTTTGCTGTCTTTTCTTTTGTCAGCATAATCTTTTCATTTGCAACATGTTTTATATACATGTATAGCTAACAAGATTAATTAATTACACGGTTATACCATCAGAAAAGCACACTTTACCTGACATAAACTCCACAGCCTCCCACTGCTCTAGCAACAGCATGAAACCCTGCTGCATCACGGAGACTCTAAAAGGTTTTTAAGAAGATTATCAGAATACCATGTGAGAGAGGCCTTTACAAAAATAAAAATAAAGAGAAGGATGCCATGCCATACATAAAACATGTCCCAATCTGGGACAACCAATTCACCAAGAAGAATGCTGTTAAAAGCCACAGCAGCTACATGTTGCGCCCATGTTGTAGGCTCTTTTGGGTAGAAGTCATCAGTTTAAACTGCAGCAACAAAATCAGAGCTGGACGAATTTTTTTTCCTCTTGTTTGTCTAAAGAAAATGGACAACTTTGTGAGCTTTAGGAAAGCAAAAGTTACTGGTACATGGAATCGGTGCTCTGAGCCATGCAGCAAATTGTGCTGTTGTCACTGAAGTTGGCAGCTGTAGACCCTTCAAGTGCTTGTTGAAATCGTTTTGTAAGCGAGATTCGACCACCTAAACCTGCAGAGATGGTTTCTAATATGTTCTGAGCATCAACTTTAACCCCATCCACATCTTGTGAAGTAAGATTGTAACATCTGCGTTTTTTAACCGAAGTTGGAACAATATAGGGAAGGAGTCAAGAATTAGAATATGTAGCTAAAATAAGAAGATTAGGAAAATTTAAGGATTAATTAGAAAGTGTGAGAAAGGAGGAAGGACTAAATAACAATTTATCCCAATTGAATTATGAGTCATCATGGGAATTAGATTGATTGAGGAGGGACAAAAGAGTAATTTGGTGGAAGATATTTTTGGAGGCAATGTTTTGGGTCAAAGTGTAAAGTTGAAAGGCCCAAGGACTAAAAGTGCAATTTTACCATTATTAAAAAAGATATTTTTATAAAGAGAAATTGATAGAAAAATCTATAAAAATGAAGAAAGAAATGATGAAAAGGCTATAAAAGCCATCAGCCATTGTGCTTCACGTTGGCCACCTTTTCAACTTTTACTTTTCTTACAAATTAGTCCTTTTTCACCAAATACAAACCAATTAAGCTATTTTCTTCCAAATTTCTTCAAGATTAGTGAATAATATTGATAGAGAAGTGTAGTAGCTATCAAATTGTTAAAAAAAATGCATCCATACTTGTCTTGGAGGAGAAAGAAAACGGGAATTGGTGTTGAATACAAGTGATTACGGTAAGAAAACTAATCTCCTCTTTAAATACATGTTAGTTTTTGTTTAGAAACATAGATTATGATATGTTAGAATGATTTTAATGTGAATATATGTGTTTTGTATGGAATTGAAGAGAAAGAAAAGAAGGAGAATGACTCAAATGAAGAGAAAGGAAAAGAGAAGATCAAAGAGGGAAAGTAAGCTTTCTACTAGAGTTGTAAGTACTAAAAGATTTTAAATTGAAAATTTATTCTCTTTAAAGTATATGATTAATTGTGATAAAAATGAGTAAAATGATATGTTTAGTTATTAATATGGTGATTAGGTGTGATTAAATGAAATTTAGTGCAAAGGAAATATGAGAAGGGAAAAAAATTACTTCAAAACAGTTTGGACAGTAACAGGGGACTAACTTCGAAAATTCACCAAAAATTGTATATAATGAGTTAAGGGTCGAATTATATATGTAATTAAATATTATTGAGTGTAATTTCATATGGAAGAAACATTAAATTAAAAGGAATTGTATATTTTGAGATATACTAGTTTTTGTGTAACAAGGTCAGAGTAGGTTCGAGTTCCCCTATTCTGACTTTGAAAAATCATATAAAAATATATAAAAATTATTAGAGACTGAAATTTATATGGTTAATTCCTTAATGAGTCTATTTTTAATAGAAACCGACAGGAACATCATTTGATCTTTGTACTAAAAGATAGATAATTTTTAGTGAAGAAAGGCGAAACTATCAAGCAGCAGCGAAGGGGTAAATTGAAAGAATTTACTGTATAAATTGAATAAATTAAAAATTCTGGAAATTTTATAGTAAAAAGATGATTGAGTCTAGTTTCAGAAAAATCAAGAAGATTATAATTTTGAATTCTATAGCTCAAGATTTAAATAATTTAGTGACTATGACGCAAGTTGACAGTTTTGAAAATTAATGAGAAAATAAGAGTAAAGAGGTATATGATGATATATATGTGATGAACAATGTATATGTGAAATATTATGTGTTTAATTATGAATATTGATTATATGATAAAATGGTGATATTGTGTAAGCCTTTGAGTAAATAAAGGTGAAAAATACATGATTATGTATATGTGAAGAGAAATATAAATGTGATATATGAAATTATGAGAAATGATGAATATGAGAGATTATGCCCATGTAGACAAGTTAGAACCATTATGATAATAGTGGCATGCCATTAAGGAATGCTAGCGCGCTTACTGTTCAGCACTGTGTGTGCTTACTGTTTCGCACTTCGTGTGCTTACTGTTTTGCACCTCGTGTGCCTATTGATTTGCGCTATGTGCGCCTACTGATTGCACTGTGTGTGCCTACTGGATTGCACTGTGTGTGCTTACTGTTAAGTACTTTGATACTTTCTGTTCCGTTTATCTGATGGGTTCTATAAAAATCTATTATGGACCAAGTGGATAAATAAGTTATGTGAGAAATGGTTAAGAAAGCTATGATGGCTAAATTGTAAAAAGGGAAAGAATGTGTAAATTGTGACATTGTGGTAAGTAAAATGTTGAATAAATGAAAGGTAAGTATTATATGTGTATAAGTAATCATATGATGATAAAATTAAGTAAGCTAAAGAGGCTAAAATAGTCAAGATGTGGAAAGTGGATGAATGTGCATAATGTGATAACAAAATAAGTTAAATAATATACATATGTTAAAAAAATATATTTTATATAATAAATATTCACATGTTTATTAAAATGAGTTAATAAAAAGTTTAGAATTGATTAATTATTCTTTTAGTAATTACTAAGCTTTCACCAGCTTAACGTGTTTGTTTCAACGCGTAGGTACAAAGTTACAATGAGTAAATTCGAGTTCAAGGACCTCTCATCACATCACATCATCTTTTGGAAAACTCTAAATATAGGTTTTTATTTTAAAAGAAATGACATGTATAATGGTACTTGTATAAGTCCCTAATGAGTGGAAAAAAAAATGTTATCTTGAATGCTATAAATTATGACATGAAAAAATTAATATATGATATTTCGACTCGAATGGTCTTAAAAGACATCGATTTTTAAAGAAAATTTTCTATTACTCGATTTTCTGTGCCGTACTGTAATGTAATGCTTTTATATTGGGTTTATACGTATAAATCGAGTATAGGGGTGTTTCAAAGGTACCGCGTAGATCATCATAAAACTGAGATAATTTATCAGGATCAACCAAACCAATACCATACTTCCTCATTGAATCCATTGATATATCCCTCATATTTGCTAAATACACTGGTGAGAGTATAGGGTATCGCAATTTCGGATTATAACTTTTAGGTGCTACCGCATTTGGAACCAGGCCACCCCAATACCCCAGCAGTACATGCCACACATAAGCATACCTGACAAATCAGAAAAAAACACATAGGAAGATGAAAATCTCCTTCAGTTGAAATATACCATACCATACTATACTATGGTCTGGAAAAAGCTTACTTTAGGTCAAAAGTCCTCCTAATATCTGAAATAAATTCTTTAAGATCACTGGGCGTCTTGCTGTTAGCTTCGTTTGCTATTCTCCGAAATTTCTTATTTTCCTTAATGCTAGCCAATCTGCTACCAAACCTGAAATTTGGAGGGAAAGGGGGATATTGAGCATGAGCATGTATAATATGTTGTTTAAAATGATTAGATAGAAGAAAAGGAGGCAGAGGCAGAGTGAGCTTACTGTAACCCGTCAACAAATTGCTCCCCTTGTTCCAGAAACTCATTAATGGTATCTTGCCACCCATCATCTATTAGTAGAAACCTTGCAGGTGTCCCTCCCTGGGATAAACTCATTAGCCCATCTTTAATTCCTTGGGGATTAACGTCAGAGTAGAATGCATCCCATGTGCACCAACCGAGCCAATCTAGCATTCCTGGTATCTGCACTTCAAAAACCACAACACATTTCAGTTGTTTTTTCCACTCTGTTTTTAGTCTTAGCTGAAAGTTAAAAGAAAGCCCCTTGGCTAGTGTTGGTTTATCTCTAGATAATGGTAGGTCAAATACTTGCCTGTTTGGTTTCTCGGAGGGCAAAGGTTCCAAACTGCTTCTCCAGAATCCTGGTACATTTATATGAATAGTTCAAATCAAATCATGATCACATTAAGCCTATCTGCTACATTTATATGAACTCCAGCAGTTGGTAAACACTTAACGGTTTCCTCAGAGAGCTGACCTACATCGTAGAATCCTTCACCAAATCAAATGGATGGTCTCCATAATTCACAAAAATTGCTTTCAGGGATTCTGATGTAACAACTGCAGGATTAAACAAAGAAAAAAGAAAGCATGGATCCGTAAGGTCATCATGATAGAACTGTAGCTAGAGAATCAATAAAAAATCAACTAGTGGTCATGCATGGAGAAAAAAGTAAGAATAATAATGCTAACCGCTTTCAACACAAAACTCTAGTTCATCTGATGAGTTGCCTTGCAAACTGCTTCTAAAATTGTCATCTAGATCTGGCAAGAAAATTATATAAGTAGATTGGCTAGAAGTTGGTCGTTGTCTTGCTTCCAAGAGCAGCATCTGAGTTTCAAGAGGAATGTCGCTTGCTGAACTTCCAGTCCGGGGTATCATCCACCAAAATTTAAATCTAAACAAGCAGAGTAGCCTCACATCCCTGCATGTAACATGACATGAAAGAATGACAGAATTAGATAATAATCCGAATTCCGAAATAAACAAAGAGAAACTTAGATTTTGTATTAGTAAATTAGTAAAGAAGGAAAGAAAATCCGAAAATTTATTAAGATGAGTGGTTACTTAATGACTCCGAGCTTTAAAACATGTCGGGAGCTAGCGTGGGGGGAGGTAGCACCAAAAAAAGCGGAGGAATCCGTTAATGGCATGACTACGATGTTTACTGGGACATCCTTCAAGGCCTCCTTGCCATTAATACTGAGGTTCCCATCTTTTAGAAGTGGTCTTGTTGCAAGCAACATGTGCTGTCTCCATTTCTGGTTCCGAGTGAGAAGCAATGACCTATGGAAGAAGAAATTAAACTTGTCTTGGCTTAGGTTATTAGTACTGCGCACAAAAGGAGCGCAGAAATTAGAAGTATTGGGTAGTAGAGACGAGACATTACCGGCGGCGGTAGTGGTGTGAACCAGCTGAGTCACCCTGCGCATGCTTCTTCAGGTAGTTAAAAACCGTTAAGAAGGAACAATAGTATTTATTTTGTGGGGGTAATAGTGGAGTTTAGAGACCAGACAAGAGGGAGGATATTGATATATATATATATTTAATGTGAGATAATGTGTGAGACACTTGGTTGTTCGTAGTTGATAGAAAAGCAAGAGGATTAGATTAGATTAAGACATTAGGCCGCCCTTTCCCTTTCCTTCCTCTCACTCACTTACCTTTTCTTCTTTCTTCTCTTCGCTTGCCACGTCCATATCAACATTGCTCACGTTTTGTTAATTTCATCACTCATATTTGTACAACTAGAAGAAATATTTTTTTTATTACTTCTATAATCTTAGGAATGACGATCTAAATATTCTAATAAATTGTGTGTATGTATGTAGGATATATTCTCATATGTTATATCATCACAACACTCTTGTCACATTGGTTGATGATTGCAATATGGTACTTATTACTATTCCGATGATTACGATCCTCAGATAAGGGAACTGTAGTGTTGATACTTCGACAAACCAACTCAAGAAGCAGACTCCATATAAGTGCCGCTCCAGCAACTTCAATAATTTTAATGCTTTTGTTCATGTTTGTAATGAGACTCCAGAGGCTTTTGATGCTACTTTGACTGAAGCTCTTGCTTTATCTTGTGTTATTAAGAAGGCATTTCAGAAGGGGTTTTAAAGGGTCGTTCTAGAGTCGGATTATGCTTTTATTGTTAGTAAGTTTAATAATCGTGCTCTGGATTTATCTTTTTATAGCAAGGCTTAAATTCCGAACACGTGACACAGGGACCTTGACAGAAAGCTCTAACCCTTGTCTGGTTGTAGCCAATGACAGAACGAAAGTCCAAGTAGTCGTTGACTTTCAAATCATACACCAAGCCAAGATCTATTTCTGGGTTGGGTCTGATATGTCCACAAACATAATTAAATGGCGTTGCCTTAAACAATGATCCGATCACCATATTCTGTCTTGTTCTCGCTATTACACCACACACACATGCAAAAACTTGGTTTACAATTATTTATATTAACTGGTGATGATAACGCGGGTGAATGGAAAAATAAAAGCTTAATTTACCAGTAGTCATGATCGCGGCTGGACTCCAGTAGCGCTTAAGAGTCCTCAAAAGACCAGCAACCCTAGAAACGTGAGGGCAACACGATGTGGGGGGCACTGCTCCACGAACAGCAGCTATGATGTCCACTCCAAATGCGGTAATGTCAGGCCGTGAACATTGTCACACAGATACATAGGAAATATTGTTCTTCCGGTATTAAGTTCCTTTGGCGTTAGCCTCGTAAAAAAATGCAAAGTAAAAAAAGAATTTGCACAACAATCCCCAATGATCTCTGCTGCAATATGCATAGATAATATGATTTCAGTTCTCTTTTGACAGGCTCTTTTCTTGTGTACTGCATCTCATCTGCATGGTGCATGCAAGCAAGGCCCAGCAGTTGTTACATCATTGCGTACTATCTTAGACTTCAGTTCCTCCATCGGAATCTGATTCAATTAAGCATAGTGAAGCGGTTGGTTCAAGTCTTCGTCTTTCACAGCAATTTATATTTTTGGATAAATTTAATAAGAGGCCCAACCCAAGTGAACAGTGTTCTATTAAAGTCCTAGATTCTAGAAATAAATAAAAAAAAGAGAAAAAGTCCAGGTAGGTACAAGTGGCACCAAAAGATCGCCACGTGTGGAGAATGAAACTTGCCACACACGCATAGCCAAGATGATCATATGAATAAATTCAAAGGTAAAATTAAACTAAAACAAGATCTGTGTTTCCTTCATTCGTCTTGCATACGTAGGAGCATATGTACATTTCTCACAATATCATTTTTTTAAAGTAGAACACGCTAGACCGACCCGTCTGAATCTGTTGCCGACATCAACTCATCCTCTATGGCTAATTTATCGCAGCCAGAAGCCACCAATCTCGCCGCCGGTCAAAACCCACCACCGGAACAGCAACTTCATGATCACCTTGACGATCATGCCTTTTCATTCTCTCCTATAACCCTCAAAAAGCTGCCTCATCTGAGCGACTACCTGCAAGACTTCCAACCTGCTGGCCCCAATCCACTCGATCATAATCCATTCTTTCATCCTTCGGACGGGTTCTACGTAAACTCATCCGACGTAGTTCTCCGGCAAGTCGCCTGCCGCCTCTCTCCCTCTGGAACCCTTGCTTCTCCTTCTCACCACTTGGCATATATCAGAGCAGGTCCCCGCAAACAGATTTTCTTTGACCCTTGTGCCATCAGGGCTGCTATCGTCACGTGTGGAGGTCTCTGTCCTGGGATGAATACTGTTATAAGGGAGCTGGTTGTTGGTCTTTGGGACCTCTATGGGGTGCGCCAAATTTACGGTATTAAAGCTGGCTACCGTGGTTTCTATTCCATTCACCCTATTGAGCTCAATCCTAAGATGGTGCATAACTGGCATAGGAGGGGTGGGACTGTGCTTGAAACATCTAGGGGTGGCTTTGACCTTACAAAGATCGTGGATGCTATTGAGAATCACGGCTTTAATCAGGTTTGTTTGTTGTCTCCCGATTATGTGAATACATATATTAGTTTCTAAAGTATTTGGATGGATTTCGCTTGTCTTAATTGATAATAAATTTGACTAATTCAAGTTAGTTGAATATATTGTAGGTTTACGTTATAGGCGGAGATGGCACAATGCGTGGTGCTGTCAAAATATTTGAGGAGATTCGGCGACGGAAACTGAAAGTAGGAGTTACTGGTATTCCGAAAACAGTTGACAACGATGTCGGCATAATTGATAGATCATTTGGATTCCAGACAGCTGTAGAAATGGCAGGGCAAGCAATCCATGCAGCTCATGTGGAGGCCGAGAGTGCAGTGAATGGAATCGGCTTAGTGAAGCTAATGGGTCGAAGCACAGGGCACATAGCCCTCCATGCAACAGTGAGCAGCCGAGACGTGGACTGCTGTTTAATTCCCGAAACTGAATTTTACTTGGAAGGGAAGGGAGGGCTACTTGAATTCCTCGAACGAAGGCTGAAAGAGAGGGGGCATGCAGTGGTGGTGATTGCTGAAGGGGCAGGGCAGGATTTGATACCCAGAACCACAGCCCAGAAAGAGGAAAGAGACGAGTCGGGGAACATGGTTTTCCTAGATGTGGGTGCGTGGTTGAAGACAGTGCTGAAGAAATGGTGGGACAGGGAGCATCCACATGAGTTGTTTACGGTGAAGTACATAGATCCTACTTACATGATACGTGCGGTGCCAGCAAATGCTACGGATAACTTGTATTGTACACTCGTAGCTCACTCGGCTATCCATGGGCTAATGGCGGGGTATACTGGTTTCGTGACTGGTCCTATTAACGAAAACCATGCATATATTCCGTTGGCGGATGTGGCACAAGCTAAGAATGAAGTGAACATTAAGGACCATAAATGGGAATGGGTGAGGTCTGTCACCAATCAGCCTGATTTTGTCAAGTCCAAGCAAAATTCAGTTTGATTTTATTTTATTTTTACTTATTTACTACCAATGGCAGTGGCAGTGATTATTACCACTACAGCTATCTGTGTCGGTATTGGATAATATAGTTGTATGACTACTACTACTTATACTTTGTATATCACCATTAAACAATGCTGCAACATATCATTTTCTTCTCCTCTGCTAGGATAACAGTAAGCTGTTTTAAGGTTTAAGAAAGCACTCATACTAACCATTTATACCTCCCAAGGGTCTAACAAGAGCAAAAACTTCATCAACCATTTCTGGACAACAAATTGCAACTCGGACGGCAGCATGATTGTTTGCTTCAAGCTTGAAAGAAAATAATTCCTTTTCACGCTTGAAGAACGAACAATACTAGTCCAGCATACGTACTTGTAACAAAAGTGAAAAGGAAAAACGATGTATTTTTACTTCCAAAAGTGAAAGATATTAGGTTATGCAAACTCCCAGTAGCTGTCTGGCTAATTATTATATAAGCTCTGTTGTTATGTATGATAACAAACAAAAGGGTCCCCCATTCATATTCATTTGGTCCCTTAGTTTAGGCCTTAAGCCACTTGAGTCGTTATCTATAGGCCCTTGAATGATGAACCTAACTATGGCAGACTACCTTTCTGCTACTGGAGGTCTGGAGTCTGTGAACTGTAATTTTAGTATGGTTCACTGGAATATCAAATGACCTCCCTGATTTCTTGCAACATTTTACGATAATCCCCAACAAGTTGCTGGTCTAGCGGCAACGAGTTATATGGGTTTCGAGTTCATCAACACCATATCCAAGGTTAGTTTGAATACTGTGTGTAAACTCATCCCTCCCCCAATGTAGACTTGTTAAGGTATAATAACAAAAGTGATCCAAATAACCAGAACCTATAAACAGAAGAGCATGCATCCTATTTTGGCAAACTTATTCAAATTGGCTAGAGACAGAACACTATAAAATTTATTTAAATCCAAAACCAAATGTTTGTCGGAATAGAAAACAAGAAGATGACTGATTATAAAATTTTAAGACAAACAAATAAGCATAGAACACGAGAGGGAGAGGTTATCCAGCCACATTCATCTTTGGAAACTGGATTCTATTTCTGCCTCTTGTAGATCTTCCCCAAGAATGACTTCAACACTGCTTGCACTGGTTTGCTAGGATGAGCTTCAATTGAGGTTACGAGCCTCTCATAGCTCTTGCTTTCGTAGTCCTCAAATACGCCCTGTCAATACAACAATAGGAAATACCGTTAAATAAATCACACATCATTTCCTGCATTCTTTTTATGTTCCAAGAATAAATCCCTAATTATATCAAACCTTGAGATTAATCTCATTGTATAGAGCCTTCACTTTAGCAACATTGACGGGGTCTGGTTTCCCATAGTTCTCCTGGAAGCAAAGCATAACTTAAATGAGTAACCATATCAAATTTTATTAGAAATAAGAAAACTGATAGAAACAGTTCCAATCTTACAAATAACACTTTCTTCTGCTCCTCATTGCAGATTTCCAAAGCTTTAACCACCAACCAAGAGCACTTAAAATCTTCAATATCAGTTCCAATCTGAGATTTACACAGAGCTTGAGTAAGACTTCCATTAAAACAAATGATGTGAGCTTTCTAACTTTCACCAAAAGACTTCTAGTTCCAGAGTTCCTATCTTACCTTACCAATGGTCTCAGGATTGCCAAAGCAATCCAAATAGTCATCCTGCAGAAAAGGAAAATTCAATATTAACATATGGTATGACAATAAAAGAAGAGCAACCAAGAAACTAAATCCATCTGCCAAGAAAGCAGATCACAAGCACATTCTGGGAATCAAACATGCTGGGAAGTTCTTGAATGAAACCTTCTCAATGTTCAACAGAAATCACAAATTTTTAAAAGTTCAACTACAATAAAACCTCTGATAGATTCACACAACTAACCTATTAAATATACTCTCGGATTTAACTCAGTTCAAATCTATCCACTTTAATTGCAGAATAAAATTGTAGAGGTTAAAAGTCTAATGAATATGGCCAAATATTACCTGTACTTGAAAGTAGATTCCCATGTCAACAAGAGTGTTCTTTACATCGATGTGGTTGTCAAGATTTTCACCAGCCATAACCAGTGCACACGCAACCTGGGTTCATTTAGGTAATATAAGAAGCGAATAACCCATACAACTATCATTCTATTCTAATGTGATGATTAAATGAATGGCAACCATGTCCTTTATAAAACACTGCAGAAAAAAAAAGATTGCCAATAATTCAATGTGCATGCTTCAAGTGAAATGGAGGTCGATACTCACAGGAAGATAAAATGAATAATAGGCAGTCTTGTACTGAACAATGCGACGGTGCCTGAAAGAGATTTTTAACCAATATATAAGAAACACTATTAGAAAGAGCTGAAATGGCAGAAATTGAAAGGAGGCAAAGGGTGGAACTTTCTCGCTGTTCGACCGCAATATGATAAAAGGTCAGTTATCATTTGGATTATGCACGATGGTTGTACAACCTTTCATTTCATAAAACAAATAATTGCTAAAGTTTCACTTACTGGTTTAATGAGTATTTGGATAGATCCTTTTCTCCTTCAATTGTTGTAATCAGATCTATCATCTGTCCTGAAGCTGTTTGAAACTCCACCTGTGTAAACCAAATATCCGAAAACATTTAGTATAGTTCTTGAATGAAGAGAAATTAAGACACACACAAATCCATTACCTCATTAAATAAATCTAGCAGATCCACATAGTAAGGTTTCCCACGAAAGTGATTTTTGAGAATCCTGGGGATGTGATTGCGAAGTATAACACCATCATTTACAGCAATCATACCAACCTACAAGGAGTTCAAACAAAGTTAATTGATTTTGGCAGAGGGAAAATTTAAGCAAATTATGATACGACAATAGGATCTGATTTGGTACAGACCTTGGGCAATCTAAACCAACAAGGATGGCCACGCCGGGTGTGAGAGTTATCCATGATGTCATCAAGAACAAGAAAATATGCCTGAAGCTGCAGTTTTTATTGCGAGAAAGCAAGCACAAGGTTTATTGTCATCTCATAAAAACAGCATAACAACTAGCGGAAGCAGCACAAGTGTATGTTATGTTAATAAGAAAGGAGAAAAAATGACAAGATTAGAGGGATACCCATTCAATACACCAACCGAGCGCACTTGTAAGAAAAATCTCATCTTGGGTCAATTCCTTTCCATCTTTCAACAGGCGGTAGCTATCAATCACAGAGAGTCCACGATTCAGTTTCCCTGAAAACAAACAAGTTGCAGCGTATGAAGATCCAAGCCAAGAAAGTTAGAAAAAGTTTTAAAAAATTAACAAGTCATACAATGGTCGTTAAATTACCTCCAGGCACATTGTAGTCCAGCATCTGGAAGGGTAAAGGAAACCCGATGGTCAAAAAAAGAAAAGAAAAACTATGGCGATATAGATAAGTATAAACGGAAAGTAAGGGGAGAAAGTGGAATACCCGTTCAACCCATTGACGAGAATCATCGGTAAACTCGAAAGAAGGATCCTGGAGGAGCTCCGATTTGAGTTGGGAATACACATTGAGAAATGCTGACTTGAGATCCGCCATCAACGCAAAGCCAAGATTTTGGAAGACCCAATGTCTTTTTCGTAATAGTTTCTCTTATGGGACGATTGAAACTGCCTTCTCTCCTCTCCTCTCCTCTCCACAAAGTACAGTGAAGCAGCAAATGAGTTATTGACAAATTGCTCCAGCTGTACTTGTACTAGTATTTGAATACCGATGATTGGTGAAAAGAGAGAAAAAAAAGGCAGATAAAAAAAAATGAGAACGAGCAAATGACTCAGACTCTGACCAACCAGTATTTTATAGGCAGAAAGAAATATGGATAGGGAACGTGGGGGCGGCCGGGCTTAGACTTGAACTTCAACTTCAACTTCAACTTGTTCCATTCACTCTTCAGCAGCCAAAGTTTGGCAATGTGCAAATGTCTGTGCTAATATTATTTATTAGTAGTCTTATTTGGCAGATTCACGTGATATATATTGAAAAAGAATACTAGTTCAAAAATAAAAATAAAGGAGAATATTTGTTTTTATTTTTGAGAATATTATTTAAAATAAATTAATTGAGAAGACTTATAAATAATATTAGATTTACCGTATTATCAATCAATCGAGTGGATAAAAAAATGTTAAAAATATATTTATTAAAAATTTATATAAATCAAATTAATCTTTTAATTATTATAGTGAAATTAATTAAAATTACTCGTAAATAATATTGGATAACTTTTTTAGACCTTCACCTTTGCTTTCTTGCTAGACAATCCAATGATTTCAAGAGCATGGGGAAACCCAATTCCATGGCCTCACCAACAGATTACAATATTTTGTCTGAATATTCCATCGTATCGAGTGAGCACACACAATATTAAAAAATATATATGGGGAATAATTTTTGCTAACACTCATCAATCCATCACGTATTCAATCTGATAAGCACCTCATCTAATATTTTTAAGTAAACTCCAGTAACATCTTCACTTAATAGTTTTCATTTTACCACCACACCCAATGAGTGGGGATTTCAATGGCTAGGAACCTACCAGCCAACCTCCCTCTATAAATACCCTTCTTCAACGTCGAAGCAAGAGGAAGACATTCAAGTAGCAACTTCCTCAAACCTCCATACTAACAACTCGACACCTTTTTCTTATCAGTATAAAGGTTGCTTCCAATATTCATCCACAGTACTTTTCTTAAATATTTAATTTTTCTTAAAACTAATTTTATTATAAAAATGGCCTATTATTAAGTAATAAATATAATTTTTTTTCTTTAATTATAAATATAAAATGTTTATACAATATTCATCCACCGTTTTTTTTTTTTTTTTTGGAATGAAAATATTCAATGTGGTTTTAAAAAGAACTGCATTCAAAAGTTTGAACTTTGACCACCTTCAAACAAAAAGTAGAATTAGGTTACATTACTTTTTTTTTTTTTTTTCAGAAAATAGGTTACATTACACTATGTCCATATTTGTAGAGAAACGATAAAGTAATAAAACAGGTGGAGATTATGCCACTAGTTTATTGATTGCCGTACGTTTCTTTTTATTGACTAATATACCAAAAAAGTCTTTAATTTATGCATGATTTTTTTTTTAATTATTCATTTCAACTTTCGCTTTTTTAAACTCTTAGAATTTACATTTTTGTTAAATCTACTCAAAATAGATAAAGAAGTTATAATTTGATAACTCTTGAATTTACATTTTATCAAATCTATTCAAAATAGATGAAGAAGTTATAGTTTGATAACTTTGTTGTTTAATTATTTTTTAAATATGAAAAATATATTTTTTAATATTTTTAAATAATTTTAATAAATAACTCTTTTTTTTTTAATTTTTAAAAATTTCAAAATTAATTAAACGTTAACTTATCATTCACATTCACATGACAATCCAAACATATCACGTTAATAAAATTAAAAAACATTATATTTTACAACCATTTTGAAATGATAAAAAACATAAATTTAATAAATAATTATTTCTGTAATTGATTGTCAAGTAATTTAATTTATTAATTGAATGACCCCAATGGCGAAAAGGCTAAACAAACATTAAATGAAATATGTAACCTCGAAGACGGAGAGCAGAGATAAAATAAAAACAAAAACAAGAATATGACATTGATAAATTGATTTCAAAATATCTTTTTAAAAAAGAAAAAGACAGGATGAGACGTGCGATAGTTTAGAATCTTAATCTCAACGGCTCGGCAATTACTAGGGTGATCTGATCTGATATGATGCTAAATTTTCCTATCATGTGTACCACTCCATACAACAAATTTTGTTTCTTTATTACTTAAAAATAAAATACATTGGCAACCACCAACCACCACATTTTATTATTATATTAAATAAGAGATGCCGAATTTTTTTTAATTTTTTTTTATCAATTTTTATTTATTTTTATAAATATCTGTTGAAAATATATAAACGTTTCCAATAGTTTATTCGTAGAGTCAATACGTCAATGAAATATTAATAAAAAAAATGTTACAAATGCAATAAAAAAAAGATAGCCAGTAAAACTGGGCAACATTAATTAATTTAAATAAAATATCTTACAGGAGAATGACATCGCAATTCTTGTTCTATTATAAAACAAATCAATTCATTATTTTCTCTCTGATTTTTCAAAATTTGACAACTACTTCATCATTCAAACAAATCTAAAAGAATAAAATAAAATAAAATGGTTATAATTAAGAAATACAAATAATATTGGAGAGGGTCTTCAACATTAATATAATTCATATTATTTAAATAAAATTCAACACTCATGAGTCATGCTACTTATTTAACTGCTGTTGCTAATGTACCAAGAAAAAAATATAAAATAAATTCAACTTCGGTTTGGACTGGTACTTCATTTTAGTAATGGCCGCCCCCTTAGACTCTCTAATCTATCAATTTTGGCGTCCTTAAATATATACCATTCTATTATTATTACTAGATATCGTGACATTAAAAATCATGTTTATTTCTTTTTAAAATTAAAAATCCATAAAAATATTACAAATACTTTTCTGCAACTCCATCCCACAATATAAATATGAAATAGATACTTTAATTAATGGACCAAACACGTGATACTCAAAATATGTAGCAAAACGTGGGAAAATGAAAAAAATTTGTCAAAAGATTTTACCTTTTTTTTTTTTTTTTTTTTTTTTCTATAATTCATAAAAAAATTAATTTTACCTATCATGGACGAAGGTGCATAGCTTTTAATATATATGCACCCTTTTACTTTTATATTATAATAGCGTTATTTATTTACATTTTTTATATTATTATTTAATTATATAATTAAATTTGTATCGCGAGTTAACAGGATATTAACTCAATTAATAAATAATCAAAAAATATTATTATTTATGTGAAATTAATTATATTTTCATGAGTGTTTTTGTCATATCAATATATTTTCATATAAAATCAATAAAATATCACACCCATTTTAATGAAATATTTATTTGATATTTATACAAACTTTTAATAAATATATTTACATAATATTTTGATCATTGCATCATGAATTTGTCCCTATAAAATATTCGTAAATTCACTAATTGAGTTGATCACTTAACTCAAGATATCAACTCGGTAAAAATTAACTAATATAAAATTTTGCATGCCGTTGTAATTCACTCAAAACATAAAATTATACACGTTTAATTCGCATGTTAATGATACCCGAATTTATCTTGAGTTTTTTTTATATATGCTAAAAAAATTGTTAAATTCTATAATAAAAATAATTTGTTAACATATTTAAATTAAATAATAAAATATTATTTTTCAATCAAATGAATTAAATAGAGTAATGCAACATGCTCAATAACGTGTTATCAGAGTTGATTAAATTTATGCTTTGAAGTGATCTACAAAGTCAATAACAAGTTAAAGGGCACCGAAATTGAGTATACTTGAGTTAGCAAAGGTCACAATTGAGAATGAAGTACAGAGAATGGTGCTAAGTTAACTCAGATTCACTATCTTGGTATTTGTACGTCTTTGTGTGGCTGCCCAAAATTGCTTGGACTTGTGCCTATGTCTGTCCTTAATTGGTGAGTTTATTTCTCTCATTTTGTTAGGGACATTAGCCCTTGCTTGATTTTGTTGAGTAGTCGAATTGGTGAAGCTTTTTGTAGACATTTCTTTTGTTAATAAAATAAAAGGTAAACTACAAAAACAGTCATTTTGTTAGGGACATTAGCTCTTGCTTGATTTTGTTGAGTAGTCGAATTGGTGAAGCTTTTTGTAGACATTTTTTGTTCGTTACAGGTTACATTTTAGTCACTTATGTTAGTATTTTGTTACGAAGTGATCACTGTGCCGTTAAGTTCCGTTATCTCCCTAACGATAATCTTACGTGTAACTAGATTTTAAGTGCCAACTTGGATTTTTAAATGAAATGAGAATAAATCTTTAATTAAACTAATTTAATTAATTAAAAATTTTAAACCCTAAACCCATTTTCACACACCTCTCTTATTCGTCTTCATCTTCTTTCCTTTTGATTCCAATACATTATTCCTGTTAAGTTTCTTTGGGTTAATGGGTTTCATTCCATTTGGAAATCCAAGTTAACATGTAAAATCTAGTTAGACTGCCATGTAGGATTACCATTAAGGAGATAACGGAATTTAACGGCACTGTGATCACTTCGTAACAAAATATTAACATAAGTGACTAAAACGTAATATTTCAAACATAAGTGATTAAAATGTAATCTGAGACAAACAAAAGTGACTATTTTTGCTTGGAGGATGGCATGTGTACAAGCGTTTGAGCTAGTGGGACCGAAGACCCGTGTAAGGCTCTTGAGCAGGCTCTCAATTTGTTTGGGTTAAATTGCCTCTTTGGGCTTGGATTTTTTTGAGCCATCCTACTCATTTTTTGAGCAAATGTCGTGTTTTAGGGCTTGAGCCCATTGCATTATACTTGAGTTTGAACTTATTGTGCTGTGGTTTAACATTAAGTTCTTAAAGCTTTATTATTATTATTATTATTATAAATAGTCTTTAAAGATTTATTTTGTCACATGTTTCAGTTTTAAAATGTAACATGCCTTTTAAAAATGGGCAAAATTTCCTTTTTCTTTTTCTTCCCCCTCTCTTCTACTCCTAGCTTTTTTCCTTTCTTCTTCCTCCTTACTCCCTCTCCCTAGTAAACTCGTATTCACATGAATTGTAATTTTGCATTCTTAAGGGGATGAAGGGAAAATAACAGCTTCGAGAATGGCTTATACAATGTGCCAAAATCAAGGGCCGAGGGATCATAGAAGAGTTTGATTGCAATATCAAGGGCTTGGAGCTTAAAGAAAATATAATCATTCTTTGATATCCCTATGAAGGCCACCAAACGGCTTATAATGACTATAGCTGTGAAATATGATGGAACAGTGAACCATTTTTGTTTTACTTTTTGGTGAATCAAAAGCAGTGAAAATTAGCAAAGAATCTATATATATTTCTCAGCTTCATTTTGGTTATATATACATATAAAAAGAAAGGGTGAAAGAAAATTTGCAGTAAAACGATGAAGGTTGGTGAAGAGGATTTATAGGATAGAGGCAATCGGCAAGATGCTCGTCGAGACACAGGGGTGCATCTCTAAAACTTGACCTAAATGACCGTATATTCGTTTAAACATGTTGCATGTTCATGCAAAGAATAAATGCGAATGAGCCTCCTTCTCATAATCTGTTTCTCTACTGCAAGTAGAAAAGAAGTCATTTTCTTATTGAAAGTTCAGGATGTATGATCGGGAATGGAACAACGAGAAAAGACAAAGACCTTAGCAAAATACGAGGCATCCAAAGTAAGATACGAAGAATGGTCGTTTAATGCATAAAAAGGGTTTTTTTTTTTTTCTTTTTTTCTCATTTGCCAACTGTTAGATGTTTGGTGCTGCAAATTTGGGTTTGGTTTTGCTAGAGTTACGTGAACTAGAGATTGTTTGTAAGTTAAATTAAACAAAATATATATTCTTTTTAGAAATTTAGTATTTATTAGTATAATATATTAAATATTTATTAATATAATTTATTTAACCTATAAATAAGTTATTTTATAATCTTAGAAAGAATACACCAATTAAAGATTAGAACTTATAATATTTTTGGAGAAGTTTGTGTTTATGTTTTCAAGTTTCGAAGTTTAATTTTTATTTTTATTTTTTTGTACTTTTCGTTCTTTTATCATTATAGATAAAATTATCTCTGCATGTGGTTTTTTTTCCTCATTAAAAGGGTTTTTTCACGTTAAATTTATGTGTTTAATTTCTCAATTTCTTTTATTATTTTTTACTTTTTCGTTGTTTAATCGAGTTTATCTCATTAAGTTACTTATCACTCTTTCTCTAAGGTTGCCTTCAAATTTTCACGTTTCTGGTAAGAAATTATGCCTTGCTTTCTCTAGCAACAAGGTTTCATGATTTGAAAGGGGCTGCTAATTTATTTAATTTCTATAGTAAAAGATATTCTAAACGAAGAGAATGTCCTCAATAAAAAAAAATAGGCTAATTTTTGCATATATCTCGTTTTTTTTTATGGATCAAATAGTTTTTTTTTTTAAGATTTAGGAAAATAAGGTGATTTTGAAGAGAGAGTGTAAAAGAGTGTTCAGTTGTACGAGTTCTCATGAAAATTGTTTGGAATGTTCGTCTAACTAGACGAGCTTTTCTGCCAACTGTGCAGAACAAGTATTCAATTGAACGCGCTTTTTATTATATCTCTCCAAAATCGATTTATTTCTCTAAATATTAAAAAAATGACTATTGGACCCATTAAAGAAAAAAAAAATGATATGTATGATTAATTTAACCAAAAAAATTAATAGTTAAGAGAAGAAAAAGAATTATTTTAATTTAAAAAATTTCACGAATCAAATTATTATTGATTGAAAAACCACATATTTAATAGAAGAGGCCAAATTGTAGAAGGAAAACAAACTTTAGAGACTATTTTTGGGTCAAGGGTTTTTCTTACATGTAATCAAGGAAAAATTAATTATTGGATTAACTCAATTTAGTAATTAAAAAAACAATTAAGAAGTGGGCTCAGTCCAGCTGAAATGACTGCCATTTATCTATGTACAATATATTTCTTCTTTGGAGGCGGGCAACCGTAACCTTTTTCTCTTTCTTCCCCCTCGCGTCACTAGAATCAGAGATAAACTGAGAAAAATAACAAAGTGTATTTATTCAACGAAAGCAGAAAGCTTTCCCTTTCTAATGAATAAAGCTATCGCCTACCCTTCCTTAATATGATTTTGTTCTCAGCTTTCTTTCTAAGCAACATTCCCCTGTATTTTTTTTGGTGGAAATAAAACCTCGAGAAGTTAGGTTAAATGACTGAAATCAGTAAGGTGAAAAATCCTATCTTTCTCAACTTTAATAAAATCTAAGACCTCCTCCGGAGGATCTTCAAACATAGTAAACTCTTCCTTCCTCACAAAGGCACATTCCCCTTTATTTTACGAGCCGCTGCGTTGGAGGCAGCAGCAGAGGCGGCGGCTCCAGAGGCAGAGGAGGAGGCCATATTATAAGAGGCAATCGTGGTCGGGGACACTCTTCTTACGCTGTCGCATTGTACCCTGGTCTAGCTTTCGCCTTGGTTCAACTTCTGCATTTCGTATTTCACTTTTTCCGTTTCGTTTAGGCACTCTGATGCTGTTTAATTTCTGCCCTTTTTAGGGCAAAAAAAAAAAAAGGGGTGAACGCTTCTTTCAATGACTTTGGTTGTATGACGCATGGTTTTCAGATTTGCTGTGAAAGTTAGTCAATTTGAGCATGCATTTGCAGCCTTCTGGGAGCAGTAAATTGTTTGTTTAATCATTAATTAATGTTGTTTGCCGGTTCAAATCTTATTGTTTAGGGTAGAACTACGTCATCTATCATCCTAGCTTTGGTTAACACATTTAGTAAGCTGAATAAATCGTTTGCTTTGAACTGGTATGGATAAAGCTTGTTGTGGTACCTAAGGAGCTAGATTTGATTTGTAAAATTAAAAATTAAACTAAAAAATGTTCGAGTTGACACTCCAATCACTCTCTAATGCTTAAGGTAGTAAAGGATTTATAGTTATGAAAAAAGCAAAAGAATCTTAGCTTAGCGAAAGAGATGAGTGAGAGATAATGCCTCATGATCTTATAATCTTATGCTTGATCCCAAGCTTGTTTTTATTGATTGTTTGGATGCTCACATTGTAGCAAGTTGATAGTAGGAGTGAGCCCACATTGTAGCAACAGTTGGCATATCTATCCTACAACGGATCAACGCATTTATGAGGATAGAAACACATGTTTGGCAAAAACTGCAAGAGGAATCTTATCTATATAATATTCTATGTGGATTACATGATTTGGTGATTGTATGAAGATGAGTTTGGATAGACAGTTTACATGCTATTAATCCATCCAAACCCAAAACCCATCCTAAATGAACTGCCAAGAGTTCAGTAAAGCCAAAATGAAAGTTTTTCCCCCTATGTGCATTTTCATGTCATAATTTATGTTTTTACTTCTTCAAAAGTAGCAAAATTTAAAACCAAATTGACTTTCTGTTTTTTCTGTTCTATATTTAATTACATGTTCGTGAGCACCTTATTATTTATTATGTGTTTAAGGTAATTTAACAAATAATAGTGTTGTATGTATACGACATATTGATAATAAAGTTTTAGGTTTAACAGCATATATATAGTGATCATAAAGTTTTAGTCGAAGCATAAAATTACGCCTCAAATATGTAAATGAAGCAGAAGTCCATCCAGGTCAAATCAACACATAAAAAGAGTTCACTAACTTAATTAGTGTCACATAGTTAGACCAGCAAGCACTCCTTAATCCTTATTACTATGGCTGGAGACTGCAGCCTCATTTATGCTGCTGGGCATATGGTTCCCCATTTGCCACTGCAGCCTGTGATGAGCCTGCACTGGACTCATCTTTGAGATACCCTCCCATGGCTCCACTCCCGAAGAACCCATGACCATGTTGATGGTGATGCCCCATGTGAAAGGCAGGTGCAAAAGCAGCAACACCCAAACTTCCATAATCAACCACTCTCTTCACCACCGGCTCACCTCTGATTGATCCACGCTCACCCTCCAGTTCTCGGTAGCGGTGGAGGTATACCGTCAAAGGCTCGATGTAATCATCAAAGCCTAGCTTACTCATTGCCCACAGCACATCCTCAGCAGTGATAGTCTTGCGTTGCTCACGTTGGCAATGCTCGTTGGCTTCGCCGGTGATGAAGCTGATGTACTCGGACACACATTCTTGGATCGTTTCCTTGGCGTCATCAGAGATTTTGGCGTGTGGGGGAAGGATCTTGCGCATGATCCTTATTACATTAGCAATGGGCATGAAACGGTCTTGTTCTCTCACGGTGCACTCATTGTCATCAGAGTTTGAGTGGCTGTTCGTATGGTTGGCTTCACCCATTCTCATGTTCATCTCCGTCACCTTCAGTCCTGGACTCAAACAAACATTCCCAACTCATTTCAAAGACATGAAAATTAACCATTTATTAGCAAGAAAACGCTAATGTTTGGTCAGTTCTTGGCAAGCATGTAATGTGTGATCCAATGAGTTGAATGTTTTGGTTTAACTATATTATATGTAAGCCTATACCCACTGGCCATCTCACCGGCGGACCATTTGTCTCCGCATAGAAGGCTCTACGTATATTCGGGTTTTGTATACACGCAGTTAAGCATGCAAGGAAAAGGCCCGTTAAAAGAACTTGTAACTCCTTAAGCTGAAAAGTTTGAAATTTTGAACCCCACAAGCATTGCTTTTATTTTATTCATTTTGGCAGAGAATGAATGCATGGGTGCCACTTGTTTTCGTGGTGGTCAAGTATTGGATGCCATCCCAATTGTACACACGCTTACCGTCAAGCCAGCCATTTTGCTTGGGTCTCCACTTTGGGTCCTCACAAGCACCCACAAAGCCACTTAATGGAGCAACAAGTTTTTTATACCCCCATTCAAGTAATTTACGAGAGGAAAAAGGGGAAAAGAGAGCAGTGAGTCACAATGAGCATTAAAAAATTTCAACAAAGCGTACGTTTCGAAACTGGAAACCAACCACTCGAAGAAAGATACAAAAATAGGCATTTTTCAGGTCGGGATATCAGTACATCGGAACACAGCTTCAAAATAAGACAGTAAGGAACAACGAACACAAAAACCTGCATGCTAATATCCATGGTACCGATTGCATGCAAGAGATAATCCAAATACTAGACAACTTAAGGTCCCTCATGAACCACCAGGTAAGAGGAAACACTGATGAAAGGAGTAGATAATAGAATCATCTCTTGAAAAAAAACATACACATTATAAAGATACAATATTGCACCTGCAGCTGCATGTTGTTAAAATGAACAAATTATCATAGATCCAATCCAAGCAATAATTTTCACCATTTCTTTTTTCAAGTTAAAATATGTGTTTGTGGGTGTGTATATATACACTTTACCAGAGGTATTGTCGGGGAGTTTACGGTAGCCATGGAAGCCTCCACGTTCCATCTGTCTCTCCTTTCAAGCTCTCTTGTAGCTGGATCCCCCTCTCGCTCGCACACACGCAGGCAACTTTTAAGAGTAAAATGTTGCGATCTTGTTAATTCGTAATTAAGAGGATACGAGGGAGAGCACTTGGCAAGTGTCAACATTTATAGTGCTGAAAAGGTGAAAACCACGTGGCATGGCGATGCCAACGATGTAATGTAATTTTGCTGCCTCCAAAACCCGAACCCATACCCGAAAATAAGTCCCAGTTGACTGACCGCTGTCTGTCAAAGACCGAGCATATAGCTGCATCGCCTTGCTTAAATATATTTTCTTAATTCATAATATATTGGGTTTTTTTTTTTCAACAAGTCATAATAAATATTGGTTAAAATATGTTTTACTTTTATTTTTAGATTTTTATATTTTTTATATTTTAAAATTTAAAATTTATTTTTATCATATTTAGAATTCTTCTGTTAAACTCGATTTCAATATTTTGAAATTAAAAAAAATACTAACTTAATATTCGTATAACAAAAAATAATATTTTAATATACTTCAATTTAATAGAAAATTTTTAAATATATGAATAATGAATTTACGTTTTAAATGATAAAAAATAAGAAAATTAAATTCTTTTTTAAATTAAAAAATTAGACTAAATTTCAAATATACTAAAAAATTAAAAACTTATTTTAACATAATATATTCATTTGAATTTGAAGATGGTCTCGATACTAATTTGAGGTTTCTATTTTTAAAATAACAATTTCTAATGTCACAAATGATATATATGATTTTACGTGTTTAATATTTAATTAAATTTTTAATTGCAATATTTAATGTAAAATAATATTTCTTATTTGAATTATTGAATATAATTGAAATATATTAATTTATCAATTAAAATATTTATTTTAAATTCAATTTATTTTAAAAAATAAATTTAATAATATAATAAAAAATAAAAATATTCTTACCAATTCAAATTTTTATCTAGACTGGTGTTTATATATATATATATATTATAGATTATAAATATATTCATTTGAATTTGAAGATGTTGCCAATACTAATTAGAGGCGTTTGTTTTCCTTTTTCATTAAAACCCTTTGAAAAGTAGATACAACATTTATTTCATTCAATCAAACACGAAAATGTTATTATAGCTCTATTTCATCTCATTCAACCAAACAATTGAATTACTAATTACAGCTCTATCCAATTACAATTCTATTCCATTACAACCTTATTCCATTACAGTGAACCAAACATGTACCGTAAATTTACCAACTAAAAAAACAACTAATTCAGATTATAGAATGTATTAACTATATGCATATTGTATCTACCACCCCCACCATAATAAAATTATTATAATATTCAAAAAAGTCCTTAAACTTTAAATTTTATTTAGATAAATATCAATAATTATTTATACTAATGAAATTTTTATCTTTTTAATTTCCACTTGAATAAGCTTTTATTTTAAGTGAAAGATAAAAAAAAAAAATGTAGTGTTAACTTTGATGTACTAAACTTTTAATATAATTTTTATTAATTAAATTATTTAGTTATCAAATATTTTCAAAGCATTTAAAAAATTTGCAAGATAATCAAAAATATGTTTGAAATGTGTTTTAAGTTTGACCAAATGTTTTTGAGTCAATATTGAATTGGTTTAAAGTGTTTAAAATATTTTGGTGGTTAAGTATAAATACGTATATAGGTTTTGATACGTTATAAGTTGGTAGCAAAATAGTTAGACTAGAAGGAAATGTATCTTTACATCTACATGGGTGTCAAATTAATCATTAACGGTTACTTTTATGAGATGTATTGATACATCCTTGACATGTATGATGTATTGATATATGAGTTGTAGGACCTCTTTTTTAGTCCAAGATTAATACTTCCAACGACGATAAATTTTTACAAATTTGTTTTCTGGTATGAATACACACTTCAGAACACAAGAAAGCAACATCAAGATAAAATCTTTCGTTTCTTCATTTCTCTCGTTGTTATATCTTTTCCTATTCTGAGTGAATTAAAATGTGTAAACACACACTTTTGAGAGATTTCCATTATTTACACCTCTCTTTGTAATTAAGGAGTATATTTAAGGTTTTTGAAGTATAAAATCTTAAAGAGATTAGAAAAGTGTCTAGTTGAGCCATTGTAAAAGCTAGAGGATATTAATTAAGCTCTAAAATCTAGAGTAATGTTCTTAGGCTTAACAAAAATATAGGGATTATAAACGTTATAAATTTTCCTTGCAAGATAACAATTTAAGTATACTGAACTTAAAACCCAACAAGTGGCTCCAGTGGAAAAGAGGATATTGTTTATCCTAGGGGTTCCGAGTTCGAGCATTTGTGTGTGCGTTGTCAAATAAAGTATGAACAGATACTATAATGTAATCACACCAGTATATTCAAAAAAAAATGTCATTGTACCTCCTCTTCCCTCTTGTTATTTTCAAGTCTAACATAGAAATTAAGAATGATTAAATTGAAAAAACATACACTAAACATGCAACTTTTACAGGACAGTATATAATAGAACTTAATCAAATAGATTTAATTACTAATATTTGAATTAGGATTAAATTTTAAAATTCAAAAGTGTAAAACTAAAATTAAGCATGAAAAGTACAGGTATTGAATTTTACTAAATTAAACTACATGACCAAATCAAGTACTTACATATAGGATAGAGTTAATAGAAAATTTTGATTAAATTTTTATACCCAAACTCGAATTCAACCCGACAAAACTCGATGTGTCTTTTCTACTATTCATATAATTATTATAAAATATATTTAAAAATATATTGATATTAATATATTCATATTTTGTATATAAATTCAAATAAAATTTACCATTTAATTTAAATTCGAATAAAAAAGAATTATATTTTTCTAAAAGCGACTCTTGTTGGGCCAGGCTTCCAAATCTATGGATAGGTCTGCTTAACCAAAGCGATGAAATTTCAAGTTTTTATTTAAAAAATATTTTTTTCTCCGAAATAGCCCAAGACATGCGGCCCTTTCAGAAAAGGTGATCAGTGGCTTGCGGTTCTGAGATGGGGAGGGGGAGGGGGAGGGGCGGGGGGCCAAAAATCACGTCGGCTGCTGTGTAAATATGTCGCTGAACCAATCGTCGCAACTCTTTGCCAAAGGTGCATCAATCCGTGCAGCACCACGACTCTATATTTAGATCATCAGCGTCTCTTATCATTTGCATATTCGAGGAAGTTAATTTTTCCTGGTTACATCGGCGAGAGGTAAGGCATATCAGTGAGAATTAAGATGGAAGATTACGGGTGCGGTATCAATTCGATAGCCATGATGCTGTTGGTGGTTGCTCTGCTGTTCTTGGGTCCGCTCGGAATGCCACCGTTGCAGCCTCCTCCCGCTTACATTTTCCTCATCTTCGCTTTCGTGTTGATCTTCGTTTTCATCTACCTCTCTCATGCCTCCAAATGATGATCCATGGCTGTTTCATTGCTTTCTAGCGTTATCATTCTCCTTTATCCAGTTGTATCTGATGATGATATGCTTTGGTTGGGATATTAACCACCAATAATACACAATTATTTGTTATTTTCAGTCGTTTATCAATAAATTAGATGAATTCGAGGGAAGAATGTTCGGGTTTATCTAGTACGTAAATAAACCATGCAATGCATGCATACTTATGTTGCTTTAAAATGGATACGACGCCTTTTACTAATATGATTCCTTCTTTCACACCCATTGGCTTATGTACGTTGCATGCGTTGTCCCTTCATGCTGTCTATTCTGGGTTAATAATGTCCTTAACAATTTTAAAGTGATCTTCACTCCACCCATCGATCATGTCTTAATTGGCCTCATTTTTCCTGCATACATCAAATCGTTTGCATTTAAACATCCCATCGCTCCAAGTATAGTTCATACTATTCAAAATTTGGACTTAAAATTGTATGATAAAACGCACCGTCTATGCTTCCTGCTGCAGAAAGTGGTTAACTTTCGCGACGACGCCATTATTGCTTTGGTTGCATGATGGATATGTGAAACTAATTAATCCATAGCTTTGCTTGAACATTTCATACTCATCCCACCATTTGTCCTACTAAAATTCTGTTTGGGCTCAGCATACTTTTTCTCCTCGGCCCCTTTAAGGCATGCATGGGCGATTTCAGGGCATTGGGTCCCATTGTTCCTTTCAATGGTCACTTCTTAATTTTCCTGCACCTCTCTCATGGTCATGGACATTTTACCTTCTTTCTCAGCACCAAAACATTTCAATTCTACATTTTAAAGGGGAAGAGGGGACAAACTGGCCCAGGTATGTGACCGTGGTGCTCAACAAAGTAGTAGCGATAGTGCTGGATGGTGACTATTCCTTGTAGTCTCCAATGATATTGTGTTATAAATTCCAGGCATTTTTTGTTTTGCTATATAGAGTATCTGACGTAAAGTATTCAGGAAAGCCGATTAATTCAAGATCACTTAAATTGTACGGATCATACATTTTCATCAACATTAGTAGATAACAACTAGGTTGGAAAATTGCATATTTGGGTATCTCAAAATGGTGGTCACGTAGGTAGATGGATCCTACATGAGAGAGCAAGCATTTGGGTTATCGTCGCTGAAATATTGAGGAGGATATGCAAACTCGGAGTAGTACTTGGATGAGTAATATTCACTTCGTTGGATATCACCCATCTTCTTATCATCATCTCCATCTCCATCTCCTTTGCCTTGATCTTCTTCTTTCTTCTCTCCTGCATCTTGTGTCTTCTCTGCTTCTTTCTTCTCTTCTTCCTTGTTTTCTTCGTCCTTCACTATGGATACTTGCTTTCTGGTTTTTTTGTATACATAATCTACCAGGTTTGTTGGATCTACATCCCCTTTTACTATTACTTGATGATTTCTCACATCAGTATCGACTGTCTCTACTCCTGTTTGCATTTACATACAAGATGAGTATAAAATCAAGGCAAATGTCAATCGGGTAGTAAAACACTGTAGGATAATCTCCGAATCATCTCATCTCACCACTGATGATCAAGCAACACATGCAGTTTCTAATTTCTTAATTACATCTGAAATCTGAATTGGGTTGCAAAAATTAACAGAAAAGAATAGCAGTAAATATGTTACCTGGGATCTTTCGGATTCGCTTCCGCAAGTCTTGAGCACACGCTTCACAGTGCATATGAACCTTCAATACTACTGTTATCGCCGCTGGAGGCTGGCAAGGTTACGGTTACGACCAAAAAATAATAATTAAGGACAACAACAACAACAAAAAACCCTAACGATCATGCCCCGTTAATTGTTCAATCCAAGAAAGAAATGAAATTAAGATGATAAGTGATCACCATGCTTTGCATGCATGCTCAGAACTACCGTAATTACATATAATTAAAGACCATAATGAACAGGGATGAACACCAAAATCCCATAATATACAACTATGAACTTAACAATGTTGGTTTGTAAATTCCAAGTAAAATTACCATCACTATCAACCAATGAGCGTACGTTAGGGCTTGACCCCTCATGGCTGCAACGTGCAGAAGTGCAGATGCAGTGGGGTCAAAAGACAAACTAAAGCACTAAACAATGGCCTCCGTCCTTGGAATATGTGCTTCAGGGATTGGGCTGTTTTGTTACTTTCAATGTCTGCAAACAGCACACCACTCACTAGTTTCACAGCATAGGAAGTTCAAAATGGATTCTAGCTAACTGCATTTCAATTTCTATGGCTCCAAAAACTAAAGTCTAAAAGAGAATGAGTCACAAAGGGACAGGATGCTGCGAGTGTTTATCATTAGTCGTTTTTCGTCTGTAAATTTATCATTATGGTTGATTTTTTATACCGTTAACTATGAAATGAAACCCATACTACCTCTTCCTTTTTTTCTTCTTTGAGCTCTTTGTTTTCTTCCTTCTTCTCCTCTTGCGATGGTGGTTTAGGCAGGGGTGAAATTAATTCCACTCTTCTACCCCTCTTCTTTCGTAGCCTTTCACAAACCTTGATGGGGTCTACTGTCTTTCCCTTCACCACTACTTTATTTGCCTTGCTATCTGTGACTACGTCCTCCACTCCTGTTATCAAACACTAGTATTACAAACATTAACATATATCAAACAATCTCAATTAATGTTTCCGTGAAAGATGGAGGAGGTTCGTGTAGGCTAACGATGAAAGTAGTAACTTAATGAAGGGAAAATGATACGAGGACCTTGAAATCCTTTGAGGGCTCTTGCAACCTTTCTGGCACAAGCTTCACAGTGCATATAAACTTTGAGTACAATCGCTGCAGGCTCTTCTTCCTTGTTCGTTTCATCTTGATTGCCTTCTTTCTTTTCCTCGCCTTTGCTTTCTTCTCTCTTCTCCTGAAGGGATTATAAAGGAATAAAATTTACAAATTGTAAATATAATAGGGTAAGAGGTCAAAGAGATGCTCACCTCACCCATCTCTTCGATGATTGAGCAGTAGTCTACTTGAGAACTTTGTATCTATCAGCAAAGAAAGAAGAGATTTAAGTAACGCAGAGATGTGATCTGAGGTGGAGTTGTTTAATTGATGCAGGGTAGACGTATTTAATTTAGCCGACTCATCATCGCTTCATCAAGTACCCTCCTATTCCTATTAATTGCTTGCAGTGAAGCTGCTGGACCCTGTACCTCGTACCTTTGGCTTTGATTGGTAATGTATGTCGGATATTATTTGCTAATAAAAAGCATGCGAGTCGGTGATATAAATTATCGTATCATTGTCCTATGCTACATCTGATTTTTTTTAAATTCTACTGCTCAAGAAAAAAAAGTTGATAACAATTTTTATTTAGGATTCGTGACTATCCTTCGTAATAATATCGTTTTCAGAGTTTGAATTTAAATCTTCTTATTGAGAGTATAATGTGATAAGCTTGGGATCAACCCATCACATGATGTAAGCAGAAGTATTATAAAAGTTTGGTTCCTTGATTGATATATAGAGAGAGATGTCATGAATGTAAAAAGCATCATTCATATGCATATAACAGTCCAAGAACATGTTGATAAGCTTTTCTTTTCATGGATTTCAGACAACACAAGCAGGACCGCGCACCCACGATTCGACTTTTTCTTAAAAGGAAAATCCAAATAATTGTGCGTTTGGTTCGGAAATCCAACGGCTGTGAGTGTAGCAGTAGTGGTCAATCCTTAATGGACCACTGAATTTAATCAGCCCTCACAAGCAAGAAATAGAAAACGAAAATGTAAAACCACTCATTCAGTGGCATTTATGTTGATAAGAGCTAGCGATGTCGATCGTCCTCTAATTTTCTTTCATAAAAATAAAATGGAAAAATATGTTTCGTATTGCAATCATATCAATAAATTATTGAATTATGTATAATATTATAATGTTTTAAAGTAAATTATTAGTTTTTTTCTAAAATTAATGACTTTATTTTAAAATAATTTATAATCGATTCATACTAAACATCTTACAACATTATCGTTTTTATTTTTACAAAATTTTGTTGAGTTAATGAAAAGTTCATTGTAAAAAGCAAATTGACATAACATTTGCTTCCCCTCACCCTCGTTGAAAGAATCTTCCTTAAATTCTGCTATTATTCCATGCAATTTATAAAAGTTATATATTTAATTTATGTATTTTTATTTGATATTTAATAGTTTCTGTATTTTTTAAAATTTAAAATTTCAGTCCTTGTAAAAAAAGAAAGAATGTGCTATTACTGGATTTGGATGATCTCAATGGTTCATTCATAAAGTGGCCACTAAATGTTTACTTAGGCCACTAGTGGAGTAAACTTGATAATGGGCTGAGTCACCTGACCTGACATGAAAATCCATTCGAAAATTAAGAGAGTTTGAACAAAAATATAAATCCGAAAAACAAGTTTTTTTAACCCAAACACTGCCTGAATTTGTAATTTTTTTTTTTACTTTTTGAGATTGTTTTCATTATTTTTGTTATTTTTTTACGGTTTTAATGTCGTTTCGGAATTATATTAATATTATTTTTGGACAAATGTTACATTGCAGCCAAGTCATTGAAGACATATTCTATGTGCTCATCTACTATGTGTTTAGGTAAGGATAGTTTGATGAAACGGCATCCTAATAAGTGACAAATGTGAGGCATAGTAAGCAAAATTTTTTGTTAGTTAATGATTTACTACTTTCCATCCGGAATTGACAAATTTAATTAACTTAGCAATAATAAGTGCACAAGCAAACAAAACAAAATATTAGAACTATTGAAAACAAGACACTAAGGGTGAAATTTGCAATTAAACGACAAAAAGTCATTATTTATTACAAAATACATTATAATTAATTATTAGAACATTTCCTCATACAATAACAATGTTAGAAGGTAATAAAAAGTTGGGATAATGGCAATAAATTTGTTGCGCAACAAACAAAGGTACCAAATCGTACAGCAAACAAATTTTTTTATGCCACATGTCAATTTTTTTACAACAATTAACACTTGCATATGAGAGGGCCAAAAGGTTAAATTGATAAGAAATACAAGTATTACACTGACAAATTTGTGAAACGACACGGGTATTTTCTGTTATTATCCGTATAAGGTTTGAAGGTACCAATGGCTAATTGTTGCTTGTTGGATTAAGGGTCCCGAGAATGAGGTTGCTCCCGATGAGGTTAAAAACAGCGTGAGGGTAATATTAATTGTTATAACAATGAGATTGAGCATTATTGCAATGTGATTAAAATCAAAGGTAAGATATGTGTTTGGATTCAAATATAACGGTAGAGGTGAGCTGGGAATATAAAATGAATATTGAGGACATTAAATTAAAATGTATATATAATAAAATATCACAATATTTTACAAATTAAATAATAAATTATTAATATAAAATATATTATGCTTAATTAGAAATAAAAATTATAAAATATTTATGTTAAAAATTATATTAGATAATAAAATATTAGGATTATGTTATTTATATTAAATAAAAATTATATTTACATTAAAAACAAAATAAATGATTCTAAAGGGTAAGAAAAAAAATTAACCTTAATTTAATTTAGGGCTACCAATCCAATCCATTCACTGGATCTTGAACCAGGCTTTAAAGTTGAAAATATTTGGAACTTTTAATGTTAGTTCAGCACCCACATCTGGGCCAACTGAGAAAACAATACAAATACTACTACTACAACCTGCAAACTAGGGAGCGAGCAATTTTGATGCGGCTAAATCAGACGCTGCGGAATTATGAGATGGTATTGTCATATGCCATAGACGGTGAAAAAAATTTATCTTTGTTGAGTATTTTTTTTTGTCCTTCAAACGGTGAAGTCTACTTATTTATATGATATGCTACTGTTTTTTGACAAGACATACTAGGTATGATCCATGCATATAAACACGTACCATACCCTAAACTAAACAAGTGTTCTTCTAGCACTAAGCTCCTATGACTTCGCCAAATAAGAATCAAGCTTGATGTGTCAACTTGCGAACTTAACATTTAGGTCAAGTCTGTGAGCTTGATCTGGACCCACAAGCTCGGTTCAGATCTACGATCCTGTGAGTTGATTAGAATTCGGCCCAACCCAAAAATGAGTTTGGACCGATGATGATAATCATCCTAACAACTTCCAAATACATGGATGAGATTGACAACGGCATGCATCCTCCAATTCACAAACCATAAGGAAATCCACGATGAAACCTGACCAGCAACAACCTTACAAGGCCCAAGAAGAAAAATGTGCGATTTTCAAGCATATCGAATGATTAACATTGATACATATGGTAGGATAGTTGGCAAGGAGCATACCATGCGAGTGGAGGAAATGTATTTCAAATCTAGTTTCCATTGTCAAGCAAGTAAGAATCAAAGTTAAGTCATTATACAAAAGCCCATCTCTTTTTAAACTATTTAGCCCAAACCATAAAAAAATAATACACAATGTAAAAACTAAAAACCTGAAGCTATCCATGCCCCACCCACCCCACCCTCCACACTCATGTATCATTTTATCAGCTTCGAACCCTAGCAGACAGTCCCTCTGTTGTCAACACTCAATCCTCTATTCACTTCTCCCCCTGCTTGGTGCTCGCCCTCGTCTTCTTCAGATTAGTGGTACTTGGCTTGCACACGCCCTCATCCACTGTTATTTTATTTTAAACCTTTGAGCTTTAAACTAAAGGAAAACTAAACACGTTAAAACAGACTGGTTATGAAGAAGAATTCAACAACATCAATGTTTTTTGAACTGGATCAGCAGTTAAACTAGTCAAACTATCGATTCATTGATCCGATTGATTCGATTAAAAGATTATTAAAAATTAAAAAAAAAATTAAAACAATTCGGTTCAATCGATTCATACCATTTTTTATTTAATCAATTTAAAATTACTCTCCAAATTAACATTCTAATTAATTTTTTATTCGAACTGGTTAATCTAATTTGAAATGAAATGTGAAAATAAAAAGTTTAAATCATTTTTTTTATTTTAAAAAAATAATATAAAAAATTTTGAAAAATGAAAAGTGGGGGGTACTGGTGAATTTGCATTTATGGACACCATGAAATGGGGAAATAATAATATTGTAAAATAATAAATGTTGGCTAGCTGTTAACTTATTATTATTATTTGAAATGATATTTGATCTATTTAAATAGGTTTTTTTTTTATAAAAATAATACAAAAAATTAATTAATTAAATAGGTTAGAAAGAAAATAATTATGAAAATATTTGATATACTGACGACACCATCTCACTTTTCGACCTATCATTTGATAATTATTAAATTTTTAAAAAATATTTTTTGATGTCGTCATCATGTCAGGTGATATTAATATGTATTTTCAAAAGTTCATGTAAAAAATCAGTTATATATAATGAGAAAACAAAACGAATTTTTTTTTTATTTGTGTTGTTGATATATTAAGCAACACTGTTTTAATTTAAAAAAAAAAATCACGTGTTAGTAAAAAACCTGAAACTAAAAAATATTTTTTGTTGATGTTGCGGTGTTTCAAACAACACCATTTTATTTATGACTCCATTAAATTGATCGAATTGAAAATAAATGATTTGACCGATTTAATCAGACTCTAAAATATCACTTTTTAACACTCGTAACCAAACTAAAAATAGCTTCAGCTCAACCAATTGACGTTATTTTTATCCAAGCTCACATTCATCAAATTAATATACTCATATCGTTGGTTATTTAAATTTCGATGAATATTTATTTTGCCTAACAACTTTTAGAAGGCTGGACTCGTATATTAATGCATTGCTTGAGAGTGGGGGATAGTCATTGAATATTGAAATTATATATCGTCTCCTGGATCCGGCAACGCTAGTGATTGAGGGTGACGTTGCATGGCTGTCGTCAGTCACGTGGAGAACATGGAAATAGGCAAACGTCACTTGATTTGAGCGAATGCCCGTAAGAATTGCATTACCTCTACAGTATATAGGAATATGATATAATATAATTTAAAATAATTATTTAAATTTACCTTTTTTATCTGTCATATTTTTAAACTCTAAATATAAATATATAATTGAGGTGATAATACTTAACGTAGTTTAATTAATAATAAAACAAAACTTCATCATCATAATAGGTCTACTTTTTCTTATGTAAATTAGTTAAAAAGACTGTTTTAAAAAATTACTTAGAAAATTAAGTCACTTTTTCTAAGTCAATTTTGGAGGAAAAAAAAAAAAGAGAAAATATAGCCTATTGTATGTGTTTTCAACTTAGGTGGCAATTAGGGGCTGAAAGCATGAATCGGAGAACACTGAAAATTTTTAAGAGTTAAAAATTAATTATAATATTCTGAGTAGTTAAAATATAATTTTATAATTCCATTTTTTCAAAAAGAAAAATATAATTTTATCGAATATTAATTTATAGGTAGTAAATTTTTTTTTCACTTTTAAATACGCCACCGACATGGAGAGTGAATATCGTACTAACGCGCAAGTTTTAAAACCTTCCCCACTACTGGGCACTAGGCAGCTTCCCTGGCTGCCTCAATTTTAAATGGCTCTTGGCTTCTTACTTTTACCGCGGGTTTGGTCTGGTATATCAAACTTCAATCTTCATTTCACCACTCTTGCTTTGCTACTTATCTTCTCAGTTCAGATCTGGGATTTTCAGCTCCACCATAACAGCTAGAGATGGCGGACGAGCACAAGGTTTCATTTTCCTCTATACTTTCATTCTTTCGGTGCTAATTACCAGCCAACACCCATTTCCTCTTCTTTTAAGGGCTTCTACTCTTTCCTAAAATATTATTCCTATTTTCGATTTTATGGCTCCTCTTCTTTTTCCTTTGCCCTTCAATATACAGCTCATCCTGTCATCTGCCCATTCTTCTGTGCCAGAACCCGAATACCTTATTTTCCTTTCCTTGTCAAATCAATCAGCAAAAAAACTGTGTGAAGTCGGAAATATTATTTTGAGAGTGGGAATTAAAATATATATTTTTCGATAATTAAAATATATTATTTTATTTTAACAATTTATATTTTTATAATTTTAAAAAAGTGAATTAAAATTTTGTTATTTTTGAGAAGTTAATTTTTATTAATTTAAATTTTTATAAATTATAAAATTATTGAACGGAACCTTGCTTGCCCTCCTTAGCTAAAAATGTTTAATTTGTGAACGGAATCTGATAGAAATGTTATCTTAAAAAATAATATTTAAGGTTTTAGATATTTTTAAAATATTTTAAAAAATAAGTTGATTCTGAAGAGTGAAATAAAAAAGTGTCTTGCTGGTGCCCTTTTTAATTTTTTAATATATTAATTCATTTGGTTAGATTATTAATTGGTAGTGATTTTATTTTTGAGTCTTGAGTTCGATTATTTTTTTGACTCACATTTATTTTTTTATTTTATATTATTTTAAGCTTTACTTTAATTTTTAGTTATTCTTATTAACATATTTGCTTCTTTGATTAGATTGCAAATTAATAGTGATTTTATCCTTGAATTTCAAGTTTGATTTTTTTCTAAGCCTATTTATATTTTTTATTTCATGTTGTTTTAAGTTTTTTAATTAATAAAAATATTGTTTCTAATTTTTAATAAAAAGATTTATTAATTAAAAATAAAAAAGTGAAAACAATATATTTATTAATTAAAAATAAAAAAACTTGAAAAAAAAAAAAAAAAATACACGTGTGTTTAGAAGAGGGGTTGAACCTAAAACTCCATAATTAAATAATTTTTATTTAACCATGAAATAAAAATAGAAATACGAGTAAAAGAGAAATTCAGGAAGCATTTTCATTTTTTTTATCAAAATCGATATATTTTCCTAAATATCTCTGCAAGTGACCCAAAACTAAATATTTTTTAAAGTCAGTTTTTTTTTTTTAAATTCACCCATGTAACTGTGTCTTCCATCATTAATACGTTATTATTTAACGCAATATATACTACGGACGTAGGTGACGAAAAAGGTGCTGACGGTCGACCTTCAGTGTCATCGCTGCTACAAGAAAGTGAAGAAACTACTTTGTGAATTCCCTCGTGAGTATCTTGACTTTTATGCTTTATATGCAAATATCTGTACATACATATTTATACGTATTTGTCATTTTGTATTATTAAGCATTATTATTATTGAATTGAAACACAGTAGTATAGTTAATTAGGTCTTGGGTGATCGTTGAGAGCTCAAGGCGAGAAGTCTAAGTTGATAATCTACTACAACTTTTGTGAACGATAGAAATACGAGACCAGACATTCGACAAGAAGGCCAACACGGTGACCATCAGTGTGGTTTGCTGCAATCCGGAGAAAGTGAGGGACAAGTTACTTTGCAAGGGTGGCTTTTCCATCAAGAGAATTGAGATCAAACCACCTCCAAAACCACCAGCCAGACGGGATTCTTCACATCCGGAACAACCAGCTACTTTACCGCCGCAACCACCAGAAACACCGGCTTATCCACCGCCAACGGCTGGTACGTGGCCCGAATATTATTGCGATGCATGTTATCATGGCCAACCTGGGTGCCGTTGCTACTTTGGTGGACCACCTCCACCTCCACCTCCATGCTTTTGGACTTATTGTAGGCCAGTTTATGATAGGTGGGGCGGCGGCAGCTACACGTATTGTTTATCGAGCCATGGTGATTGTTTTATCGAACAAAATCCACAAGCCTGCTCAATCCTGTGAAGTTGTAACATGGCTCTTGTGGGATGCTACAAGCAATATTCTTCCTCGAAGAACAAAAATCTTCTGCACCTTTATTGTGCTCGTTATCCTGCCCCACTTATAAATGTTTAACTGGTGGTTTTTTTTTTTTTTTTTTTTACATTAACAAGTTTCCCATCCAAAGCACGTGGCTGTTAACGTTTTTTTCTCTCATAAACCGGTATATTACTGTGTCCTTAATCAGCTAATATCTTAAACAGCATTAAGGGTCCTTTGAATAAACGTTTTTCTGTAGCGTGACGTATTTAGTTTTTTTATTTTTTATTGTAGTATTTAATTTCACCGTTATAATTAATTTTATATCAATCGCATGTAAAAGTATAGTCTATCTAAAAAGATCTTAAGCTTCAGCATCACTTTAGTTCATGTCTCAATATTTGATTTTTTTAGAACTAACATGATATTTTTTTTTAAAAAATTATTAAAATAATATATGAGACGATCAATTAAATCTTAATTTGATTGGTATCGATATTATTGTCAGTGCAAAAGGATGTAAGTTCGAGTGTGTTGAAGCGTATTATCTTTCTATATAACGATTGAGAAGACACTATGAATAATTTCAAGTATTGTATAAAAAAAACAAATATTATAAAAAATTATAATAAGATTAATATTAAAATATATATATGAGACGTAAAATTTAGATATCACAAAAATAATGATCTTCATCATTATCCTATTAAAATTAAAATAATGATCTTCATCATTTCATCTTTTACATATTCATGATACCTAATCATGAAAGTATAACAAAAATATTATTCAAAATTTCATTGTTAGATGGTTGAAAATTTAATTCGATTCGATTCAAAAAATTCGATAAAATTTTTAATTTTTGAATTAAATAATTTGAGTTAATCGAGTTATTTGGGTCAATTTGAATAAAAAATTAAATTTTTCGGTTCGAGTTATTCGAAAATCTAAATAATAAAAGAAAAAACTACGTCGTTTCGATAAATGTTTACTCATCTACCTTACTTATGTAATTAAATAATCTTGTATTTCGTCTACTAGTTAAATAATCCGTCCATGTAAATGCAATTGAATATAAATAATAAGATTCGCTTACTCGTCTCAAACTTTTTTTACTCGATTCAATCAAACATTCACCGCTAATTAAAACTCTTCTTGGTAAATCTTTCTTCCCTAATTATACCAACAAAATAATAGGTAAATCCATGTCCTTCAGTTAAGAACTTCAGATGATGAAACAGTATATGAGTTCGCGTTTTGAATGGTTTAAAGAAAAATTGATAACTGATAGCTACATTCCCAGAAATTTTAAGTTCAGCCTTCACATCTTACGCCTTCCTGGTACAATAATGGATAAGAGGAGTTAGCTTGTGGTCTGGAATCATACCTTTTTTTTCCTCTCTATAAAGAAAAAGAAGAAAGAAAAGTGTCTTAGGCGGAAAATGGTCTTACACAATAAAGGAGATGTTACGGCATGCACTGACCTTGGCTCTGTTGAAGTCAAACTGACTTTTAAAGTCGGCTAAGTTCGCAGACAAGGTGCCAAACAAATTGGCTTGCATTTTGCAAGGAGGATAGCAAGCTCGGCCTGCAACTTGACAAAACAAGTAAGATGGTAACCTTATATTTGTTTCAAGTTGACTATGGCATGAGTTTAAGCATTATCCATAATAAATAGATAAATTTGACAGCAAATTAAATAAGGTTGAAGCCGAAAATTTTTGAGTTTAGGATTAAATCGAAATTTGCTTTAAAACCCAAATTAGAAAACTTGTGTATAAGGAATCATTGTTGTAAATTTTCACCGTGTTGAAAGCAATGCCAGAAAATGAAATGAAGGAAAGACAAGCAAGAGGGGAACAATTAGAGCTGTTCATGGGTCGGGTCGGGCTCATAAAAAAATTTAGGTCCATTTGTTAATTTGAAAAATGGGCCTAAAATTTTACTCAAGTCCAGCCTGGATAAAAATATTAAAACTCGAGTCCGGTTCGATCTGTCCATATTAAATTTTTTATATTAGTTTTATATATTTTTAAATATATATATAATGCATTAAAAATACTAAAAATATTAAAATAAATATTTCTTAACAAATTTTAAAAAATATATACATAAATAACACTAAGATAGATGCAACTTAACAAACAAATGTCTCTAAAATAATAACAAAATTAACAAATGCCTCTAAAATAATAACAAAATTAACAATAAAATAAGTTTTATGCAATATCCAAACAATAACAAAAAAATAGTAACAACATAATAGTGAAATTGTAACAAAATAGAGAGAGAAAATAACAAGAAAATAGCATTAAAAAAATAGCATATTTTTTTTTGTCCTTTTGTGAATTCGGGTAAGGCTCGGGCCAAAAATGCCTTACCCGAGACTTGACCCATTTTTTAAATGGGTCTTATTTTTTGCCAAACCCATTTTTTGAACCTATGTTTTTGTTCAAACCCTCTCATTTTTTGAGTGGATCTTTGGACCGGGCCGGGTGGCCCGACCCATGAACAGGTTTCGGAACAATCAAAAGTGGTATACAATGCTGAAGAATGGTTGGATGAACAAATAGCTTGTGATCTTTTGGTTTTAGTTGAAAAATGGAAGGTGAAGCATTTAAAGGTAAGGGTGATGCAAGAAAATTTTTGAAGGAAGTGAAATTAAATTGTAATTTTTATTAATTTATATTTTTATAATTTTTAAAATATTAAATTAAAATTTTATCATTTTAAGAAGTTAAAGTGTAATTTTATCTTTATTAATTTAAAATTTTTAAAGGGCCTAAATAGATAATTTTTTATTTTAGATGAGTCGGGCCCCTGTCAGCCCTCTAAATACGACATTGCTTAAATGTAAGGGTGATTATTCGATCGGCTGAAGTCGAATCAAATTAGTTGAGTTCATGAATCCTATTTTAGCAACCAAACTCAATTTAATTTTTTTTCGAATTGAATCGAATAAAAAAATTTCGAGTGAAGTCAAGTCGAGTTTACGAATCCTATTATTTATATTTAATGTTGCATTTACATGGATCTATTATTTAACTAGTAGACGAAGTACAAAATTATCTAACTAGATAAACAATATAATGATTTTACCTTTTAATTTAATGGGTAAACATTTAAACGACTTAATTTTATGTTTTTTTATTTGGATAACTCAAATTGTGTAATTAGTATTCAAGTTAAACCAAAAAATTTAATTTTTTCTTCGAGTTGATCCGAATAACTTGAATAACTCGAACTATTTAATTCAAAATTTAAATTTTTATCAAATTTTACTCATCTCTGTAAAAAATTCTTAGCATCGAAATTGAGTTAGGAGAGTTCACGTCTTTGCTCAGTGGCACATCCAACCTCTTGACTTTCTTTCTTTTTTTGTTGTAAATAGATACTGACGAGATTTGGACTAACCATAAGCTCTGTTAAGTGTGAGACAATGTAATCCATGAGTAAAAAAATTATTGGCAAGGGCACCAAAAAAGGGCGTACGATTTTTATTCATTGCGTATATATTTTTATTTTGAGTTTAATAATTTAAAATTTAAAATATCAAAATCAATCGAATAAATTAATTTAATCAAACATTTAAATCAAATAAACTGACAATTTTAATTATTGTGATTTGACTCATTTGGATTTTTTCGATTTAAATTTTTTTCACACATCGATTATATTATATATACATATATGTTAGCTACAAATGTTAATATAAAAAACAAAATGAGAGGAAAGGAGGGAGAAACTAAATAAAAACAAAACAAAATTAGACATAATCCAACAAGCTTTTGAGCTTCGAATTAATTAATAGGAGTTAGAGCAGGTGTTAAACTTAAAAACATTTGTAATTTTTAAAGTGTGTTTGGTTGGGTGAAAAAGTGAAGGAAAAGAAGGAAGTAGGAAATGGAAATAAAATAAAATTTGAGTGTAGTTGATGGGGAAATCAAGTGAAAAGAGAAAAAAATAAGGAAGGTGATCATTTTTTTATCCTAATACATAAATTTTAAAAATTTTCAAATTGAAATGATGAGAAAAATATATGCTAGTTCAAATTATGATTTTTTTTTTTTTTTTTTTTTTTCATTTTTCAGCTCTAGAAGTAAAGAAAATTATTCTATTTCTATTTTTTTCGAGCCAGCTAAGAAAATAATACAAGTAAATACCAGTACAATCAACAAACAAGGGAAGGGACCGAGCAAGTTTGAAGCGGCTTTGGGTATGGGCTAATATCTTTGAATCAGATTATTACATGCCACAAATGGCGGTGATGAAAAATAGAACTTTAGCTGCTGGCTGTAAGAGTGCCGACAGTAGTTAACATGGATGAGATGACAATTTCAAGCATACATATGGTAGGGATATTTGGCGAGGAATACCGTATGCCATATACTGCGACAGGAGCAAATGAATTTCAAATCCACTTTCCACTGTCATACATGTGCAATCATAACTGATAAATGAGCCAATTGAATGACCCAAATTATCAACATACATTACCAAAACGTGTAAAATTAATTGGTTTAGCCTTACAATGAATCCATCTTTATGTATACATTTACATGCATGTCCCTACTTGATATGACTATGTTTATAGCTGCCTGCCTTGCTTGAGGTGTTGAAGACTTGAAGTCGGGTTCATCTCCTTAATCCGTCGACGTTTTAACTAAAATTGAGGGTGTTGCACATGGGAACGCAGGACGAATCGAGCCACTTTGGCCCTGGAACACGTGTACGGTTGATCCAATGCCGCATTACACATGGCTTAAGATATAATTCTTAATTCCAATTCAGGTGAGATGTGCCAATCGATGCCAGCACATGGAGAGTGAACATACGACTAATGCATATACTACAAAACCTTACCCCGCTAGGCTGCCTCAACTTTAAGGCCCTTGGCTCCAAAATTGTTTCTTCATTTCACCTCCTCGCTTTGCTACTCTTCTTTTCAGTTCCAACATATAACAGCTAGAGATGGGGGAGAAGGTAAAGGTGTCTCTTTCCTCTATATTTTCGTTTTCTTTAGGGTTTCTCAATGTGCTTTTGTAAAAAATTATTCCTTTGCTCGTCTCCCAATTCTTCCATGTCTGAACCTGAACACTTATATATTTCCCTTTCTCTACGGATTATTTATCACTATATCTTCCATCATTCGTAATGTTGCTCGATGTAGGTGACGATGATGGTGCTGGGGGTCGACCTTCAGTGTAGACGCTGCTACAAGAAGGTGAAGAATGTACTTTGCAAATTCCCTCGTGAGTATCTTGACTTTTATGCATTATCTGCAACTATATATACGTACATAGTTAGTCCTATTTGTCATTATAGGTTATTGTGTACTATGTATTATTGAATTGCAACACGGTGGTAGGTAGTCAGTTAGGCCTTGGATGATCATTGAGAGCTCAAGTCTGAGTTTTTTTTTTTTTTTTTTTGGCAAATTCACCGTGTTGACATTTGATCACGGGTTTTATGAATAACAGAAATACAAGACCAGATATACGAGAAGAAGGCCAACACGGTGATAATCAAGGTAGTTTGCTGCGATCCGGAGAAGATGAGGTGCAAGATACGTCGCAAGGGTGGCGATTCCATCAAGAGCATTGAGATCAAACCACCTAAAGAACAAAAGAAAGCTACAGAAGCTGAAAACAAAACGGAGAAGGCTACAGAGCCCAAGAAGAAGCCTGAAGATACCGAAAAACCACCACCGGCGAAACCTGCTACGCCTCCGGCATTGGCCTACCCCCTGGGTGGATTTTGTTGCACGGATTGTTATCATGGTCATCGTGGTGGGCCTTGCTACCTTGGTGGACCACCTCCACCCCAATACTATTGGCCTTATGGTAGGCCAGTTTATGTTAACTGGAGCGGCGGCGGAAACACCTGCTGTTATTGTATTGAAGAAAACCCACAATGCTCAGTCATGTAAGTTGTAGCATGGCACATGTGGGACGCTCATAAATAAAGTATTCTACCTTTCTCCCCTGAATAATAGTTATTCGGTTAAAAATACAACGTTGAATGCTTTCATGTTTTATACATGCGTATTAACAAAATGGTTTGACATCTAAAAAAAAAAAAAAAACCAAAGATAAATCCTAAATAGATATCAGAAAAGCGAATTAGTAAAATTATAATAATGAGAACACAGTTATGTTTCCTTATACGCCCACAAGTTGGCATATATACATGAACCATTCCTAAGAAAACTACCCAAAAAATAATCAAAATTAAATAGCAATTAAAACTAAGGAATAAATTACATAAGAAAAATTTTAAAAATTAAGGTTTTTAAGCACCAACAAATCACATCATCAAACTTTAAAGATATGAAATTATTATTATACATTATTCATGGTCCCTTTTCAATTATTTAATTACATTTTAACAATTTTTTCTATGTCATTAACACACATTTTTAGTAATTTTTTAACCCTGAATCACAAACCCTAAACCCAAACCGAGCTTATAACCTCAAACCCTTGAACCGTGAACCTCAAACACTTGAACCTTGAACCCTTAAATAAGGGCGGATTCAAGGGCTAGTAGAGGTCCGCCCCCCCTAAAATGGAAAATTTTTCATTTAGACCCTAAAAATTAAAAAAATTAAATTAATGAAGGTAAAATTATATTTTGCCCCCTAAAAATGATAAAATTTTGATTTAATCCTTTAAAAATTGCACTTTTACTGTCGCAAAAATTACAATTTAATTTCAGCCTCCTAAAAATATTTTTGGCTTCGCTCTTGCCCTTAAACATGTAACCCCGAACCTTAAACCTTAAACTTAAACCTCGAACCCAGACTCCGAGCCTTAAATCTTCAACCCAAATGTTTAGGGTTTGAGTTCAATGTTCGAGGTTCTGTGATTGGGGTTCGGAATGAAATAATTACCAAAATTATGAGTTAATGACAGGAAAAAAATTACACAAAAATTACTATTTATTTTAATTCGATTGCACAAAAATAAAAATATTAACTTATGGAAAAAAAATAAAATGATTAAAATTTGTAAAAGAAGAAAAGATGTTTGTTTATAATTTAAAAAATTAATTATTTTAAGTAATTTAATTAAAATTAAATTAAGTTGAAGAAGATATTAGATGCAGACGAGTATATAATAATAATACTTTGTTATCTTTAAAATTTAATGAGATGATATTATTTTATTGATGTCTAAAAACTATACTTTTTAATATTATTCTAATATAAGTTATACCTCAAAACAAAATAACAAAAATACCAATTACTTTCACATGAATTTTATTTTATATTTTTTCACGAGGATGTTTTTTTATAGGTTCAGTTATAGAAAGATAGGTGGTGATGGGTGCGTTTCCCTTTCTTCTTCTTTTTTTTTTTTTTTTTTTTAAATCACTTTTACATTCCTTTTTTCCTTAAAATTGTTAGTCGTGCTTATTTTCTTGTATTTAAAAGTTAGTTAGCAACCGTTAATGTATTAATTTAGCTGTAAATTTATTAAGAGATAGTTAACCCGTTAATATATAAGTCAGTATCGTGTAAAGTCATGTAATCCAATAAAAAAAATATTTTACAAACTCTTATTCAACAAAAATGATGTAAACGATGCATTGAATGTGGATTAGTAGCTCAGTCCTTGTCCTTGAGTTAGGGTCAGTCATGGAATATCATACGAATGTGTGGTTTAAATGGATTGAAGAAAAGTGGGTGATGGCTACAGCGTCATCTGTTATTGGTCCAGGAAGCTTAGGTGTCTTTTCCAACTTTGAAGCATCAAAAAGAAGGGAAAAAACTCCCCCACGGAATCATATTAATATATATCAGTCAGTTGTTTTGTAATTTCAAGAAGATGGAAATGCCCTTAAAGAAATCATATATCATTATTTCGTATATTGGTGATAAATTTTTTTAAAGGTTTGCTATATTTTTAGTTAATTTTTTTAAAGGAGAAGTTGTTTAATTCTTTCGATGAATGAGATCATGTAATTTAGAGGGGAAATAATAGACATTCGTTGTACGCGTTGAAAAACAAGTTTCATCTATGCAATAAAAGTTTCAGTTTTAACATCAATAGAATATTAAAACACGTTGACAATTGATTCCGTTACAATTCAAGCACAACATATCAAGAGTGATTGCAAGCACTTAATATAACAAAAAAATCAATCTCGAATGGTCTAAAGGGACGGGTTTAAAATTGACAAAAGAATCGAGCATCCACCAAATCAAAAAGGACGACGACGACAAAGTCAACCCTAAAATCACTCGCAAAAGCAAAACTACATGCATAAGCAAGATTAAAAAGCGTATTATAAAAGTAGACAAAAACTTTTAAAAGTGAAGACCTATTAAACAATGAAAAAACAAAAAAAAAATATAAAACTTAAGACGACATGTGTCCAAACCGACTCATAAAATCATTTATTATTTTGAAATACTCTTAAAACAAAAACAGATTAAAATGTCAACGAAGAGCTACCCGCTTTCTAAAAGAAATTGTCGGTGATTGGCGGTGTTTCAACGATGATAGGAAAATCATCCGTCCATCACAACTTGTGAAGACAACAGAACTATCCACAAAATAAATCTGTAAACTAAAAAGAGAAAATACACATAAGATGAATGATAAGAAAAAAAAAGAAAAACGGATTGATAAGTAAGAGAAAAAAGTGGGCGATGGCTAACCCAAAAATTAACAGTCGCTAGATAAAAAATAATAATAAAAAAGCAAACGACTTGAAAAAAAAAGTTAATAGGGTTATTAGTTTTTAGTTAAATTTGAAATTAATCATTATACTTTATTTTAATTGATATATGTCGATGTGTTTTTTTAAAGCAATATTATGAACAAAGATACAAAAGGACACAAATCAATATGGTGGGGCCACCACTAGTCTCAAGCCGATAGGCTTACTCTATACATTAGGGTTGCCGAGTTGAGCAGATTAAAAAGTTTTTAGTCAACGAGTTTTATTTTATTATTTTAATTTGAATTGAAATTTTTTTGAGTAGAATAGAGTGAAATGAAATTCGAGTCGAATCAAATAGAGCGAAATCGTTCGAGTCAACTTAAAAATTTAAACATGTCAAATTAAAATATTGTTACAGAAACTTTTTCAAAGCCAAAAAAAAAAAAAGAAACTACTTTAATATGATAAAGTTGAATTATTAATTAGTTTAGTTAGGTCTTCAAAATTATTATTTTAGAAAAAAAAATTAATTTTTTATATATTCTTCATAATTTTTTAAAAATATAAATTTTGAAATTTTTATAAATATTTTGTTTTGAAAAAGATAAATTTACTCATTTTCAAAATTGACAGGGGCCAAAAGAGTATTTACATCAATCTATTGAATTATTCAAATTATTGGAGTTGTAATGTTTAACTCAACTCAAACTCGAAACTCAAATAACTCGAATAATTTGAATAATTTAATTCGATTAGCTCAAAAATTTTTTTTTTTTCGAATCGAATTTTACTCACACCTATCATACATCAGTATTAAAACCTTCACTACTGTTGTCCATAATTATTCAAAATCCAAAGCTAGAAAAGGAATAGGAAAACTATACACCACCATATTTAATTTTTATCTTGAATTTTACTACTTTACATTGTCAAATATTAAACAAAATAAAGTAATAGTGATAAATTTAAATATTTATTTATTTTATGATGATAAATTTACATTTTAAAACAAATATTTAATTAATATTTTAAAATAATAAATAATTATAATACAATATGATATAATGTAAATGGCAAAGGCAGTGGCTAATGCCAAAGGACTTTGCACAAGCATGTACACGTGTGTGCTCAGGTTTGTACTAGGGCCGGGCGGCTCTTTGCATACACGTGTAATGTGTACAGGTATTTTATTTCTCAGTTTCGTCTTTACTATATTCTTGGCATTGACATGATTATCAAAGGAAAATACTTGGTAACCACCCTCAAATGACAATGCTAACAATATTACGCGACAGTCAATGCCATCGCCTACTCAACTATATATTATATAGACTGCCTTCGGTACTACACCATAACCACTACCACATCATTTCCTATTTGATATAGTTATGGAGAAATACTGCAAATTTAGGGGTTCGCACGGATTTCGAATTTTTTAGTATAGAATTTCTTTATTTAAATTTTTATGATTAGTAGTAATAAAATTATATTTTTATTTTAAAAAATTATAAAAATATGATTTAATCATTTAAAAATCATAAAAATATAAGTTATAAATAATTAAATTATATTTTATTGTTATAAAAATGTATAATTTAATTTCAGTTCCTCAAAAATTTTTCTTGATTTCGCCTCGAGACCCAAATATATGTAATATAAGTAGACAGAGGCGAAGCTAAAAAAATTTTTAGAGGAACCAAAATTAAAATTTAATTTTTAATAATCTATATTTTTATAATTTTTAAAAAATTAAATCAAAATTTTATAAATTTAGGATGATCAAAATAAAATTTTACTTTTACTAATTTAAAATTTTAAAATTTTTTAAAAAATCTAAATAATAATTCTATATTTTAGAGGACCAGGCCCTATCAACCCCTAGATTTGCCTTTGTAAGTAGGAAGTTCACTTTCGACTATATAATTTTAATTTTTCGACAGGCAAGCATTGGCCTCCTTGTATTAAGAACAAAGTGATGGGTTGCACGTTCATGTTTCACATTGTCTCCAGCGTGAAAGATTATATATAAAGTCCGTACGACTCGATAACTCAAAAAAAGAAATCATGGGCAACTGCTTAAACCATTTGTTCGGCCCGTCTCTAGCCGAGAAGGTCAAACTTGTCGTCCACAATGAAGGAGAAAAGGAGTTTAGAGACTCGAAGCTAATCAAAGAGGTCCACTATTTTCTGCCTCCGGCTGGTTGTATCATGCCAAATCACCATCCAATTTCTCTCAAAATAATCGAAAAAGAAAGATGCAAAGGAGGACGTAGTAGTATAAAGATTATGGTTTCAAGGCAGCAACTGGAGTTTCTCCTCAGCCATGCAAAGATGTTTCAATCCTTCAGTCCCACCAACCTCTAAGACTCCTAAGCCAGGGAATTAGAAATGGTGACCATCTGTTTCTGCCATTCCTGAAGTGCCTTATTTTTAAGGCCATATCGGATTGCTTCTTTCAATTAGGGGAGCAAAAAATTCTGTGCCGTGTTTTATAAATTGTATAGATATATAGTAGCCACCGGGAGACTCTTTCTGCCAGGTTTTTTTTCTTGCAGTACCTTCTCTCGCCCTAATGTGATTTTCTGCTGTGTTTCGTGTGTTTGAACTGTCACAGTTCACTGCATCAAATCATGCAATGTTCTTGAACCTTGGGCTCTTTTTTTTAATAAAAATAACCCTAAAATTTTATTAATTATAAAAATGACTAATTTTTTTTTATTATGTACGTAAATAACCTGAAATAAACAGTGAAAATTGATGGAATCAAAAAAATTAACGTCACTAACATATCACATCAACCAACCAAATTAAAAAAAGCATTTTTTTAGTGGAACCAACATCAAAGAAATATCAGTATTTGTAAATAATTGGGGGCTAAAAAATAAATAATAATGGTGGAGTAAGAGAGAATGACCTCACCACTTTAATGTGTTCGCTTTTTTTTTTTTTTTTTTAAACAACCTTAAACAAGTATACACTCTTATTAAAATTTAACTCAAAATCACTCATAATTAAATTAAAATTTGAATATTTTATATAAGTAAATATTCAATTTACACAACCTACCGATTTTTTAATTTAATTTTAAATTACAAAAAAAGGCAATAATAATGAGAACAAAGCTTAATGTGGCGCATTAAAATTGTAGCTCGATTCTTTATGGCTTCATCACTATTATTAATTTTTTAGCTTTCAATTATTCAAAAATATTATTTGTCTGGTATTTATACAGGTGGAATTATTGTCTATCTCTATCAAAAAATTATTTTTTAATTCGATTGGCTGACATGGCATGTTGATGGGGCCAATCTCTTTGATTCCACTAATTTTTACAATTCATTTCAAATCATTTATGTAAATAATTAAAATTTTAGGGGTTACTTTTATAAAAAAAAAAGCCTGAATCGGGCTAACTAGACTCGACCGTGACTAACTGTAAAGTATTGTCGGGTTACCCAACCCGGTTTCTGTAGTCTGTATTCCCTGTTACTATTCTCTGCATTGTTATTGTCATTTTTACATCTTATGCTAATTAGATACATACAGTCCTCAAGAAGTGGAAAAAGCAATTTCATTCCATCAATCAGAAAACCAAAGGAATCCTATTCCTAGGATGTTACAAGTTCAGATCTCCAACGTTCACCCACTGTCACAGACCCAATTTCATCAATCCTAATTTACAGTGAATTGAAAACCACAAACACAGACCACGAATCAAATGAATTTCCAAGTTTTCTTCAACATCCACCCTTAATGGGAGTCTTGAAGATCAAGATGTTTGGGTTACCCTGCTACATCCAGACCATCCAATGCGTTAAAAATTATATTTAAATGCAAAAATGTTTGCAATGAAATCAAACACCTTTCTGGTCTACATTATGAAATAGAACAAGGAGGAAACATTTTAAAGTTAAAACCAACCTTCTGGCCTTAAAGGAGTTTGTGTGTTTCACCTTTTTGGTATCATCATCCATTTTCGCTGATCCATTTTCCTTTTCTTTCGCTAGTGATCCTCTCTTCACCCGTTTAGCCTCCACTTCCATGGCTCTTGAGAATGCTTCAACCTTCTTCGTGAGCATCTGTAGACAATTAACATATGTTCGGTAACTCATGCTTGTGCATTATGAGTATCTAAAGAAAAGCAGAAAATTTACTGGTGCTTCTTCACCTTTATTCCTTCATCTTTAGTATTCAAACTACTGTCTTTAGCCTCACACAACTTTCTTAAATTGATGACCTCTTTCTGAAGCCTATCATACAAAAATCCTTAAACCATATCTTCAGCATTGCTATCAGCAGTTCCTCTGTTTCCTGTCTGTTCATTGCTGCCTCCATTGCTTTCTATTTCGGCCGAATCTTTTGTGTCACCGTCTTTGCGTATATTGCTGTCGTCATTTACCTTCATTTCTGCATTTTCCTTCTCATTGCTATCAGCAACCTTACACCTAGATGCCCAAAATTTTTTTCCTACCATGTTTTCTCCTGATGTTGCCCTTGGCCGTTGCAGGGGAGAACTAGTACTGCTGGTGGAAGCCCTTGGCTGAGAGGTAGACCTCTTCTTTAGTCCACTTGTGCTTGTTAGAAACCCTGAAATGTTACTGGACTTTTCTGGTTTTGAGGACCCGTAAGATGCATTAGGATTGATTGCGACACTTGATACATGTTTTAATCCATCTTCCAAAATCTTGAGCCCTAGCTTGAACTTATCCTAATGCATAGATAGTTACATTGAGCTTGAGAAATAGTGTATTTAAAAAAGATTCAATTGAGCTATCTCGGGTCAGCAAATCAAATTTCACCTTAAGCTGTGCTTCTGCCTTTGCTGTTCTCTCTGACACGGATAGTTTGTCCTTCAATCTTTGCATCTCTGCCTGTAAATACCTCATCATTATGTTTCATTGTTCAATAAGTTATGTTCGAGGCTAACTTCACCATTAAGTCACTGACATTTGCTTGCTTAAGAAGTTTGTTATGAAAGAATTACCTGCAGCAGCCTTCTGTCCTCCAACCGTTGCTTGACAGGCATTACTTTGTCATTTTCATCCTTCCATTCATTAGCCACCACGGTTGCTACACGGTTTGCCGAAAGTTTAACTCTAGCGAGCTCCCTCTCAAGTGTCCTCTTTTCCTCCTGAATAATTGACTCATTCCACTTAGTAACTTATACCACTTCCATGAATCAGAGTGAGAGCATGGCACCTACCTCAAGTTGAGAAACCTGTCGCCGACAGTCACGGATAGAATTAGCCGCAGCCCCACCAACCAAAATGGCCTCTTCAAGTTCCTGATGGTTTGGGTAAGCTTTTCAATCTCCAAGACCTTTTGGCGATTAGTTTTCTCAAGGATTTTGTTCTCCTCCTGCAATGCATAATGATAAAGGTGAGGGTACATTTTGATCATAGGCTAAAATTGTGGAACCCCTCTAATTATTTAATAACCAAACTGCCAAAGCTAAATTTGCCTGGCAAATCTCAATCTGCCTCCTTAACTCAAAGTTTTGGTTTTGAACTTCCTCAACTATTAAAGCCCTTTCTAAAGCAGATCGCAAAATCCTCTCTGCTTCGATCAAAGCTGATTCCTTTGACTTTGTGAGACGTTCCAAAGCCCTCTTATCCTGGTGGAGCACTGCAATCTGCAGTGGAAGTGGAGCATGATGATGAGCCTAGTATTTTTAATACATTTGGAGCACTACATATTTTCCCACAAATCCTTCCCTTCCCTACCTCATTTTTGTACATTTTAATCTCAACCTCAAGAGGAGCAATGACTGACTCCATAGACACATCCTCATCACCCTTTTGATTTGCATAAACTCTTCTGAGAGTTGCTTCCGCTGCATCTTTCTTCTCATCTGCCAGTTTCTTCATTTCGAGATTCTACATCGAGTAGAATTGAAGTTCCATCACACACACACATATACAAACATGCAGAATCCAAGAATTTCATAAAGTAGACGAACCTTTTGTTGGAGCAGATTCTCAGTGACCCTGTGTTTCTCATCCAAATTTTGAACTTCCCCACTGAGCTGCAAAAAGAAATACAAATATAACCACAGAATCTGATTACAAACTTCATCCTGTAATTTCAAATAATTCAACGGATCCTAGTGTTTATTGCTCTCTTGTGACAGTACTGAAACTACAGCCTATATATACATACATGTATAAAATTCGTATTCAGTATATTATAGCTGTGCCGCTAGCACTTTATTAACAAAGAATTCTTCTGATATAGCAATTAAAACTTTCGATTTTCCACTACCTCTTCTATGACCTTATCCTTGAGCGCTTCTGTTGCTCTCAATGCCTTGATTTCAGCCTGACCAGCTCCCAACTTTCGGTCCTTTTCTGGAACAACAATAATTTAATATTCAGAGCTAATAATATTAAACATGTTTCACTGAAGCAGCCGATACACAGATGTAAACCTGTTGGTGTAAGAGACCTTTGAGTTGGCTCTGCAATCGGGCGAGCTCTAACACAACAGGGTTGGGGTGATCAGCAACAGCAAGAGGAAGCTCTTCTTCACCTCCAAATACATGGCTATGACCCGCCATCACCATCTCTGCGCTTCTGTGTTTCAGTGTTGGCACTTGGTGGTAGCATATATAATGCCAAAACACCCCAACAACAATAAAACCACTTGGAGAAATTTGAGAGAGACGGTCCCTTTAAGGAAATGACCGCAAAGAGAGGAAAATTGACATTTCCCTAATCTTAAGCAATCACTGAAAGCCACTACCATATATAATCCTCTTTCTTTCCTTCATTTATGTCTTAATCTTTGGGCAGTAAGGGATACTTTCTTTTTATCATCGTGACTACAGATTTTCCTTAACTAAATGATGATACACCCCATCGAATATTAAATTCTTATTAATAAATATATTTGTTTTCGATGAAATGATGATAACTATTGGACACTTTAATGGAATTTTCCCCTTGAATTAACACCCAACTAATCTCCATGTATAGATTCGTCTCTCAACCTGCTTCTTCATTTTGGAGCGTACATATCTAAAAGTATGTATGTCCAAGGTTAAAGAAAGATATGGATATCAAATCGTTACTAGTTGGCTGCCATTTGCTGCAATATTACTGTTAGTGTATGACAGACAGATAAATTTCAAAAAGAAAAAGCCTAATGAGGGAGACAAATAAAAAAATTAAACCCATTATTCCCAATGCTTTCTATCCAATCTTTTCAAGACTCTGATTATGCCCTTCTAATTTCCTAAACTAATAAATTAAAATGAAGCAGAATACTATTACTTCTGTGTGTTGAATAAGATTTTTTTTTTAATTACAAGAGGAGGATATATCTTTAATAATAATGTTATTGATGCGACTCGAAACCAGGTCATTCTTGAAGTAATAAATATCGTTGACCATCAGGTCAAAACATGAGATTCTTTTTTTAAATAAAACATTTGAATAGCAAAACGTTGCATATTCGAATTTAGTGAATACTCATTAATAGAATTATCAAATAGACTTTAATTTTCAAATCAAACAAATATAGAGGTCAAATTCCTCAAAATAAGGCAGCGTTTGGTATGATGGAAAATAATCATTTTCTTGAAAATTTAGTCCGATAGAAAGTGATTCCAAAATAAAGCAATGTGATTCCCATGATAAAAAGTAAAAAAAATATTTTTTCTTGTGGATTGGAAAGTGAAAAAAAAATATTAAAATAAAATTAACTTTATTTTATATTTGTTTAGATTATTAGTTTATTAATAAATCATAAAAAAGAGAGAGAGAGAGAAGAAGCTATTGCCTTCTTCCTCTTTTTCTTTGATCCTATTACTTCATTCTTTCTATTATTTTAACGGATTTTTCACAAGTATTATATATAATCTCTTGTTTTTTTTAATAATATTGCTTTTAATATTAATAAAAGCCAATGGATCACATAAATCCAAGTTTACAATGATAAATAGCAAAATAACTCGATTGGGACCTAAACTATTAAAAGAAAACAAGTTTATATATTATTTATATGTGCATTATTATATATACAAAATATATGGAGAACAAATTTGAAACAATTTTACTTTCAATTAACATTATAAAATATAAATATCAATTAAATTTTATCATAAAATATTCAATCCAAATATTTGTTAAGAATAAAATTTCTTAAAAATATAAAATTTAAATATATGAATATTATTTTTTTAATAAGGATAAATTTTGTACATTATTATTACATTATTGGGAAAGTACTTAATCAACCAAATATGATAATATAACTTTCACAATATTTTAATTAATACCTTCTTATGTATATTAAACGTTGTAAATTAACTTTCCCGACAATCACATCTCATTGGAATCATAATATGAAAAAGCATCAAACGGTACTTAAGAGTAGAGGGATCAAATTTCCAATTTTCAAAAGAATACAGAGTAGTGGCAAAGTTAAACCAAATTATTTTTGTTGTAACTTTTATTCACCATATAAATTAATTGTCGTAAATAAGAAAATGATGGAGATTAATTTTGGTAATGGAAAGCTCTTCCAATGGAATAGTTGGATTTCTTAAGCGCTAAAAATTACTGAAACCAAGGCGTTGCAGTTTATATTATATTTAGTGGAATGAAGTCGACTCAAACATACAATTTGTTTTGAATTGAAATAAACTTCACGGCTGTGCTCCTACTCGTCTCATCGTTCCTTAAAAGTAAGATTGATTGATGATTAGATACGTATTATTATAGAAAAAAGTCAAAAGGGATTTTGATTAAAGATTTAATCATAGCTTAATTGAATTCTCCACTAATCTTGCTTTGTAAGTGATGCCAACACCCATCAAAGCAAAAGCTCCCACAGGTCTCTATGTTTTTATCTGTTTCTGGTAGGTAAATTGTTGTATGATTGATGTTGTAGTTACGCAGTCTTGCCATGTTTTCGGTTATGGGTCTGTTTGACGCTCATGATTGAGTATATACTTTAGGCCTTGCCCTCGTTTCAAGTTGGGATTGTAGTGGAACCATTAAAAAGGAGAAAGTCGTTTAGGCCCAACATCTGAAAGGAAGGGTTTGTTTGGTAGAATCCTTGGTTTCTCCATCACACTGGGTCTTGGAGGACGTCCTTGAGACCAAGTTTTATTAATTGTGAATCTCTTCTTGGATGTTACCAAATTAGAGTTGTCTTGATCCTCTTGGAAAGTAAGTGTGAGAGTAAACGTATGGGTTTGAAAACTGGGCCTGACCAAAAAATAAGGTTCGTTTAAGAAACGGTTCGTGTTTCAAATAAGGTTTTTTTGACTTGACCCGTTTCTCTAAATACAATCAACTATCATATTAGCTCCTCTAAATATGTGTTGAATTTTGACCACCGAGAATTGTTTGTTTCTTACTTTAATACTCCGAATGAGCGAAGCCATTATAACATCATCAAAATTTGTGTTTAACATATCAATTGCTATTTTAAAAAGTTTTACTCTTGTGTAGGCATTATTTAAAAGTTTTACAAGCAATTCAAGGAAGAATTTCACCAAACTCGATTTCAACATTGGTTGTACGAATTCAAAATTTGTTACAGAACAAAAAAAAAAAAAAAAAAACATTGTGCGAATCCAAGGCACATATGCGGAAGGAATACATGTCTCGCCAAAATTCTCTAGGAAACTACTTGATAAATCAGTGGTACTTTTTAATTGTCAGTTTAGTTTAATTATTTATGATTTTTCTTTTAGCAAAAAAAGAATCGAGTCATAATTTACGAGTACAAAGGTAAGCAACTGCCACATGGTAAACACATAACAATGACGAGGATAAATAATGATGTTGTAAACCTGCTCTTTTCTTACAACTGGCCTAGAAAGATAAGTACGCCCTTAAAAGAAAAGGGAAAAAAAGTGAGGGGAGATTTCCACACACGTGTTGCGACTTCCCCCACTTCATTTTTCAAGGGCGAGTAAAGACTAAAGAGACCAAAGAATAAAGGGGTGAGTGAGGTCAGTGAAACAGTAGCTTTGATTGGGATGGTATGTATATAGACGATAAAACTTAGTTCAGAATCTTTCTCATACGATAAGATTTGTTACCCCCAGCTTCCCTTATCATTTGATTTTGATGTTAACGATGCATGAAGTACTATGGGGAATATTCCCTCCTCCATAAACGGTTCGGAAATCCCCTGGTCACACGAGATTGATTCTTGTGTTGCCAACAAGACCTTTTGCAACTGAATTGCAGGGACGGTGTTAGGGCATCTGCCAAAGATGCACCGAAGGTTAGTAAGATAAGAGATCCGATTAGAAGACAGGAAAAAAATTTAGAACAAAAGAACAGCAATTACATCTTCCCACATTTACATATATTTTTTTTTATAAAAATGATGCTCTTTGTCTCTGATACTGAACCGCCTCTCTAATAAAAAAATCGTTGAATGACATTCCTTCATATGACAGAGAATATTGCTTGTCCTGTTTTAGAGATTCACATTAGTTATTAATGTGCATGTTCCTTTTTCTCCGCTGCTGAATTAAGAAAATAAAAAAGGGTTGGTTTCATTGGTAAGTAATTAATATGGATGGGCATCATCTCTGATTCTCAAACCACAATCACCAAGCTGCTCCTCCCAAAGTCCTAGCTTCGGCTGTAGCTTATTACTTTTTCATGCTGAGGTATTTAAGATAAGGAAAGTGGGCCAATATTTTTATTTGATTAGTTGCGGAGCCCTTTGTGTAAAGTAAATTAACAGTGTAAAAGGGAAAGCACCATTAACTTTTTCTACTTGGTTTACTTGTCAACATCAACATCAACATCAACATCAACATCAACATCGATGTTAATATCAAATCCTTCCTTGTCCTGTAAAATATGCATCCAAAGTCAGAAAAAGCCTGCTTGGTTGCTAGCTCTAGGCCAAGGCCACCACTTTTAAAGCTCATATCAAATCCCTTTGTTTTGTTTTAACTCTACAATACAAATACCACTATTTTTATTAAATAAATGACAGACTAGTCTGCATCTTGCCCGCCTTCGAGCAATGGCTCAATGGCATAGCTTGTACTCGGGGCTTGTTGAAAAACCTTCCGTCTGGGTCGGTCTTGGGATTATATCTTTGGGACATTCTAAACAATTAGGTGCCAAGATGGAAAAAAATATATAATTTAGGTATCTATTTGTGAGTTAAAACTTTAAATATTTTAGGTTTAATTCACGATTTGACCCCTTAAGTATATTAATTTTTTCACTTTGATACTTAAACTTTTTTTGTCACAATTTGGTACCCCAAAGATCAATTTGCTCTATTTTTTGTCTATTTTGTAATGGTCGTTAACAAAATCTGTTTGATAACTTTGACCAATGAAAAAGCGTCATATAACATGTTTTGATTAATGAAAAAAATATCACGTGACAATTAAAATAAAAACATTAAATTTAAATTTAAAAATAGAAAACTATAATATTAAATATTAAAATATTAAAAAATACCTTTTTAAAAAACGGAAACAAAGTACCGGGACAAATTAGACATTTAGAAACTTTAAGTATCACATTGAATATTTTGCTAAAATATAAAAAATAAATATGTCATTATCTCTTAAAAAATTGTCATATGTCTTCTTATTTTTTAATATTTTACTATTGTCAACCCCTTAATGAAGTCTAAAAACTTCACTATAATATATACTAAATATTATTCCTTCATTCAAATATATAACGTATAATTTGTATTAGATAATAAAATATAATAGTTAACTTTATTTTTACATATTTTTTACACGTGTATATATTTCATTATCAGCATGGAGAAAACTATTAATTAATTAAAAAATTAGTTTTTTAAACATAATTAAAAATTAAGTTAAATTGATTATTACTTGTGCTCATGAATCATGATTATATGTAAAAATTAAAATATATTAAATTTTTTTTATTTTTTTTTATAAATTTTATGAATATATGATAAATAGTTTTAAACATATTACTTCATAATTAAAAATATTAAAATTAATAAATGATATTATTAGGTGAAATGTAAATTGATAGTGTAGTTTAATAATAATCTATCTATATTTATTATATAAAAAAATATTTTTAAAATTTTAGTTAGATAGTGTATTTTTTAAATAAGTAAAGGGATAATCTTAAAATTCAAAATGAAATTTTGCTATATATATGTTTAAATTTAAGATAAATCTTTTTAATTTTAAATTTGATGTATACTTTCTTTTAATTTCAAAATGAAAATTTTAATATATTGAAAATATTTTCAAAATGAAAATTTTAATATATTGAAAATATTTAAAGGTTGAGTTTTCAATCGATCAAATGAACACATTTGCGCACATCGTGAATATCCTCATAGTGTTGCAAATGTTTCTCGTTCGAAAGTTGAGTTTAATCAGTTGTTGGCTCGGGAAGCAGTGTACTGGAAGCAACGCTTGAAGGTGTTTTGATTGCATTACGACGATGCAAACACTAAACAATTTCATGCACAGGCGTCGAAGCGTGAGCAGGTAAACCATATTCAGTTGCATGTGGATGATAATGGTTTTCAGTGTATTGATGACACGAGTATGTGTGTTGTTGTTTCAGACTACTTTTATTATCCTTTTTTAGCCTGTGCTTGTCCTTTGATGTGTTCTTTGAACCGACAACTTGTGTCGTTGAGGCTGATAATGAGTTCATAATGGCACCTTTCAGTCCAGATAAATTTGAACGAGCTATTTTCGAGATGCACTCGAAAAAAAATAAACCTTCCTCTATGAGAGGCTTAGGACCTATTGTGTTATGTAATGTTGTGTATAAATTGGTGGTCAAAGTTTTAACAAATCGACTTAAGTGTTGTTGGCTAATGGTGTTCCATAGCGCGTGGGTGACAGTTAGTCGACCAAGGTCTTCAAGGATCCTTGGGTTTGTGTTGATGATGATTTTTATGTTCACTTGTCTTACCTGACCGGTTGTGAGGGTATGAAGGTTAATGAACTCTTCAGTGACAAATGGTTGTTCTTAGGACATTAGCCTTGTTAAGAGGTTGTTGTCTTCGTTTGATGCCCCACATGTGCTTAGTATGCCCGTTTGGCACTAAGATAGGTTTGGTGTGTAATGTGTATAGTGAATCCGACGAGTTTAGGGTTTAGGGCTTAGGGATTTGAAATATGATTTCTTAAATGCATAAATCAACTTAAAGAGATGTGGAGAAGCCATATTATTCATACGGACAAAAAACTTGCTACATGAAGAATTCCTAATGATACATACTATTTATATTTCAAATCTATTGCATTGCAAATAATGGTAAATTTTAAAACAGGTTAAGCTGTACTGCCAATGAATGTATGAGATGCTATCAATAACATCTAGAGTGACCTGAATTTTGTTTTTCTACTTTATTTTATTTTACGATGCTTGAAATATTTCAAATTTTGCATCAGAATTGTATAGAGAGTAATACATTTATAAAAATATGTTGAATGAAAGTGGAGCAGCTAAAATCAAACAACTTCACATTGAATTGGATCATCTTGTTTAGGATTTTCCATGTGCAAAAATTATAATCCATGTGAAAAAACAAAGAGTATCTATTTATTCTGATTATCAATTTTTTATGGCATTCATTTATTAGAGTTATAAGAATGATGTTCATTGATTATTTTTATGTTGTTACCAAAAAATTACAATTATCGAATAATTTAATTGTTTTATATTATGCCACTGTCTAAACTTGCGGTGAGGATCCAGGGTTTAATTATTTCCTTCCATCTTTTCATTTGATCTTTGATATCTATGGAAGCCATTGTTTTTATTCAATTAGATTATATTTAAAAGCTTCGGTTGATAGAAAATAATTTATTTATTTTTATACTTAAATTCCATTTATATCCCTCGAGTATGATAAATGGGCTTGCTCATAAATGTACGGAAGAAATGTGGAAGTTGGAGAAATGATTAGGATAGTAATGGATAGTCAAATGAGAATAATATCTACTAGAATTTTCAACGCGATTGTGAACCAAAAAAATTTATATTGATTTTATTGATGAAAAGTTCTATGATAGAGAGTCATTTTAAAAACAAATGATTCAATATAAAAAATATTATACAAATTATCAATACATCATTATAAATTAGTGTACAATATCATATCACTAAAGTAATCTAAAAAAAAAAAAAAAAAAGAAATTAACAGTAACTTAACTGTAATATTGGAGCAATTCATAAATAAGTTAGGGATGCATCAAATCAATTTGACGATGAACAACGATCAACCAAAAAAAAAAACTTTCAAAAGCCCCCAAAACTCACTGCAATAGTGATGGACAAAAGACAAAATCTCAGCTACCTTATCTTTCTCCTCATCATCTTAAATCTATCACCATCATTACGATTTGTCATGATAAAACTTTTCGAGAATGGTTCCTAATAGATCTGGCGATAGGGATGTATTCTATTCGGTTGGATTTTTGAACAAAAATTGAACCGAACTGTTCCATTCGATTTTTCACTTTTGATATCGAAATCATATAGAATAAAAATCGAAATATCCAAAACCAATAATTGCGGTTTGGTTCGAATCGACGATTTTTACCAAATTTGAGCTTTGTCAAATAAACAGTATCACCTTGTTTTAGACCAAAAATATCTAAAATTACAATTCTTGTTTTTTTTCACATCAAATTATAATACATGCTCTAAGATTCATTTAAACATTTATAAAGTGAATTAAATAGTCAAATTAATATCATAATCATGAATAAAATTATTTAAAAATTCATTTTAAGTTAAGCTTATTAAGTTGATAAACTATTCAAAGTTTAAAGGAAAAGGTATACATAAATCATCATTATGTTGATGTTTTTTGTGTTCTTTTTAATCAAATTTAGTAGTTATGACTAAGTAATTATAATATGTCATATGATTGATTAAATTCATTACTATCAATTATATATAATTGTGAAAATTTATTTATTTTATTAATAAAAATTATAAATTTAATAAATTATTTTTCTAAAATTAGATTTATGTTTATGTTTATAATTATTATATTTAAGAAATGATTCACTTATTCTATTATAAATTTACACTTTTATAACTTTTTTATGAAATATTTCCTTTTAACTTTATCTTTATAGATGATCATATCTAGTTGTTGTTTATAATAATAATAATAATAATAATAATAATAATAGATTAATCCATATACATATTGAAATGGTCAATTTATTATTTTATTAAGACTATTTCTTTAAATGTAGATTTTTCTCATTCGGTTGATTTGAATAAAATCGGATTCATGTGGAAAAATCAAACCGAACTGAATTGTGTGATTTGGATGATAACATCAATCCAAATTCAAACTGAACAATATAAAATTCAAACCGAACCAAATACACCGATTCAAATTGATTTTTCGATTTTTTTGTATAGCTTTATTTGACGACACTTGTCAAATCTCACATATACATCAAAACATCACTAAAAAATAAAAAATAAAAACAACTTTGAGAACAGAGTAAATAAAACAAAACCTACAAAATTGTAGAGAGAATAAAACCACAAAATTATAGATAAATTAAAATCACGATAATATAAATTAGAATTAAAAATTAAAAATGCTTAGCAACAACTTGAAGGCTGTTATCGTGGCTAATAAAACAGAATTAATTTGAAAAAGGTATTTGTATGAAAAGGAGTGAGGGAGAATTTGGAGAATAATAAAAATATGAGCTGTACTTGTAGTTCACAGTAGGAATGGTGCACATAGTCGGTTTGCTACCGAGTAGCGGCGAGTAGTGTGACCCATAGGTGCACACACACCACACATTGTGAGTCACTAAAGGCTAGTTTTCATACATATGCAAATTGTCACGTCCTTAGAACTTGAATCTTGGAGCGTACGGCCTTAGACGCTTCTCGATCAAACAACGCCTAAGTAAGCGTGGAACTTGATCAAAGCTAAAGTGCTTAGATCCTAACGGAAGCTAAAGAACTCTGAAAGAAAAAGGCAAAACAAAAGACAAGGAAGAAATTTGAGTGAATGCTCTGTGTATTCCTCAAAAGTGAAGTGTTTTCAAGTATGTAAATGAGGTGAGGGTAAGCCACTATTTATAGTTGAAGCACCCTACATCTAACGGTTAAGATTAGAGTACATCGACGGTTAAGATACAATGGTAAGAGTTTACAAAGATATGAAAAAAATCAAAAAGAAATATTCCTAATTATATGCCACTTGTCATATCTTCTTTGAAAGGCTCTTCAATCCCAAGTGTTGGGCTAAGTGGTGATAGGCCCAAAATGCTATGGAGTGCTTCTTGGGCAACTTGAAGTGTGTTGGTCTCGGGCCTCGGTGCGCGGTCCGTGACATTCTCCCCCACTGAATCTGGTTACGCCCTCATCACTCGGCTAGCATGGTATCTGTCCACTTGGTCTTTGAAATGCCATAGACCCTCGGCTAGTTCCCAACTACCTTTACTGTCGGGAAGTCCCTTCCATTGAACGAAATATTTGTGCCTTGGCCGGTAACCTGGTCGTCGAATAACTCTCTCTGCTTGGATCTCTCGAACCTCATTCTCATATGAGATCTTCACTCCGACTGGCGCTCGGTGTGATTTCCCTCGATCCAGATCTAACTCATCTTGATGGTAAGGCTTGAGTAAGCTAACATGGAACACTGGATGAGCTTGGATGGTCGGTGGCAACTCCAATCTGTAGGTCATCGTACCTACCCGCTTCATAACTCGGAACGGACCCTCGTATCTTCGCACAAGCCTTTTGTGCACGGTTGGGTTGTGCAAGATTCCTGACAATTTGGCAAGGACTAGATCACCAACCTGGAAATTCACGTCCCTACACTTTCGATCTGCCCACTTCTTGGTCCGCTTCCCTGCTTTGTGTAAACAAGCTCGGGCTAAGTCGTGATGCTTTTGCCACTTCGTGGCAAACTTGTGTGCTACTGGATTTGGCCTCTCATACTTGGTAACAACCGTGTTGGTTGTAAGCGGTTATTACCCGATCACTATCTCGAACGGACTTTGGTTTATGGACTCACTCCGTTGCAAGTTGTAAGAAAATTGAGCCACATCCAACAGTTTTGGCCAATCGCGCTGTGTTGCACTCACAAAGTGCCTCAAATAGATCTCCAAGAGTGCATTCACTCGTTCAGTTTGTCCGTTGGTTTGGGGATGAACACTTGTTGAAAAGTTCAAGCTTGATCCCATGAGCTTGAATAATTCGGTCCAAAATCTCCCCGTGAATCATGTGTCCCGATAATTTATAATCGTCTTTAGTACTCCCCAATATTTGACTACATGCTTGAGGAAAAGACGAGCTGCCTCCTCGGCTAAACACACCTTGGACGCTGGAATGAACGTCCCATACTTCGAAAACCTGTCAACAACAATCATAATACTTGACAAGCCGTCAGTGTTGGGCAAACAGACAATAAAGTCCATGGAAACACTTTCTCATGGTCACTCAGGAATGAGCAATGGTTGTAACAGTCCCGTCGGTTTTTTCATCTCTATTTGTCTTATTGGCACACAAGACAAGTCTTCACATAGGCTTCAACATCTGTGCCCATGTGCGGCCAGTAATAGTTCTCTGTAATTAGTGCCAATGTCTGATTCATCCTCGGATGTCTCGCCCACTTGGAATCATGACATTCCCTCATGAGCCCCTTGCACAATTCTCTAAATTGAGGTACATAAAGGCGATGTCCTCGAGCATATAGCAAGTCCCCTTCAAGCCAAAACTTTTTGGTTCTCCCTTCTTGGCATAGTCAATAAGCATTTTGGTTGTTGGGTCATGTGACAACCCCTCTTTGATGCGCTCCAATAGTTGTCCCTTCGACAAGCTAACAAACTCCATGTTGTACCTTCGGCTTAAGGCTTCGACAACGGAATTCACCTTTCCTGATTTGTACTTCATGGAAAAATCAAATTCTGCAAGGAATTCCTACCATCGAACCTGTTATGGAGACAACTTCTTTTGGGTTAGAAAATAACTATTGGCAATATTGTCTGTGTATACCACAAACCTGGACCCAAGTATGTGGTGTCGCCAAGTGCGCAAGCAGTGCACTACTGTAGTCATTTCCTTCTCATGGACCGTGTACCTCCTCTCGGTCTCATTCAACTTCCGGCTTTCAAAAGCAACCGGATGTCCCTATTGCATAATAACTTCACCAATGGCAACATCGGATGCATCGGTGTAGATCTCGAATGGCTTGGTGTAATCTGGCAATACCAACACTAGTTCACTCATCATGGCCTTCTTCAATTCTGCAAAGGCTTGTTGGCACTCGATGCTCCAATCCCACGTCTTGTCCTTATTTAGTAACTCAGTAGGCATCACATCTCTGAATTTTGCCAACACTTGTCCCACCTCTTTTAGGACCTCAACGGACTTGGTAGGTTGCTCATCAACCAACGCAGCTAAGTAAGTTGGTTCCTCATTGCGCACCCCCTTGCTAAGCTGGATAACTGATAACATCTTGGCTTCAACTCCGGCCTTTCGGGTTGTCGGATCAATTTATGTTTCGGATCCAAAATACACAAATAATTTGTAAAGGGAACAGGGAACGCATTAACTCGGTCAAGGAAATTAAGTCCAATCATGAAATCAAAGTCATCTAAAGGGATTACATTGATATTTTCCTTACCGATCCAACCTCCAAGGTTTAGCAAGACTCTTTTTACCACCCCCGTAATCGGAGCCTCTTTGGAATTGACGGTTTTAACAAACCCACTTGCCTTCTCAACACGAAGGTCAAGTCTTTTGGTAGCTCACTCGGACACGAACAATTCTGAGGCACCGGTGTCTACTAGTGCACTTATCTTTTGACCTGCCACGGTGATGTCAACGAACATCAGTCCCTTCTTCTTAGAACCCTTCTTAACCTCCATGAAGCTAATAATGGAGTTAAGCTTAAGAGTCTCTTTCTCTTCAGCATCCTTCCCTTGGATGGCAGCGGCTTTCTTGTTTTGAGGACAGTTCCTCGCCAAGTGCTTTCCTCCACAATTGTAACACTTGAAATGCTCGTTGTTCTTCTCCCAAGGTTTGCGAAACTTGATATTACTACCTGTCGACTTCTCAGACCCCTTCTTGGCTGGTCTTTCCTTGTCTCCCCCACCATTGCCTTTGGATTTTAACTTTGGTTTGGTAGACTCGAACTTTTTGATCTCAAACTCGGTAATGAACTCAGCTGCGGAAAAAGCTTTGGAAAGCTCTTGGAACCCTATACGCTTTAACTCCATTTTGGCCCCATCGTTGGAGTCCATCCATGAAGGTAAAGAATCCTTCTTCCTCACCCAACTTTGGGATTTGAAGCTTGATTTCGATGAATTGCTTCACATAGTCTTGAATTGAGCCAGTATGCTTGAGTTGTCGCAACTTTGCTCGGGCTTCTAGTTGCGCATTTGGGATAGAATTGTTCCTTGAGCTCGGATTAGAACTCACTCCATGTTGTAATGGGAATTTCCCCATTCTTCTTCTCGGAACACCTATGTCGCCACTATAAAAGAGCGATATCAGTCAAATAGACAGAAGCAGTGTTTACCTTTGTTGCTTCGTCCTTAACCCCCATGGCTCGAAAGTGTTGCTCCATGGCCCAAATGAAATTCTTAACATCTTGGGCTGATCGTGTCCCTGCATACATCTTTGGCTTTGGGACATCGATCATAGGTGTGGGTGCCACTGTTTCTGATATCATGCCATTCTTTACGGCTTTCTTGTAAATGGCAAGCTCACTTCGGAGATCCTTGATCTCCTCCACCAACTCAGATTTGGTAACTTCCCCTGCTACTTCAAGGGAATTGTCCCGTTGGTCTAACTTCTCATACATGTCGTCGAGAAGTCCTTGAACCGCAATCATGACTTCTTCTTTAAGAGAACTCACTCTCGCAAAGTACAGTTCTGTCTCTTCTTGGGCCTCCTTGACTTTCTTCATGGAATCTTCAAGTCTAGCGACCCTCTTCTCCAAGGCTGAAATGATATCCTTGGAACTCTCTCTCTTTTTCTTCTCAGCAGCAGCACAGGTCTCTCGTTCAACTGCTGGAACCTCGCTTGAGTTTTGTGGTGCCATTTCTCTCACTCGAACAAGCTCGGATACCACTTGTCACGCCCCTAAAACTTGAATCTTGGAGCGTGTGGCCTTAGACGCTTGATCAAACAACGCCTAAGTAAGCCTGGAACTTGATCAAAGCTAAAGTGCTTAGATCCTTGCGGAAGCAAAGGAACTCTGAAAGAAAAAGGCAAAACAAAAGACAATGAAGAAATTTGAGTGAATGTTCTGTGTATTCCTCAAAAGTGAAGTGTTTTCAAGTATGTAAATGAGGTGAGGGTAAGCCTTTATTTATAGTTGAAGCCCCCTACATCCAACGGTTAAGATTAGAGTACATCGACGGTTAAGATACAATGGTAAGAATTTAGAAAGATATGGAAAGAATAAAAAATGAATATTCATGATTATATGCCACTTGCCATATCTTCTTTAAAAGGCTCTTCAATCCCAAGTGTTGGGCTGAATGGTGATAGGCCCAAAATGCTACGGAGTGCTTTTTGGGCAGCTTGATGTATGCTGGTCTCGAGCCTCGGTGCGCGGTCCGTGACAAAATGCACAAGGCAAGCATAAAAAATTTGATTTTTTAAAGATTTTTCTTAGTGGCATCCGTGTAAATAAGATCAATTCTAAGGTCCGTTAGTGATAACTTATTGTATCTATCTATTTATACGTGCATCGCTCTTTTTGTATAAAGTTCCGCCATGAAACAACAAACAACAAAGAAAAACATCACATATTTCTGGAGACAAACAGAGACACACACAAAGGACAAAGGGTTTGTTTGTTTGACGGTCACAAAGAGAACCTGAAGCTAAAAACTTATTATCATTATTATTTTACTAAGGTATGCCGGCTCTCCCATAATCATATCTTCTCTGCTCCTGCCTTCATCATTACTATCTTCGATTGTGTACCTTCTCCTTTCACTTTTCCTCCATCGATCACTCTTCTTTGAGTTCAATTCAAGGTTTTATGCTCATATTCATGATTTTGGGGGAGAATGAATAGCTAGGCTACCCTTCAATATAAATATATTTTCATTTGTTAGTTGCTGCTATAGAAAATGAAAGTTTGGCCCTCTTAACGTGATAGAAGGAACTAAAAAAATCTATTTTTTTTCCTTTTGTTTGTATAAGCGAGTTTATAGAGAGATTAGACATGAAATTTCAAGTTATTTGGTGTTTTAAGGATTTGAATGAATCATGAATCTGGTAGCTGATTTGTTTTTATGCTTTTGATCTACTGTTTCTGTATGCTGAATTTTATGCTTTGTCATCTGCTACTGGTATTGGTTTCTCTCTACCCCTTTTTTTCTGATGGCTCCCTTTTGGTTGGTATGTTGCCTTTTCCTCTCCTCTTACACCCGTTCTCCATGTAGGCTCCTTTGGTTATTGCTTCTTTTTTTTTTTTCCTCTGGTGTTTACATCCCTTGACTGACTGACTAAACTGTGCTTCCATCACTTGCATTGTCTAAGCTCTTATTTTCTTGGATTTGTTTGACCAGATTGCGTTTTTTCCCTTGATATTTCTGCCTTGCACAACCAAAGCAATTAATGGTCCACATTGATGCTGAGGACCAATTCAGTTTTATCCGCATAAGAAGGCTTTGCACAATCTTATATCCTTTCTATTAGCAATTGATTTTGCTCAATCAAGCAACTGCTGCTATTAGGAGAAGGAAAGTGTTAAAAAAAAATTATTTATCGCTGCAAACATCAGTCAGGAACTACGAGTTTTTTAGAGGAAGTTTATAGGTGGGTTCGGCTTAGATGGGAACATCTTCGAAAAACCAAAATCCAGCCACCATCCGCAGGTTGTATGACCGACCTGTCAAAGAAAATGATCCATTTTGTTTGTCTCGTATCCAGATGTTAGACAATAATGCATGTTCAGATGCTGGCGGCCAAGGAACCAATGCCTCATTTCAAACATGCAAGGACCAAGTTTTTACCCTGGAATCATCCGTGGCAGGTGCTGGTTTTGTAGTCTATGATTCCCCTTCTGTTGTAAGCATCTCGTCGAGCAGGAGTCCTTTCTCCCCACACGGTTCTCAATCAGGCCTGTCTGATCCTCATCATTCCCCTGACAACACTTATGGATCAACATACAGTGGATCTTCTGTTGTTGATGATAGTAACAAATTGAAGCACAAGCTGCGGGAGCTGGAACTCTCATTGTTGGGGCCTGAATCAGATACTATAGATAGCTGCAATGGCTGCTTCATTACTGGAGACCACCAAGCTGCTTCCATGGCAAGCTTCAACTGTGCCCAACTGGTGGACATGGTCCCTAAATTCGACTCGAAACAGATTCTTGTTGCCTGTGGTCAAGCACTTCATGATGATGATTTGTTGACAGTGACAGGATTAATGCATGTATTGGAGAAAATGGTTTCAGTGTCAGGGGAACCTATCCAACGATTGGGTGCTTATGTGCTAGAAGCGCTTAGAGCTAAGTTGGAATCCTCAGGGAGCAATATCTACAGAGCCCTAAAATGCAAAGAGCCAACAAGCTCAGAACTGATGTCTTACATGCATATTCTCTTCAGGATCTGCCCATACTGGAAGTTTGCATACACATCAGGTAATGTTGTCATCAAGGAAGTCTTGGAATATGAAGGAAAAATTCACATCATTGATTTCCAAATAGCACAGGGCACCCAATGGATGTTCCTTATTGCAGCTCTTGCAAAACGCCCTGGTGGACCACCATCTATCCGCATAACTGGTATTGATGATTCTCAATCAAATCATGCTCGAGGTGGGGGACTTCATATTGTGGGGCAGAGGCTATCTGAATTTGCTCAGTCATACAACGTGCCATTTGAGTTTCACGATGCTGCTATGTCTGGTTGTGAAATTCAACTAGAGCATCTTAAGGTTCAACCAGGGGAAGCCATAGCTGTGAACTTTCCATATGTATTGCATCACATGCCGGATGAGAGTGTAAGCATCTGGAATCACAGAGATCGACTATTGAGGCTGGTTAAGAGTTCGTCACCCAAGGTTGTGACTCTCACCGAGCAAGAGTCTAATACTAATACATCTCCATTCTTTTCAAGGTACCTTGAGACACTTGATTATTATTCAGCTATGTTTGAATCAATAGATGTAGCTTGCCCAAGAGACGACAAACAAAGGATCAATGCTGAGCAGCATTGTGTGGCACGCGATATTGTGAATATGATTGCTTGTGAAGGGCCTGAGAGGGTGGAAAGGCACGAACTTCTTGGAAAGTGGAAGTCAAGATTTATGATGGCTGGTTTTTCACAATATCCATTGAGCTCCTCAGTTACTATGGCTGTAAGAGATATGCTAAAGGAGTATGACCATAACTATAGACTCGAAGAGAGGGAAGGGGCTCTCTATCTTGGCTGGGTAAATAGAGCAATGGCAACATCCTCGGCTTGGAGGTGAAAATCCTAATACTCCATGAATTCTGTATATTCTGACCACATTTTTGTTCGTTTTCTAGTTTTCTGTTTAAGAGCAAGGCCATTTAGTGTTAAAGTATATTAAAGAAATATGAGCTTAGCTCTCCTAGTTTGTTGTTGTTGAGATAGCAGTAGGAAAGGGAAGTGCCTTGAACGGCAAAATATCAGCAATGTATCTCCATTCTGCATCTGGAAATGAGAAGAGGTCGTTCATTTGGACATCAACGGATCAATTTATTAACTTTGCAATTTTAACTGATTAAGAGGATGAGGATTGAGGAACCCATGGCCACTATCAAATTCTACTACTATCTAGTAAAATGTCCACAGAATCCTTCCATTTACTTATTTTAAGTGATGCATGGGTGGATGGCAGGATATAAGAGGGCCATGCCAGTCTCTGCTGCCTATATTTCTTATAAATTGGAGATAGACAAAATAACAGAAAAGAAGAGAATGTTGAGCATCCACATTACCTTTTTCCTTGCACTAGTTATTTGCTCAAAGTGAGCATCCACTTCTCTACACTTTGAGTTAAAAGTTTCAAATGCATGATTGAGACATGTAGGAGGCAAATAATGGAACTTCAACATCAATAACTTTTTATGTAATGAATTTTCCATTTGTACATCCATCGCATGTAGTGAGAGATGTTAAGTGTCAACAAGCAAAAATTCAGCGACTTCTTCTAGTCATGAGAAGGCACTTCGAGGCACCTCTTTTTCTTCTCAGTTTCCTCCTCACAATCTTCTCCATCTACTTCTTGGCAGTTTTCTGAATCTCCTTCGGTTCTTTTCCTCTGAGGGATTACTTGAAAGAAGGAATCTTTCCAGTCTCTGGTCTCCAGGAACTTGAGTAGTATCTCTATAACTTGGTTCACAGTAAGGACCTGCACATGAAGGAATGAACTGCTAGTTAGAGAAGAAAAACTTCGAAAAAACATTTGCTTCTTTAATTGCTTGGTAGAAACTTAGCCTGCTAAGTGGGCCAACTACCAAGCACGACTATCAACAGAAACGATAATCCACACCCTACATCCTAAGCATTGTCTGAAAGAAAGCAATATAGCTCTGGCATACAATTAAAAAGCTACCCCAAGAGACTTGAGACTCACAGATTCCTTTCAGCTTCTTGCAACTAACATCTAATGCCATAAAAAGTATATATAACCAAGAATACCTGAGAACTGGACATCTTCATATAAGCTCCAATCGGGAGTTTTGCTGTATGAATTCCCTGTTCCTCTGCTTTCTTCATAGTTATACCTTTCCACCGGTTCCTGTCCACCAATCCGCCAACAATATAAACTTTGGTGGGGTCAAGTTCATGTAGCACGGTTTCGGAATCTGCAGTAAGGTACACCAAATCATCTTTCCGATCGGAAAATGCTTTGATATAAGATTGTTTTTCCTTCTCAATAATCCATTTATCGAAACCGGGGAGCCTTTGCAATTGAGTTTCCATTTCCCCTTGGCATCCAGTCAACCAGAGGTGAGCAGGAGAACTGCATCTTCCATTCACAGCATAGCAGTACATAATCTGCAAGGTTCGAACAACATAAGACAACAGTATTCATATAATGTAATGCAAGAAGAATAACTTAATAAAAGAAGATCTTTAAAACAAAGGGTTAATTTTTTTCTGTTTTTAATGCAAAAACTTCAGACACCTGTTGGACGAGGCTGTGGATCTCAGAGTGGGTCATGAGATGAGAGAATTCAAGGTCGACGACAATGTTTTGGCCTGTCTCCTTGGCTTGGGTCAGTCTCTGGATTTTCTGGCCTCTTTCCTCGGACCTTTTCTCCATCCTCTCTCTCCTCAAATCTTTTCTTGAATCTATGAGCTTAAGCCTTTCGGCTTCGGGTAGGGCGGCCAGTTTCTCTTCCCATTCTTTTCGCTTCCTCTCCGCATCCCTCTGTTTTTGCGCTTTCATTTGTGCTTTCTTCTCGGCTTTCTTCGCCTCATATTTCTGCTGCTTCAACAGCTTCTTTTGGGCATTCTTCGACAGAGAGTGAGGCTGTGGAACGGGATTTGGATTCGGATCGGGAGGGTTTCCTTGACCGTTTTGCTCATTTTGTGTTGCTTCCATCGTTGTGTTCATATGAGATAACTGGATTTCTGTTCTTTGCGTTTTTGCCTTTTAGGGTTTAAAAGGTTTTGTTCCATTTTGTTTTTCATTAATTACGTCCGGCGTCGTTTAACTTCAGTTTTGCCCGACCCCAGTCAAAACAGGAAAACGGGTCCTAACTCCTAAATAGACGCAGGCAGAAGAGAGAAGAATAAAATGGGTAATAAGAGTAATTAACCCAAAAAAAGAAAATCACTGCTCTGCTTAGATTTGATTTCATTTGGCAAAAACCGAAACCCATCCTCGCTCGGCCCTCGTCTCTTTCCCGTTTCTTCTCTTCTTCCTACGATCAACTCCACTTTCCAGGTTACATTTTCCTTTTCCTTCGCATATTTTATTCAGTATTTTTCTTTAATTTTTTTTTTTATCATTTGGATTTATAGATATTCTTAATATCAGGAACGAAAAATCATGATTCAATGACGGTTTAACTCTCTCTCTCTCTCTCTCTCTCAATGTTATTTCCTTTCTCTTAATATAATTTTGAATTTATTTATTATCTTGATTAGAATATTCACAACAGAATAATTAAAACATAAGTTCTTAAAATTCGTTTTGCAGAAAAAAATTAATTAAAAAAAAAGGTCCACTGGAACATATATATTTATTAAGGTTGTGATTCTGTTGAATTTTGTTTGGGGATGATTATGGAAGGGATAGCAAGCAGATCAGAGTTGCGCAAAGAGCTAGAGAGAGAACGCCGTCGTGTAAGGGACAGGCAAAGAAGGCAGTCTATGAGCCGTCAGGAGAGAGAGAAGCATCTCGCTAGACGCCGAAGAAACTATCAATTGCGGAGACAGAGAGCTGAAACTGCTCGGTTATACCCTGCTCCACCTCCCGATCAATTTGAACATACAAGCATTTCAACAATTCAATCGCCCTTGAGCAATTCCATTTCAAATTTAAGTCCTCAGTTTTATGCTCCCGCTCTTGTGGATCCCAATCATGGACAAGAAAGACTAATTCTGGATACGAGAAGTTCGCAGAGTAGGCTTCCGCTTCTTTACCTCTAATGTTTACAGTTGCCATGTATTTAAAGAAAAAAAACCACTTCGCTTGCATTCTTACTTGTTCCTTGTAATTTACTCAACAGGTTTAGAAATCCCATCTCATAAGTTAGCGACTTTACCTGGAAAGGCACGCTTGAATCACATAAAACATCTGGCACGAGCAATAAAGAATCCTGTTTGTGATGGGGTTGGGATAGGTGGGACGATGAAGGGAAATGGAACTTCCAATTGTAAGTTGAAGGATTCATCTTAGTTTATATTGTTGAAGGATATATGTTAGTCATGTGATTTATGTGCATTTGGAACCAATTTATAAATGAACTGCCCCATTTCAGCCTTCTGTTCAGGTTTAGTATCGAAAGGGGTACGATTAAACCATATTAAACGTCTTGCTCGGGCAGCGCATCCTATCGTGCAAGAGGCTCCTAGTCTAAGTCTTCAAACCATAACAACAGAAGGTAAGAATGTATTTTGTGTATAATTTAGGTTGTAACGTGTCACAAAAATATTCATTGTTCTTTGCTAAACGTTTTTGCTTTCATAAATTTGATTTCGTAATGCAATCTTTAGTGCAGCTGAAAAAAAAAAATCAGCTTTAGGGAGAAACTCATTTGATAAGGTCTAATATGTGTATGTTTTACAGTTTAATAATGTTTACAAATTATAGTCTGATGGTATATCTGATGAACTAATAGTTGCTTTTCTGATGCAATTTAGTCGGTCCAAAAGGACAGTTTTTATGAGAAGAATAACAAGAACTCTTTGCTATTATGTTTTAGGGTGAACATTTCTGTTTTACTGCTGAAGACAGATAGCCATTTTACTGAGTCATACAAATTTATTTTCGCTCTTCCCCAGATTCTTTCAGTTGAAGATCTGTAAGTTTATTACACTTGTTAATTTTTTCTAGAGTCCCTAGCATATAGTTGATGTTCCCTTCTCATTGCATTGCATATTCTACTGGTTACATCAGAAATTTTTGTCTAATTTGTCTGTAAGGGATGAAACATTTGTAAGTCATCAGCAGACATGTTCATTGTGTCTCATTTAGTAATAATTCAGTAATATAGAATGATAGCTATACAGGATTTGGAAACTTGTACTTTGAACTAAAATAAACACTGTATGCTTTGATTTTTGTTGTCCTATAAGACTTCAGGTAGGGTGGAGTAAAAAAAATGGATAATTGCAAGAGCAGAGGTGCATCACAAAAGTAGACAAGTCAATGGAGAAGGGCGAGAGAGGTTTAGAATTTAGTTGCATGATGACGATGAGGAAAGCCATCTGCTAGGACTAGATTTTCACATATCAAGGGGAGGGCTACTATCTATTTTGACAAATATATTTGTTGTTTTTCTTCCTCTTTCTTCAGATAGGTTAGGCTTTGTACATTCATTTTTTATTTCTCAAATTTTCATTTACTCAGATTTCTTAACTGTTTCCTTCCCCCACTCCCCACCAAATTATTTCGATATGAGTTGTCATTCATTGCTACTGGGATGGACTATCACCTTTTAGCTTGGAATTTGGATGGGTCTAGAGCTGTATTTTGAGCAAATTAATGGTGTGTAAGATGAGAGCTGTATTTTGAGCAAATTAATGGTGTGTAAGATGAAGAAACTATGGGGCAGGAGGGAGTTCCAACAATTGGTATTTAACTGAAAACTCAATATTGAAATGTCACTATCTTCCTTTATTTCCCGCTAGTAAAATTTCATCTCTGTCCTATTCATCGCCTAAAATTATAAATAATTGTCACTTATAATTAAAAAAAAAAACCAAATAGTCTTAAACACATCATCAAATGATATGTTACTTTTTTTTCTGGGTGTTCTTTATAAATTGAAAAATTAAATGGAGAGTTTTTAATTTGAATTATAAAAATGGTTTGGTATTTACTTAAAATAAATATATTGTTTGACAAAGATAATTTTATATTTTGAATAATTTTTTTTGAATAATTAAAGATCAAATAAAAATAAAAAATAATATTAATGGTTGGCTAATGTATTTTTAGTGATATCTATCATTTCTAGTGTATCTCATTATCTGTTTTTTTTAAGATAATATTTAAAATTAAGTATAATCACTTCTTAACTCGTAAATAAGAAAATAATGCGTTTCAACGCATTCAAATTTACGTTTACTACATTGACAATAATACGTATGTCGGTTGAGTTAAGACTCAGTTGTTGTTAATTAAATAATTTTAAATGCTTGTGTCAAATACACTCAAATTATTTAACTACTAGCTTAACAATTTATATTTGCAAAGCCGCAAAATATGCAGATATTGGGCTTTGGTGTTGGGCCGTCTGAAATTCAGGTCTTCATGGTCCTTCAAATATTGTATTCTTATTTCTTACGTAATCGCAACCCTAGTGAGCGGCGGCCACTAACAATTCGTGTTGATCAAATCCAGGCTATAAATTAACACCAGAACACAGGCTTCTTTGACGCGGCAGTGAAGTAAATTCTCTTCTTAAACCCTAACAAATCTTTTAGTAGTTTCGATCGATATGAGTCTGATCTATGTTCGAAGTTATTAGTTTTTTGTTTACTTTCTGCATCAAACGTTTCAAAATTTTGTTGGTTTTGTTTTTTATTTATGTCCTACAAGATTGTTATATTCTTCTTTGTTTCTTCTCTTGTGTTCAATCTAATGTGACGGGGGATTTGAAATCCTGATCTATGAAGCGGGGCAAACCAGCTCATGTTTGTATATCCCGAGGGTAACGTCACATAACGACGCTCATTGATGTAGACGGTCCTCCCTCCGGGGAGCTCCTCCGTGGATGAGTTGTCTCATATTCCATCGCCTTGTGGAGCGGCGTCGCTGCTTTTACCATCTGGGACTTGCCATGAGACGTACATTCCAATTCTTCCCTTAGCTTTTCGATTTCGCATATTCTGTCTCTCTTTTCTAAGTTCTATGTAAACTAAAGATTTGAACTTTGATCTGGTTTTAATGTTGGTAGTATGTGTATGACGGGGGAGTGAAATCCCTTTCTTAATTTGGGGCAAATCTTAGAATAATGTTTGTAAATCCCGAAGATAACGTCGTAAAAAAATGAACGGCGACGTTGATGGTCCTCCTTCGGGGGAGTTCCTCCGTCGACGGCAGTCTCATATTCCATTGCCTTGTGGAGCGGCGTTGCTGCTTTTACTTCTTGGGATTGGCCATGAGACTTACAATTCTTTTTTTTTTTTTCATTAATATCAAAAGTTGTTTGTATGTTTTTAAGAATGTGGGCGATGAGGAAAAACCAATTTCAAAACACCATCTTTCGGGACTGAATGGCTTCTAAAGCCTTGCTGTAATTCTGCAATTCTGAGCCCCTTTCAAATTACATTCATTTTAATTTTCATATCGAAAACAAATTTGTGTGGCCCTTTCTTGCATTTATGTCAAATGGTATTTTAAATTTCTTTTTGTTTTTAGAATTAATTAAAAAAATAAGCATGATTGTTTATTAAATATTATTCAATATAATTAATAATTTTAAAGTTTATATGATAATATTTATTTTGGTTCAACATTTAAATAATATTGGTAAATTTGAAACCATGAAATGCATCCAAACAAATGATATGACCCAAGTAAAAATAGAACATCCATTGGCACGGTTAAGGGCTCTGAGGACTGATAACGTTAAATTATCCATCATTGGCCCCAAAAGTGCTAAATTTTCTGTACGACTCCTTAAAAGTTTAAGAAATCCATATTTTGGCTTCTAAAGGTTAATTATTCACTTTTTCTTCTCTTAAAACAATAATTTTGTCGCTTTATCCTACCATTTAAAGTGTTCTTTCAACGAATTTTTATGGAAGGATGATGGGATTCTTCTGGCAGACATCACAATTCCTACTCTACCATACATACAATTTTTCCTGTAAAAGCCCATCTAATGAACATCCATGGCCTTTTTTTTAAATCTCTTTCTAAGCCTGGTCCATGTCTTAATAATTATGCCTTACGTTTATATCAGACACCCAAGCCCCTCCCTTTAAAAAGAAAATATATAAAGACAAAAGTCAAGGCAAACTAGAGTTTGTTGGTATTGGACAACATTTTTTTCTTCTCCATATAGTATAAGAAGGTAGCACGTTGCCGTAGAGTGCTTTTCGGAATGAAATTCGTTATGAAATAATTAAAAAAAAACACAATCCTAGAAATGAAAGATTGTTAAAGATAATAGTACTCTGATAAAGTAAAATAATACCAAAAAAATGGTCAAATTTTGAAATTAATGTGAACAGAGATTTTGAAGATTAAGTTGATGTTATTTTCTCCCAAATTGATGTGGTTTTACAATTGTTATGGGTCAGAATCCAATATTTCAGGTGGTAGTTAAAGCGATGCTTGAAGACTTTCGAATGGCATGGGAAAGAGGTTACCGTGATATTGAGGTTGAGTGTGACAACAGCTTGCTCGTTAATCTTATCATTGTGGAAGGGGTTGCAGACAATAAGATGCTTGAAATTCGACTCATATATGAGCTATTGAACAGAACATGATACGTTCGTATTAGATACGTGCCTCGAGACCAAAACATGGTTGCGGATCGATTGACGAAGATGGTTAGTCTTCATTTGACGCATTTGATTTTATTGGATACTCCACCACCATATGTATTGTCACTGCTCATAAAGGATGATGCTGTTTCTTCTCTAAGCTAATTTTTTTATTAAAATAATAATAATAATAATAAGCAAGCAGCTTGAGTTTTACCCTAAATCTAAAGAAAGTCATGTCTTGTCTTAGTAGGTGGGAGGCAAGGGATGGGAAGTTGCCATTGTTGGGTTGAAGTCCCTCCTTTTAGTTTTTATTAAATTATATCAATAAGATTAGGATATAGAAGATGAAACCTCTGTGTTGATATGACTTTGATATGTCCTTCGCCATTTCCCCCTTTTGCTATCTAATTTGTTGTAATCATCGTGAAATGAAATGCCACCTATCATTTCTACTATTTTATATTATTTAAAAAATCAAATAAAATTGATATTTATTATTTGAAAAATGACATAAATTTTATTTTGTTTTCATTTACAATTCAGTTTTAAACAAAACAAAATATTTGAAAATCATAAAATCTTTTAAAAAATTAACTTTATTAACTAATGGATGATGTTATTTAAGGGAAATAAAAAGTGTTGTTTTTAATAGTATAAAAACTAAATTTAATCATTTAATAATAAAAAATTAATTTGATTAAACTCCTATAATTGAAAAAGAAAACCTGCCAAATAATTTAACCCGTATATAGTTTAGGTCATATCTAGATAAAAACTAGAATAGCCAGCCAGCCAGCCAGCAGCTTGACTTTGTTTTTTCCTGATTAAATATAGATAAAATGATTTTTAAAAAAAAAAAACTCAAATCGAACCACTATTGATAAGCAAGGTCCATACTCTTCCTTGTATTCTGCAGCCGACCACTTGCCTGCCTGTCAGCCCCTAATTAACAACAATTTCTTAAATTCATAATATATGATATATAGATAAATTTTGTTAATCGGTCAAATAATACATTTTAGGATATAGTATGTGAATTAGATAAATTTTTTATTGACATATTAAGAAAATATGTTCTATTAAAAGTGTTTTTAAAAAATTTTAAAGAAAATTTATTACACAAGATGTGTTTTTTTTAATATATCAACAGAAAACTCATTCAGTTGAATTAATTTTTCTACCAATTATATGTACATTTTAAAAATAAGAATTATCAAAAAAAATAAACTAATTTAATCGAAATAATCCCATAAATTAAACTCATCCTTCGTCAACCTCAAAAATATCTTCTTCTATTTTACTAATTTTCCACCCCTTTTTAACTGAATTTAAAAAAAAAAAAAGAGGGAATATCGAAGGCTTATGAATCGATCTTGGTGAAGATTGGAGAGATGCAGATCATTTAACGATGAAAAATAATAATAAAAAATTGGGCTAATAATAATATGATTAGTACGTAAATTAACTCTGAGTTGGTATTGGTGATGGAAGATGGGAGAATGGGTGTGGGTGCACAACCAATCCCTTCTGTCTTTCACATTTCTATCTCACCTTTTAGTATTCCTTCGCTTTTATTTTATTTTATTTTTCAATATTAGATATTAATATTAAAAGTTAGGTGCAAAGCTATTTGTTCCAAACATGTGTATATAAATACTTGTGATTTTTTTCTTATTTCAATTCCAATACTTCGACCTTTTAAATGTTTCTAGCATACAATTTTAGACTTTGTATTCAGTATCTTATTTGGTGGAGGAGACTATTCATTCCTTCCCAATTAAGAGTCGATTTAAATAAACGATATATTCATTTATGATTATTGTAAAAATAACGATGAATGTGATATTAAATACTGTAATACGAAATAAAAAATAAACTAAACAAATCGATTTCCATCTAAATCTATACCTAATTACTTCACTTTTTTTTTTTTTTTATTGACCTCAAATTTATTATGAATCATTCAACTCGTTTTCTCTCACATACATCTTGATGTATGTAGCAAAAAGACATTCATGTTGTTTGAAAATTCATGCTATGGTTGATTTTAACACACAACATTGTTGAATCAATGCACTCTGTTAGTTGTGGACCACCAAAATTATTATTTATTAATTTAATTCAATTCAAACACTCAAGGGAAAAATTTTAAGAGTTCTAAAAGAGGGAAAAAATTAAGAAATAAATATAATTTTAATCGATGATGTTTTGAGAGAAATGAAAAACAATCATTTTTATGATGATGAGGAGTAAATTGTTAAATTTGATAACATATGTGGACTGAACAATAGGAGTGAAATATATAGAATTAAGATATTGAGATAAATTATGCAATTAAATTGAAATAATAAAGAAAATTGATTTAATATGATTAATTACTGAATATTGAACTTTTATGATAGAGGCGAATTAAATTAAAAAAATTATGAAAGCTTATAAAAAAATTGATAAGCGAAGAATATAGTAAAAAATGTAACATCTTGGTGTTTTGACCTGATGTTTGAGTTGATATTGTTAAAGTGAACAGAGTCTTATTAGTTTGGAAAACATCTTATGAAAAAAAAAAATTTATTAAGACATTTTACGGAAATAAGAAAATAATTTTTATGTTGATTGAATTTTTTTTTTACGTTAACTGGAAATTTTTTTATGTTGATCATTTTATTTTATATGAAATAAACATCAAAAAAGATATTTTCCGTAATTTTTTTTTACGTTGAAACAAACTAAACCTTAATACCTTAATATTTTTCTAGGAAGATTTTTCTGAAAAAAAAAAAGGATAGCTCAGATAAAAAAGAAAAGAAAAAAGAAAGATAAGCCTTTGTAAGCTGCATTGGGTCCCTAGAAAATTATACAAAGGGACTTTGGTGAGATGCATGTAATGATGTTTATTATAAAGTGGTTATAGGATTGAGTTGATATCATATAGTATTGAATAATAATAGTAATAATTAACAAATAAAGATATAGTAGAAAATATTGAATTTTTTATTTTTTTAATTGGATAAATTAAATTAGATTGTATAGAAATTATGCAATAAGATTGAAGGTTTTATTTTTTGGATAAGTAAGAATTTAATAAGATTGAATGTTTAGACGGTTGAAATTATGAAAGGTTAATAATTATGATTTGGTTTTCAGTTAAACCGCGTTTAGAAGACAATTTTAAAATCAAATTCAAACAAAACATGGAAACAGCCATCGTCTCTCCTTAACAACTTTCTTGTAAGAAAAGGATAGCCTACCCTTTGCTGCCTCTCTTTCTCTCTGCTAAATATATATAAAATAAATATTCTTTTTTTTTATTTATCCAAATCCATTTTCTCTCACACATCTCTGCCTCTCTGTTTGATAAACGAAATCCATTCATTTACACCACAGGCACACGCACATATATTCTTTTTATAAATCCCAATTCCATTGGTATTGAAAACAGTAATCGGAAGAAACAAAGAAAAGAAAAGAAAAAAAAAACAGAGAGGAAAAGGAGGGCCTTTTCAGCCCTCTCTTCTTGTTATGCTTCCTCTCAGATCTTAGATTCTCTTGCTTTCCCTTCTGGGCCTTGTTTTTTTCCTCCGTGGTACAGTTAATATCATTGCCCCTTCAAAACTAGATTAAAATAAACACCCAACTCTTGTTTTTCTTCATTATTTGCTCTAAACTAATTCTGGGTGTTGGATCCTTCCGCTCATTTCGCGTCAAAGTTGCCCCCTTTTCATGCGTTGGGTTTTTTAGGAATCCTGGATTGTTGGTCGATTCATAGTCGATCCGTAATTGGTTTTACGTTTTCCTATTGAATCCAACATTGGGTCGTTTTATATTGATATAAACAACGAAGCTTTGCTTGATTCTTGACAAGGCACGGTTATCTTCGTTTAATCTACATTTACAATGTTTATGTTGGATTGTCTTTTTAAACCATGATTCTGAATTCTGTATTGCCTTTTAAATTTAAAGAAACCAAAGTCTTGATTATATCTGGCGTTATTTTACATAAAATTCACGAGTCGAGTTCTAGATCCGATGCTTGCTTCTTCTCTTGTTGAGTAGAATTTTATATATATAAATATTTTGTGACATGTTATATTCATGTTGTTTACGATTCAATTTGATATCCAATATTCAGAATGGAAATGGAGCTTGGCAAGCTATTCATCGGTGGGATTTCTTGGGGCACAAATGAGGACCGTCTTAGAGAGTATTTTCAAACTTTCGGGGAAGTTGTCGAAGCTGTGATAATGAAGGATCGGGCTACCGGGCGTGCCCGTGGATTCGGGTTTGTCGTTTTTGCTGATCCGGCTGTTGCAGAAAGGGTTGTGATGAAAGACCATATGATAGACGGTAGAACTGTGAGTTCTTAACTTTTTTGAACTCCCTTATAACATGATTTATTCTGAAATATACTTTTCATTGATTTGCTTTGATATTATGAATTGTATAATGCAATTCAAGCAGTTGATGGCCTTTCATATTATCTTTTCGTTTATTTTTCAGTCATGATTGGTTGGTTATTTGATTAGAACAGGACTTTAAAAAAAAATTGTATTGGTTTAATTTTGATGCTTGTATTGTACATTATGAGGTTTGCTTGGCAGCATGTTGCTATTGAGTAAGAACTACCCCAGTAACATGTATTTCCCTTCTGAGGGCTAATGAAGGTGATAGATTTCCAAACATTGTCGATGTTGACAGCTTCATATTGCAGGCTTGATCACCAGTTCGAAATCGCTTTCAGCAGTAGAATAAATTTCAAAAAGACCAAAATGCTTATTTTAGACGTGACTCAAGTAGAACAAATGTCCTTCTTATAGTTGCATTTAGATGAATCAATGCATTCAAAACTAGAATTTTCTAATTGTGAGAAAGGAACCATTGGTAATTATATAGCAATCGAAGTGATGATGACTTTACAACTTTAAGAACTAGAGCGGTGAAAAAATACAATCTGTATCATGGGGAAGAAGCATATTTGTAGAATAGTGCAAGTTTCCCCGATTCATAAAAGAATTTGGGGAAAGTTGATCAGCTTTAGGTGGTTCCTTTCTTTAAGATTCAAAGAGTTTGTGCAGTTCAGATACCGGTATTTATGTTGTAAGACTGAAATTGTGTTTTAATTCCGTTTTCTATGTCTCTCTCTACAGGTTGAGGCAAAGAAGGCAGTTCCTAGGGATGACCAGAACATGGTGAACAAAAACAATATTAGCACACTTGGATCACCTGGTCCTTCTCGCACAAAAAAGATATTTGTAGGAGGCTTGGCATCCACAGTCACTGAGAGTGACTTTAAGAGGTACTTTGATCAGTTTGGTACAATTACAGATGTTGTTGTGATGTATGATCACAACACTCAGAGGCCACGAGGTTTTGGATTCATAACTTATGATTCAGAGGAAGCTGTGGATAAAGTCTTGCAGAGAACATTTCATGAACTCAACGGGAAAATGGTTGAGGTCAAGCGAGCTGTCCCCAAAGAATCATCTTTAGGTCCTAACCGGAACCAGTTAGGTGGGTATAACATTGGCCTCAGTAGAGTCAATAGCTTCCTTAATGGATACATGCCGGGTTATAATACTAATTCCGTAGGTGGTTATGGTGTTAGAATGGAAGGTAGATCTAGTCCTGGTACTATTGGTCATAATGGGTTTTCTCCATTGACCCATGTTTATGGGATGGGACTGAATTTTGAGTCAAATTTGAGTCCAAGCTCTGGATGGAACTCGAACTTTGGTTCTAACCTGAGCTATGGACGGGGATTGAACACTTCATTTAGTGGAAATTCAAACAGATTTGCAACTCCCTTTGGGTATGGTGTGGGCAGTGGAGTAAATGATTCCGTCTTAAACTCAGCTGGTCGAAATGTGTGGGGAAATGGAAGTCTTAACTATGCTACTAACTCCACAAACTCTAGTGCTATGTTGGGGCCTGGATGCGGGAAAACAGGTGTGAGTTCTTTGGGCAGCATTGGACCACTTTGGGATTCCTCTCCTAAGTCAGGTCAAGGTGGAGGTGTTGCTTCTGCTCACAAAAGTAGCAATCTTAGGTATGGAAGTGGTGATTTTGGTATTGCATCGGGAGGGATAAGCCATGGGAGAAACAGTGGAACCAGTGTTGCCCAGGTATCATCCCATGGTGGTTATGACAGGGCTTATGCTGATATTTATGACAATGGTTCGTTTTTCGAGGATTCTACGTGGCAATCTTCACCCTTAGACCTAGATCAGTCTAGTTCTTTTGATTTTGGTCTGGGAAATACAACTTCAGATGTTATGTCTAAGAACTCTGGTGGTTACATTGGTGGTTATAACGTTACAAATAGGCAGTCAAATGGAGGCAAGACTTGATTCATTTTCTATTGGTTAAAATGTGCCAGACGTCCCTGCACTTTTCGAAAATTGGGAATTTAGTCCTTGGTACTTTTATTTCATGAAATTTAGTTCCTCTTCTTTTTAGATTTCAAAATTCAGGTCCAATTGTTAACACTCTTAAATCCTTTTTGTTAAATTCAAGTTAATTACAAAGTGTGTTTTTTTTTTATTTAAAAAATGTCAGCAAAAAATTTAATAAAAAGAATTTAGCAGTGTTAACATCTGGACCTGAATTTTGAAATATGAAAAGTAGATAGACTAAATTCCTAAATTTCGAAAAGTACAGGGACTTCTGGCACATTTTAACCTTTTCTATTTTAGTGTTTCTTTACATTTATTTTCCTCAGATATCTTGCTTGTCTTCTTTAGCTTATTAATGGCTCTGTTTCTTCTATTTATATATAGAACATCATCAACAGATGTAGAGAATGCACACTAGTATTAGACCAAAAGCATTTCTTAGGTTATACTCGTTTTGCGAGGTTGATCAAATTATATCTGTCTAGTTGTCATTTACTAGATAATTAAAACCGGAATGCGATTAAGAACCAATGCTGCCTAGGCAATATCATTGTGTTTTGGCCGTCTTTAGGGTGTCATTATACCTATAGCCCTTCTAAGGATCGATGTCAGAATTCATGTTTAGCAGTGAAAGAAAAACCCTATTCATCAGTTAGTAGTTGAGAAACAGATAATATTAATCTGGGTGCTTTACTGTGGTACTCATTTTCTATTGCTTACCATCTTTTCCAGGGATTGCCACATAGGTTGATGATGATATGATGTCACGATATAACGGTAGGATATTTGAACGGTGGAGTGGGCGAATGACTGGATTTCTACATTTCCCCCACTGAGATATTTCAGTTTTATACGAAAATACGAGTAGAGAGCTGATTTGGTTTACCTGTTTTGATGAACTTGTTATAGAGACGAGTTACAAAGAATTCGTGTAAGGTATGTGCTTGAGGGGTTTTTTTCTTTCTTTCATTTCATTTTCTAACACAGGTTTTCTTTACTGGGATTTTAATTAAATGTAAAATCAGATTGCCAGTATATGCAGATTATTGTAGTTTTTCTTTCCCATTATTTCCTTTGGAGTTTAGAGTTGTTCGATTTTTATGGTGTTGTATCCGTTGAAGCTGCCGGGTTCATGTATATTGTAGGTATTAGTGAGATGTTTGTTTGGTTTGGATTTTCATTCTGAAATGGAGGGTTACTCATTCAAGAGATCCCCCAGAATAAAGATGCTGCAAATGTTTAAGAAAAATGTGATTTCTTTTTGGCATATTTTGTTCTTCACTCCATTTATATTTATACACTGTGTAACTTTTTACAAAACTTACCTTTCCATGCAAGGAAAGCAAATTGCAAGGCACTAGCCCACCAAATTGGTAATTTAATGGAACCCAAGTTGGCCTGAACCACCATTCCCAAGTGCAGCCGACGAGGCATCTTTAATTAAATACCAGAATATTGTGTGGTGGTTTTGAACTGTCATCTTATCCAAACATTTCTTAACGTTTGTGCTTTGTAGTCATTTTCATCGTATGGGTATATCATCACCTTCGACTTCCATGAATGGGGGATCTTATCACCTATTCAAGTGGTCCTTGCCAGATCTCTGCAATTAGTGCATATAAAAAGGGAGCAATTCACTTCAAGATGATTTGAATAAGGAAAATGGATAATGGTTTTCATTCGAGTGGCGGCAATGCAAGCAATTTTTAGTTACAAGAATATTTACCATATATCAAGTACAGCCAAAACCTGAATGAGAGTGCTGTTGCCATGCTATTTCCTTTCTTTAATCTTTTGCCTTCGTCATTACCCTTCTCCCTCAATGACTACAAGCAGCCATATATGGAATTAAATTCCTCAAACAAAAGCAACCTAATCTTTACACACTACACCATCCCCCCACTTGACATTATATTGCTTTTCTTTACCATTACTATTACCATTGGAAAAATTCCAATTCAAAAAATACGGTGAAAATATAAATGAGTTTTGACTTAATTGATACGGTTGATATTGCAAAAATTAAAAGAGGTGTTTAAATGTATTTTTTTCCCGATTTGAGGGATAAAAAAATTATGATTAAAAACAAATATTGTGTAAATAGAAAAAAAAAAAAACTAAATTTGAATTTATAATATTTAATTTGAGTACCACCAAGTGTTTTTTTTTCTTTTTCTCAAATTTAACTTTAACTTTAAATTATATTTAAACTTAGAATTATGCTCGTAAAAACACTTGCAAGTTGCAAATAAGCCTCGAGTGTTGGTGTCTTCAACTTAACGCCATCATGTGTAAGTGTCGGCAGGATAAGGGCTGTTCGAGAATTATAACATGTAAGGTGAGTTGCGCGCGTGCGTGCCTATGTGCTCTCCATACTTGAAAATATTTCCTGGTCACTTCCGCAACATTTAAGGCCATGTTTGGTTACCCTGATCCTCAAACTTAACATCCACAATCGACATGTGTGTTAAATAGGAAAAGGACCAAACACGCCTCAGGAAATTTGATGGTAAACGTTAGGGAGAGATTATGGCAAGAAAGGGAATGGCCGAATGGGATTGGATTATATTTATACGTAATTCAAAAAGGAAGGAAAAAGAAAGAGAGGAGCAAAATAAATGTGCGTGTTATCTTTCTCCGCCTAATCTCTATCTCCATGGCGGATAAAACGAGAGCCTCACCTTACCACTCTCATTTCTTCAAACTCCCTTCTTCTTCAATTTGATCTATCTGTTTCTTTCTTCTTTGCTTCTTTTCAAGCTCTATTGTTATAACAGCTGCCTCTGTGTCTTCTTCTTCTTCTTCATTTGGATTGCCATTAGTTTGCTTGTAGCTATGGCTTCTGCTGCCAACTGTGTAGTGTATTTTAGCAGCAACACTAACTGCCTTACTGTCTCTGAACTCAAAAACCATTCTTTGCCTGCTACCTTTGTCAGCAGACCGCCCAACAACAACACTCTTGGGAAAAGAAGGTCTGATTGCTGATCTTAAATTCTAGTCTCTTTTTATGCTCTGGGTGTTGAAATTATTGATTGGGAAATTTATAGGGTGTTTTTTTTATGGTACAATAAAGTAAACAAATTAATGCATTTGTAATCCGTTGTTATTGTCTTAGGAATTTTAAGAATTTTAAAGCACGTCTCTCTGATTATAGTTTAAATCGCTTTTGCTGCAATTTTGCTGTACCAATCGTCCCTTTTCTTCAGTTGCTACTGTTACTCCTCTACTGGATTTGCGGTTGCTAACATTGTATATATCTTGATGCCTAATCTCTTTTCTAAGCTACATATTGGCTTTTAGTCATTACAGTGTCAGATTGTTATCTTCAACGACGGGAATCAATCCACGGGCAGCAGCACCATCAGCCACTGCTGTAGAGGTATGGAAGAGCAGTAACATATGTAGTTGATTGTTAACCATTTATTAACTGCCTCAACTTCCATTCCTTATGGTTGTAGAATGATGGAAGTTTCCCCGACACTGATATGGTTCCAACCCCCAAAGTTATAATTAATCAAGACTCGGATCCAGATGCCACTGTTGTAGAAATTACCTTTGGCAATCGACTCGGGGCGCTTCTTGATACTGTATAATTTTTATTCGCTTTCATTTTATTTTATAACAAATTTTTATGTATGATCTTAACTATTAGCTAATGAGCTGCAGATGAATGCACTTAAAAGTCTCGGTTTGAATGTTACTAAGGCAAATGTCTTTTTGGATTCATCTGGGAAGCACAACAAGTTTTGCATCACAAAGGCGTAAGTTTAGATCACCATTTTGCTTGAATTATTTGACACGAGTATGGTTTGACGATTGGATGTTCGGTCTCAGTTGTTAGACAAGCTATTTTAGATGCAATTTTACTAATAGAGTGATGGTGTGTTCCTGCAGTAGCACTGGAAGGAAAGTTGAAGAACCGGAACTGCTCGAGGCAATACGTTTGACGATTATAAACAACTTACTTGAGTATCATCCGGTAATCATCTCTTCTTTTTTCCTTATTGTTGGTGAGGAATATCCCAGTAAAGCCTATTGACATGTTATGTGGTTGTGGTCCAGGAATCAAGCTCCCAGTTAGCAATGGGTGCAACCTTTGGTGCTGAGCCGCCGAAAGAAACGGTATTCCTCTTGCAAAGTTTCTCTTTTCTTCTCACCCTATGAGTTCAAGCATTTTCCTATGATTTGAATGTTTGTCGAAACAAGCTTTCTGCCACCACAAGAAGAGACTGTTACATTGACATTTGAAGTAATTCCTACGGAGAGTTTTGATGCTTGTTACTGAGACTGATGCAAATTGGTCATAAATGTTTCAAATTGTCAAATCAATTATTGAGCTGAGTATGCATTAGTCTCGTATGAACTTTTGCGTTGCTGGAATTCCTCAGGTTGATGTGGACATTGCTACTCACATAAGAGTTCGTGATGATGGTCCTGACCGTAGGTAATGAATGCTGTGGTCTCTCTCTAAATGCTGGGGCTTATAGTCTTATACAATGCAATCCCCACCCTTGAAATTTTGATAGCTTAGGACTATAGCCTTGGCCCCATTTTGAAATTTTGCTAGTCGGCTCCTATGCCCTGACGATTTATGGTGCGTTGATGTAAAAAAAAATTGTTCAGCTTGCTATATGTAGAGACAGCCGATCACCCAGGGTTGTTGGTGGAGCTTGTGAAAACTATTACCGACATCAACGTTGCAGTTGAGTCCGGAGAGTTCGACACGGAGGTGATTGATCAGCTATTCTTTTTCATTTTGTAACCGAGGAATTAGAGGATTAGATGATTATATTTTCACCATCGTTTTCGAAGAATTGGTATTAGCATAATAATTAGTTTTGTCTACTTTTTTGCCACCTAGGGGTTGCTTGCAAAGGCTAAGTTTCACGTCAGCTACAAGGGTAAAGCCCTCATCAAGCCTCTGCAGCAGGTAAAGAACAATATAAACCCAAACTTCAGCTTACTCATTCTCCACCTGCTAATCCGAAGTGTACCTGCTAGAAGAGATATGTGAGCATTTTTAAAGAAAATTGTATGGGCTTTTTTCAATATGTGCTTATGAAATGTTGCTTTCTGATACCTGACAGGTTCTTGCAAATAGTTTACGATATTACTTGAGGCGTCCGACTACAGAGGAGGCGAGTTTTTGAGCCACCATAGCCACATGTAAGAGCAAGTCAAGTTAGCAGTGGGGTGAGTTGGTAAATAATCCCCTCTTGTAGGAATTCTATATGCAGTCCCCTGTTACCGCATGGTAATTGTTGTATAACGATTTTAATTAATTTGATCACTAGTTGTGCAACATTACGGGATTCTTAGAATTGTTAGCTCATTTTGCGTGTCATTTGAGTCAGGCCGTACCCACGCTCCACTATTTCAACTCTATTTCCTTCAGATATACAAAACAAAAAGGAGAGATGTTGAGTCCCCACATCAGTAATGAGTTTATTATAGGGTACTTTTAGTTAGATTAAAACTGTTGAATTTTGTCAGATGTAGGAGGACGTGGGTTCGCATGAGGTGAAACGCATTATCCTATTTAAGGTTGAGGAGGGGTTATGAGTAATTCTAAACCTTGTATTAAAAAAAAAAAAAAAAAAAAAACCTGTTAGAGCCCTGCCTATATGACTACTATAAGCAACCTCAATTTTAGTGATCATAAGGATAATATAACAAGGTACATCGGTATATTTACGTCAAGTGGCACTCTCTTAATTTTTATTTTTTATCAATTTTTTTAATATTTTTTTCATTTAATATATAAGTTTGACCATAATTTTTTATACAATTTTTTAAAAAAAAAATAAGACATAAATGATCTCGAGCAAACCAATGTTGAACCAGAAGACATAAATCAGATGGAGTAGGTGAAGTTGAAGGTTGGAATGGTGAATAGGAGGTGGCCTGGAAAGAAGACATGATACACTTATCTCGCCATTGTTGAACCATGGCCAAAAGTGTCGAGATTTCCCAAAATTGATCTTTTTATCGATAAGGTAAACAGTATAGTGGTTGAGGGCATGGTGGGGAGCCCCTTTTGTTTCCTCTGGACGACATAACTATACTGAAAAACAACATAAATATATTTTATATTTATAAATGTACAACAAATATTAAAATAAATCGATAAAAAAACAATAAGCAAATAAATGAATCCGCAAATTTTAAATAAAAGAAAAAAAAAATATTTTTTCAAATCAAATCAAGACTAAACATTTCTATTTACTTTTTTATCAACAATATATTCTAAAAGAATATAAAATCAAAAGAATCAACATCCTAAAATAATAGAACAATCTCTTTTTTATAGTATGAATTATTTAAGTAAGGTATGAATAAAATAGTTTTTTAATTATTACAAAATTGAATGTAATTTGTGTATGTAATTTTTTATGAAAGATTTAAATAATAAAAATAGATGATTTAAAATTTTAATTTAAAAAAAAAAAATTAGTTTAATTATTTAAATAATTTTTTTAAATTTACGTAGAGAATATATAGGATATTATCACATAAAGTGTTTATTTCTCCAATTTAAATATATAGGTGCGGTTAGTGTAAAAATAGCGGTGACGGTGAAATTAGATACTGTAGCGTGAGATAAAAAGTAAGTTAAACGCAACGCAACGCGCCGCACCATCCGTTCAAATCCACATTTACGGTGTATCTAGATTATTTTTTGTCTTACGCTACAGTATTATTACAATGTTTAATCACCATCGCTACCGCGGCGACTCTTAAATGGTTGATTTGGTTTGAGAAAAAGTAGTAGTTGAAATTTGAAAGGAAAAAGTAAAAAGCAAGGGGCGGCTATAATTACCAATTTCTTAAAATTGACCATGGAGAAAAAGGTGTTGAACCTCAAAGACGAAAGAACTACAATTTACTACTCTAAATATGGAAAACAAATTTAGTTAAATTAAGACAATGGAACCGTATAAATGACTGTCAGGATAGCTTTCCACTTCCATTTTAACCACAGTCTCAAATTTCTAACTCATTTAAACTTAAAGAACAAAAATAATAACACAAATCTTCATTGGATTTTTACTAGCCGGATCTCTGGGGGACTCATTTGGTATTAAGCTTACATTACTTTCATGGCCGATCCAAACTGGCACGAATTCTTATCTAATGTTTTTTTTTTTTTTGTTTATTTTCAATACAAGGAAATTTCGTTTTGCCTGTTGGGACAACATGGTTGAAGGTGGTGTCGCAAAAGCAGACAAGACAGAGTTTACTGAGTGCTGGAGGACGACATGGAAGACTCCTTACATTATGAAGCTAGCATTGTCGGCCGGGATTGGAGGGCTTCTATTTGGTTATGACACTGGTAAATAACATAGGATGCTACATGTTCATTTGTAACATAAATGGTGTTGTATATGTATAATGTATATAATCATTAATGTTTGGATTGCAGGGGTGATATCTGGTGCTCTACTTTACATCAAAGAGGACTTTGAGGAAGTTGATAAGAAAACATGGCTACAGGTTAGATAGTGATTTACCGAGTTCTTGTAGGGGAGAGAAATTAAAGAAAGGGAATATCGTTTGATGAGTTGATGATGATGATGCAGGAAACCATTGTGAGTATGGCAGTAGCAGGTGCTATATTTGGAGCTGGAATTGGAGGGTTGATGAATGACAGGTTCGGGAGAAGAGTGTCGATTTTGGTTGCTGATGTTCTTTTCTTCGTGGGTTCCATAGTGATGGGTGTGGCTATGGCTTATTGGATGATAATTCTGGGAAGGATTTTTGTTGGTTTTGGAGTCGGAATGGCTTCCATGACAGCACCTCTTTATATTTCGGAAGCTTCCCCTGCTAGAATCCGAGGGGCACTTGTTAGCACCAATGGCTTGCTAATTACAGGTGGCCAGTTTTTGGCTTACCTAATCAATCTGGCCTTCACTCATGTATGTCACATTTAACCATTACAGTTCAAAATTTATCATCTCTTATTGAGTCAACTTGAAGGTACCACTTTTATTGTGTTTCAGGCTCCTGGAACCTGGCGTTGGATGCTTGGAGTAGCTGGACTCCCCGCCTTGGTTCAGTTCATCTTGATGTTCACACTTCCCGAGTCTCCTAGATGGCTTTACAGACAGGTTTAACTCTTGTCCTGATTGATGTGACGAGGCAACAACAATGATGATGATGATATCTTGTTTATTATTATGTTTTACTCTTCAGAACAAGGTCGAAGAGGCCAGGGCCATACTAGAAAAACTTTATCCTACTGACGAAGTTTTAGAAGAGATTAATGCCTTGAGAATCTCTGTAGAGGCTGAAAAAGCTGATGAGCACGCCATTGGGGACAACCTGATGCAAAAGTTGAAAGGTGCATTTGGAAATGTGGTAGTCCGAAGGGGGCTGTATGCTGGGGTGACAGTTCAGGTGGCTCAGCAATTTTCAGGCATCAACACAGTGATGTATTACAGCCCGATGGTAGTTCAGTTCGCGGGGTTCGCATCAAACAAGACGGCAATGGCCCTTTCACTTATCACATCTGGTCTTAACGCGCTTGGGTCCGTGGTGAGCATGTTTTTTATCGACAGATACGGGAGGAGGAAGATGATGCTGATTTCAATGATGGGTATCATTACATGCCTTTTAGCGTTAACCGTGGTGTTCTGGCAGGCCGCCATCCGGTCCCCGCAGCTTGACATGTTGGAACCCACGCAATTCGGTGCAAATGCTACGTGTCCAAGTTTTAAGTCGGCCGCTGATGCACCATCATGGAACTGCATGTCTTGTTTGAAAGCCGAATGTAGTTTCTGTGCTAATGCGGGAAATGAAGTAAGCATATCCATAACTCTCCATTTTTTTGCACATTAGACACATCCATTAATGCATCAAAATCCATATGTTCAGTATGCCCCAGGAGCATGTCTGGTTGTGACGAAAGATATGAAGAATGCATGTCAGGAGAAACATCGTACTTGGTTCAAGGATGGTTGCCCAAGCAAAATTGGGTTCCTAGCAGTCATACTGCTGGGATTGTACATCATTTCCTTCTCCCCTGGGATGGGAACCGTGCCATGGGTTGTCAACTCCGAGATTTATCCACTAAAGTACAGAGGTCTCTGTGGAGGGCTGGCCGCAGTTTCCAACTGGGTCTCCAATCTCATAGTCAGCGAGTCTTTCTTGACCTTAACCAAGGCTCTTGGTTCCGCTGCAACCTTCCTTCTCTTTGCTGGGTTTTCTGTGATTGGGATTACTTGCATCTACGTCCTTGTACCTGAAACTAAGGGACTGCCGTTCGAGGAGGTTGAGAAGCTGCTGGAGGCTGGTTTCAAGCCCAAAGCATGTAGGAAGAAGAAGTCTAAAGAGTAACGGTCGGCCTGTCTAGCTGCTAGCTAGGCTTTTACTATTTCTAGTTGGGCCTTAGCCTTCCAAAGATCAAGCCGAATCTCGATGTTTGGTTTATATTTTACCGTCCATTCATAAATGCTGTAACAGAATCTAATTAATCAACAAACCTTTACTTTACAAATACAAAAAAATATCTTGGTTTTTAATTTATATGTTAGGACACAAAACCAGAACAGATGCCAACACATAGGTTTCTTGATTAATCATTTACTTGAATGCATACCATCAATTACAAGTTCACTATCCTTTGTACAGTAGGACAAAACGCACTTGCTCTTGCCAGCTAATACATGATAATAACACAAAAGAACCTAAACGAAAGTGAATCTCTCATATAGTTGAAAGGTTGGTAAGAAATGCTAGATTAACGACTTTACACTAAATAGGAGAAGATCAAGGGTCCTAAGATACCGTTATATGCATCAACCTAATGCAAACTACAGTCCCTCCACAATACTGCATCAACCCCCCTGGCAGCTTGGAAATGAAAACCAGATGCTATACATTCTTCCTTCATTCTGCAGGTCTCTGAATGTTGATGCCATGTATAAACATGCTATGAACATCTCTATCTGACAACCGAGAACTTGAGGAGAAATGCTTATTAACCACACAAGGTGCTAGAGATGATCAACAAGTACAAGAACAGAAAGTTTACCGTATGCATCCTTACGCAAAACCTAATACAATCGTCTCCATTACAGAAGGCTTGAGCTACAGGCTGAGATGATTAAGAAAAAAAACTGCTTGGATGCAGATCGCATCACATTAACATATTCTCCATTGTCCATATTCGCTATGCAGAAAGATAATCAATACCCAGTAGATCTATGCAATAGAATTTTGGGTCACTCAGACAAAACATAAGGAAAATAACCCAAAATCCACAAGTCAAACCCTGAGAACACAAGTCAATAATAAAAGGGGAAAAAAACCCCAAAACCTAATCGATACAAGTAAGCTCAAAGTCAGTCTCTTGCAGACTAGCCTCCTTTAAACTGTCTTTTGTACTTGTACAACTCAACCACACTGTACAAACCATCAGAACACTCCCTATACAAATAAATAAATCATTAATCTGGTCTAATTACCTCAATTACTAATTAAACTTCTCTTCTCTTCTCTAAGGACTAGAACACAAAGGCTCTTGTCTGGATTCTCTTAGATACCTAAGAAGAGTTTCAGCCTGCAAAATTAACATTCAACAAATACGTTGGTTGTCAAAATGAAGTAAACATTACTTAATGTTCAACCTATAAACGCATGGATAGATTTGATGCAAAACTAAACGTTCTCAGTTCTGATCATCCAATTGCAATTACTTAATCAATCAAAGCAATTCAATCAACTAAACAGCATTGTGATTAGAAAGAATCAATCAATTACATTATCTTCATCCAAACACAAGTAAATCAAACATCAACTAGAATTACCTTATGCTTAGCCTTAGCACTCCCGGTCTGAGAAAGAGCCACAAGAGGAGGGATCCCACCTTCCCTAACAAGCAACCCCCGATTCCTAATGCTATCAGCACACAACTGCAACAGTGTCAACACCGCAAACTCCTTCCCCTTGGTAGACCCATCCTCAATCGCCTCCACCAGTGCCGCAATCCCACCTTCCTCAACGATAGCTTCCCTTCCTTCCTCAATTCCTGCCAAGCTACTGAGAACAACCATCGCCTTCTCTTCCATTCCAGTCCCATGCTCGCCTACCATCCCCACCAAAGGCCTAACTGCACCCGCACTAACTGCCCTTTCTTTGTTCTGCCTGGCCGAACACAGCTTATAAAGGGTTGTTAGTGCATCTTTCTTGCCTCTGTTGGATCCGTTGATAAGAAGGGATACAAGACGTGGTATCGCCCCGCATGCTCCAATTGAAGCCTTGTTTTCTTCGATCAAAGCTAAGCTCAGAAGTGCACAGGCCGCGTTTTGCTTGGAGGTTTCGGTTCCCGTCTTGAGAACATACACCAATGATTTTACAGCTCCAACATTTATAATTCGGTCTTTGTTCGGTTCGAAAAGAGACAAATTTAGCAACGCGGTCACTGCGTGCTCTTGAGTCCATGGATCGGTGTTCCGAAGGAGCGGAGTGAGAGCAGGGATGGCACCGGATTCTCCGATTAACTCACGGTTATCCACGCGGTTCTTCGCTAGTAGTCTGAGCTTAGCCGCAGCCGATCGCTTCACGGCAATGGACGGTGATTGGAGGCCGTCGATGCAGATCTTGACCGTCGGTTGAAGATCCTCCGGTGAAATACTCTCGATAATTTCCGTCGAGAAATTCTCTCTCTGCAGAAAGCCCTGGCACGGCTCCGGCTCCGGCTCACACGCAGCTCCATTTCCGCTCTCATTTACCAAGGCGTTTTCGGGCGAGGGCAAGGTGGCCAACCGTTGCAACTCACCGGAGATATCGCTGTTACAAGACGAGAAATCGCTGAAGGCTTGAGAAATGTCTAAAAAGCCCTCGGTTTCTGAGTCGGACTTAAGAGATTTAGCGTTGCTCTTGGAAGCCAGTTGGCGGAGACGCAAGTCGATGACGGATTCGGTGAGGTTTTCGGAGACAAATCCGGACCTTTGGGGGACGGAGCTAGTAGAGGAGCAGCTGCTGTCGTCATTTTGGTAGAAATTAGAATGTATCGTACGCATGGAACGACCAGCGGCTTGTCGGTCGGTTTTAGCTGTAGAATCCGAACCTTGAGTGCCAATGTTTGGAGCCAACGGAGACGTGCTTGAACTGGAATCTCCAACGAAAACCATTTTCTCTCTGTTTTTCAGAGACAATAAAATGAGAGTTGAAGAAGCAACAACAAGAGTTAATGCAAATTCGAACAGTGTTTTCGTGGTTAAGAGAAATTCATTTCGAAGTTAGCTAAGAGGGATGGAGGGTCGATTTATGTATTTATTGGGCAGAGGGTGAAAGGAACTGCCGTGGATTTCGTTTCTTTGCCTGCTGCTCTTCCTGTTGGTTTAGTTTGTGTAAAAATTAAATAAAGTAACACGTGCTCCTTTCCTGTGGGCCTAAAACTTTCTGAAAAGCATCAAATTGTTTTATTTTTAGTTTTAACCCCTTTACGTTGCAAAAATTAGGATTTAATCACTTCTGCTTTTGAAATTTTAATCACTCGACATAATTTTAAATTAACTCACATCTCTCTTAATTTCACTCATCTAATCACTCTTATTTTAAATAATTTATTTTTATGCATTACAAAAATATATTATCTTTTTTATTTCTTTTCTCTTATTTTTTTTCTACTAATTAAATTCAAAATTTATTCTTTTAAATTTTTCTACCTTGTATTCCTCTTTTTAACTATTTTACATAATCAAGCACACAATAAATTTGTTTAATAACTCACTACTTGATTACTCGATTGGATCTCGACCCGTAACCTACGTCGTCCGAATATTGAGCTTGCACCACTATACAAGCAAACTCTCATATAGAAAATACTTGTTAATTCTAAAGTATAATACATGTTGACATGCAAAGAGATCTATGTACGACGTCATATCTATAAATAATAATCATGTCTTATAAATAGAGAATTTATCCCACTTTAAAAGATAGACACGCAAAAAAAAAAATCAATGATATCAAATTATATGAAACTGAAGATGAGAGATTAAATGTGGGTGGGTGGTGAGATCTGGTCAGCTCGGGTGTGACGGTGGTCGCAGCCGTTAGGCACGAGCCATGCCCACGTGTTTTGAATCGAACTCCAATGCCCATTTTTTCTCAACTCTGGCCGGCTGCCAAATTATTGGTTGAACCCAAATATACCAAAATGGGCCTCGGTAAAAATGTATTTTAACTGCCAACTCATTTGGCGGCAGCTACGGCTCTGACTTTCCCTCTTTTTACTCCTAAGAAAATTTTGTCAAATGCCCTTTTTAAGCTTTAATCAACAAATTTTGACTTGTTCATCTAAAAAATAAATTCAACCTTATCCAAATTTTTCTTCACTTAAAAATTCATAAACAGAGCTTCAAATTTCACTCAAGACTGAACACTGCTCTAAGTGTTCATTTTCGGACAATGTATTTATTATTTTTTATTTAATTATGTTAAAATCCGTAATATATATCATATAAATCCAGCCTATTCTCTCTACAGAAACAAAGAGTTTAGGAGCTCCCAAAGCGCACATTATACATATAATATATATTCATTTCTTTTATTTATTTAAAACATGTATCATATCTTATATAATTGTACTATTTATATAATGTAACCAATTACACGACATGCTGAGTTGTTAGGGAAAGAAATCAGATTTTGAAGGTAATATCGTTGAAATGATTAAAATGTAAAATAAATATAAAGAATACTTAATTTCAGAAACAAACATATTGAGCCGTTTGGAGACTAGAATAGCGATAACAGTAGCAGTAGTGGTAAAGAAGCAAGGTTGATGAACTATAACTTATGTGAAGGTGCGATGCATGATTACGCGTATTTGACTAATTAATTAGTTGAATGGAGCAGTTCTACTTCTTGCAGGGAAAGCAAGATGAGGTCAGCTTCAGCATCTCTTTCAGTCGAAAAATATAGTGTTCTCAAAGACCGACAATAACTAATGCAACCAGCAAGGAGAGGTTAATTAGTCAATTAGCTATTCTGACTCTTATTAATCATAGATGGATGAAATTATATTAAGAGATGAAATCGATAATTTTATCTAAAACCCAAACTTCTAATAGGTATGGTCGGTTTTGGAAACTAAACCCCCAGCTGCTATATATATTTATTTGGGTATTCTTCTGAAATCTTAATCCTTATTGAACTGGCAGAGAGGGACCAACCTGGTCGACATCAAGCTGAAGGTGGTCCAAAGGGTTTTTCATTACATTGGGCTGGTAGCTTCCCAAAATGCTTTTCTTTTCCTTCATTATATCTGCCAACCTTGTGAGTTTTAATATCAATTGGATTCAACAAAATAATCTGTCTGCCACCACTCAGGGAGGACCATACTTATTCCAAGAATCATAAATGTTTCTAAACCCACATTTATCCCTGAAAGGAGTCTTTGACCAATCACAACAATAACAAAACTAAGCTAATATATACATATCAAGTAGAGGCAATTTCAGGACTATGAGGAGATTATCAATGCTGCAAAGCCTCGAGGAATGCATCTTTCAAGAACGGATTCGAAGCGGCGACCTGTGGAACCGTGATGTCGAAGTCTTTGCCACACCTGATGCACACATCAACACAACCATCACTAGATGAAACAAACCTTTAAAGGCTTCAACTTAGAGTGCAAACATTAGATTCAGAAGATTAATTGAAAGTGCATTGTCAATCATGTTAGCTACTTACGGATCATACACGAGGCCTCCAGCTTCTTTAACGATTAAAACACCAGCTGCAACATCCCTGATCATAGAGGCACACTGTGTCAATTGTGTAGTGAATATTGTAACTCTGTGAAATATCAAAATGATTAAGAGCATACCATGGACCACCATATCCAAGTTCATAAAACAGGTCAAGCCTTCCACATGCAATTCCACAAAGATTCAATGCACATGAACCGCTCATCCGAACTGATCTCACCTGTTAATCAGAGGAAGTGATTATGGATTTCAACACATGGTAATAAACAAACAAAAAAAGAATCTGGGCACAGCTTTGGTTTTTACCTTGAAAAGTAAGTTCTTGATTCTGTTTGTAATAGCATCCACAGTAGATGTATCTCGTTTTGTTCCAGCCTGCTCAATTGAACAAAATTGGATCAAACTTTTACATGCTTGCGAAGAGGGACAACTTTATTGTGTCAGTTAGCCTAACACTATTCAATAACAATCTCCTAGTAATAATGAGATAATACTGTAAAATGGGATTGGAATTTCAAGGCAGAAATTTCATGTTCAGTTTCAACCAACAAAGAAAAAGGACTAAGCTCGGAATTTGGACACAGAAGAATGTTCACACCTCTGTTGCAAGGAGAGACTTCACAAGTTCTGTTTGAGATGACACTGCAAATTTTCAGGAAACAAGGCATCAGCTTTTAGACATTCACTTGAAAATTGAAATGAAATTTGAGACCCATACATCAAGATCACCGGATTCACCTCTAATAGGAGATCCATTGAGAAAAGCACCTTTCCCAAGTATACCGGTAAAGAGCTGCATATCATAAAGACAGAAATGTTTATTTAGCACTTAATAGAAGATACAAGACTCTGCTTCGCACGAAGGATGGTTAAGATTCATAACCACATTCCTACTTTGTAGCTTAACCATTAGATTAACAGATTTTCCATCCTCACTTCTTTCCATCCTTCGTTCCAAACAAAGCCTTATTCCAGCAAACTTCAATGACATGAAGCGAAAAACCTAACCTCATCCATTATTGGATTGTAAACAACACCAACTGTAGGAACCTTTCCAAGGGTAAGACCAATGGAGACACAGACAAAGGGAAACCTGCAGGGTTGCAACAATAGAAACATGAAAATGACTTTACAAATGAAACAAGACACGATTCAAGGAAATGCTACTACCTGTGGACAAAATTAGTTGTTCCATCAAGAGGATCAACTATCCAGGTAGGCTCATCGGTAAGCTCTGATGAACCGTAAGCCGCTGTAGTTTCTTCCCCGATAAACTACAACAAATATCAACTATGGAAAATCAGAAAAGATGATTCACTACTGAGAAAAACCAGATTATCTCTTAAGCTCAAATTTACTTTTAATCTTGATAGATAAATGGTAAGAGAATTGTGAAAAGGTGCAAACCTTGTGAGAAGGGTAATGCTGCTTCAAATGGTTAAACACAAGATCTTCACATGCCTTATCGGTCTCCGTGACCAAATCGACCTGAACTTAGGTAAAAGAGACAACTTTTAAGTAGCCATTTACAATTCTAAATAGGAAAGTAGCAGTGTCTACTTTTGGCAAGACTTGAAAGATTTGAAATGAACTTAAAAACAATATAGGAAGATTAGTTAATCATTATAATGCATTTTTCATCAAACATGGATTTCATGGCAACTAACCAGAAATGGGGGAACATAAAAATATGGTTTAATCAAGATTTGAGATGGAAGTATATAAAGACCTGGCCTTTATGCTCCACATGCTTGGTCTGGTAAAACCCTTTACGGATTATCTACAAAATCATTAAAGACGAAGAAAAAGGTAAGAGACTTAGATTGAACAGATCAATGAAGTAAAATAGCAATACAAGAAAATAAGAAAGTAAAAAAAAGAAAGAAATGGAATCTTGAATGAACCTCGCCGGCTTTCTTACCTGCATCGACTGCAGTGGCCAAGAACTCTTCAACAGAAACTGCAATTCAAATCATTTTCGCAAGAAAAACAAGAAATCAAAATCCGACAGAAAAAGTGAACCAAAGGAAATCAAAAGAACAATGATGCTTAATAAAGCGAAGAAGATTAATGGGGGTCCTACCATTGTCAGCCATGCTTAATCGTTTGGCAAGAGAACGTGTTAGGAAAATTGATGGATAATTTTGTTGGGAGCTTTTCACGTAGCAAGCGACAAGCAAAAAGAGACCATGAGTTTTAAGTTTATATAGCACAATAACTGTAATGGAGAAACAAAATGCCCCTGGATTCTCTTCTTCTCTAAAATTTTCTTTCCTTTCGCTTTAGGACTTGGGTTTATTCTGTCATCCATGTTTTAAATAAAAATACCACTTGCTTAACTTCCCTTCCTAACGTGGGGATATATCAGGAATGTTCAAATTTTTATTAAAATTGAAATAATTAATCAAATCGTTTTAATTTGGTAATCGGTTGATTAACTGATCTAATTCGGTTGGAGAAAGGCCAAAAGTTTTTTTTTTTTTTTTTTGTAATTTTGATTAACGGTTAATTCGATTTGAAATCGGATAATTAATCGAATTAATTGAACTTAATAAATAATATTATATATTATCTGTGTTAGGATATTACTAATTCGGTTAATTGTTAATTCAAGTAACTGATCGAATTAATCGAAATATTTCAATTCGATTAATTCTTTTTTGAAAAAAATTTAATTAAATTAACGGTTAAAAAATTAAAAAATTTAATTAATACTAATTTAATTCAATTAACCGTTTCAACACCACTATGATATAAACAGCAATTTGCATTTTGCAGGTGAGATATAACAATGATGTTCGGTGGTGAGGTTTGTGTTTTTTTTTTTTCTCTCATTATTATATATGATTTTAGGCCAAATTAATTTACATATTAATTATGGCAATATTAATTCAGTTACCAGTTAGAGATATTATTACTCAGGAAAATGGATCCTATTACAGTTGTTTGTTAGGACTAAAAAGATTAATTCAGATTAGATATGATAGATAGTGCTCTTATGTTAGACGGGATGGGTGGTAAAGAAAGAGCAGAACGAGGGATTCTTCTCACTTTGTTTTGAAGAATATACCTAAAATGTGCATTTATTGTTAACACCAGCGAAAGCAAGTGGAGAGGCAACTTCGAATAATGGAGGTTATTCTAGTCCACACCAGTCGTGTCCTTGTCATAAGAATATCCACGGAATATGCCAAAAGCTCCCCGCTTGAATTTGATGATGATTCCAAAAGCTTCACATCTCGTGATCACATGACTTTGCGAATGTGCGAGGCCCAAATCCATGAAAATATTAATCTGCTCCACCCACCTCCAGAAATACTAGTAAATAGCTTATAGCATAGGCTAATCAACCAGAAATGGTCCTCCCTCCGAAGCTTCCCACAACCTCTTTCTTCTCACTGCCTGCCTTATTCTCCCAACCCAAGAAACCAGCCCAGTCGTCTTTGTCCATCCGCAACTTTTTTTTGTATTATATCGCTTTGACTCCTTTTCCATTTATTCTATTGTATCATATTTATATTATTCTAATTATTCTAATTCTATGTATTTCTTTTTTTTTTGTTTTAATAAATTATTAAATTTATTATTAAATTATTCATTATTATGATTATGAATTTTCATTTACCTATGTCTAAACGGAGTCAAGAATATATTCTATTTATCTAGTTAGCTAGAAATGTATTTTTTTTTTTCAATTGAAAATTCCCAATAATAATAATTCTTATTAGAATTAGGGGGCAGGTTTCATGTCAATGGCAAAATACCTCATTTGTTGCAACACTCCTTTAAACAATAAATAAGTGCAATGTAAATCAGTGCTAATGACGGATAATGATAAACTAAGATTAAGAATAAGAGCCTCTTTTACATATATATAATATATGATATAATATTGCACATACGTCCTTCTAAAAATCACTCCGTGAATCACAGTCAACTTGTTTCAATAACATTAAAACCAAAAATAGAAAGAATACAGTACACTAGAGATCACTATGCCCTGGTCACTCTTAAAGCTCAAGGGCAGCTATTTCTTTCACAACTTGAGCCTTATCCGCCTCAAACTGTTCTTCAGCTGCAAGTCATCATAAGAAACGATAAATAAAGTGGCAACCCTAAAATTTACAAGCAAAAAGGTTTTGTTACTATTTTGTACCTTTATCAGTCTTGAAATCAGCAAACAAACGTAAAAGCTTGCTTTTATTTGCAACCAGTATGCTAACGATATCTGGAGGCTTATTCTGATTCGCAGCAAACAACTGTAGAAACATACCCACATATATAAATAACCAAGGGAAATGTTGAGCCATTTAATGTTTCAAACTAACATCTAAGAGATCCAAGTGGAAAAGAAATTTAACACCACACCTTGAAAACATGAAAAGCTTCTAATTGGATGCTCTTGCTTGATTCCTGCGGAAAAGGAATTCACTGTTTAGTGTTTGAATCTTGTTCCATATAATAACATCAAACTTAAAGACTAGTTTTTTTTTTTTTTTTAATTTATTCCATATAATAAAATCAGACTTAAAGACATTAGAGCTGCGTTTTAATACTTGAAGTCTTGAACAAGGAAAATCTCAGTGGTTGCAGCTACTGCTGATAATAGCAATAAGCCAATATAACACTTAAAGTTTACAACCAAAAACTAAATAAAGAACAATATTTGCAAACTTATGCCTATCATTTGTGAGTTGTGACAATAGTCAATGGCAACTTAACCTTCATGTCAAATGTGTACTACGGCCAAGTTGAATATATTATATTGTTAGAATAAAATAAACCAAGACATTAAACTCTCAGAAAATAACATCTGGATAATCAAACATGAAATCAAGAAATCCGGGTGAGTATCATACCCTTAGAAGATTCATAAGAATCCTTAAGTTATCCCTTGAGCTCACGTATCTAGTCATGACAGCTGAATTTGAGCGGTCCAACAAAATATCCCCCAACAACTGTAACATAAGACGATAACAGAGTAAACAGTAAGCAAGATATAAAGGTCTCCTAAGCAACAAATTAATAAACAGGAATTAACACTGCCACATCAGATTTCGAAATCTTTAGAGATACACTGGCCATCATACTACTATGATTTTAACAAATTTCTAAGGAACTTCAATTGGATTGAGCTGTGATCAAATCTTAAGCAGCACTTCTAGAAATCCTTCTCTTAACAAACTATTGATGTTTCAGATTCTAGAAGGATAACACATTTTTTGTACTCCTCATACTTCTCAAAAACTCTTTTTTTTTCTTTTCTTTTGCTAAGTCAGAATATCATTAATATATCTGCCTAAGAATATATGGTTTAAAACAGTACAAAATAGATAAAACGAACTGAACATAAACCTCGGCATCCTACAGAATACAGAAACATCCTAACACCATGCAATGAAATCTTGGGCTCTATAGACCCCATTCGCCAGTTTATCTGTCAGGTCATTGGCATCTCTTGAGACCTTAGACCATCTATCTAACCTCTTTAATCATCTCAAGGAAACAATCAATTTCAGAGAATAAAGCATGTTTAAAAGCACATTTGTTTTGATTGAAAAATAACCACTAGAATGCTCACTGTTTCTTTCTGAAGTGTCTTACCTTAATAGCTTGTCTTCTTGTAATGTAGTTGGTAGATTCCAGCAACTTTGAGTTATATTCTGCAAAAAACTGAAACCAAAAACAACGTGTTTATTGAACTGTAATCAATGAAAACTTTCAACATAAAAAGGGGCATGAAGAAGAAATTCAGGGACTATTGATATAGCTATTATAGTGTCACTACAATTTTCAATCATGTGATAAAAATATCTAATCAAATATGAAAGAGCAAATACAATGATTCTAATTGGAAAAAAATTATGGGCTGACAGTACCGGAGAGAGAAAAAACGATACTGATAGTTTTGAGGAAAACTAATTATTTAAGTACCATGACAAGAATTCAACATAAAAACTTCAGAACTTATAGTATGACAAGAATGGAAGAGTAACACTCACCCAGTCATAGTTCTTGGAAAGAAATTCAGCTACAGTGGATTTATGCCTTGTCAGAAGCTCCTGTAAGAAAAGGGGATATTACATGAGAATAGCAGTAGCCACATAACTCAAAACCCTCGATGAAAAGCAGAGAATGAGTCCACATAAAACAACCTATATTTTAGGGGAAAATGTTAAAATTGAAAAGCAAATCAAGTCCCTACTTTAAAAGTTACAGCAAACTAGTTGTTTTGAAACTAGATTCCAAGGACGAATGCAGATCGGAAGTGAAACAGTCAGACTGACAAAAAAAAAGGTGATCATCTTAACATAGTTTAATCAGCAGTACTCAACCTTAAAAGTTGCAGCAGCATCAGCAGCAATGTCAAAATTTGGAAGTTGTATATAGTCCAAAAACTTCTTCATGTACTCTGATTCCAAAACATACCTGTAGATCAAATGAAACATCACACATACAGACAATAATAATTCAAGTGAAAAGTTTTGTTCTAAAAAGGAAATAATTCATAGGCCAGATTGCCTCTGAAGTGCAACACCAAAAGGAATGGCTTGGGTTGTCCAATTATATAAACTAAAAGGATGAGAAGCCAAATCCAAATCATGAAAAAATGAATTAACTTTGCTGGCTATGCTCACCTTGCAACAGTCTGATGCCGTATGCATTCTCTCAACATTGCACCATAATGTAAAGCCATGTCTGTGTTCTCATAACTGAATAACAACATCTAAGAATCAGAAGATAGTGAAAATAGTAATCATAACTTCTGCAAACCAATGTTGAGTGCCACTTACCCTGCTATTAAAATATCCATTAGATCTAAGTTCGCCTCCAAGTAATCAGAAGCAATCAACCGCGAATGCACTTGCTGCCTTTGCAAATTTGCAACAACTTGAGTTGCATCTTTCCTCGCCTGTAAAGGAAGATACCTTGTCGATTTATCATAGAAGTAACAATTAGGATAAACTAACAGTTAATTGGTGTTACCTCTAAATTCAATTTAGGAAGACAAGTGATCAAGAGCCGCAGTGTGTTCTCTCTAAAGAACTCCTGAGTTAGTTGTGCACAAGCTTCAGAAACTGGCTCAGATTCACTATTTCCATAAAGAATAGACTTTAATTCCCTTATGTTTTTAAATAATTCTGCCATCTGAATAAAAAATACGATCAAACGTAAGGATTAGACGCTGAAGCCATGCTACTTTCAGTTAATAAAACAACTGCTAAGCTCTAAATATCCACACCAAACATCAACCACATAAAAGAAATTAATAAACATTTGATTCCGCGGTAACTAAAATCCCTAGCTCCCGTCAATTGAATTCTCATCGGGGCCAAAACTCGAAAACATTTATATTCCAAAAATAACGGGGGGAAAAGCTCCAGATCAACAAAGAAAAAAAATCGAAATAATTAATGTGCTAAAAAATAAAGGTGTTCGATGAAGAGAACCTTCTCTTCGCGCTTAGATTCACGACTATCGGGGGAGCGATCAGCATAGATGAGGAGATCACGAGTTTGCCGGACGATGTCAACGGGAGTTCGCGGCTTTGATTTGAAGAGGCCTTTCATGTTGGTAGGCGATGACTTGTCACAGATGTTGGCGTCAGTGGCGGTGTGAAGTAGCGCAACCGGTTGCGGGAGCCTCCGCGCAACGGCTCTGCTCGTCGCACCGCCTGGCTACGATATTCAAATTCCTATTCTTTCGGGAAATAAAATAAAATCCAGTCTCAGGTTCTCACTTCTCAGTTATTGTGTTGGACTGTTTCTTACAATGACGATAGATGAATTCGGGTAGGGTTTGGCTTTTGTTCCGAAGATATTCCGGTTTATTTTCATTACTTGCTATTTATCCAACGGCTGCTTTTGGGATTTCCTTAGACATCAATCACTCACTCTAACAGTTGGTTGGTCACTAATTGCCGTTCTTTTTACTTATGGGTTGAGCTGCGCTGAGTGTTTAGTTCTCTTCGATTGCGGACCAACATAGGAGTATACAACATCACAGATTCAGTACAACCAATCTTATATCAACACGTACACAAAACCCAAGTTAATAATGGTGGGGCTATTTGGGATGTAGATTTTCTGACTGACAGGTTTTTTCAGTTTCCATTAGAAAATTTCAGAGGAACAGTTGACCTCGTAGTTTTCTAAGAAAATTAGTAGTTTTACATTTTACTACTATAAATCATTACAAGGTAAATGGATAAATAATGCTATTAATTTTTTAAGATAAATCAATTATTAATTTAAACTTCTCATAATATTTATTTATTTTATTCATAATGCTTAACTTTAATATTTATAATAACAACCACAACTTGTCACAATTAGTAAAAGTGAAAATTTTATGTTATGAGCATCTAAATTTAAGATGTAATTATATATGTATATCTTCGAATTGAACTATATACTATTATCATGCATATTATAATTTCTCGAACATATTTATACTTCGATCTTACTTATAATCGTGCATTTAGACTTAGGGGGAAATCAATTTAATTTGAAAATAATTATAGAGGTTGGAAATTAACATCTATATTATTTTTATTTCGTAAATTTATATTATTTATAATTATGTGTAACATCCGTGTGTTTGAACCGGATTTGGAATATTGATAAAATAGAATAGAGAATTAGAAATGTTTAGTTGAAGTAAGAAAGGTTAGAAAATTGTAAGGATTAAATAGTAAAGGAGAGAAAATATGGGGGACTAAATAGCGAATTATCCAAATTGAGTTTTGAGTCATCGTGGGAATTAGATTGATTGAGGAGGGGAAAAAGAGTAATTTGGTGGAAGATATTTTTGGAGGCAAAGTTTTGGGCCAAAGTGTAAAGTTGGAAGGCTCAAGGACTAAAAGTGCAATTTTACCATTTTTATTAAGTGAGATATTTTAAGTGAGATTTCTAGAGAATTTGAGAAAGGTTAAAAATCAATTAAAAGTCAAAAATATCAGCTCTTTTCATAGTTCAACCGTTCATGCCATTCTCTCTTCCATCCAACTTTTGATTTTATTCCAAATAGGTCCTTCCATCGTTTTTAAGCTCTCCAAGCTCCAAAATCTCCTATTTTCTTTGAAATTTATGAAAGAAAAGTATAGAAGGGGGTTAGTAGACACCTCAAACTTCTTATAGAATTCATTTTGAGATGTTAGAGAGCATAGGGATTAAATTGAGAAATTTTGAATTCAAGGGTTAAGGTAAGAAATGGTTAAATTCTCATGACATACATGTATTTTATTGTTATTTAGCATGAAAATTATTGAATTATAGTTTATAGCTTATATGTGTTTATGTGAAATTGAAGAGAAAGAGAAGAGAGGCAAGGATCAAATTGAAGGTAAAGTAAAAGAGAAGAGCAAAGAGTGAAAAGAGAAGGAAATCAGCCTTTTTGTTGTAATTACTACAAGAGTTTTGAATTATAGTTTAATTTCTCTAATGGTATGTGAATTATTAGCATAAAAATTGTTATATAGGTATCTAATTTGAATGTTTACAATGATAAAATGAAGGGATTAATGTGTGATTTAGTAAAACAGTTTGGACAGAACAGAGAATTAACTTCAAAAATTCACCAAAAATTGTATATAATGAGTTAAGGGTCAAATTATATATTTAATTAAAGCTTATTGCGTTTAGTTTCATATGGAAGAAACAGTGAAAGAAAAGGAATTGTATATTTCGAGATATACTAGTTTTAGTGTAATAAGGTCAGAGTAGATTCGAGTTCCCTTGTTCTGACTTTGAAAAATCATAGAAAAATATAGAAAAATTATTAGAGACTGTAATTTATATGTTAATTCCTTAATGAGTCTATTTTCAATAGAAACAAACGGGAACATTATTTGATCTCTGTACTAAAAGATATATAATTTTTAGTGAAAAAAGGTTGAAACTGTCAGGCAGCAGGGAAGGGGTAAATTGAAAGAATTTACTGTACAAATTGGCTTAATTAAAAAATATGTAAATTTTATGGTAAAAAGATGATTGAGTCTAGTTTCAGATACATCAAGCGGATTATAATTTCAAATTCTGTAGCTCGAGATATAAATAATTTAGTGACTGTGACGCAAGTGAACGACTTTGAAAATATAAATGTGAAGTATTTGATGATGTATTTATGTGAGATATATTATTTATGAGAAATGATGCTAATTGAGATTTTGCCCAAGTAGACAAATTAGAACCATTATGATATTAGTGGCATGCCATTAAGGAACACTAGCGCGCTCTCTGTTTAGCACTGTGTGTGCTCTCTGTTATTAGTACTGTGTGTGCTCTCTGATTAGCACTTTGTGTGCTCTCTGATTAGTACTTTGTGTACTCTCTGTTTAGCACTGTGTGTGCTCTATGTTGCCCAACACTTATGTACTCTCTGTTTGTTCCGTATATCCTAACGGTTCTATGAAAGTCTACTATGAGCTAAGCTACAGAAAGTGGATAAAAGTGTAAATTGTATCATTGTAGTAAGTTACAGGTTACATGTAAGTAAGGCAAAAAGTTTATATGCATGAGTACTTAAATAATCATTCATTACTTTTGTAGTGCTTACTAAGCCTTCACCGGCTTAACACGTTTATTTTAACGCGTAGGTACAAAAGCTACGAGAAGTGGAGGTCAAGCTAGGGGACCTCTCATCACATCACATCATTATTGGAAGACTTCAGTTTAGGTACATTACTTTTGGTAAAAATGGCAAATGATATTATTATGTGTCTTCAATGGATGGTTATAAATATTGTTTTGGATTACTACGAGTTGATGAATTGAAATGATGTATTTTGAATAGAATAACTTAAAACACATCGTTTGAAAAAAAAAATTTGTTATACTCGTGTTAAAATCTCTGATACTATATGTAATGCTTCTATATCGAGTTTATACGTGTGAACCGGATATAGGGATGTTACATTATGCATATATTGTAGGTTTAGATAATTATTATAATTAGTGAATCTCTTTATTTTCCACTTTCGTCTTCACACGCAAAGCAAAGAAAGAAAACCTCCGTTTCCACCTTCACATGCATGCATCCCGCATTCCGTACCCACTAATTCAATGCTTAAAAAGATGGTAAAATAATTAAAAAGAGTTATTTTGGATTAGCGTTTACTTTTAGTACAGTGCATTTAGATTTTTTGTCTCATATTACAATATTTAATTTCATTTTCATTATCATTTTTACATTAATCGTAAATAAACACACCACTCATTTAAATCATCTTAAAACATAAACTATTGTTGGGTTCATCAAACGAAACTTGTATTATACCATTAGCACCGACAAACAAACTCCCTTTCTCTCTTCAAATACATGATTCATTGAAGATGACTTATTTTTCTTTTATTCAAGTCAATTACTTGCATAATAATAATAATAATAATAATAATAATAATAATTCACACTTTTCGATTGAAGTGAGAACATAATTATATAAAAGAAGTTATTCCTTGAAATATAGGTGGAGGTCTTATATATATAATTTTCTTTAATCTCTAGTTGAATTAGTGGGACGAGTTTCGTGGGCCCTTGCCCCATTTCGTACCCAATTAAATAAGGATGAGAATTGGTTTCGTGGGTGGTAGGGCAAGCGTGAGTATGATCTTGTACCTGTCTCATCTCCACCTGTTCCGCATAATATACTAAGCATTTAAAAAAATAAACATTTATAAAAAATTAATTTAATAATCATCTTAATAGTATTTTATTAATTTAATATTAAAGTGATTATCTTAATATTAAATATAATCTAATATTTATGTGATTAAGTTTAATAATAGTTGAACTCTCTAATCATTATTTCACACACTTGAATTCAATTGAAAATTGTAAAGAGAAAATTCTCGAAAAATATTATTTCAAAAAATTTCTAAAGATATTTTTCTTATTTACAACTTGATCCAAAAGATTAATGAAATTACAAAATTACCCCACTAATATTTTTTGTGAAAAAAATTTGATTCAAAGCTAACTGAAAATTATAAATATATTATATAAAATGAGTCGTGTGAATTAGGTAGATCTAAAGACCCACATGGGTGGTGGGGTAAGAATGGTTTTAGTCATGCGAGTCATGGGGTAGGGATGATTTTGAGTTTTGTACTTGCAACGAGTCGTGGGTGGGGACGGAGATGAAAATTCTTGACGGGATGGGTACAAAGGGAGCACCCCTCACACCCGTCCCGCCCAATTGACATCCTTAAGCTGAATCTTTAGATTCTTTATTATTTTAAGTATTGTTGCATTATAATAATATAAATTTAAGTATACTCAAAACTTTATTTTATTATAAATTTAATACTTATACATTTGATTTTGAAATTTTCGAGTGAATCACGGAATCAAAATTCATCTTAAACTTAAAAACTTGACTTAAAATTTTGCACCGATTCGATTTGAACCTGAACTTAATCCAACCATAATCAAGTTTATTACGAACTAATCCAACAATAAATATATTATAACAAATAAATTGAATTATTTTTTACTATTAAATAGATTAATTTAATTTTTTTACTATTAAAAAGAAAAATAAATTACATTGATAATCACACAACTATTAGCAATTTTTTTATGACATAATTTTTTTTTACCCTTTTTAACTTTACAAAAAATCATATTAACCATCAATTTAATTTTTTATTTTTTTTAACTTTTAAATTTGCATTGGTATATATTAACTTGTGATACCATCACAATAAAATTCAAGACTTGTAATAACATGTCTTATTTTACGTATAAAAGTATTTTAATGATTTTTTAATTAAATTAATATATTTTAACTCATGATATTAATAAATACGAAAATTAAATAAAAAAATAGCATAAGATTTATTAGTTGATACTGTTTGTTGCGCTGCTTAGGTGACGACACCACAGGCCTCGCGCGAGTGTAAAACTTGGATCTTTCGCCTACAAGTTCTTTCCTTATATTTTGTATTTTCTATAGGGTTTTCCATCTCTATTCCTTTTGAGGGGTTTTCCAATTTCAAGCTTTTGTTTTTTGTTTTTTGATGTTTGTGTCGGCTTCTTGATTATCTGCTTCCCCCCAACCATACCAGGCTGGGGGCTCTCTACCCTCCAATGTCTCTCTTCCCATCCCCCGCCGTTGATCAATTCTCCAACGGCTACGATCATCGCCTTTCCTCCAAGCGCAAGTTCGACGATTATGCCCTTGCTTTCGACGACGACCAAGACTTCGAGGCTCCCTTAGTCCCTGTTAGAATGCGAAAAGACGATCACCATCACCCAATCGCAGCCGTGTCCAAAGCCTCACCTTTCGCCTTCCCTGCTTCCCACATCGATTGCCGTCCTTCCTCTTCCGATGCTTCGTCGTCTTCCGCCTCTTGTTCCTCCACACGCCTCCAATTCTTTGTCCGGATGTTCTCGGGGGGCAAGACCATGGTAGTCACGGCTAATTCGGAGGACACCGTGAAATCCCTACACGAACGGATTCATGTGATGACAGGAATTCCAGTATTCGAACAACGGTTAATTTATTACGGGAAACAGCTACAGTGGGAGCAATCCCTGGCAGACTGCCACATCGAAAACGATGCCGGTCTCCAACTCGTCGGCCGTATGCGATCCACTGACCACCCAAAAACCTGGCAAGTCATGGATGACTTGGTCTCCCTTATTTCCTGCCTTTGCCGAGGAGAAACAGTCCATTCCCCAACCCAAAGCATCAAAGGTTGCTTGGACAAATTCTTCACAATTGCTCACAAGGACAACGGCAAGGTTGCTTCTGCTGACTTGCAGATATTTATGGTATCTTCGGCTCCTGCCGCTTTGGTAATGCTTTATATTTCTCCTATTGACGGTAATAAGCAGTGTGCTAATAGTTCAATAAGAGATTTCTTAACATCATGTAGGATGGACTTACCAAAAGAGCTGCATTCTTATTGTGCACCAATAGCATTAGAGTTTTGCAAGTTACTACGGAAGGTTGTTATTGAGGATAGTTTATATTCTTGGTGTCGGAATACGCTGAGCGTGTTGCTTGAAAGTGTTAACAGTTCTACAGGTTTAATTCCGGCAAAGGTTAAAGGTTTTACTGTGCAGGAGATTTTCCCCTTTTTTAATGAGTTGGTTAGTCAATTATATGAGGAGTTGGATTCTAGTTTGTATTCAACCACTAGTGAGGGACCGTCATCGAGTCATTTCCGTGAATTCACAGCATTCTTGAACCCTTTGAGGTCTGCCATTATTCAGCAGGTGGAGTCCCGAATTCCGATATCAATTGATTGCCATCCTCTCTATAGGAACGAGATTAAGTGTCTTCATATCATATTTGATAGTTTGTTGGATAAAATGAAAAATTGCCTTGTCAGAGTGGAGGAAACCCTTGTGGCAAGAGGAAGCAATGGCGATGAATTTGTTCATTCAGGGTGGTCCCTGTATCTTTCCATTTTGAAGGAACTAAATGGCATCTCAAAACTTTATCAAGGTGCTGAAGAAAAATTTTGGATGGTTTTGAGGAATATGAAGGCTTCTTTGTGTGCCTTAATAATTAGATTCTCCAGGCGAGAGGATGATAATCAATGGCTACTTGAGCACAAGGATGTCACTGATTTTGAATCCAGGAGGCATTTGGTCATGATGATGTTTCCTGAGGTAAAAGATGACTATGAGGAATTGCATGAGATGCTGATTGACAGGTCTCAGTTATTGGCAGAATCATTTGAATACATTGCTCGTGTGGACCCTGAATCACTTCATGCTGGTCTGTTCATGGAATTCAAAAATGAAGAAGCCACTGGCCCTGGTGTACTGAGGGAGTGGTTTTTATTGGTATGCCAAGCTATATTCAATCCAGAGAATGCCCTTTTCTTGCCTTGTGCTTATGATCGTAGAAGATATTTTCCTAATCCTGGTAATCTTCCTCAAAAATTCTGAACTTACTTTCAGTTAGTGAAGACTTTTTACTGCTCTCTTTATCTGTCATTTTTCTGTGTTGGTGTTCTCTTGTTTGTTTGTAAATATGGATTGAGGTAGTAGAAAGGTAAAATTCTTGAGGACTGTCTTCGCATCTTGTACTGGTTAAATTATGTTACATGCAGTGCAGGCTCTATCAAATTAAAAGCAAAAGTACCAACCCATGTCAGTTGTCAATTATCATGCTTCAAAGAAAGAAACAGTGCATCAAGATTTTGTTTAGCAGAATGTGAAAACAAGTGAATACTATTTACAGTGTACTTTGTAGGTAGGTATCCTTAATGACATAAAGAGAGATTCTCGTGGTCCTAGTAAGTGTTAAGGAGTTCAAAACATGCCTGAATTGTTGGCGTATGTTTTCTTACCCATTTTTCTTCCTTCTCTTGCTTTTGGCAAGTGAGATCTATGATTTATTTCCAATATTTATTGTTTCTTCTGTTCAGACCCTCGAGTATAAATTTCAATGGATGAGTCATTGAAGGGTTTTTAGATGTCTAGTTTTCATTGGTTTTGGGCTGCTTTTTAGAAACAGTTGTTTCCTTTCCAACCTAAGCATGATATTCTATATAGACCAAATGAGGCTTTGTAGTTCACTTTACTGTTGTAAGCTTCTTGTTTTGTTGTTTGTCTGCATTGGTCATTCTATGTAATTTACTCCAGATATGTTGCATGCCTGGTAATACAAGATATGTCTGGCACATTGGATATAGCACCTTACATGCTACACCATCAACCTGCCCAAAGGCAGTATATGTTATTATATGCTATGAAACAAAGACAATAGCTAACTAGTAGCTTGAGTTTTGAGTTGAGAAAGAGGATAAAAGAGAATGAGTCAAGAACAGGAACAATAGAAAGGGCGGGTGAGAGGAGAGAATCCAAAATGAAGTAAACAGAGAAATTAAGGCTTTGAATCTGGTGGTGAACAAGAATTTTGAGAAAGCTTAACCAAGAGGACCACTTTAATTCTTTTTGAGATTTACGTGGTTGTCACCTAACCTCACAAGATGAAACATGTTTGCTTCTCTGTTATATTATTTTATTGACATCAAGACCTTGATTCATTTTTTTGAGTGTTGCCATCAAAACCAGATTCTGTTTGTTGCTTGTTTGAAAGTAGTCATGGAACTAGGTCCCTTTTGAAATGTTCCCTATTGTTAATTATTTTCTTATATTTTTAAGCAGTCTTTGAAGACCCTATGATACTTCACAAGTTACATGGATTTCCCTTTACTCTGGTGCAAGTGTATGCTTACTTATGTATTTCCTTCTATATGCAGCATCTAGGATGGATCCTTTGCACCTCGAGTATTTCAGTTTTGCTGGACGTGTGATTGCATTGGCATTGATGCATAAAGTGCAAGTGGGTATTGTCTTTGATCGTGTATTTTTCTTACAACTGTCTGGCATGGATATATCTTTGGAAGATATACGAGAGGCAGATCCATGCCTGTATAGCAGTTGCAAGAAGATTCTGGAGATGGATGCCGAGTTTATTGATTCAGATGCTTTAGGTCTGACATTTGTTAGAGAAGTTGAGGAGTTAGGATCCAGGAAAGTTGTGGAACTATGCGCTGATGGGAAAAGCATTGTAGTAAATAGCAAGAATAGACAGGAATATGTTAATCTTCTTATTCGTGATCGCTTTTTAACATCTACTTCTGAACAGGTAGACAATTTTTCCCAAGGTTTTGGCCATATTCTTTCTAACTCGAGGCTCCAGAAGTTCTTTTTTCGAAGTTTAGAGCTTGAGGACCTTGATCGGATGTTGTATGGAAGTGAAAGTCCCATTTGTGTTGACGATTGGAAGGCACATACTGAGTACAATGGCTACAAAGAAAGCGATCCTCAAATAACCTGGTTCTGGGAGGTATGGACGTATAGGAACGTGTTCTAATCACACATGGTCTTGGTATCTATGTTTTCTTTAAAATCTAATTCTGTATTGTTAATTTTCATTCTGCTTGTCACATATATGCAGTTTATTTTGAAAAATGGGCATATGGAAGGGTGAATGTTGTTAATTTGATTGTCAATATGCTACAACTAATTAGCAAATTGCAACCATTGTCTGTACCTCTGTCCTGTCTCTTTTTGATAAGCTTAATTGCTGCAAATCACAACCTGGGTTTTCATATATTTTATTAGATACTTACAGCTTATAGAGAAAAAGTTGAACTGCACTAGAACAGTGATTGAGAGACTACCTCAGAAACAAGGATATGGCCACAATGTTCTTGATTTATAGTGACTGGCTGTTAATGCCCAAGAAGTAGTATCAGCCTCGAAAAGAGTTCCTGATATAACTAATTGAGGTTAAGGCAGTGTTGAAACTGTTTTAAGATGGTTTCTTTATGTTAGTAACATATCAATAGATAAAAGGCTATGATTGTCGTATTACTCGGCTTGATGAACTCGTATGCTTTTACTATTTTTTCTGCCTAATAATTTACTTTCTAAAGTTGAAAAAAAATTGCAGATTGTTAGAGAAATGTCAGCAGATCAAAGGAAGCAACTTCTTTTCTTCTGGACCTCAGTGAAGTATCTACCTGTTGAAGGTTTCCGGTGTTTGGCCTCCCGGCTTTATATTTATAAGACGTCGGAGCCGTGCAATTATCTTCCTTCTTCTCATACCTGCTTTTACCGGATATGTTTCCCACCATATCCCTCCATGGGTGAAATGCGAAAACGTCTTAAAATTATTACTCAAGAACATTTTAGGTGCAGCTTTGGCACCTGGTAAAAAAAACTTTAGTTATATTTTGCATTTTGGTGGGGGCTAAAAATCGGGTTTTAACTGCACAGATAAATTTGTACAGGATGTAGGATAAAATCTTATGCTATATAAGAAGACGATGTAGTTTAATTCTCTTTTTTCCTTCAAGAAAATGTCCTTATCTTCTTATCCTGGACTCGACTATTTATTTTATATAAACACAAGAAGTAATTATCTGAGAATTTTTTAAATATGATTAAGCAAAAATGTACCTTTATGCAAACATAATAGGGATCACATATATTGCGTCACACTATAACGAACTCTCTTGGAACCCAAACAATACAAATCGTGCAAAAGCAACTTTAATTAATTCCACCAGCATGGTATGTGTGTTGAGCCTTGACCCAAATTAACGCCATATAGAACCCCATATAGAACCAACACTAGAACTATGATGCACCCAAGAAGATAAAAGCTTCTTCTTAATAATGGTGGCTCTCTATTCCTGGGCCTTATCAACAACAGGAACCTGTTCGTTCTGGTTTGTCAGCCTTTTCCTCTTCTGCTGGTGCTTCCACCGTAGGCTCTGTGGTCTCTACTTCAACTGTTTCTGGCATCACCTCCGCAGTCTCTTCTTTGGTATCATCTGGCTTCGGTTCTTTGTCAGCATTGGCTTCTTTGGTATCAACTTAAACCGGAGCTTCGCTTTCCTCTACAACTACAACAGGGTCGTCTGTTTTTGCTTCCTCTACTTCCATGGCCGCTGGCTTCTCAACCTGGGTTACCTCTGGTGTCTCCATCTCTGGCAATGCTGTTGCAGTTGGTTGAACCTGGAAGGAAGGCCCCAAAAATCATTTTAAGATGTTAATGTTGTTCTAACTGAACCAAACAAAGTTCATCATTGCTTAATTTCATTAGTATGTTGAAATAAAAGAAGAGCGATCCACTTGGCTTTGCCAAAGATTCCATATGCAGCTACCTAGGCTTCTACATTACTTACTAAACAACAAAGTTGTTCACAAAAAAAAAAAAAAAAATAATAATAAAAGAATGAAAAGAACATTAATTCTAAACAAAATTTCATTACCTCAACACTGGCCAGGGGAATGAATACAAAGGAGAGCACAAGAGCAAGATCTTAAAGAGTGTTCTGAGGGCAGTGAATAAATGATGAATAAGAGAGGTATTTTATAGGATGTAAATGGCTGGTTTTAATAAATTTAAATTACTCGAGGATATTAGAGAGAAGGAGAAAAGGATGGATGAACATGGCAAATTGACACACCACACTCTGGACATTACCATTGTCTATGTTTCTAATTTTTTTCTCATCAATAAAATAATTAATTTATTAAGATCTTTTGATATAATTATGCATATGTCGTGATGCTATTAATTTCACACCTCAAATAGCATAATATGAATCACGGTTCGACGTTGTAGCTAGTAGTATTGCATGCTTCAAGCGGTTCCTGATGAACATATACTTGCCTTTACTTCAAATGCACAAATAGTTTATAATGATACCTATAAATGAATGGAAGAAAATACGTGAGGATGGATATTATAATTGTTCATGCATACACAGTAATGAAAAGAGGAGAGAGGGTCAACTGAATGTTTAGTTTCACTTTCACTTTCACTTTTACTTTCCAATTCTTTGATATGATATAAATTCCACTGACAAATGAGAAATAAAAGAAGAATGATAAGTGGTAATGAGCCGAAGAGAAAAAGGAAAAAGGTAAGAGCGGAGTGAGTGAGTGAGTGAGTGTAGGACGGTGGCAAAGAAACAAGAAAGGGTCCACTCTCCATTTCCATTTTCATTTTTAAGATTTGATTCATAATTCAGTTCCTCCCCTTTCGCTTTCAGAAGATGAAATGTTTTGCTAATCATGTGAATGATGATGTATGTATCTCTATGGGTCGGATTTTGCCATGCATCATCACAGTCCCACAAAATGTTTACTTTAAGTTTGCTACATCTTACTCAGGAGTGGATCTCGATCTGCTTCCAAAATTTTTTTTGTTTAGATATTTTATAATTTATTAAATTTTAATTTAGTAACAATAAAAGTATACTTTACCTCCTCTAAAAATGATAAAAATTCAATTTAATTCTCTAAAAATTATAAAGATATAAGCTATTAAAATAACGAAATTATATTTTTATTATCATAAAAATATATAATTTAATTTTAGCTCTCAAAAAAAATTTCTGACTTCACCCTGCCCTGAACTTGCCACTCATCTTATTATTATTTTATCCTACACCTCCATGTTAATTTAAATTTTTGGACGTAAATGACAACGATGACGTGCATCTTATTACCAAAAATAATCTTATATTCCTTAAATAAAATGTTGTCTTAAAATTATGAATTATATATCATTGCTATTAGTATTTATCATACATTTAAACTATGCATATGTTGCTTTTGATATATTTTATATATATGTTATAATAGTGTATGCGTAATATATATTGATACCTATAATTGAATTTGTGTTATAAGCTAATGGACATCAACTTAAATTGAAAAATAATTAAGCACCCGTGCCTTTTTATATAGAGTTGATTATATTATATGATGATGTTTTTATCTTTTCATATTTTTTATAAAATTAATAAACATCCACATATGGTGAGATTTAAACTTCACTATTTCAATTAAAACTTCATTTAGTTATTACATAAATTTTTAATAAATATATTCTTGTATGATTTCATGTGTACACACCATAATCCATTGGTTTATTAAAATTTATATTTGAATTTAGTTAAATCATTAACAATTCAGATCACATTATTCATGCTTAGAATAAAAGCTTAAATATATAAATAATATAAATCAATAACTCTATTGAAAATTTACTAATTTTCGGATTTGAATTTGGATAATGTATGTTCGGCAATGTTTATTTCTCAATTTTTTTAATAATATTTAAGTTTTGATCATATCTGTTTTTTTATAAAAAAAATTTAGAACTATTCATAGTCATTCTTCGATCTATAAATAGGAAGATAATGTTAAACCTAAAATTCACCAATTCTCAATCCATAAATTTTAAGTTTAAATCGACGTATTCTCATTTATTTTAAATCTGCAATAAATAATATGTTATTTATTATTCACATTTGAATCTATGATCCGAAGATTATTCATATTTGACCCGTGATCCGAACCGTCATCCCTATAAAATAGTAAAACCAGGCCCGTGAAAAGGCCCGAAGATAGAGAGAGTTTCTAAACAGTTTGAGATTGCAAAAAGGCCCAAAACCATGGCGCAATTTCTAAACCTAAATCATCTCGGGTCATCGTTTTCGACCCGACCCCATTGGCTCCTAATCTCTCACGACGCAATCAAAGTGTTGACCTAATTGGAGCTCTCAATCTCAATTGCGACGGCAGGTTTTCTTGCCTTTTTCTTTTTTCCTTCGTACAATCACAGACCAGATTTCACACTTTTACCCACCTATATCTTATTCTATCTCATGTTTGGCTGCAAAGAAATGAATAAAATAATTTGGCTAGGCAGGTTTCAAGTTAGAAGTGCATCATTTCATTGCTGATAGTTTTTATTATTGGAATGTGTAATCACAACGCTAAACGGTATAATTCAATGAATGTGTAATTGCACTATGATAGTTTGTCGAGGTTGAAATAATTTGATAGTACATATCAGCTTATTTTAATTAAAAGGCATACAATTTGTTTATGATGTGGAATGTAAGACTATGATAATTATTTCATTATCATCGTCCAGTTCGTACATTTTTCACTTTTTCATCAATGACATAAGTGCTCATCACTCATTTCAGTTCACAGAATATTTTGAAATATATAGATTGCAAATTAAAAGTGATAATTTAATTGAAAAATGATATCTTATTATTCAGTGGACATGAGACAAGTCTCTTTCAAAAGGTGTCTATCCAATATGAAAAGGGTTGTAACTTTTTAAAAAATGTCCATCCAATGTGAAAGGATTGTGACTCTTCAAAAAGTATTCATTGAGTGCATATAAATAGATGGACTATAATGCTCACAAAATTCAATTTTTCTTTTGCAATCATTCCAATTTTAAAAAATTAATAGTAAGAGTTAGGGAATTCTGTGATTTTACTAATAAAAAGAAATTCAAGATTTCGTTGTATCCCGAGAAAACTTTTGTCTTAACCTTCTAGCAACTTTGTGTGGGGGTAAATAGTTCTCTTTGGAGAACGTCACTTGTGCCTTGAAGTTTACTATTTAATTCAATATCATCTCCAGATCTATTTTCTCTCAAAATCTCCAACAAAATATAATTTAGCTAGTCAATGTCTTGCTCGTCCTTTCTTGTTAACCAATATTTTCTTGAGCGCACTTAAAGACACATGTCGTTTTTAGGGGGTAACATGTCGTCATACATGACGCTCAATCACCCTAATATGTCACATCAATGGACCGAATTTTATAAATACAAAGATGAGCTTGGATGAGAAGGGAGGGAGAAATTAACACTCAACAACTACCGGTAGGCTGAGCTCAAAGTCTGCGTGTTGCATGACATTTAAGCAGGTTAGTTGTGTTCTTCATTATATCCATTATGATGAGAGAACCACCTCCCTCAAATTTCAAACAGGCAATTTGTTGAAGAGTGTACAGTTTCGGAGAATAATGCATGTATTATTGAATTCCTTCATCAATGCAGGGCTGTACAGAACAGAAAGAGATGGAAGAAACGTGCAGAGAGCATTAGTTGTGGTTTCTCCAACCACCTCATCACTAATCAATGATCAGAATGAAAGGAGGAGGAGCCAGACAGAGAGAAAGATTGTTTGCCTGAAAATAATTAGGAATTAAAAAATTTGGGGTATATTTTCTGGATAAATGATTATTCTATGTCCCTCATGATAATCAATTGTGGCGTAAATCAAGCATTGATTCATCATCAATTATCCAAGTAAGAAGTTGAAAATGAAGGTCTGTTTGAAGGGTGTAGTGCGAGTGGAATTATTTTTCCTGCCTCGAAACTGTTGCCCCCTATACTAAATGTCAGTAATTGGAATTGTAAAGTGTGTGTGAAGCCATGGGAAGGACTTTGACAAGTAAAGCCTAAAGCGGGGGAGTTGCAAGTACGACATATAATTCAGAACCACCCAGTTGGAATTAGCGTACCCTCACTGCCCGCCTCCATGTATGCGGTCAAGTAAGACAAGGAGTTGATAGCGGTCAGCTTAGGCTATTTAGCATATAATCAAGACTAAATCTTGCCGTAGCTCCCTCAATACTTTTATTATTGAGAATTTAATTTTTTATTTTTTAAAATTTAAAAAATAAAAAATAATTCTTTAAAAGAAATATGTATATAAACTAAATTTTAAAATTGCGAAGATTACATATACTTGTATAGCTTTGGATTTGATTTAAGCAAAAGGAAAGGAAAAATGAAGGGAAAGGAAAATCTTTCATTTATTTGGATTTTTTTTATTCACGTTAAAGTAAAGGGTGTTCTTGTTTTTCCTTAAATATTTTAAGAAAAAGAAATAAATTTTTTAAAATTGTAATGTATAATTATTCTTCCATAATTTATTCAAATAAAAATCATGAAAATTATATGCTTTCCTTTAGTAAATTGTATAATTTTCTCCCCTTAACCAGACTCTGATTTCCCCCTCTTTACTTTCGTTTTCCTTCCTTTTCACCCTTTATTCCAATCATTAACGGCAGTGTCTGAGGAAAGGTGAAAAAGGCCTATATATATATATATATATATATTAAACAAAGGGGTGAGGGGCTGTCTAGGCTGTATACCGCTCTGCCTCCAACTTTGTGTTCCCCGTTAAATAAGAGATTTTTAAAATCGAAAAGCCCCCCTCCTCGAATCGTGCTCTGCGTGGAAGCTAGTGCAGGAGTGAGTGACCTTCACGATCTCCCCACCTCTTCCCCCTCTCTCTTATCTTTTTTCTTTTTCCTTTTGTGTTTCATTTTATACATATTATCTGACCGCCATCTCGTTCTTTTGCTATCCGTTCCCTCTATTTTCTTTCTTTTTCTTGGTGTCTTTTCTTGTTTGAAGGGTTATCCTATTCCTTCCTTGGTATTTGTTTTCCGTTTACTTTTCTGGGATTCTTTGACCCAATATACTTCTTTTAGTACTAATTTTATATATTTCTTTATTTTTCTTTTGAATTGGGCTTCCCTCATCTTTTGTTGTTTTCTTCTGAGATTCTTCCTAGTGTTTTTCTTTTTCTTTTTTTCTTTGGCTTATCTTTTCTGTTCTTTTGTGCTTTGGGGCAAACTCTGTTAGTTACTACTATTGTGTGTGTAGCCTCTTTTTCTCTTTGTTTCTGTTTGATGGGCTGTTGATGTCTTTGGCGGTTGGCGAGAATCCAAGTCCCAAAACCATGGGGTTTGACAAGGAGGGGAGTGCTACTGATAGTGAAGCTTCAGAGACAAAAACACCATCAAAGATACCTCGAAACGAAGATGCCGATGACCGACATCATCCCCCTGGAATCAATAGAAAAGCAAGCGAGAGTTCTCTTTGTCCAACTGAAGACGAAGACGATGATGATGAAGAAGAGAGGGAGATTGAGTTAGGCCCGAAGTGCTCCCTTAAAGAACAACTCGAAAAAGATAAGGTTCGTTCCTTTGTTCCATCTCTTCCTTCATTTACTAATCTTTCTTTTTCTTTGAAACATTGTTAACGTTTAATCTTCTCTGTATTTTGGTGGGAATTTGAGGGTTCAGGATGATGAGAGCTTGAGGAGGTGGAAGGAACAACTTCTTGGGACTGTGGATTTCGAGTCCGTTGGAGGTTTGACTTTCTCTTACTACATATCGTCTTGCATTTTCTGTTCTTTGAAACTTGAGGATTTCTTTCACAAAATTGATGAAATATATAATCCCTTGATCTCAATTGTTGTCATACTTGGTAGACCATTATTAGAAAGGTAAGATCAATTTGTTTGCATATTGAATTTCTGCTTATTTTTATGTAACTTTTTTGCTGGTGGACAGTTTATCTTAACATTTTAGGCGTAGAGTAAAGCTTCATACCTTCCTTTTGTCTTTGATTTCATCAATAGTTTCCATGCTCTGTAATGTATCCTTTCTTTGTATCCTGACATTTTCTTCTATTGTTCATGATGTTATAGAAAAGCTAGAACCTGAAGTGAAGATACTGAGCGTTGCGATCAAATCACCTGGTAGACCTGATATGGTACTTCCAATTCCGGAGAACGGAAAGCCTAAAGGCTTGTGGTTTACCCTAAAAGAAGGAAGCAAATACAGCCTGCAATTCACTTTCCGAGTGAGCAACAACATTGTATCCGGCCTCAAGTACACTAATATTGTTTGGAAAACTGGTGTCAAGGGTAATTCCTCTTTCTCTGTTGTTCATATGGAAGAATTTTACTTTCTCATGTTAACCATTGGATTTTTTATTTTCTTCACCATGAACTCTTGTACCAGTTGATGGCACGAAAGAAATGATTGGAACCTTCAGTCCCCAGGCAGAGCCTTACAGACATGTAATTTGTGAAGAAACAACTCCATCTGGATTGTTTGCTAGAGGATCTTATACAGCTAGAAGTAAGGTAAATTCAATGATAAAATAAAAAGGCATTTTAACTTTGCTCATGAATGCCCATATTGGTTTGTATGAATCTGGTTCTCTGTTGCCTTTATTACTTGATTTTCTTGTTAGATGAGGTGTCTCCGAATTAATTTACTGATACTCATCCCATTAATGAGTTGTCAGGATCCATGTGAAACAGGCTTTTGAGGTTCAAATTTGTGGGTCATTCTCATGTTATAGACAATGAAATCATAGTTGAAATTTTGTACCATCTTGATAGTGTGCATTCTTACAAAGCCTTACTGATATTGTTTCCATTACCCTATTTCTCTCCTTACAGTTTGTGGACGATGATAACAAGTGCTACTTGGAGATCAACTACACTTTCGATATCCGTAAAGAATGGCAGTCGTAGACTACATACGAAGGAATCATTGTCAGCGAAATTGGTTTGCTTTGTGTCCATTGTTTGTCAAGTCTCCTTTAGGTGTGACCATAGTTCATTCATTTGCTTTGTTTTTATTTCGCCACCCATATGCCGTGTGAGTGAAACTAAAAATGATCTACACAATGAAGAGAGTTTAATCAAATAGCTTTCTGTTTTGCTCTGAGTCCGAGTTGCAGTTAGACATTCATTTCTTTAGGAATGGATTAATAAAAAGAAGTTGAAGCTTTTGCTTTTTAACCTTCCTTCACGGGAACCACGGCGCTAATCTTTCACTGTGTTAAGCTGTATTATATCTGCCATTCGGAGTAATTTGATCTGTAATGAAAAACAATGAAAAAGTAGAAAACTTTTGAAGGGCTGTCGTTACATAATTGTATGGTCTCAGTTGTTTTCCTTCACCGTGGAAAGTTAAAGTTAGCCAAAGAATTGGAAAACTTTATTTGGTCCTTGTTCATTTTTTGTCACAAGCCAATCTACCTTGTTTCTTTTCTTTTCCAATCAAAACCCACTATTAAATGACTGTTCAATGTCCAGTTTTTGTATTTGGAAAATGGATTGAGATTCTAACTGTGCTGAGATGTGCGATGTCTACTTTTTTTTGGGTACAAGAACATTTTATATGTTAAAACAAAGGTTAGAACAAAAGAAAAACGAGACGAGCTAAATCAAAGCCAACAAGTTTATTCTGAAAAACTCGAGATAAAGCTATCTTGAACAAGGATATTGAATTCAGATACATCAACATGTGGCAAGAATGATGAACATGACGAGCAGATTCAATGTCTAAATGGACGAGAGATTGTACAATTGGGTTGCACGTTTTTATACAACTGCTTTCAGTGGTGGAGGATATTTTGTCACGATATCAGAGCTAAGTTCTTTTGTAACAAATAAAACGTCGGGATAACACACCAATTTTTGCCATGCCTAATTTTTCTTTAAAATTTTCTCCCAACGCATGGAATAGAGATCAAGAAACTAGCTTTGCCATATCCAAGGTCCAAAGTCTACGATGAAAACAGACTGGACAATATGATAAATCCTCATCCACATGTATGAACACAAATATTTTTAAATATTGAAAGAGTCCCCCCACTTTATTTGATCATATTTGCAGAGGACTTGAGATGCATGTACGTGCTCTCTTTCTTCTTCCAGCGTAAGGGAAGGGTAAAGAGACTGAAAGCTACAAACATGGCAAGCTTGTGTTGTGATCAATTGGTATTTGCACTGATTGTTACAATATATTTCAGTGATTAATACCCCAGAGCTTCGCCATTTCCAACGATTAGTGCCCTTTTCCACAGCATTTAAAGCTAAATATTGCAGTGGTTCCTAGAATCGGATGTTACCTGATTAACACCATTCCATGCAGTTTTAGTGGTGGAATTTGTTGTCATAGATCTTCAATTTTGAACAATCCATATCAAGAAAATAAGTATTGACTGTCGATTTCACTCGAGAAAAATAATCTTTTTAGTGACGGTCTCATGGATTAATCTCCATACCAGACGTCCTTGACTTTGAAGGAGCTAGTTGGAGATTTCTAACAAGAAAATGATGATGAGAAAATAGTCTTCAGTTATCAGCCTTGTAAATAAAAGGGTCTTCCTGGTAGGTATTAGGTAGTCTCACAACTCAGCCTGAGTTAACTCGTCTCATTCTTTAAGCAAATAATGGCCTACTTACTGAAATGCTTATCATTTATACTGCTCTCTCTCTGGTATGTTAGAGCAGTGGAGCTGTTGGAAGCAAAAGCTCTTCTAAGATGGAAAGAGAGTCTCCCAAATCAATCCTCTCTCCAAACATGGACACTTGCAGTAAACAATGAAAACCTTACCAGTCCATGTAACTGGTTTGGAATTTCATGCGACAATGCTGGAAGCATAATAGGAATTAACCTTGCAAGCTCACGTGTTAGAGGTAATCTTAGCAACTTGGGATTCTCGTACTTCCCCAACCTCGCTTGTCTAAATCTCAGTTCCAATGTTCTCTCTGGTCCAATCCCATCCGAGCTAGGCTCACTTTCAAAACTAACTCACCTCAATCTCTCCATGAATTATCTTTCTGGTTTTCTTCCTCTTTCATTAGCCAACCTCACTCAAATTTCATTGCTTTATGTGGGCAATAACTTGATCAGCGGCGAGCTAGACCCACAATTATTCTCCAACTGGAACAGGCTCCAATTTCTTGAGCTCCACAACAACAACTTCACTGGGATGATTCCTTCGGAAATTGGCCTGCTTGTTAACCTCGTGGAGCTAGCTTTGTCTAGCAATCATTTCCATGGTTTTGTTCCATCAGAAATAGGGAACCTCACAAACTTGGATGCCTTGGCTTTACATCGAAACCATCTTTCAGGTCCTATCCCTTCATCTTTTGGTAACTTGACCGAATTAACAATGTTGTATTTACACCAGAATGAATTTTCTGGAACCTTCCCTCGTAGTTTACTCAACTGTAATCTTCTTGTTGAATTGCTGCTGTTCACGAATCAGCTTTCGGGTTTTGTACCTCAAGGATTAGCAAACCTCATTTCTTTAAGAGAATTGCATTTGAGTGAAAACAGCTTTTCAGGTCCCTTACCACAAGTCTGTCAAGGTGCAAAGCTTCAGGTTTTCACTGCAGCGTTCAACAACTTTACAGGTCCCATCCCGAAGAGCTTGCGGAACTGTACCAGCCTCCTCCGAGTTCGGCTCCACAACAACCAGCTTTCGGGATCTTTGGACCGAGACTTTGGAGTTTATCCGAATCTGAATTACTGTGAGTTGAGCCACAATAGATTGGAAGGGTTGCTTTCAGCTAACTGGGGAGGATGCAGAAACCTGGAACAATTAAAAGTTGCTGGTAATATGATCAAAGGAGAAATACCTGAAGAATTCGGCAAGTTGAATCGACTAGCGGTACTCGATCTTTCTTCGAACCAACTTGTTGGAAAGATACCAAAAGTATTGGGCAGATTAACCTCTCTGTACTTCCTCAACTTGAGCAATAACCAATTATCAGATGTGGTGCCACTTGAGATTGGAAAACTCTCGAGTCTTGAGGATCTTGATCTTTCAGAAAACAAGCTGAATGGGCAAATTCCAGAACAACTTGGTGAATGCTCGAAGCTACATAATTTGTGCTTGAGAAAGAACTATTTTGATGGGTCTATCCCCTTCCAGCTTGGTTATCTAGCTTTGCAGGGTTCACTTGATCTTAGTCAAAATTTGCTCACACAGCAGATACCTCCCGAGCTAGCAAAGCTTACCATGTTGGAACATTTAAACGTCTCACACAACATGCTGTCAGGTTCAATCCCCTCTTTATTCAGTACAATGACTAGCTTAACGTCGATTGACTTCTCGTACAATGACTTGGAAGGACCGGTTCCTGACAGTGGGTTCGTTCGCCGCGCTTCACCTGCCGCATTCAGCAACAACAAAAACCTATGCGGTGAAGTCCTAGGTTTGAAGCCCTGCATTAATACATCAGTGGAGAAGGAAACTCATAAGAAAAACCACAATGTTCCGATAATCATTGTCGGTGCTTCTTTATCATGGTTGATACTTTCTTTAGCCCTGTTTATTCTGTATGCACTCTCCCGAAGAGCAGAAAGGAGCAGAGAGTCGAAGGAAGCTATGGTATCGGAGGCCAGAAATCCACTTTCGGTTTTGAACTACGACGGGAAGATTGTGTATGAAGATATAATCGAAGCTACCGAGAGTTTTGATGAAAAGTATTGTATTGGGTCTGGTGGAAGTGGAAGAGTGTATAAAGCAAAGTTAACATTAGGACCTGTTCTGGCCATCAAGAAACTATTGTGTCTGGACGGGGAACAGGTGGAGAAACTGAGGTGTTTTACCAACGAGATCCGAGCATTAACAGAAATACGCCACAAAAACATAGTCAAGTTTTACGGATTTTGTTGCCACGGACCGCACAAGTTCCTGGTTTATGATTACATCGAGAGAGGAAGCCTAGCTGATGTGCTAAGGGATGATATGAAAGCCAAAGAATTGGAGTGGAGCAAAAGGATCAAACTTGTGAAGGATGTAGCAAATGGCTTGTCCTATATGCATCATGACTGCGTACAGTCAATAATTCATAGAGACATATCAAGCAAGAATGTTTTGTTGAATGATGAGTACGAGGCTTGCATTTCGGATTTCGGCACTGCTAAGATTCTGAACCCCGATTCGTCTAACGTAACAGTCCTTGCAGGCACATTAGGATATGTTGCTCCAGGTAATTTAAGCTTCTCTATGCACTCCATTTCCTGCTTCTCTATTGTATCTAAACTCTGGCATCCAGATATAAAAGTTATTTAAATTAAACTGAAGGGTTGATAGGTTTTTTTCTTTTTGGCGGTGTGGATGCAGAGTTAGCTTACACAGTTAGCGCGACGGAAAAATGTGATGTCTACAGTTTTGGTGTTGTGGCCTTGGAAGTGATGATGGGGAAACATCCAGCGGAGCTAGTTTCTGTTCTGAATTCATGTTTGGATCAAAAGGAGGTACAACTAGTACTAGACCCTCGTCTTCGAACTCCCGCGGATGAAGAAACCGCTCTGGAAGTTGCTTCTATAGTGAGGCATGCTGTGTCCTGTATATGTGTTGATCCAAAATCTAGGCCCACCATGCGATGGGTTTCCCAAGCACTGTCGGGAGCTCAAACCAATATTTGAAGGATGTTATACAAAATTTGCTCTTTAAAATAATCTCCCCTTCCATGGTGTCATTGAGAACTCGCTGACCAGTAAATAATGTCACTTTCTTGGATCATGTCGAACCGTGGTATGGTATTGTCCTCTTTTCCTGGTACTAGTATTGCAAAAGGGATTTTCATATGAAGAAATCCTAGATTAGGATATGTGAAGTGACAAAATCTTGAAGGATTGGTGAAAGTAAAAAAAGGACAATATCAATATTATGCTCACTGTACTAGTATCACATGACTCGAGAAAATAATAGTACCTTACGAGTCATTAGATCATGATAGTGACAAATGTTAATAAAAATCTTTTATGAGTATATTTATCAATTATCCAAGACTATATGTTTAATAATAGTATTAATTAAATAAAGTGTTTCAACAGTTCTTTTTACATCTTAATTAATCTTCTCAACCAACTCCAATTTATATGATCTAGTTTCCACTTTTCAGGATTAATGGAACACTTTAGGCAACTTGACCTAAAAAAATATATGAAGGAAAATGGATTTTTGTACCCAAATCATAAACTTCATGACCCATCAATCTGGAAAATTTGGTGAAATTTTGAGTAACTAATTATTTCACTCTATAAATATAGTTACCGTAAAGTAGCATTTGCGCTGGATCTGTGGATGTGGGGTTCAAATAAATGAAATGGGAAAGGGTTCAAGTGCAAGGATGACTTCAATTTAGGGGATGTAAAAGTGGTTTGATCATTGTGAATTTATGTGTCACGTTGAGGTATGGAATCAACCAGCCAAGGAAAGGTCCTTCAACTTCAACTGCAGTATATGGCTCTGCTAGCTAGTAAATATTATTACTTAGTAGGCAAACCCAGGTTCCAGCATACCATCAACTGCTACAACTACATTAACATTGTAGGAGAGATCAATCAAGACATACACAACAAACACACCATTTCATCAGCTCTGTGAATTTCCAGTGAGATCTCGTTTAATCAACGACGACTCGAGTGAGTGGCACGTGATCTTCTTTTATCTCCAAAGTAAAAAAGTTTCCTCAATTGCGTGGTGGGACAATCTTACCAGCACAGCTTCCAAAACCAACATTGTAACCATCTCCCTGTATGCAATTTATAACTCAGAAATCTATACTGCACATGTTCCTGCTCCTCCTATTGGAGGTAAAAGATTTTGGGAAACAATACATGACCATGACTTTAACATCAAATGACTGCACGTTCTATATAGTAATTTTCACTTTCAGCATGGATTTGGAGTTTTAAATTCTCCTCAAGCTCAAACCTTAAATTCTAAACCCCACTATACTAAGCTTCTGAATTCCATAACTTTAAACCCCATCACAACCAAAACTTCAACCAATAACCCAGAACCAGAAAGATATCCTAAAATATTGTGGTTTTTTATCACCTGGTTAAAATTCCTTTAAGACCAAAGACTCGAGCCTATCTATTAATTGCATGATAGGGAGATAAATAAGTTTGCAACTTAGTTTTAAAAACCATGTGGAACACAGGAAGTACCTTGCAACAACCAGTGAAGATTACTTCATCTCCGTCTTCTAAGAATTTTCTAGTTGTCCCATTTAATGGCAATGGTTTTTGTCCATTCCATGTCAGTTCCAGCAAACATCCAAATGATTCAAATTCCTGCCCAAAATATAAGAGGCTAAACTTTAAGCAAACAGTACCAGACTCATTTATAGTTATTGCTTGAAGAATAAAAAACATCAGACGCAGTATGACCAAATAATCATCATATTGTGACTCACATACCAAACAAGCAGCACAATCAACACTATACCAGAACTGACTCTCAGTTATTTTTCACTTCATCCAAGGCAATTAACATAAATACATAAAACTATTGGAATATTCAAGGAAGGATTACATGCATCACTTTAACCATACTCTCAGTAGCATAACCATTCTATTCAATAAAAGCTCAACTCTTACTTTCCAAAAAAAAAAAAAAATCAATGCAACTCTTCCATCTCATACTTTGCTTTAAAGGTAGATGCAATAAATAATTACGAGAATTGGCTTAAATGAGCTTCTCAGGGAATGGCCAAATGTAATGTCCAAAGACCCATTTGACTGTCTTATTCAGTGCATTGAAAGAACACCAGAGGCTAGGAGCAGTTGATTAAGTTTGAGAAATTTCTAACACATAAACACATTCATTACTTGTGCATGTTTGTGTGTGGATTGGTAGATACATATATACAAAGTGAAAAGTATACAAAAGTGAAAGGTAATGTACTAAACATACAGGCCCACTAATGGTCCCAGTTCCAAGGAGATCGCCTGGCCTCAGGTTGCAACCATTGATTGTGTGGTGTGCTACTTGTTGAGTCACTGTCCAATATCTGTTACAAGAGTTCAACAAAAATCAGCATATATTTGAAAAGCAGCAAATCAGCATATTAAGTAAGTACAACAAGAGATGCAACATCTTCAAGTTCAAAAAATACTCAAATTTTCTCCCAACATCAAATGATGAAACAATTTGATTATTTCTTTCATAACATCATAAAGGAAAAAGCAGCTATCATCTGAAAGGACTGTCAAAAGAATAAGAGCAGCAGTGAAGTGGAACCCCTTACAGGTTCTTGAAATTACTTCTTGTAACCACGCATGAATCATTTTGTCCAGAAGGTTTAATATGAACCTAGAATCAAGAAACAAGTTCACCTTGAAAATTTTATAAAATTTAAGCATCCGTAACTCAATAGCAAGAAAATAACTTAAATTCACGATACTACAAACACATCATATCAAACTGGGAAACATCCAAGAAAATAACTAGTGAAGTACTGAAAATCCAGAGAAAAGCCGGATGCTACCTCCAATTCAATATCATAGTTTTTGGATATTTTCTCTGCCAAATATGGCAATGGATGGGGATCCTGAAATGCAGAACATGCCTTTTTAGTTAGTTAACTAAAATAATCACCATGAAAGAAAATTAGGGAAAAAAGATAGAAACTCAAATGGCTAAGACACCCAGTATAGATACCTACCTGCTTAGGAGCATCACATGCAAAAGGTTCAAGAGCATCAAGTGTCACAATCCAAGGGGATATTGTAGTACCTAAAAGATGATGGAAATAAAGTAAATCCATGCTGTAACAACCTATGGGCTCAAGAAAAGATACAGCACATGCACAATCTTCACTAGCCTACCTACTTTTAGTCCAGTAGAGTCCATTATCTTGGTTTATCTAATCTCTTCTCACCAAAACTAAGATGGTTAAGAGATATCATTCCCTCATATTGGATTATATATTGATTCCTTATTATCTTGTTCATTAATTTGGGTCCCCCTTTCAAAATAAGCTGTGGCTTTGCCATGAGTAATTAGACATACTGCTTGTAGCCTTAACTCAAAAGAAAAGCAAGAATACATCGTCTTACCAAAACTCTTTCCAAGAAAAGGTCCAAGAGGAACATATTCCCATGCTTGAATATCTCGAGCTGCCAAAACCAAATGTGTATTAAATATGGTATTCAAAAAGGGGGGGAAATGAGGATGATGAAGTGAAGCAACAAAAGGTAATTATACCACTCCAGTCGTTCATCAAGACAAGTCCAAAGATATGATCTGCAGCCTCATTAACATCTATGGCTTTCCCTAATTCATTTCCTGGACCAACCACAGCAGCCTGCCAGTTTGGTAAGAACCTATGTCAGAATAAATTTTATAGCATGGTAAAACGAGACAATAACATGACAGTAAAACAAAATGCTGACCATTTCAAGTTCAAAATCTAGCTTCAATGAAGGCCCAAAATATGGTGGAGATTGACCTGTTGGATAGCCTTGACCCCTAGAAGGATATAGAATTAAGCCAGTTAGTGTCTACAGCTGAGTGGACAGTTCTTCTAGTATTCCAGGCACTAACTGCAATACATGGAACAAGTTATTGAACTTCTAACCTTGGTCTATTAATGTTTGTTCCAGAGATGACAATAGATGATGCTCGCCCATGATAGGCAATAGGAAGATGGAACCTGAATAGTGCACAATCATCATGCTTCCAAGTGAGAGAAGGTATGATATATAAAGCTTTTCATTTAAACAAGTTCTCACTCTTTATTTGTCAAAACTTCAAAAATCAGCATACCAGTTTTGTGGAATTGCGTTTTGAGGTCCACGAAATATTGTCCCACAATTCTTTGCATGATGCATGGATGAATAAAAGTCTGTGTAGTCTCCAATTTCCATAGGAATAACCATTTCTACCTTGCTCTAAAGAAGCATGAATAAACTGAAACATTTGAAAATTGAACAACAAACATCTTCATTCAGATCCTGTATTGGAACTTATGCATATATTCTTACCATCAGCACAAGTGACTTCTGCCTCAAGTCTGCATTATCACGCAAGGTTGGCTCCATAGCTGCAAGATCCAATAAGTGTCAACCGTTCCCTTCCATATCTCAGAAATATATTTTCATTTCACTAGAAAACTATATTGTGCTTTTGAAGGACCAAAATACCGCAACTTCAGTAATGTTAAGTATAGCTCATGCTATCGCCTATGGGTATAATCTTCACCAGTTAACCCTCAATTCATTACATGTTTAAACCCAAAAAGAAGGATAAGAGGATAATTAAGTCGTTAACATACATGACAAAAGCTTTTGAAGAGTAGCACGAGCTTCCTTCCAAGCAGGCCGTCCCAGCGCCAAAAATTTGTTCAGAGTAGGCTGGCACCACCAAAACCAACCAAATAGCAAGAAATTGATTTAGCTTAAAGTTCTCAAAAATAAAAATTGTAGTAATAATAATAATATAGAGTTTAATTATCTAGGCAACATCAACAACTCATAATCTTATTTCGCAACTTGATTTTGTGATTAATAACCTGAATTAGGCTACGACGAAAATTTCAATTACCAATTTTGTGGTTAGTTACGATTCAAACAAGAAGCTTTACTTGTACAATTTATGTAATAACAGCCAATTCTGAACTGAGCTAACTATCAAGGTGAAAAGAAGGAGAAGTGAGAAACGAACCTGCAGGAAGCAATCGGAAGCGGCGAGTATAGGGCCGTTGAAAAGACCGGCTTTGGCGATCTCGGAGAGATCTACTACATAGTCACCAATAGCGGTGGCGAGACGGGCAGGTGCGGTAGGATGGGCTTTATACGCTCCATACGGAAGGTTTTGGATGGAGAAGTGGGAGTCTGGAAGGACTTGGATGAATGATTCCAAAGCCATGAATGTATACGAAACGGCGTTGCAGATAGATGGGGCAAAGGTGAAGCAGAAGCCGAGAGAAGGGTAGAAGACGAGAGTCAAAAGGGGCTGACCAGAAAGATAATCGCAGTGTCCGGTTGGAATGATTTTATTTTATTTTGATAATATATAAAAATAAGTTTCCAGACTCTTTTGCTCGGATTTTAGTTGATCTTAGTTAATGCGCTAAAATAAAAAAACTAAAGATTGCCTCTTCCCGTGACATGAAAAATGGGAAGCACAAAATGGGACAGCAACAGAAGAACCATGATTTTTTAAGAAAAATTAATTTCTACATTTGTGTTTGTTCATGATGTAAATCAATTTATTTATGGATTTAATTAAATTATTTTTATCGGAACTTAATCAAATTACTTAATAAAACAGTAATCACATAATTTTATACGGACTCGTTTAGGTACAAAGAAACAATTCGAGAAAATATCGGTAAGTTTTTTTTTTACTGATTGAGATGATATTATTCATTACTCAAGTATTAATTCAAAGATTTTTTTTTTTTTTTAAAGTAAGATGTTATTTTGAGGATATTTATCTATTTGTCACTTTAACACATTGGGAAAATATAATTCATTTTATAAATTATTTTAACATGTGTCACGTTTTTATTGGTCGATTTCGTAATTTGGAATAAAATAAAATAAAATATATAATTTAGATATCACAATTGACAAAAAAAAAGTATTTAAGTAAAAAGAGATGAATCCCAAAATTATATATGAAATGTAATTTTATATGTATTTGAATACATGAAAATTTGATTTTATTCAATTATTGTAAATTATTAATACAATTATTTTTGTAACATTATTTTATGTTTATATATTACATACATGAATAAGTATATTTATCCAATATAAAAATAAATTGATATATTTATTTCTTTAAATGTGTATGATTAAATTAAAATTAAAATTTAAAGTATATATTTAAACCACAATTAAAATTTTATGTGTATAAAAATTGTGACGTGACCAAGATTAAAAAACAATCCAAAAATAATAATAATAATAATAAATTCAAAAAAATCATAGAATTAACAAGTATTTTATATGAGAATAATAAAATGCTAAAATAAATATTTTTTTCAAAAAAATACATGATAATAAAAGATTACTAAATATTAACCCTTTAATTATATTTTCCAAAAAAAAATTAAAATAAAAACAATAATCCCGTATAACACCAGCGAAGCACAAATTTTAATATCCAAATTATCAATTTAAAATTTAAAATTCACATTTCTAAAGGAAATATGCTTATCAGCTATATATATATATGTTTTAATTGTTTGAACATTTTCATAATCTAATATTGTGGTCCTTCAAGTTTTACAAGGCCAATTCTTGAAGATATCAAGTGACACACATAATTTGAAATTTAAAGTAGTTGATTGTCGTAAAGCAGAAGGTAAGAACACCAGGCTTTAAAGTCTTAAAGAGGAAAAAGAGTGCAGAGAAGTCATAACTGGTACAATCAAATAGCCATATAGTAAAGCCATAACCCAACCAATAATAACACGGAGCTTCCGTAAAGACGGGCTGATCCAGAAGGAGTGGTGGGCGCCGCGGCAACCACTGCAACTCTGGGCTTTTCGGCCGCGAGGTTCCCAAAAGGCATCACCTCCACGTGTAGCTTTAGACCGTTCTTGCAGCTCTTTTCCTTACCGCTAACGAAATAACGGATCCCTTCCCCATCCAGTGGAATGCCATCTATGCCGTCCGTGTACATTCTTATGGGGTTGCTCACATCGCACGACTCATATTCTTCCGGGCTATTCACCTCAGCGATGCTCTCCTGTGCTGCGGCGTAGGCGAACCCTGTGCATCAGTGTAAAAAAATCGTAGAAAAAGAGAACGAAAATAAATTAGAGAAAAAAGGGACTACTGCCGATTAAAATCATGGATCTCACCAGCTTTACAGCTCGATCCATTTATATATATATATATATATATATTCAAGTAACAACAATGGGATCTTAGTATAGATTAAGGTTAAGAGTGTTTGAGTTTTGATGGGTTATAGGAGAACATTTTCTATTTTACTCAATATTTTTGTAACACGAATTTACAATAAGAGTTCATAGTTCGATACGAATAATTAATGCTAGGGTTTATGATGCTTTGATTTTCTTTTTTACACACTAAAGGCAACAAAATTGAACAATGATAGATTACTGTATTAGTGTTTTTCTTTTTACTTATTCAACAAAACAATCAATTTATCAACGAAGCTGAAAGGGGCTTGTACGTGTTTCTCTATGGCAAGCTAGTTTATAAAGAAAGAGTAAAGTAAAAGCTTACAGATTTTGTCTCCAACCCTGAAGCTCCTACCGGAGGACCAAGATGCCACGTCAGAGGAAAGGTCCCACCCACGGTCACCTCCGACCACATGGTGCACTTGTGCTGCACCCAATTTCCCTCCGAGGGTCGCTGCCATGATGACCACAGCCATCATCATCTTCACAATCGCCATTGTCACTGAACAGCGAAACTGGGAGGAAAAAAGGTTGTGCTCCCTAAAATTTCTGCTCGCTTCTTTGAGAGAAAAAAAAAATGAAAAGAAAGAAAGAGTAGGTGAGTGAATGAATGAATGAAGTGTTTGTTAAGCGAAAAAGAGGCGGTTCTTTAGGACAATGGAGAAAAGGCCATCCAGGCAATTTCCTATACGAAACCAACAGATGCAGGTGAAGGAATGGTTGGTGTGAGCCCAATAATAAAGGTCCCCTTCAACTGCCAAAGCGTTTGCCATTTGGAGTGTCCCATTTCTCCAAGGACTGGGCGTTGGCGGGATCTAGATGCACGGCCCGTCTATTTCTTAGCTCCTTTCCTAGTCACTAAATTCCCCCACGAGGGTAATTCACAACTACCGTTCTAATTGAACTTTTTTTTTCAACTGCGGGATTCATTGTATTTTTCTTATACTGCAATTGCAGATCACATTTTCCATGTCATGAAAGTAATGTGTTGGAAAATAGAGTTTAAAAATACAACTAAAAATAAATTTAGGGAAAAATCAAAATTTTAATTTTTTTAAAATTTTAAAATAATTAATTAATCATATTTGTACCTTTTCGATTCGTTTAGGATAAAGATTTCGATCAAGTAGTCTTTTTCGTTATATGTCTGTCGAGTGTGGGCTCACTTCTAAGAGAATTGAAGTGTGTGAAAAATAATTAGTTAAGGCTTTCTTTAAATAGGGAGAATTTAAAGAATTCAACTATAATTAAATTTAATCACTTTAATATTAAATTTGATAAATATTATATTAATTTAATATTAAATATTATTAAAATAAAATTTGTTTATCTACAATATAAACATTAAATTAAATTTAATATTAAGATAATCATTTTAATATTAAATTAATAAAATATTATTAAAATAAGTATTAAATTAAATTTAATATTAAACAATTAAATAATATTATTTTTTAATAGTTAATTCAATTAACCATTGGTCCAATTGTTTGATTTGAAAATTAATTTTCAAAAACATCATGTTAATTTTAATTAATTTGATTAATTTAATTTTAGTTGATCAAAATTAATGTTCTAAAAATCACTTAAAATTTTCAAATTAATTTTTCAAGAAAATTCTTTAATCAAAATCTCTAACTGAACAATTCTCACGATCACTTAATTTAATTTTACATCGAATAAATTGACTCAATTAAATTATTTCTAAAGTCGAAAATTTTTTCTGATTCAATGCAGTCTGATCAAGTTTTTATTGAGCTAGCGGAGAGACTAATCGGACATATACAATTAGACTCTAATAATTACAATTATATCTAGAAACATCGCTTCGATAATTCACAATTAACAAATCATGATAGAAAACTCTTTATTGTGTATTTTTTATGAAAGCAATTCATCCAACAGCTTTGTCTAATGACCTCGTCATTTATGTAAATATAACACCCCTATACTCGATTCATATGTATAAAACCAGTATAGAAGTATTACATTAAAGTTCTGTAACATCCGTGTGTTTGAACCGGATTTGGAATAGTGATAAAATAGAATAGAGAATTAGAAATGTTTAGTTAAAGTAGGGAATGTTAGAAAAATTTAAGGATTAATTAGTAAAGGAGAGAAAATATGGGGGATTAAATAGCGGATTATCCAAAATGAATTTTGAGTCATCATGGGAATTAGATTGATTGAGCAGGGGCAAAAGAGTAATTTGGTGGAAGATATTTTTGGAGGCAAAGTTTTGAGCCAAAGTGTAAAGTTGAAAGGCTCAAGGACTAAGAGTGTAATTTTACCATTTTTCTTAAGTGAGATATTTTAAGTGAAAATTCTAGAGAATTTGAGAGAAGAAAAAGCTGATTAAAAATATGAAAATATCATCTTTTTCATTAAGTTAGCCGTCCATGGCCTTTTCTTCCATTTCTAACTTTTGCTTTTATTCCAAATAGATCCTTCCATCATTTTTAAGCTTTCCAAACTCCAAAACCTTCCATTTTCTTTGGAATTTCTGAAAGAAAGTCATAAAAGAGAGTTAGTAGACACCTCAAACTTCTTATAGAATTTATTTTGAGGTGTTAGAGAGATAAAGGACTAAATCAAGAAAATTTGAATTCAAGGGTTAAGGTAAGAAATGGTTAAATTCTCATGATATACATGTATTTTACTGTTATTTAGCATGAAAATTATTGAATTACAACTTATAGATTATATGTGTTTATGTGAAATTAAGAGAAAGAGAAGAGAGGCAAGGATCAAATTGAAGAGAAAGAAAAAGGGAAGAGCAAAGAGTGAAAAGAGAAGGAAATCAACCTTTTTGTTGTAAGTACTACAAGAGTTTTAAATTATAGTTTAATTTTTCTAATGGTATATGAATTATTAGCATAGAAATTGTTAGATAGGTACATAATTTGAACGTTTACAATGATAAAATGAAGGGATTAATGTGTGATTTAGTAAAACAGTCTGTACAGAACAGAGGATTAACTTTGAAAATTCACTAAAAATTGTATATAAAGAGTTAAGGGTCCTATTATATATGAAATTAAATCTTATTGAGTGTAGTTTCATATGGAAGAAACGGTGATGGAAATGGATCTGTAAATTCTGAGATACAATTGATTTCATGTAACAAGGTCAGAGTAGGTACGAGTTCCCCTGTTCTGACTTTGAAAAATCATAGAAAAATGTAGAAAAATAATTATAGTTTGAAATTTATATGGATAAATACTTAATGAGTCTATTTTCAGTAGAAATATACAGAAACATCATTTGATCTTTTTAATAAAAGATAGATAATTTTTAGTGAAGAAAGGTTGAAACTGTCAAGCTGCAGAGAAGGGGTAAATTGAAAGAATTTACTGTACAAATTGGCTAAAGTAAAAATTCTGGAAATTTTATAGTAAAAATATGATTGAGTCTAGTTTCAGAACATCAAGCGGATTATAATTTCGAATTTTGTAGCTCAAGATATAAATAATTTAGTGACTGTGATGCAAGTGAACAGCTTTGAAATATAAATGTGATGTGTGAAATAATGAGAAATGATAAATATGAAGTGTTATGCCCATGTAGACAAGTTAGAACCATTGAGATAGTAGTGGCATGCTATTAAGGAACGCTAGCGCGCTTACTGTTTCGCACTTCGTGTGCTTACTGTTTCGCACTTTGTGTGCCTACTGATTGCACTGTGTGTGCCTACTGGATTGCACTGTGTGTGCTTACTGTTTCCCCAGCACTTGTGTGCTTACTATTAAGTACTTCGGTACTTTCTGTTCCGTTTATCCGATGGGTTCTATAGAAGTTTACATTGGGCTAAATTATGGAAAAAAAAAGTGGACCAAAGTGAAATGAATGTCAATGTGGTAAGATACAAGTTATATACTGGTAAAGCGAAAGAGTAAATTACATGACAAAATTTAAAAGTTTATACTTTGCTTTTGTAGTGCTTACTAAGCTTTCACCGGCTTAACGCGTTTATTTTAACGCGTAGGTACAAGGAATACAAGAAGCTAGATCGGGACCTCTCATTACATCACATTACTTGGAGCTCAAATTTAGGTACATTACTTTTGATGTAAAATGGCATGTACTATGGAACTTATTTATGTACTTATTAGAAGACAAAAATATTGTTTTGAAATGTTTTGGGTGACGAAATGAAATGAGGTATTTTGGATGAAAAAAAAAAGAAAAAAAAATTGTTATACTCGTGTTAAAATCTCCGATACAGTATGTAATGCTTCTATATCGGGTTTATACGTGTGAACCGGGTATAGAGGTGTTACAAGTTCAGTATAGAAAAAAAACCGAGTCATGTAAGAAATTTTTTTTTTCATCAAACGACGCATTTTTAAGCTTCTTGATTCAAAATATCTTAAATTAAAAATATATAATTAAAATCGAGACTTAAACCAGATTTTTAAAAAAATAAAATATGATTTTTAGTCCAAAACACAATTTCAACTAAAATTCATCATTTCATTTCATCAACTCAAAGCATCCCAAATCAACATTTTTTTTCCATTAGGGTCACATGTAAGTACATTTGTACATATCATTTTTCTTCAAAGTAAATTACCTAAACTTGAGCTTCAAAAGTGAAGTAATGTGATGAGAGGTCCCTTGCTCGACTCTAGCTTTCCGTAGCTTTTGTACCTACGCATTAAAATAAACGCGTTAAACCGGTGAAGGTTTAGTAAGCACTACAAGCATAATAGATGATTATTTATTTATTGCTAAATTTTATCAAACATTTAATTACTCATGCGTATAAAATTTCTAACCTTTCTTGCATGTAACATTTAACTTTCCATAATTTCACCATAACACACATTCATCCTCATATTTCAACTTACCTCAATGGTAGATTTTACATTTTCATCCCTTTTTCACAACTTAGTCATTTCACTTAATTATCAACATATAATTACACATACACATATAGTACTTATCTTTCATGTATTTATCATTTCACTTACCTCAATGTAATAATTTGCACATTCTTTCACCTTTCACAATTTAGCCATCATAGTTTTCTTAACCATAGCTCACTTAGCTTATTTATCCACTTGGCCCATAATAAACTTTTATAGAACCTATCGGATAAACGGAACAAACAGAGAGTACCGAAGTACTGAACAGAGAGCACATAAGTGCTGGGCAACAGAGAGTACACAAAGTACTGAGCACACAAAGTGCTAAACAGAGAGTACACAAAGTACTGAGCACACAAAGTGCAAAACAGAGAGCACATACAGTGCTAATCAGATAGCACACACAGTGCTAATCAGAGCGCGCGCTAGTGTTCCTTAATGACATGCCATTAATATCACAATGGTTCTAATTTGTCTACTTGGGCACAATCTCAATTAGCATCATTTCTCATAAGTGATATATCTCACATAAATGCATCATCAAATACTTCACATTTATATTTTCAAAGCTGTTCACTTGCGTCACAGTCACTAAATTATTTATATCTTGAGCTAAAAAATTCGAAATTATAATCCGCTTGAAGTTTCTGAAACTAGACTCAATCATATTTTTACCATAAAATTTCCAGAATTTTTAATTGATCCAATTTGTACAGTAAATTCTTTCAATTTACCCCTTCTCTGCAGCTTGACAGTTCCGACCTTTCTTCACTAAAAACTATTTATCTTTTTGTACAGAGATCAAATGATGTACCTGTCTATTTCCTTTGAAAATAGACTCATCAAATATTAAGACATATAAATTTCAGTCTCTAATAATTTTTATACACTTTTCTATAATTTTTCAAAGTCAGAACAGGGGAACTCGAATCTACTCTGACCTTATTACACTAAAACTAGTATATCTCCAAATATGCAGTTCCTTTTCTTTCACTGTTTCTTCCATATGAAACTACACTCAATAAGCTTTAATTACATAAATAATTCGACCATTAACTCATTATATACAATTTTTGGTGAATTTTCGAAGTTAGTCCCCTGTTACTGTCCAAACTGTTTTGAAGTGAATTTTTCCCTTCTCATATTTTCTTTGCACTAAATTTCATTTAATCACACCTAATCACCATATTTATAACTAAACATATCATTTTACTCATTTTTATCACAATTAATCATATACTTTAAAGAGAATAAATTTTCAATTTAAAATCTTGTAGTACTTACAACAAAAAGATTGGTTTTATCATCTTTTTACTCCTTGCTCTTCTCTTTTCCTTTGTCTTCAATTTGGTCCATTTCCTTCTTTCCTTTCTCTTCAATTTCACATAAACACATGTAAGCTAAATGCTATAATTCAATGATTTTCATACTAAATTACAGAAAAATATATGTATATCATGAAAATTGAACCATCTCTTACCTTATTTCATGAAAACCCAAAATTCTAATTCAATCCCTTAACTCTTTAACACCTCAAAAGAGACTCTATATGAGAATCGAGGTGTCTACTAACTCTCTTCTATTTCTTTCTTTCAGAAATTTCAAAGAAAATGAAGGTTTTTGAAGCTTGGAAGGTTTAACAATGGTGGAAGGACTTAATTGCAATAAAGGAAAAGTTGGGTGGAAGGAGACATGCATGTGATGGTTGTGAAATGAGAAGAAAAGATGATATTTTCATCTTTTAATTCTTTTCCCTTTCTCTAATTCTCTAGATTTCTCCACTAAAAATATCTCTCTTTAATAAAATGGTAAAATTAAAATTACACTTTTAGTCCTTGGGCCTTCCAACTTTACACTTTGGCCCAAATCATTGCCTTCAAAAATATCTTCCACCAAATTACTCTTTTGCCCCTCCTTAATCAATCTAATTCACATGATGACTCATAATTCAATTTGGACAAATTACTATTTAGTCCTTCCTCCTTTCTTACAATTACTAATTAATCCTTAATTTTCTAACTATTTTCTTATTTTAGCTATATAGTCTAATTCTCAATTCTACTCTATTACTATTCCAAACCCAGTTCAAGAATGCGGATGTTACAATGTTACCCATATATGATATCCTTAATTCATTTGGGTTAAACTCAATACAATCCTATTTTATCTCATTGTCACCATTGTGTTTTCTTAAGGATTAATATGATCATTGTAAACAAATAACTATGATAAATTGCTTGTTCGAGAAGAAAAAATTCGTGGTCACGTTACATATTTATCAATCCACACAATATTAATTAGAAGATATTATCAACTCTTTAATTGAGTTATGAATTTTACTGTTGCTAGTAAAGTCATGTCATACACAAGTCATGGACCCAATATATTGGCTATGGGCTCAATCATCTTTAAAGCATAAATCTCCACTTATATCAAAGCACATGAGTTATATACGCATGGTCAATGACTAACACATGATTTAGGGAAATCACATCATGAACGTTACAAGTGGATTAATTCACAAACGGATTCAAAATTAATTAATATTGAGTTCGGTTCAATGTATCATTATACCAATGAATACATCTATGTTTCTACCCGTGGAGTCAGCTACTCCGATAGCCAATACTAGTCATCTCCGCAATTGGAATTGCAAACGACATAATAATCCTTCTTAGTATTTGAATCAAATGCTTTCTTCGATTCTTTTACGGGATTACAGACTCATTTAAATTATCTATTGAAGTAAATTGTATTTTTCGCTATGTAAACGTTACTACAATGTCATTTATCTTTAGTTTGAACTTAGACAATTAATGAGCTAATATTTGTTTGTCACAGTTTTGCTATACATGCAAAATATGAAAGACAGAAAATACAAAAGATATAATAGTGAAATATAAATTAACTTTATTTATTTATTCATCGTTCAAATAAATAGAAAACAATTACATGTTTACTACAATATGAACACATTTCCCAACAAGATCAATATCGAATGGGATGCACATGTGATTTTGTTTTTTGAACAATCTTATTATAAGTTTTGATCTTATTTATTTTTTATAGAATATTTAGAACTACTTATAGCCCCCTCCATAACCAATAAATAGGAAGATAATGCATTTCATCGCACTCAAACCCACATATTCCTGTATTGACAATAATATTCATGTAAATCAAGCTAAGAGTTAGTTTAACATTGTTTTTGAGAAGTATTTTGGAAAAATGATCATAATAAGTACTTTTGAAAAGTTTGGTTTAATATTTAAGTGTTTTGTATTATTGTCAAAGAATGCATTTAAAAAATAAAATGTTCATTTTAGATATAATGTTATAAAGTAACAAATAAATATTTAAATAATGTTCAAATTAGTTAATATTTTAGTAAGAATATAGAAAATAATTTATTATAAATTATTGTTAATATTTTAACATATAAAATAAATTTTAAATATTTTTAAACAATTAACTAGAGAAAGGGAAGTATTGTGCGTTGAAAATGTGAAAATGTAATTAAACAATCAAATTTTAACTTGTCTGTTCGGAGAAAATTACTTTTAAAAAATCAAAAAATTTCTTCAAAAATTACTTATTTAACATTTCATTTGTTTCAAAAATACTTTACATGTAAAAAAAATATTTCTAACAAACATTACTAGACACAACCAAAGACTCAATGGGAATATGCAAAGTAGATCCTAACCCAACACTGCATTAATAGCTTTTATATTGTGTGAACCTATTAAATTTGGAGAGCGTAACTGCACCATAGTACAGGAACATACTGTCGGCTGCATTAATTTATAGAACATGGTGAATTCTTTTTACTCATCAGGCTGTTGATTTTAATCTTTTTTTTTATTGAGAACCCACGTGTACCACTCCGTTACGTTTAATAATTGTCATACAAAATTTTAAAATATTGTAAAAATCTCAACATGGTTACCCTTGTTTAATTATATGCTACTGTTTGGTCAAAAGCAGATTTCCGGTATACTATTTTCTAGTAAAGCAGTAAAACCCAAAAGCCACTTAACACGTTCCCAAAGAGCTGCTGTTTTTAATGTAGTTGAAAGCAAAGCATGTGGAGGAAACTTCGGGTCTCCTTGGAAGCATCGTCAAAAGAGCTGAGGAAAAGGGAATCGTCATTAAACAATTAGCAACCATACTTTTGGCTCTTGTCATTATGTGAGCATGGGTACATACATGGCCCAGAAGGATCCAAGTCCAACTACACCAACACATGAAAGATCTTGGGAGTGAAATCGCTCTCTGCGGTCCTCCGTTCATGCATGGTTTTGAGCCAAATTTGATGTCGCCGTTTGTACTACTAATATTTTGAACCCTGCAACTTCCTCTTTCTCCCTTCCAGGGCATTTCACATACCAAATTTTGTTCCCTTGGAGTTTACCCATAGATGATCCAAGTAAGTACCCTTTTTCTTTGTTTGGATATAGGTTTCTACATCCCTGGAAGATCCGCCTAGCTGCTGCTACCCCACCTTTTTTAACTCTACAACCGTCATCTGCCGCCCATTTTAACCCTCTATTTTTGCCATTTATTTATATAGAAATCTTGCTGGATAGGTTTAGACCTTAGGGTATTTTAACCTTCCACGAAGAAGGTGAACCAATGGAGTAACTTTGGCCCTTAATACAAGATTTTATATTAAGAAGTCAAAGTTTAAATTATAAAATTTTACAAGGATTAAAGTTAAAATTTTGGTATAAAAATGGTTTAAACTGAATTGTTAATTCTTAAGAAAGGTAAAAATTGCAAATATTTCATTTAACTAAGAGTTAAGATGAATTTGAATTAAATTATTAATCATTGGAAGCTTAAAAGTACAATGTCAACATTTTATCAAAGAGCAATTTGAAAAACCAATTTCATGCTAGTAAATCAAATCAATAAATTCTAATTTTTATTTCGGTGTAAATTTCAATCAATATCATATTAATACTAACGTGTTTCAATCCATTTTGATCTATAGGAATTTATATTGATTCATACCGATTCATACAATATTTTAATATTTTATATCTTACTTATTTTACAATTATGTTTAGAAAAAAACATAAAAAAAATTAACACAAATTGTGAGTTAAACTTTATTGTACCCATAAATTTCATTTAAGAAAAATTAAAGTTGCTTATTTGTCAAAACTTAATTGGTGATGCTTAAAACTCTTCCAAAACTGAAACCTTTCATACTTTGTACTTAAACTTTGCTTTATTATATACATACGATATCAAATTAAAAACAATACAATCATGAGATTGAGGATTCGATTTTTATCCGTGAGAATAAATATACTCATTAGATTAAGAGTTCGTTCTTCATTCGTGAAAATAAAATATATTTTATGATCAACCGTTGATTTATTTGAAAGATAAAAAAAAATAATCATTATTATTAACAATAAATACCTCAACTAAAAAAATTAAAAACGATAAGTCTATAATAATTTTAACTCTGAACTCAAGGTTGAAAGATTCTTACAAGTTAACGTAATAATTAAATTGGAATGAGACTTAAAACCATTTAACCTGTGTGTTTTAGGCAATGGACCATTAAAAATTTAGGTCCTTCCATTTATAGTTCTCACTAATCTATCTATTTATTGAGCTCACAGCTACGTTAAAATTATTGTTGCGGTTGAAACATATTTTGTATTTTTTGTCAAGTATGTAGTATTGATATTTAAAAAATGTGTAAAGTTAGTTTATTTTATGTATGATGTTGAGAAATAACATTTTAATCCATTAATAACTAATTAATATATTTTTGTAAAATTTAATTTAAACATATAAATCATATATATATATATATATATATATATATTAAAATCAACTACACATTTTAATTTAAATATATATATATATATTAAAATCAACTACACATTTTAATTTAATTTAAAATACAAATACATAATGCTGTCTATTTATTATATCCCACCACTCGACCCCTCGCCAAGCACCTTAAAACGGCTCCGTATCTCCAAACATGATAACTGACTATATCTTCGCACACATTAGTTGAGTCCCATGCACAAACACTTCCGTTAATTTTTGAAAGGGTGTGTTCTTTGCCAACACCATCTTACTTATCTAAACCCCAATCATGACTAGACAAGTGGCACATTGAGATTAAAAGAGTTCATATCTAAATTAGTCTTTGAAGAAAAAGAAAAAAAAAGAAGACTAAAAATCACCTTGTCTCCGACTAAATGGATTGTTATTTTTTGAACAATTTTATTATGAATTTGAATCATGTTTGTTCTTTTTGACACAATGACTATAATTATTTATAGCTCTCTCTAACTCATAAATAATAAGATAATACGCTTCAGTACACTTGAATCCACGTCTTCTTACGGTTGTAATAATATTCACGTCAATCGAATTAAGATTCAATCAATATTATTTTTTGTTAAATGAACTGTATATTTAATACCTAATATAAATCAAGAATAATTTTATAATCTCATGTAAAAACTAACATTTATCTCTCAAAACCTAAAGTAGTTCAATCTTTGGTTGAAAAAGCACATGGATTTTCCATCATTTGAGTGGGATAAGCAAAAAGGAAAAGGTTTCCATCATGGTGATAAAAGATGGTGGACACAAGATTTCGGTCAGCTTTGACGCATTTAGATATGTTCATATCTAGCAGCTAACGTGTTCTGCTTCTTTCACATTTTATTCAGGTACCAATGCCATTGGTTTTAAAAAGGGCGCAAGGTAGGGTTTGGTATTTGCTTGATGATCAACTTTGAAAAAGAAGAGAATAAATCAGGGACAGGGAAATTAAGCGAGACAGATTGTACCAGCATTTTCCATGTGAGCTTCGCTTTTGTTATGCTTTTTAATCAAAATATCATTTTACATATAAAAGTCTTTTGGTTTATGTCTATTAATCATCTAGTCATTAGTGGTGGAGGTCTGAATTTTTTTTTTTAAGGGATCAGAATTAAATTGTATATTTTTACGATAGTAAATTTGTAATTTCATAATTTTAATAGTCTATATCGCTATAAATTTTAAAAGATTAAATCAAATTTTTATCATCTTTAAAAAATAAAAATATAATTTTATCATTTATCATTTTAAAATTTTATAAATTGTAAAGATTTAAGGGCTTACTCTCCGCCACTGCCAGCCATTACATTGAGGAACATATATTGTCAACTGTTATGGATATCTGTCATTTTGCCAAATTTGATCAATTGATGGGGTTATACAAGGAGAATTCGTGGCCAGGGATGAAAAAACAAACTCTAAGCAATAACCCTTTTCCTCTTTCAATATCATAAATGAAAAAATGTACCAAAAATAAAACCATAAAATAAAAAAAATTAGTGAGATTATGATTTTGTTTTTATTTTTATTTTTTATTATTTATTATTTCCAAATTTGAAATTTAGTCATTTGTTTTAATTTTTTTTATTTTTTTGTGAATTACAAGAGGAGACTAAAATCTTAACTGCAACGCGACCTGAACTCAAACTATACCTGAAACGATGAACATCCTAACTATTAAGTTAATACACGAGTTTTAATCTGATACTTTATTTTTAAATATCATCACTTAGTTTAAACAATTGAAATTATTAAATATTTCAATTAAAATATTGACAATAAATGTTTGACATAATAAGTTGAAATGGTATTTTTAATAAAGAATTTATGTCAACATTATAATAAAATAGTTAACAGCATTAACTTATTAAATTAATTAATCATGTTATAAAAATAGATAATTAAATTATAACAAATTAAATTTTAAATTTGATTATAGTGGGTAGTGAGGGACCAAAACCCAAATAAAAAGTGTTCAGATAATAATTTACAAAAGTAGGGGGACTGTGCAACAAGTTTCCACATGTGACGAGAAATATTTTGTTGGCCCGGAGAAGGGAAAATAAACCAAAAAATTCAGTCGGCTGTGTTTATAGCATTTCCCTTCAAGCAGGAAAATTATTTTCCAAATATTATTATTTTACAACACAATTTACGCTTGGCCTTCTCGGCCTTTTCTTTTATTTTCTCTCTTGTCACTCTTTCGCTTGCTCTCATTTGGTGGGTTTCCAAGTTTACTGCAATTGAAAGCTAAACCAAGGTTTCTAATTCTCTTTTGCTCTCAAACTACTTTAATGTTTGCAGCTCTAAATTTAGAGCTGATTGTTTTCCCTGTTGATCCATTAAGTTCAAGAAATTGAGCTTTTTTCTGCTTCAGATTTGATTTTGAGTGGTTATTTTCGTTCTTTTCCATGTCAAACTTTAAGTTTGGTTGGTTTACTTTGATGGGTTTGTGTTTTTGGATTAATTTTTATGGATTTCTGTATTTTAGTTAGCTTAAGAGTTCCGAGTAGAGTTCTATTTCTTAAAGGTTGCTGTTGCTGGTGGAAACTGGAACTGGAAATATTAAATCTTGGACATGAAAAGACGAATAGGAGTAAGTATATGTGTGCTGTAATTGGTCAACTTCTTTCTCGGTTTAGCAATCGTTTTATATCTGACTTATAATTTCTCTTTTCAATATTTGATATGTAGATTAGGTTGTCGTTAAGTAAAGTTCACTTCATGATTTGTGCCAAATTTTTTATATTGAGTTTGAACCCTTAAGTTTTCAATACTGCCTAACCAGAAGAAGGAATAAAGATGTGGTCTTGTCAAATATACCTACTCTGCACTTTCTTTGGTGCTCTCATCTTGTTGGAATATTACTATTTGTCTAAAAAATGTCTCAAGCATCTGATTCCAAAATCTTTTTTGAATAAGAGAGATGCTTTTTGTTGTTTTTTTATTCTTTCTCTTGGGGTGGTGGGGGGCAGGGTGGCAACAAGGTATCTTTTTTGGTGAGAATTTCCGGTCAGCGTACTGGTATTTTCTACTGGATTAAACATAACTGCCCAGTGAGAACAACTTCAGTATGAGGTTCTATAAGGTAATAAAAAGTCCAATTATTTGGATAGTGAAAGAATACATAAAACCGTAATATACATGATTTTTGTCTGGATGGAATTTTCATAGCTTTTTGAGCTGGCATATATTGAATAAAAAGGTTCTTTTCTGGCTGTGCTATGTCTATTTATTAGTTTAATGGTCGGTCATTGTGAAAGTGAGTCACTGGATTTAACATGTTTCAAAAAAAAAAAGAACAGGTTGAAGTGGTTATCATGACTGAACCTTTTGCTGCATGCATATTTATGAGATTTTGATGTGCTGATTTCTTTCTACATGCATCTCTACGCCTAGCTGATTATAACTTCGCTGCAAAAATTTTGTCACCATTTTGGTTGCCTAGATCTTTATCCTTTTATTACTATAAGTCATCTTCTACCTAAGTTGCTTAATAGATTTGTCCATGCTTCTTTCAGTGAGTCCCAGTTACTTCTTTTTTAGAGTTTGATTTAATAGCAGGGCAGCAATATCCCCTGCACCAAAAATATATGCAAGTTTTTTTCATTTGACGATCGACATTAAGGTAAAGAGCCATGCAGAAGGAGAATAATACAACTGTGCCATCAGCTACTACTCCTAGAATTCGACACCGCAAAAGATCCAATGAGGTTGGTTACTTAAATATTAATATATTTTGTTTGGTTCCATTTTCATGTCTATGGTTGGTTCCTGATGTTGCTGCATTTGTACAAAATCCATTCCAAGAAAGGGATTCCCCCCCCCCCCCCCCTCTTAACTTCTTAAAATTCAAACATTTTGTCAGGTTATTCCAGAACCTAGTAAAGCAAATGGTGGAGATTTGCTTGTTAATGACCGTAACAAATACAAATCAATGTGGATCCGAACACACTCTACTGTTTGGATGATTGGGGGTTTTGCATTAATTGTCTACATGGGTCATCTCTATATTACAGCTATGGTGGTGGTTATCCAAATATTTATGGCAAAAGAGCTTTTCAATCTTCTCAGGAAAGCAAATGAAGATAGGCATCTTCCAGGGTTTAGGCTATTAAATTGGTGAGATTACTACCTTTACCTTCCATATGGTGACCAAGATTTTTCTGCCATTGGAGTTGGTCTTAAATCTTACTTGCTTTCATCTGATTAGAATGGTTCGTCTTCGTTTTATGGGCACAGGCACTTCTTCTTCACCGCAATGTTTTTTGTATATGGCCGCCTTCTTAGCCAACCACTCGTCAATACTGTAACTTCGGATAAGTTTTTGTATCAGTTTGTTAGCAGCCTTATCAAGTATCATATGGCTATCTGTTACTTCTTGTACATTGCAGGTTAGTTAAGCATATTATTTGATGTTTTTGACTGAAAGCATGGAGGAATAATTATGTCAATAATTCATCAATTGATATAATGAATTTCAATTCTGACCGAAGTGGGATTCGATGCCTTCTATTTCTGTAAATATATTTTTTTCTCATATGTTGTATGGTTTTCGTACTTGCTATTTTTAGTGATTGCACCTTGAATTTCCCTTTCCTGTAGCATAACATATGACCATTGGTATCTTCTATATTGTCATTTGGCTTTCGTGATCAGGTTTTATGTGGTTTATTCTTACATTGAAGAAGAAGATGTACAAGTATCAATTTGGCCAGTATGCATGGACACACATGATCCTGATTGTGGTCTTCACACAGTCGTCATTTACTGTGGCCAATATCTTTGAAGGAATTTTTTGGTAACTTTTCTTTCTCTGACACCCTTCCTACCTACCTACGTATTTGCAGTCATACCAGATGTGCACATGGTATATAGATGTTAGAAAAGGAAAGTAAAAAGTCTTATTATGGTAACTTTTATTTTTGGTGATTTTATTATGGTAACTTTTCTCATTAATAAAATGTAAGTTATTACCTGTTAAGATTTACGCAATTAATTGAATGCTTTTGGTACTTTGACTGTGTTTTCTCCCATTATTCTTCTTCACCCAAAAGTACTTTCTTTTTTCCAGGTTTCTTCTTCCAGCATCGCTTATTGTTATCAATGACATTTTTGCTTATATCTTTGGTTTCTTCTTTGGAAAAACCCCATTAATCAAATTGTCTCCTAAGAAAACATGGGAGGGTTTTATTGGAGCGTCTGTTACAACTATCATCTCTGCATTTGTGGTGAGCATAGTTTTTCCATATTGGTGTTAGACTCCATCTTGTTTGTGATAAGAGTATCATTTATATTATGCCAGTTTTACATCAGTAGATTTGAACTTATCTAGTTATACTAATCTGTAGACTGAAATAATCCAGGTGACTTGTAAATATTCAAGTTAATCAAGTTCTATATGAACAGATTATTGCTATGGCAGTCTGTTCTAGCAAATTTAGCATGATTGATCCTTCTACTATTGCAGTAACCTGTCATTTTCTCTATTTGTACATTTTTTCTTTTTCTGATGCGACTAACTTGAGAATCCATAGTTGATATTATATATGTCTGGACTGGTTTAATAGATTACATTTAAGCCATGTACTGATGGACATCCTTCCAAAAGATCATTTGTGAAGAACTTATAAAATGTGTTGTTCTCTTTGGCATTCGTGGGAAAGTTGATTCTGAACTTGTAAGCCTAAGATCTAATGCTAATGCCTTGATTAATGTTGCTGAATCAAGTATATTAGTAACACTTCCCTTTTTTTTTTTTTTTTAATTTTATTTTCAAATTTTCATTGTGCTTCAATAATGAGAATAGAGGCCTTTGGTGGAACTGGTAAAATTGTGTTATTTGCCTGTTGTTTTATGTATAGATTTTTGTTCTAGTATGTTTTCATAACATGTAGTGAGTTTATGCATATGCAGCTTGCAAATATCTTGGGTCGTTTCCGTTGGCTAACCTGTCCAAGGAAGGTAAATTATTGGATTTGACCTATTATTTGATCCTTCCAGAAGCATGCTGATTCCTTTTCCTGAAAACTTAGTGTGCGAGGGTAATGCTTGCAGGATTTATCAACTGGTTGGCTTGAATGTGACCCAGGTCCATTGTTTAAACCAGAGAATTATATCTTACCAGGATGGATGTCTCAATGGGTGAGCTTAATTTAATTCTCTGGATCTATTGTCCTAATTATTCCTTTTCAGTTAGTAAGATTTGATTCTCTTGAAACAAAGGATTAGTCTTTAACTTCTCCTTAAAAGATTGTCACTTTAAATTTCTGGTCTTATGGTTCAGAACTCCCTGGTTAGGGGGAAAAGACTAGATGTTCGAATTGTGATGAACGTTCAACAGGAAAGTAATCCTTCTTTGGGTATATTTCTTACTAAAAGTTTAACCATCTTAATGGACATGATGCCACATTCCCATTCTTTCTAGTTACAGATCACAAACCTTTTTAAAATCTGATTGTCTTCATCAATGCCAGTTGATGATTATCTCCTCAGCCCAAAGTGGTTGGGTCTTTTTCTGTCTTGTGGTCAAATTCTAAGGCTGTGAACTTTATTGTGGATGATTATTGTTGCCAATGGATTGGATATGTTAAAAAGTTAGTTTTCTCATTAAAAAATTGAAATGCTATGTCTCTGCTACAATGCTCCATCACTTGTTATACCTTTTATTTTTTAACAGTTCGCTTGGAAAGAGATCTCCGTTTTGCCTGTTCAGTGGCATGCTTTATGCTTTGGTTTGTTTGCATCAATAATAGCACCTTTTGGGGGATTTTTCGCAAGTGGTTTTAAAAGAGCTTTTAAGATCAAGGTGTGAACTCCTTCTCTATTATTTTTTCTGATTTTTGCATAGCTTTCTTCAAGATACCGACTCAAGTATATTATGTTAACTCCCACTTTCGATATTGGCACAGGATTTTGGTGATAGTATTCCTGGGCATGGTGGAATTACAGATAGAATGGATTGCCAGGTGAGAAAATTGAGCCTTTTTATCTTAGTTAATGTTGTGTCTTTATATGTAGGCTAGAGATATTGATATTTAGCTGTTACTGGAAAAGAGGGGGGGGGGGAGAAAGCTAGAAAGACGGGTGGAAGGATGGATCACAAATTCTTCTACTAATTTACATCCTAAGTTTATATGTCCGGCTCTCACTTATTTGGTCATTTAATGTAGATGGTGATGGCGGTATTTGCATATATCTATCACCAATCATTTGTCATGCGTCAAGGCATCTCAGTTGAAATGATCTTGGACCAGGTAAAATCTTTACTATGCTTTTGTGCTTCTTCAGTCTCCATTACCACAAAATAAATTATACTTTAAGTAAAACCTATACCGATTACTGAGGATTAATCGCTATGCAGATATTGACAAACCTTACTTTCGAGGAGCAGCAAAGTCTTCTTATGAAGCTGGGACAGATCTTGCAGGAAAGACTTGAACATTCTTAAATATTCAGGCCTAATTCTGTGCTAGCTACTGGAACATATTGCTTGCACCTGGTGGTGTTGTAACAACAAAAGAAGGAAAAGGAAGTGATGTGTATATGGTGTTGTGTTTCATGTTTTTCCATTAAAAAAATTTAGGCAGAAAAGTATTCTTTATGCCCCCAGTTTGTATAGTATATGTTAAGCCAATTAATTGTTAATTGCCTAATTGCCCGTCAGTCAGCGCGTCCTGAATCGGTCGTTATATGTATGCCGGTTTCTTTGTTCTTCCGAATCGAAAAAAGGAATATGAATTGCTGTAAGTTGTCCTCATAAATAATGCATTTCAATATAAATGTTGTACACTTTCCAGTTCTACAATAGCTCTTTAATCACACTAAGATAAATTGGAATGTGTATCAATCATTAGCTCTTTAATTGTAGAAAATTGTTACACGTATCTGTAGGTATAGCACGTAGTCCGGATGATCTACATTAGCTGTTTAATCACATTGATGCTTTTTAAGAGCAGATATGGAAATACCAGAAAACTAGAACGCTTCACTGTTTCTTGAGATGGAAGGAAATGGCATGCATTAGCATAAAATGATTATAGTAATCAAGCCCAAATATCACCACCAGTTTAGCTTTAGTCCCACCAAATCAAATGGAAGTACCAAGAGCATGATTCTAACAATATAGGAAACAAAATGACAGCTAAATAACATGTTGCTCACAACAATCTAGAATCCGAAATGTCTGGAAAGTGTAAAGAACTCACTATGTCCTTGAAGACCAAAACATGCTGCTACAGTTTTGTGTCCTTACCTGGTCTGCCCCATTCAACACTCTGAACTTCGATGCATATCCAAAATCATTAATTCATCTCTTTTACCTGCTGCTTGATTTCTCAAAAGCACCCAAGAATGTCAGGGAACACCCTGTCATTTGATTACGCCTAGGCAGAGATGACTAGGGCTAATTACTTCTTTCAAGTTCTTTTTTAACAGATGGTCATCATAGCAACATGTGCCATTGTGCGTGGTTAAACAACTTGGAATCCTTCTAAGTACCATATTAAACAATTGGTTTATCGAGACATGGTGAAAAATACAGGTCCATTTTCCCTTCATAAATTTCTAGTAATGTCAGTCTTCATGATACACACAAATGAAGAAATGATTATCTCGTGCTAAACTCCCAGAGTTTTGATAGTAACTCTTACCCCATTTCTATATTGCTTTTCTTGTTCATCTTCTTGTCTCCCTCATTTCCAAGCATAAGAATCCATTAAAGAGATTCCATCCAGCTATGCAAATCTTTGTCGATTTTCTCCATAATTCAACTAGGCAACGCCTGCTAAGCAATTAGAAGAATGCATGTTTTGCTCTAAAACAAGAAAAGAAAAGTTTCAATTCAGTTCATATAATCAATTTAAACCTAAAAGAAGACCCAGAGTAGGAATAAAAGTAGCTAAGAACATGTTTTGTTCTTGAAAGTTGAGACAGTCTTTACTACACACTAGGACCAGTTCATGGGGCAAATTCTTCTGTTTTGAATCACAATGGATCAGGTTTATTTTCAGATCAGGGTAGTTGGTTAAAATTTTCTACTAGCAGACTTGCATCATTATAGTGTTAACTGATTTGTTTGCTATATGGTCCATGAGAAGTAGTGGCTAAATCCCAGTTTCCCAGAAGGATTGTGAAGCCAACCAAAACTATTTTTTTGGTTGCCATTTGTCTTTAATTCTAACGCTAGTACCCTAAACTTATAAAATAAAGGACCAATTTGAAGGGTTCATCATTCATGGACCCTGTTCTTTCCATTTTGATAACTTTGCCACCTAACACTACCTATAAAGGATAGTAGTATAAAGATCAATTAGTCCACATGATGAACATAAGCTTAATTAACAAATAAAAATGTTCCCTATAGCCTCCCAACTATCCCTAATCTTTTAGGTATTCATTGTCTCAAACTCAAGACACAATCATGATTAACGTAACCCACTTGCCTAATGAGCATAAATGATTATTTTGGCACAAATTTTTGCTTCAAAGGTTCACGTCCATGCTACAAGATGAAAGCCTCCAAAGAACACAAGCAGCAAGGGCTTCAACAGAGAGGATGCAAGGCATTGTGCTGCAGTTGCAGGCTTAGTGTCTCTTCTTCAGAAGAAGCAGAAAGCTCCAATTCGGATCGATACGCATCAATATCGAGTCTAGCACATGCCATGGTTCAAGAGAGATTAGACCAAATGATCAGAGAAAGGCAGGAGAGAAGGCATAATGTTGAAAGAAGGCGGCAAAGAAGTAGTGAAGGGACTAAATTCATTGTTATGGTAGCCATGGAGAAGTGTTCTTACGATCCAAGAGAAGATTTTAGCAAGTCTATGGTCGAGATGATTACGGCGAACCGGATTCAAGAGCCAAAGGACCTTCGCAACCTCTTGAATTATTATGTATCTATGAATTCAGAGGAGTATCATGGAATTATACTAGAAGTTTTCCATGAAGTTTGCACTAATTTGTTCTTATGTTGTAAACGCCATTGAAAAGAAAATGTGATTCTTTTTTATATATTTTTCCTCAGAGAAATGGTCTAGTAGTCTTGAATAATTATGAGCAATGTATAATGTGCATGGATGAGTATTTATTAAGCTGGGGTTTTCCAGTAACTCTTGGCTAAGTAAATAAATAATTATGAGCAGTGTATAATGCATGGGATGAGTAATTATGGAACTCTTTGCCCTCTTTCTGGTAGTTGCAGAACTCTCAGAATCCATTGTTTCTGATGGGAATTAAGACAACGATAAACCCAGAAAGACTTGCAATTTCTCAACCTCCAAAGAGAATATGAAGTGGTGTTTGAAACAATAGGGCAAAACCCATGATGAAGGCATGACCGGATGGGTTCATAACTTCATAGCCATTTGGAAAAAGAAATAAGTATTTATTTCCTTTTTGTAGTGAGAAAAAGAGACACACTGGATTGGATAAATGATGGATAGCGCAGCATGAATACCTCTTCATGCTTTTGCTTTCCCTGGCATAAGAGATAACAAGCATAGACTCCTCTGTTTATCAAATTTGATTGCAGCCTACAATCAGGTTTTATCCTTGCGTATCAGTGTATGTATGCTGACCTAATCATTTCAGACAATAAATAAAGCCATATACATGTATAAAGGTGTTCTTCACCCGTTGTTCTGCAGGTTGATGTTGATCTTTGTGCCCTTTTTTTACACTTCCCTACTTTAACGCCTGGAGTTCAGAATACAGAGAGTCGAATTGAGTCAAGACCATGCCAATGATACGTATAACCTTCCTTTCTTCATAGTTTTTCCTCACAGATCGACATATAACAGCATACATACATGCAGAAACATCAATGATAATTTTTCAAAACTACCCAAAACATACATTCATCTTTCTTTGCACCAGGAAATGTACCAATTAATCTCGTATTCAAGAAGATTAATAATAAATAAGTGATTAGTGAACTAAAAGTATCATAAGGTGAGATATAAAGTTTTTCCGCACATCCGCCACTGAAGAGTGTAAGGTGGGACGTCAATGTGGTTGGTTTGCTTTGGTGCTGTTCCGGAGTGAAGGCCTGAAACATTTGGTTGAAGATACATATATAGGCATATATAGATGATATGTATATATGTTTCAAGTAGTATATACCAACTCTTGCTTGAGACAGCAAGTTGGAACCAAGTGTTACAACAAATAGAGTCCATGACCATGTATTACCCATATAAGTGTATAGTTCTTACATTCATCTTAATAAAAACCAAGACAACAGATAACTCTAATACATAGCTGAAGAAGAAGAACTGGAACACAGAGTTTAGTTCAAGAGAGCGCTGCCCTCCTTGACGAGCACAAACACGCTCCCAGCATCTCCCCTTGAAATCCGCAGTTCATCGTCAAGGTATGTTGTAAGCAACCATGATTCAGCATTGCTGTTTGATAATGGGATCTTCAATGGCGGTTGGCTAGAAATGGTCTTTGCAACAGATGAAGCTGTGTCTTGCACAGAGTTCAGCAAGCCCTTAATAGGAGTGAGATCAAATTTTTGTCCTAGAAATTCCACATTTTCTGGTAACACTATGGAGTCTGTCAGCTGGGGAGTTCCAATTATGCCTTCTTGAAACTTGATCTGCATAAATATTCATAAAGAAACAACAGTAAATTTTCAAGTTACATCCAAAGTCCAGACCTTTAATATCTTTTGCATTAAGCAAAGTATAGCAGTTTCCTCGCATAGTCATGATTAAACAAAACTTAGATGCACCAGATAGGCTCAGTTACGTTCCAAATATTGACTGTGAAAGACAAGAACAACTTCACTATTAGTTTTAACAGAAGAAAAGTAGAGCTGTAAAGAACATACCTGCACACGTTTGGGGCTTCGAACCTCGAATTTAGCACTGGTGCTAATAGAACTTGAGGCCAATGGTCCAGCGAACTGAACAGAGTTCTGCACAGTGAGACTTTCGGCATCAATGGTCTGTGATATTTCCTCCACCTTAACTAATGGAAATTGACCCCTTGACAACAGTGGAAACAGACCTGGGAATGATGTGTACCTGAGCCACAATACAATACATCAAACATCAACATGCGTTAGATTGTCCAACACTACCTGTGCTTTTTTTTATGATTTTATTTTTCATAGTTTTCTTTAGTATAAGCTACATATATAAGTCTATTAACCAAAGTCCATCAACCATAGGTAAAACTAACGGCAAGGGCAAGACGAACAACTTACTTGAGAATCCATTTTCCATTGAGAAGAGGCAAAGCCTCAGTTGGTGCTGGAGTTGGGTTCTTGGCCTCGAGCTGAGTTATAAGCTCAACAATCTCAGCTCTGGTCTCACTGCTAGCTTTCAAGCCACGATCCGTCCCATAAAACGAATCCACCAAAGCTTTCTTCAAGCTCTCTATTTCCCCCGCATCGTCAGGCTTCTTCTCTTCCGCCACGGCCACTCCAGGACTCTCAATTACAACTGGCTCCTCCTTGTCTGGGCCCCATTCATCATCGGCGTCCGAAGCACGGACCTTGAAAACAGGCCTTGGCTGGACTGATTTCAGGGTCAAAAATTGAGATTTCTTGATCAAATTCTGAGTTGGTTTTGTGGAGTTTAGAGGCAGAACCGGAAGTTTTGAGGTAAAGTTACTGTTTTGTGGGGTTGTTAAGAAGGTCTTGCATGGAAAGTTATTCAATTGAGAAACTGTAGCCATGAGTGTCTAGGTTTCCAAGCTACAAAATTTACAGAGAAGAAAACAGGGGAGATCGATATATGCAAGAATGACTATACAATTTCAACAGTGACAAAATTAAAAGAAAACCACGACGTAATGTCCTAAATAATTGTCTGAACCAAGGCAAATGAGCGTCTTGGGGGAGATTTTATGCCAGTTATGTCCACTTTTTTGACACGCGGAGTTTTTCAGGAAGAAGACAACAAAAAAAAAAAAGGGCGAGTGGTGAGGAGGGATTGTGTATGGCAATTGGAATTCAATAACTTGTGATATGTCGGCAATTTGCAATGGCAAGTGAGCGTTATTGGCGTGAAAACCACTTCTCGAAGCTTCTAAGCCTTAAATATCTCTCTCCTTCGAATTGAAAGTTGAAACCTATATGATTGGTTATACTAGACAAAATGATAGGGGTTCTAGAATTTCCTTTTTTTTTTTTTTTAAGAAAAAGCTAAAAACATTATCTAAAAGAAAAGTCAGAAAAATATCTAATTATTATTTTTTACAAATATTTATTCATTTTCAATAATAATGTTTAATAGATCTACAATTACATAACTGAAAAAGCTGAAGCAAGTTAGGTAGAGAAGAACTGAAGTTGGGTAGACAAGTTAGGTTTTCAATTAATGGGTGTAACATATTTAGGGTCAAGCTTTGTCAGCAGAGCACTCCTTCTGACTGAAGCAACAGACTTTATAAGGAATGTGGCATTTCAATGTGATGCTTCGGTTTTAGGGGCGATTTCAGACCCATCTCCAATGCCAGCCCATAATTCCAACTCAGCAACCGAACAAGAACCAGTGTTTGGATTGTATCCCATTAGCAGATTGAGGGAGGGAGGGAGTCAGATTTTTTTTTTTTTTTTTGAGGTTTGAATTAAATTTTATATTTTTACAATAATAATAATAATAATAATATAATTTTATAATTTTAATAATTTATATTTTTATAATTTTTAAAAGATTAAATTAAATTTTTATTTTTTTGAATTAAAGTATAATTTTATAATTATTAAATTTAAAATTTTATAAATTATAAAAAACTTAAATAAAATTTTTTTATTTTAAGGGTGGCGGACCCCCTCTGCCACTGCCCATTAGCCATCGACCTGAGGAGTTGAAACTCGCATCGCACAACCCTTCAATGCTTCATCTGTATTCAATTTCACCCAACCAAATGCATGAGCTTCACAGTTTGCTCGTAACACTACAGTTGAACACTGACTTTGCCTAAGCTAGCAATGCCTTGCGCAAGAGTGTTACAAGGTCTCTTCTAAACACAACCAAATTTCTTTGCTTCCATATTTTCCAGCAAAGAACACAAAAGAGTGTCTAATTCAAATTATCAAACATACTATTGTGAGTCTTCTTGAATGTTCTCACTATACCAATCGAGTAGGCTGGAAATAAAAAAAAAAAAACTGAAAGTTCTATCTTGAGGCGCAACTTTCCTCCTTTCGCTCGCTGCATTGGGAAAATCTCGGGTCACGTGGAGGTGTTGATTCATGGTTGTCTCCACAGATCTTGCACGGAGCATCGTTTGTGAGCTACCGTCGATTCCTTTTGACATTTGCGAGAAGCTTACCTTTGAGCACTAGCCACATAAATTGCTTAACACGATGTGGACTTTTACTCCCCCATATTAGTTGCCATGACTTATTAGGCTGCTCCAAGCGACTCTGGGTTAAAAATTTATAAGCATCATCAGTTGTTGAAAAACGTCCATTACTCAGATCAACGCCAGGTATATATAACTAGGCCTTCATCCTCACTTGGTGGGTTGATTTCCCGCTATTGCAAGAAACAGCAAAATGATTCAATTTTATCCTCGAATTCCAATCCTGGATGCTAGCAACCACGTCATTCATTAACACAAAGGTTCTCCTCTCTTCGATTATCATTCTAGGGTTTCAATTCATGTATCGCTCCAAATTTTGGTTTTTAGCTCGTTGCTCATGGACCGACTGATATTTTCTCCAATCAAAGCCCATACATTAGCTAGCTAATGAGCTCCATACAAACGAGTAATTTCTTCTATCAATGCAATTCCAACAAACCTCCTGGGATCCTCGATCTACGCAATCCGACACATTTGCTAATTGTTGGCAGCAGCTCTCCCGATTAACGAGAGCATACTTTCCAGTTCCATTCATAAGTCCCCAAATAAAAATTCCTCACAAGCTTTTCTATTTCATCACATAACCAAATCGAAATCGAAGCAGTTTGCATAAAATAGTTTGGAACAATAGAATCAATTTCTCTAAAATAATCCGGCCAATCAAAGAAAAAGTTATAATATCCCATCCATTCAGCTTTTTGCGAACCATCTCAAGAACATATTGAACTCTCTTATGGAAGAGAGGAATGCCCAAAGACCTCTCCAAAATCATTAACCCTTCAAGCTCGAGGGTCAAGCTAGGATCAGTATTCATAGAGAAGAAAATGTGTGCTGTTTTTAATTTATTTTGTGATAAGAGGGGTTTATGGGTTCTGCCCAACCTACTTCATTATTCAAAAATTTAAAACTTATACAATAAATTTTTTATTGATATTTATATATTTTTGTAATTAAATTCAAATAAAAATATTTTATTATTTTAAAACTGTTAAATGGGGATCAAAACTCGGACTTGAAATTTTTTAGAAATCAGGCTTAGAGTCAGAGATGACGATTCCAATTTCCAATTGTGACCCGAGTAGTAGCAAAACTTGTCTAAAGACTCTAGACACCTCCTCTTCCTTCTCCAGCTCTGCTTTGCAAAACTCACAAATGTGGCATGGGATTATGCTACCATTCGCATGCTGGCGCAGCGTGGGGGTTTGAAAATTGCAATGGCCCTGATTGTGGGCCATATGGTGAGGTAGGAAGGAGGAATATTGGCGAGAGATAAACAGAGATGCCTTCGTGTTTGGTCTTCGGTGGCTTCCATGTTGATGGATAAATAATGCATTGCAGACTTGATGCACCAATCATTCTTTGTTTTTTATTTGACTTGACCTGTAGAGATTTGGACTATTGCATGGGGGCAACATTTTTTATTTTCAAATTTGCAAGCTCGTTATTCTGTTTTAAAAATGCATCAATCTCTCACACCCGGAAGAAGAGTTTGGCAGCTCCACCTAATTGGAAACTGATAGCCTAAGTTTTTATTATCTATATATGGAGAGACAGAGAGAAAGAGAGAGTTAATTTGGACTATTTCGTATACAATAAACAATAATATAATTCTCTGAGAGTGGAAGGAGGCATTGCACAAACTCAGGGAAAATAGCTTTACTTGATAAAATGCATGCAGATTGCAGATGCAAGCCAATAGAAGCAATGTTTATCTATTCAAGATTTCAACTTAATTTATCCCCATGTTGTATATCTAATTAATTCGGCAATTAGTCTGATTGTATTGAAGTTTTATAATTAAATCCAAGTCATCCAAAACTTACATATTTAGAATAAGAAGCTAACATATTAAAAGGGTAGCAGAAAAGGAATTTTCATGCAAAATGAAACACTTGGCAAACGGAGACGTCGGTTGCAGCAACCTTTTGACTTGGGTTTTTGGCCGGCGAACGACGAAAACCAAAATTAGTCCAATCTGAATAATTAAACCCAACCAATTAGAAGCTAATCAAATTCCAAAATTAAACACCCACCCACAACGTTCTGCTCTTTGCTCCAACAAAAGCCATTCCCCCATAAGCAACCCTCCTCAAACACCTAAGTCAAGCACCCTAATTTCTTTCTTTCTTTCTTGCCCCATCTCCGTGCTCCTAACGGAAATTCGGAAAGCTTAATACCGTTGGCAATGAGGGAGGAGCGGTACGCTCTAAAGTCCAAACTCTGGGGAACCAGTTTTATTTAGTACCCATTTTGTTTTATTCTGTCATTTTCAGCAGTGTGAATCAATGCCAGAGGTGGGATTCTCTTAATTGTTTGTTTTTCGAGTAATAAGCTCACGGGACTTCCATGCTGTACGTATGCCTCCTCCTTAACAATCTTCACACTCTTTTTTCCCTTTGCTTAAAACACCTTATTCCTTTTATATTCTTCTTTGTTGGTTTCCTAGTTGCTTTCTGGGTTTTCTTCTCATTCGCCGTATTCGCGTTAATTGCTAAAAGAAAAAATATGAGTCAACTCAGTGCGTTGTTGCAGGAATCATTGCAGCGGGAGAGGGAAGCAAGAACAATCCTGAGATTTCTTAGAGAACAAATGGACGGTGTAGATAGGGAGAGGAGGAGATGGAGGAGTTTCAAGGAACGGCTAGGATTTAAAGTCATGGGTTGTTGTGGGACCGCATGGGGTTTTGGGTCCACGGAAATGAGCGTCACGGACGACGGTGTGATTGGAGCTGAAGGACGAGTAGACCCAGGTCACAACCCGGATCCAGGTTGCATTAACCCGGCTCCCGTTTCGTCGGGCATGAATCTGGCGGAGGCTTTAGCAGCGGAGCGACATTTTCGGGCAGTGCCGGCACGGGAGGGAGGTGACGCGGGGATTAGAGCGACGGGAACGCCGATTAGGGTGTCGTTGATGAGGCTACTGGAGGAGGAAGAAGAGGAGGGGAAAGGTGGCGCGCAGATTGGGACTGATTCAAAGTGCTGCGTGTGCATGGGGAGGAAGAAAGGTGCGGCGTTTATCCCATGTGGGCACACTTTTTGCAGGATGTGTTCGAGGGAACTGTGGTTGAATCGAGGGCGTTGTCCCCTCTGCAACCGTTCAATCCTCGAGATTCTTGACATTTTCTAAGTTCGATAATCATGATGATGGGGGTTGTATGATCAGATACTGATCGCCGACGATGATGGTGCTAGTGCCTCGAGATCATAAGTCATGCACGGCTAAGGCTGACGAAGGGGGAATTTCACTCTACTATAGGAATGGGGGCATATTATATTATATTATATTATATTATATCAAGTACATTCTATTCTACCACTCCTATTTGATTGCTTGAAAGTTAAATGTTTTATTATAACTGCCATTATTCTTTTTCTGCTTCTACTATCTTATTTTCCTCTCTCCATTTTCCCATTTTATATGTATATAAGCTTAATTTGTTTTATACACTCAAGTTATAATACAATAAAATAATTTACATTTGTGACCAATCTAAATTGTCTACATCTGATTCAACAAATAACTCATGTTAAAACTATTATTTTATCTATAAATTCAACTTGAAAAACTATGGAATCTGAATTAACTTAAAAAAAAAAACATAAATATAATTGTTCAGAACCTAAGATAAATTTATCTTCAATTCAGGATTCATTCATTTATTATGTGCATGAACATGATACAACTCGCACGAGGCCCATATGTGCACGACGTTGATGGTGTGTTTTTTAACTGCGGGCCCTGTCCAAAACTATCAATTTGGACCTTCATTAATTGCAAATCCATTGTGCAGATTGTAGGCAGGACCCACTTTAATGGGCTTTTTTAACCCTCAAAAACTTAAGCCCAGTTTGCTAAAGGTACAGAGTCGCCAGAGTCAATGTGTACGTAGTATGAGCCCGTGGGGCGAGGCCGGCGCCCAGCAAGTGACGAACATGAAAGTTGGTTCAGAAAGCCCAGACTGAACTAAACGAGAATCCAAACTCAATCAGAGTCAAAGATGGTTGCTCAGTTCTTGATTATGTGAACAGAGGTTCAATTCTCGTTTATGATAATGGAGTACATTTTATTACCATCCATTTATCTTTTTAAAAAATATCCACGTCAAAAAAATTAGTCGCATTTATTGACAGTGAATAACTTTTAAGAACGAAAATTAATTGCATGTAACGAGACTGATGTGATGAGCAAGTGATCGTTTCTTAACTTAATGTAATAGAAGGAAGCATAAAAAATTCTCGACTCTATGGCTTAAACTTAACTCCATTAATAATTTTATCGGAAAAGTTTAGCCCCCCTTTTATAATGTATTTTTCAATTAATATATGTATTTTTTTAAGTTACACGTATAATTATAATTACAAAAGATATATTTGAGTAACTATGACCAAAACTAATCATTACAAAGTATGATTGATTAATATCATATTATATAAACTAGAATAAATAAAGACTAAAAATTCACACGTAATTTACATAGAATGAGACTCAAACTTAAAATATTAAAATTCTTGGGATCTCAACCTTGTTTTTAAGCTAAGCACTCATTAACTATAATTTTTTAAATTGTTATAAATGATAATTATATTTTTATATCCTCTCATTTATTTTATGTTTTTTTATTTAAAAACAATTTAATGTACTCATCTTAAGGTTGGTTAAATACAAGTTTAAATTATTTAATTTTAATTGAAATCAAATATTATTTTTATGGAAAAGTGAAATACCTCTAATTTTTTAACACTTCAATATGTAATTAAGTTTTCATTATTTTGTAATTAAAAAATATTGAATTAATAAATTTAAAAAATAAATGGATAAATTATAACAAAGATACATATAATTATCTTTTTATTTATATTTTACTTAGTAAATAAAGTGAGTTTATGAAAAAAAAAATTCAAAGCTAAGGGATAAGTAGCATTTTTAAAACCATACATATAAATACATTTTAATACATATTTTACAATACATCTAATATATATTTTTGGTTCAACGCCTAATATAAATACATTTTTAATATCATTTTTACTATTTTAACATTTATAAGTTTCGACTGGTAGGTTATAATAGTTTGTTATATTTTTAAAATCCACCCGTTTTTAAGTTTAAAATATGATTTATTTTTTATATTTTATATAATTAAATATAGTACATTCAATTGCTTATTCTTAGAAATCTAATAAAATATGTACGATGGTAGTAAAGAAATATATAATTATTGAATATTAAATAAAATAACATATTTTATAAATTAAAAAAATTATGGATCCACTTAAATAAATTCAAGTTAGTCATTACAAATGCAAGTGGTTTGATCAAAATTTGAAATCCATATTTCAGTCTACATCGAACTTGAGCAAGTATGACATTGATACCATACATAAACTTTACCTGACCTAGCGTAGGAATACCTTTACTTTAGAGTTTGTTAATTTCAATAATAAGTTTTCTTATTCATGATTATAGCATTTTTTTTTTTTGGGCATCCCTCTTGATTATAACATATTTTAGCATTGTTTATAATATCAAGTCAGTCGTTAGATCGGTCGGATTAAGATTCAGTCGAGTACTAATTCGAAATAAAGGGTTGGATCAGTTGATCAATGAATTAATTCAAATCAATTGAACCGAGTTAAAAACCTACTAAATCGATAATTGAACCGCTTTTCTTTATTTATAATATCTTTATTAATTTTCATGATTTTTTTTATAATTTATTTAATTGAATCACTTGAACAATTCGACCACCTGTCCAGTTTTAAAAACATTAACATAAACAATTTAAAAAGGAAAAGTAGGGTAGAAAATAGAGAAGCTTTCAAGTGTTGCGGTCTACTACTGGGTTGCGATGTTAAAAAAAGGTCTACGGGGCGGATGGCGGTTGCAGTCATTATTCAGATTTTCCTTCCGTAATGCCTCCATTATTTACAGGTTGATAGCTTGAACGACGGCCAATGTTACAAAAACAAAACAAAACAAGACACAACACGGCTGCTCTCTTATTCTCTGTTGTCGACAGACGTTGATGAAGGAACTAAAGTCTAGTTTAAGTGGATTCAAGCTTTGATTTACATCCGAAAAGGACTAAACATAACCCCCAAAAAAAAAAAAAAAAGAGTGAAAGAAACAAAGACCAGGGAATAATCAGATGGGTCCTTGTCTCAGGGAGGGAGCATATCATCACATGAAACTATATGATAACGTGAAGTAAATGCATGCCACAACATGGAAAGTGATGGCCATATAGATCCACCATGGATAAGCACCACCTTACTCCCAAAACCTTATGTATGAAAATTGTTAAAAGAGGAAAAGCATATGATTCTGATGGATCCTAATCATGTCATTATGGAATGGATGCTTTCTTGTAACATGCATAGTACCAGTATGAACTGGGATAAAAGAAACGTCAACCACTACCACAAAGGCCTCTTTTATTTGAACTCAGTAGTGGGTTCGTTCGATTTTGCATCAAACACAACTTTCTTTTCGTTTCTTTTCTTTTTCTTTTTTAAAATATTGTTGTAGCATCTGGAATTCTCTTTCGTCTTTTACGTTAAAATCACTGTTGTCATCATCCCCATCCATTTGCCTAAAGAGATGCCTTATTTGAAGTTTGATCATCCATAAACCAAGCACTTCTTGATGTGTGTTTGTATTCATTTTCAATACTAATCCTCTAATTTTTTATGTGCTTTGCTAGATAATCACCCTTGGCTGAGTTTAGTATTACTTATGCCAAATTAATCTGATAATGGCACACTCGACATAGGTGAAGATTTTATGTAAATACATATATATATATATTTATAAAACATTAATATAAAAAACAAATCCAGCTTTGGTTGTCGTAAAAAATTAAAAAGAATACCTTTATTTTCATAAACATCACATAACGGATTTAATGAATTGTGATATAACATATAAGATTAATAATCGATGTGATGATGAAGATAATATATTATTTAAAACATTTAAAAGTAAATTCATTTAATTTCATTTTGAATGATGTGTCATCATCTGGTTTATTGAGAACGTATAAAATTATAAATTGTCAATGCAAATATAAATTCTAATATATAATGTAATTGAAATGAGATTTATATATTAGATAATTATTTTTAATGTTTACATAGTATTGTCATTCTTGACATTTTTTGGGTCTTAGACAAAATAATAAATTGAACTTTTGGATCCCTTAAAAGTTAGAGAAATTTTTTAGGCCCCTTAAAAGTTGATAAATTATTTGGGCCTCTTTCAATCTTGGACCTTGGGCAATCGTACTTCCAAACGATCCTCAAGACCGGGCTTGAGTATTGTGTTATTATACATAATTTTTACGTGATGTAAATTACATAATATAAAATAAAATAAAATCATATTATAAAAGTACAAAATGGGCTTGGTTGAGTTCAGGCCTTGGGTGTTGAAATTCAAGCTCGGCTTATATTCTAAATAGGACTTTTTTTTTTTTTTGTCGAAACATATTTTTCAAGCCTTATACTTTAATTCAAAAAAATTTAATATTTTGAGCAAAATTTCGAGTTTGGATAAATAATTTGACTCATAAATAGTTTTTCTCGAATGTGATGAAGTGAATTTAGGTTATTTAACTTTAGTAAGTGAAAGAATAAGGTAAAGCCATACAACCTTGCGGCACTGACTCGAAGCAAATAACATGTAGTGTATTTTTATGTTGTTTTATAGTATATAAACTTGTTGGGAAAGCAATAGAGAAAAAGGCCAAAGGGAATCTAATGGGATCCACGTTTCATTAGCCATCATCGAGTCGATAAAACATGGCATGTGCACCATGTACCTAAAGGAATGTCTCTGAAATTCAAGAATTCTCTATGAACATGCAACCATTCATGCACTGAAAATCTACCACTGTTACGGCATATGGGGAACCAATTGGAAACCAAGATGATATCATTTATATACATGTTTATGTATGTGTGTGCGTGTGGGAGATGATTCCAGATGAAGAAAACAACCTAAATTTCAGGCCCAGACATAATGAAGATAAAAAGAATGAAGGATAATATATAGTAGTGAGGAAAATTATTTGCGACAATATTCATTACAAAACATGGATATTATAATTTGATATTTGATGGCAGTGGAACACAGAAGCTAGTAGGGCACGAAAATGTAAGTTCATGGAATCTAGACCTTGATCCAACTCCAATATAATGGTGCTTGACGCACACACATATAACATAAACTTGTAGTTTATTAATTAAATCTTAATTATGCCAACATGATTAGATACCGTTAATCAAGTTAACCAGCATAATACCTGTAGATTATTAATTAATTCTATAAAAATGGATGGATGCATGATTTTACTTTGGCATAATATTTTAGTATATGATGTATGATCTTAATATTGAGCATGTATAGTCCATAAATTCAGTAGTAATCTAAACGATGGACATTGAATTTGGTCATATCGATTTGGTATTAATTAAATTATACCCACTCATGACAATAATAACAACAATCCTTTTTTCTTTTTAAAGAATTATTATGGCGCTGGGTGTTGGCAGTGGGACGATGATTAGATTTGGTAGGTAAGGGTGGTGGTGTATGTTACATACGACGTAGGTAGACGTAGGGAATTAAATAAGTGTTCGCATTGCATTTTCAAAAGGGATGGTGGTGGTGTCAGTGAGCGGTGAGTGGAGATCCAGCAATTAAGCAAATCAGAGAGGTTCAAGGAATTTGACGATTGGACGTTCCCTGGTAATAGATTTGTTTATAGTTTGGGTTGTTGGTTTATATTCGAAAATTTATCATAAAATTTGAGAGGGTTTAAGTAAAAATATTAAGTTCGAAAAAATGAATTTGTATAAAAAAAAATTAGACCCGTTTAAAACACGAGTTTGATTCGGGTTTGAACATTCAAAGTTTGAACTTGACTCGGTCAATTTTAAGTTATAATATTTTATATTATGTTATTTTTATATATTATACAATTTAAAACATATTAAAAAAATAAACATATATTAAATATGTAGTACTTTAATGTAAATATTAAATAATGTTAAGATGTTTATATAACAATTTTTAATAAATAAAAAAATTAAATTATTAAATATTAAATTAAAATAATTTTTTTTTTTATATGGGATTAATGAATTTAGAGGTGGAATGTGGGAAGCTAGTTCATCAATTACCATCCATATTATATATAACACGACAAATGTTACAGATTCCTCTTCAGTCTTCCCCTTGTTTGCCTTCTATTTGTTTTTTCCGAAGAAAAAAAAAAAAACTAGACGTATTGCTTCAAAATTTCTATTCTAAGTATTGCTTCAAAATTTCTATTCTAAGTATTGCTTCAAAATTTCTATTCTAAGTATTGCTTCTTCAGCTAAATTCTCTCATTCACTCTAACATTTATCTTAAAATTTTAATTATAATAATTTTTTATAAAATAAGTGGAACATGAATTAGTAAAATAGGTTTTAAAACATTTGAGGAGACAGAAAACGCCATATATGAACGACATTTTTGTTGATTAATGTCTAACTTAATCTATTAAATTGAATATTATTTTATATATTAAAAAATAAAAATATCTCTTGAAGCTTGGAAATAGTGTTTTTTTCTTACAAGAAAATACACGGCGTAGAGAATTAGAAGCTTTGTCGGTATATAATTTGTTGTTTAAAATGAAGAAGCAAGCATGAGATTTGTGAAGTGAGAGAGGTTTTACTTTTGTGTTTGTCGCGCATAGATGCTGATGTGTTTTGATATCGCCAAACAACGACACGACGTCCCCTTTATCAGTTCGATCATCAAAAGACAGATTAAAAGTACGTAAATTTCTTACAATTTTTCACTAAATTTATTCTCTGCTGTCCTGGTTCATTTCTTTTCTTTTACGGCATGCGCACCTCACTTTTGTTTTGCCTCGAAATGATTGATGTTATTCCCCATAATCAAGGAGAAAGAAAAGGGAAAAAAAATATTATTATTTAAAAAAATTTCATGAGAAGTGTTCATGAATTGGGTCAGATTTAAATATAATATTAATTTATTTAATATTTTTCAAGTTCTATCTGATATGAAATATGGATATAAAATTTTATTTAAATCCGATCATATTGTAAAAAATTAACTCAAATTCATTTTAGACTCGTATATATTATTTTTTCTTTATTAAATTTTTTATATAGTAATCTGAATATTATTTTTATGTTTAAAATATCAGAGTAATATTATATATTTAATATAAATTTATTTTCTTAAATATGTTATAAATTACCTAATATAAAACAGAGGTATAGTTAGTGTGGTTGGCATGAGCCCAATCCCCTTAAAATGAAACAAATATCCATTTAGACCTTTTAAAAATTTTAAAAATTTAATTAATAAAGGTAAAATTATATTTTAGCTCCTTAAAAATATATAAAAAATTGATTTAATTTTTAAAAAATGATAAAATATAAGCTATTAAAATGATGAAATTATATTTTTATTATCGCAAAATTACAATTTAATTTTGATCCCTTAAAAAAATTTCTGGTTTCGCCCCTAATATAAAATATTATAAATTTTAAAATGAGTCGGGTCAGACTACTCTCAAGCCTTGAATGTTCAAGTCCGAACTCAATTCATATTTTAAACGGACCTATATTTTTTTGACTCAAATATATTTTTTGAGTCTAATATTTTTCTAATCGTTTCAAATTTTAAATGAATCTTTAAATATAAATGAATAGTACGACCATGAACCAATCTAACTTCCACACACACCACACAAGTGTAGACAACTCGATGAGAGCATTCTAGGTTTTTTTTTTTTTCCAGTTACTTTTACTTTTAACCTCCCATGTTTGATTGTTTAAGATAACCCAAACGTGTGGAAATTGGGGTATTTTCATCTTTACTCATCCATGCACTAATACGTAAATTAGTAATTATAATATTTGTTTTATATTTGATTATGGAAGGGAAATCCTGATTATCTTATAATTGCCTTTTCATTTAATTATTACTACTAGGTTTTGACTTTTTTGTTTCTTATTTTATTTTTGCCGGAATCAAATTTTTTTTTATTTAACACAAAAAAAAAAAAAGAGTCGACAAATTATTAAAGATAAAAAAGGGAGTTGGCCTGGTTTTATGGTATGTCAAATCGATCGATATTGAAACCTTTACATCATGAATAAAAAGCTACAGTATTATATTCTTATGTGAAATATAACGGATTATATTGAACTAAAACCGTCGTTTCTTATTTATTCCCATATTCGTAAGGTTGGTAATATTTAAAATATGATTCACCGACGATTGATTTGATTCCGGCGGCTTCATACGTGGGGGCGTCTCCTTCTCTTCTTTTTAGCTTTTTTCGTGTGAGAAATATTATGATATGACATATGAAAGTAATCCGAGGTATTAGTATATACCATTAATATTGTTAATAAATCAATGTACGTTTTATTTATTTAATTTTTTTAATAGTTTTAAATATTAATTAAAAATATTTGATATATTTTAAATTTTGTGTTATTTATATTAAATTATTATGTCACATCCATAATGTGGGATAATAAAAAAATATTTTGTGTAATTTTTTTAAATTTACTAAAAAATAATTGGTGATAGAGCGGTAAACTCGTTTATAAATTTATCCAACATATATTCAATGTTTGGATATATTGTTTTTATTTCTTTTATTTAAAGAATATATACAAAAATATAAAAAGAATAAAAACCTCATAACAATAATATTAATAATTATTAATAAAATTTATATTATTATGATATAATTCAATTACGGAATTTGAAAAATTTTATTAGCATCATGAAAGTAAGAGAGTTAGCTATAGTGATGCTTTCTTAGGTGCCCAATTTATTAATTATTTTACTCGTGTTTTAAAACGATTAAGATGATGCCAATATGCCCCTCTAATCAAATATCTAAAACTAATTAAAATATGGACTAAATAAATTCTATATATCGTTTTCAAGTCAATTTTAAAAATATTTAAAAGAATAGATCGATTTCGTGATAAATTCATATAATTAAATGCGTTCTTCAAAAAAACCGTTTAACTAAACGAACTTTTCATAAAATCGATCATTTTTAAAACCGACTTAAAAACTTAAATAAAAATAAAAATTTACATATTTAGCCTGAAATATGATTATACGAATTTCAACATATATTGATAAAGAAAAAAAGAGGGGGGGGGGGAGCGTGCATGGAGGAATAGGAAAGGTCCCTCGGGGTTCGTAGAAGTGGAGTGGAGAAAGCAAGAAATAGACAGGGTAGGAGGGATGGGCGATGGGGTCCTCTCTCAACCAAAGGAATGCCTAGATAAATTCCAATAGCAATTTTTAGACATCAAAGATGGGAGGGGGATGATGCCTCTCCCTTCAACCCCAAAAGTTGGTAAGAGTGATGAGGAGAAACGGGTCCAGTAACGTGTTTACCTGCTTACTTGCGCCACCAGAATTTTGCAAACTGGCACCTTCCCTTCACGATGTTGTTCTTTTTCCTTCTTTAAACTGAAAACGAAAATTGACGCTCAATGTATGAGATTTTTTTTAATTGCAAAAGCAGTCACCGTTTTATCTTATATTTTAATAACGAGGTTGAGAATATAATTTTTATTCGTGAAAAGTGAATATATTTTATAATCAATTGTTTATCTCTTCAAAAAACACTTATAATAAAAAAATTAATCATTACTCTTAATGATAAAAACTATGATTTCAACAAAAAAAAATATTACAAATATATATATATATATATATATATTAAACTTTCCATGCATTCATGCTTATCAATATATAAAATAAAAAATCTCCTTGCATGTATATAACTGTAATTCTCATAGTTTTAATATATTAGGATTTTAAAAATAACTTTCATCGTATAATATTTTAATTTAGATTTCTAAATTAGGACTCTAACTTATCTCTTGTATTCTAGTTGGTGATTATTTCTTATACTATTTCTACAAACATGAATTCTGACTTGCTTTTTCAAAACATTATCTAATCTGACTGTGGCAATCTTATCATTTTGTTCTGCTAAAATTATTTTCCAATTATCAATTAATTGTTTGAATATACATTTGATATTAAAACAGATTTATTCACAAATATTTTTGGACCTTTTTAGTTCACACTCTCTATTTTAGCCTTTGATTTTTTTTTTTAATTTCACCTGTTTTGCACCCCTCCCCTTCCCTCGGATTTTTTATTTAAATAATACAAAAAAATAAATTAATAACCAAAATGGTATTCCCAAATTATTATTTACCAAAATAGTATGTTTAGTTAAGTGGAGGAACTCTAAATGGCGGCACTCAGTGATATTTTTGACACGTATTTTTTTTAATTTTTTTATTATTTTTATATATTTAAAAATAAAAAAATATTATTTTATTAATGGAGGGATTTAAAGTGGCGGCACTCAGGGGTTTTTTTCAAAAAAATATGAGAAAAATACGACAAAAAAAATACCTGACACCCAGTGGAGGAACACAAAGTGGCGGCATTCAGGGGTGTTTTGCCACTTGGCAGCACCCCATTGTGCCGTGTGTGTGTGTTTTTGTGGGTTTTTTAAGAGGTGAAAATTAATTTGAATGGTTGGAAATTTTTTTGTTGGTGATAAAAATTAAAAAAAATAAAATTTTTTGTTATAAAATAGGTAGGAGGGGGGGACCAACGAGGAAAAAAGAAAGAAAAAAGAGAAAGAAAGAAAGAAAGAAAGAGAATGGAAGAAGGAGAAGAAGGGGCAGAAGGAGAGGAAAAAAAAAGGTAATGTGTTTATTTTTAAATTTAATTTTAAAATATTTTAATTTGTTAATTAGTAGTGGTAATGTGTTTGATTTGTTATTATAATTTTATTTGTTTAATAGGTTGATTAAAAGAGTAAATTAAGAGGAGTGGAAGAAATGTAAGTTTAGTTAATATTTTAAGTATGATTAATTTTAAAATATTTTAATTTGTTAGTTAATTTGATTATTTTAAGTTTTTTGTTTTCTTTAATTTAATTTTTAATTGATTTGTTATTTAATGTTGTTATAGTTGGTGAGTAAATTAAGAGGAGAAGAAGAAATGTAAGCTTGTTATTATGTTATTATTAATTTACTTTAATTTAATTTTGCTAGTTAGTAATTTAATTTTGTTGTTAGTAGTAGTAAGTAAAAAATATTGTTCATATTTATTGATTTAAAATTTAATAATGTTTTAATTTCGTTAGTTAGTAACTTTATTATACAAGTCATAAGATTGTTTAATAAAATGTGAAAGAAAACTATTACAAGTGTTTAATAAAATTAACAACAATCTATTTTTAAGTTATAATTAAAATTAGTTACAATTATAAAATTAAAAAATTTAATATTTTATAAAAATAAGAGAGTTTTAATAATTCACAAAAAATTAAACTTGGCTAATTAATTTTCAAAATATAATATACAAAATAATTAATTATCAAAATAATATCCCCATCATATTATTGACCAAAATATAATATAAAAAATAATTAATTATCAAAATAATATCCCCATCATATTATTTACCAAAATGGTACAAAATAAATTATTTTGTACCATTTTAGTAAAGAATAGTGTGTGGATACTATTTTGGTTTATAAATATATATTTTGTATAATTTTAGTAAATAACACATTTTGGTATTTAATTATTATTTTTGTATTATATTGGTAAACTTATGTATTGAACTAATTGATAATTTTTTTTCAAGTTACAGAATGACTTCATTAATTAACTCGGAACGTCCTCACATAGCCAAATCAGTGAATGCAGATACACACCAAGGCAATATGAATGTAAAAAAATAATTATTTTTTCATTATGTCATTCACGATATTATTATTTGTTTACAAAATTAATTTTGGTTATACTAACTATTTTTGTAAATTAACAGGAAGAGCTCGCGTATCGTTCATTGAGGGGTCGTGCACAGGGCCTTAAATTCCCCCCTCATGAACGTCTGCATCCGTACTTGCGGGATGCCGAATTTGCATCTGCAGCATTGATCCAAAAATTTGAGTTAAGATATGATTTAATCAATGCATTGGTGGAGCGTTGGCGCCCAGAGACCCACACATTTCATCTGCCTTGTGGGGAGTGCACTGTGACATTGGAGGATGTTGCGGTCCAACTAGGGCTACCAATCAATGGTGTACCAGTCACCGGTGTTAGTTCGTTTCAAAAGCCGGCAACGATGTGCATCCAGTTACTAGGTCGCTCACCTAGTAATAACAATGACTTCACGTCGTTGTTATTTACATGGTTGAAGAGCAATTTTCATCACTTACCCGAACACGCAACTGAAATGGAGGTTTCTTGGGCCGTTCGAGCCTATATTTTGCTAATGATAGGGGGCATACTCATGCCGGACGCAAATAACAATAAGATCCACTTGATGTATTTGCCTTTGCTAAGAGATTTGCGAAAGATTCATGAATATAGTTGGGGATCTGCGGTGCTTGCCATGCTATACCGAGAACTTTGTCGCGCCACAAACCCTTCTTCCCGGGATATAGGTGGATGCCTAGTACTATTGCAATCTTGGGCACTATATCGGATGCCATTCTTGGCATCCGTTAGGCACCAAACATATGTTTTTCCACTCGTTAACAGGTGATTACCATATACCCTAAATTTTAATAATTTGACATATTTTATTAATTATATTAATCTAACAAGTTATTTTTTGTTTTCTTAGATGGAAAACAAAACCGGGGATCGGGAGGCAGTACACAGTTCTCATGTATCATTTGATGCTAGAGCAATATGCTGGGGAAGGGGTATGTTATTCATTAACATGTTAAATTATATTACTTGACTCGTGTTAATATGGTTGCATGTTAGTAAATTATATTACTTTAATCTTATTAATATTTTGACATGTTATTAATTGTGCAATTCATCTGGACCCTATATATACAGCCAAAAATTACCGCTGTTATTCCCGCCTCAACATTCCTCTACTCAGACCAATGGTGCATTAACACACCGATAATCAATTTTCAAACAGTGGAGTGGTATGCCGGGGATCGAGTACTCCGGCAGTTTGGTTGTAAACAGCCTATCCCGCAGTCGCCATTCTAATTAGGGTCTATCCATGGGATGGATAAGAAGGGGAAAGCAAATTGTGATTGGGGGAGTGTGCATGGACAATATGTTTATGTGTGGAACAACCGAATGACTCGAGTACCTCCGATAGAGTACACTCCGGATTTACAGCCATCGGTGCAGTACATGCAATGGTTCATTGAGTTTGGCCAACCATATTTGATTGGTGCTTCATAGACGATAATTCCCCCATACATGTCTCGACAAGATCGCCCCTATCATGTAGCTCCTGCCCTAGAGCCACAGCCAGTGCCAAAGCAACAAGAAGAGGAGGATGAAGAGGCATTGAATGACGATGATTCTTATCGTCCTGATTTTGCGGGATCATCACATATGCATAGCTCATCAAGCCAAGGATATCAGCCTCAATTTGACGAGCCACTGCAATGCTTAAGCCAAGGATATCAGCCTCAATTTGATGAGCCACCGCAATACTATAGGGAAGGATATCAGGCTGAGTTTGACGAGGCATCGCGATACACTATTTCTCCCGGGCAATACTCTACTCCTCCGGTGCAAATGGACCCTAATGATGGTGATGAACTTGACGAGCAACCTCGACGTAGACGTCGGCAACCACGAAGATATACCCCGAGAACCACACCATCTAATCATGGATACTAGGGTTGTATCTAATAGTGTTTAAATTTGACTGTTAATGAATTATAATGATGAATTTTTCCTCCATAATATACATATATTTTAACCTATTTGATCATTTATTTAAATTTCATAACATTAAACCTATTACTTGAAACCTTAAACCGTAAAGTTGAAAGGGTTAGGGACTTAAAGCGTAATTTTACCATTTTTATTAAGTGAGATATTTTTGAAGAAAAGTGTAGAGAATTTGAGAGATGAAAAATTGGAAGATATATAATTTTTATGCTAAAATGATATTTTAGTCTAATTTCAGAAACATTAAACGAATTATAATTTTGAATTCTTTACCTAAAGATATAAATAATTTAGTGACTGAGACGCAAGTGGACAACATTGAAAATTAATGTAAAAATAAAATTAAGAGGTATATGATGATGAACCGGGTTTAGGCCCTACTTGATCCGGATGACTGCCCAATATGATAGGTTCGTTGAGGGCAATTACGTCGAGTATGCACAGCTAGCATACACAGTCCACACAGTTTGCCCCCGTCTGTTTTCTCCATAATGTCCATTTAGTTGCGGATTCTAGTGATATGAGGACGACCTTTTGGATTCCTCCGTAAACCTTTGTTCGGGATAAGCTCGAAAGTCATCGGAGGTACCTCCCATGTGGACAAGTCAGGCAGGACGGGGAACTCATTTTCCCAAATATGTAACGTACGATGGAGAGTGTAAACGGGGTCGATGAACTGTTCAACATTGAGTGACACGTTAGCACAAGCTGCAATGACATGCGCACAGGGATAACGAAGTGTATCGAACCTCCTGTAATCGCAGTGTCTGTTTTGGAGATCAACCCCGTATGACCTAGGTGGGATACCAGGTCGACAACCAATAGTCTCAGTAACTTGAAATCGTTGAAACTGTCGTGAATATATTTCAACGTTCATCGTCCTCGCACTCTAACGGTTTGCATCTATTGCATTACTGACAACTTTGACAAACACGTGACCGGCGTTCATCTGATCGATTTGTCGCGTTCCCATTACTGGCATCAAGGTAGATAGCCTATAAAACGTAGCGGAGAACACGGATGAAATCTGAAGATGTCGTATTCTCTTGAACACGCCGTTAATCGATTCTGCCAGGTTGGTCGTCATTTGACCATATCGATACCCCTCATCAAAACTTTGAGACCATTGTCACGGCTCCATGGTACCCAACCACTCGCGTAGAGGCTTGTTCGTTTGACCTTCCATGTCACTCTCAAGTCTGGTCATTCTTTGCCGAAATCGGTGTGGCTCTAGCTTGTACGCTGTAGGAATATTAAGAAAACATAAGTTACAGTCTAAAATTAAAACCTTAAAAATATAATTTGGAACTTTATTTTTTTACCCATTTTCACAAGTTGTCTCCGCCAGTCTGCATTCTTATATTCTCGTTGGAAGTTAGACGCAATGTGTCGGCTGCAGTAAACCGATTTCCATGGTACACCAGTACGCCTAATGGCCGCAATAATACCCTTCGCTCTATCAGAGATGATGCAAATATTATCGTTATGAATCACATGCATCCGCAGGTTTCTTAAGAAGAATTCTCAGGATTCCATGTCTTCTTTGTCCACAATAGCGAATGTTATTGGGAGCACGTTTTGATTCCCATATTGAGCCACCGCAATTAGTAAGATCTACGTATATTTCCCGTATAGCTACATTCCATCTACCTGGACAAATGGCTTGTAGTGAGGAAATGCTCGAACGCAGGGATCAAACGTCCAAAATATATACTGAAAAATTCTTCTTCCCGATTGCATGTTGTTATCTGAGCCATAATAAGGTCGTGTCACCAACTCAATCGCAGTCCCCGGTACGTACTGTTGTATTGCGGCTATCCATCCTTGCAGCTCATTGTATGATGCATCCCAATCACCGAACAATTGTTCCATTGCCATCTGTTTCGCAATTCATGCTTTTCGATATGAAACCCGATAATGGAATCGTGATTGCATGTCCACAATCAATGTAGAAACCTTGATGGTCGGGTCGTCCTTAACCATTGGCATGATATGTGTGCAGATGATTCTGGAATCAAGTTTCCGGTGATCTTCTGACAAACGTGTTGAACTGCTTGTGTGAGGCCCATCAATTTTTCTTATCTCTCACATCTGCAACTTCTGCATAAATGCAGCTCGCACCCGCCACTTGCAACCTTCCGTCGACTTCCAGCACTCTCCAATATACAATGTCGGTTTAGACACTGCGACTTTGTAGTCTATCGACACATTTATGCTATATCGCTTAATAGCAAATATGCATTCTTCCTTGGATTCAAATTTTTGGCCCACAAACAACTCTTCACAATCTGCTGCGACGGCCAATCGGTGAGCAGGTACTATTTCAGGGTATTCTGCGAACTCGGCATGTGTCGCATCGGGGTTTATAAGCGACATGTGTGCCCCAGGAGGATTATTGTGCATCACAATATGTGTAACTGGATTTTCGACTGGATTTTCATCGCCATTCGCCCCTTCTTCGTCAATATCATCTGGGACCTCATCCACATCCGGATCACTATCAATATTGACTTCATTATCAGAAGGAATACTACTATCATATCCACCATCTTGATCTGCATCATTCTTGGGTGCAGCAGCATTAAGATCGATGTGTAGCCCACGTACGATTGATTGACTTTCAATGTACGATACTGGAACCACCATACACGGAGTTGAATCTTCATTTTGTACAGGTTCCACATCAACTAACTCAGCAAACAATTGAACCGGTGCATTTGCGTCACTTTGATTCGAACAATAAAGACCGATCATTGTCTCCACGTCTTCGTCGTCTACAAGTTCCATCTCGGTGAATTTGATGGGATCTATCGAAACTGGAAACTTGTAGAAAAGTTTCGAGATCCTTCTTCCACAACGTATAAAAATTTTTGCACTAATCCTTGCTTTCATATCATCAACCGAGATATTTTGACTAAATCTCATTCCTATTTGTTCCCGACAATCAAATATACATCCAACCGATGTTCTCGAAATTACTCCATCAAAATAAATGCATACAAAAAATTGATTATCCATATTCAATAAATCTGTTAAAAATTAAATAAAATTTATTAAATAAAATATGATTTTACCCATTTATATCATACTCAAATAAAATTAAAATTAAACACATTACATTTCTTTCCTTCTTCTTTCTTTCCTCTCCTTCTTCTTTCTTTCCTCTCCTTCTTCCTTTCTTTCTTTCTTTCCTTTCTTTTTTTGCCGTTTATTTGCTTCCCTCACTCCTATTTTATAACAAAATTTTTATTTCATTTAATTTTTATCATAAACACTAAAAATTCACAACCACCCAAATTTATTTTTACAAATAAAATAAAATAAACTCACACACACACGGCACAATGGGGTGCTGCCAAGTGGCAAAACACCCTGAGTGCCGCCACTTAATACTCCTCCATTGGTGCCGCCACTTTGTGTTCCTCCACTGGGTGTCAGGTATTTTTTTGTCGTATTTTTCTCGTATTTTTTTGAAAAAAACCCTTGAGTGCCGTCACTTTAAATCCCTCCACTAATAAAATAATATTTTTTTTTATTTTTAAATATATAAAAAAAATAATAAAAAATTAAAAAAAACACGTGTCAAAAATACTTCTGAGTGCCGCCATTTAGAGTTCCTCCACTTAACTAAACATACCATTTTGGTAAATAATAATTCGGGGATACCATTTTGATTATTAATTTATTTTTTTGTATTATTAAGTAAAAAATCCCCTTCCCCCACTCCGTGCCTATAAATTGCACTTCCGCAGAATCCCATTTCACTCACACCTTGAAGCTAACGTAACCTCATCGATAGAAAAGCTTAGAGAAATCCCCCGGATAAACAAAAAATGGAGCTCACTTTCCCTGTAATCGACCTCTCCAAACTCAATGGTGAGGAGAGAGCAGCAGCCATGGAAATGATCAAAGATGCCTGTGAGAATTGGGGTTTCTTTGAGGTACTAAATGCTATCAAATGTGTATTTTATACAACTTTTACTCTGTTGATTCATTGGTTTTAATGCTTCTAATCTTTTTGGGTTATGTTTGTTTACTCTTTTGTTGAAAAGTTGGTGAACCATGGAATATCTCATGAGCTGATGGACACTGTGGAGAGGCTGACAAAGGAGCACTACAGAAAGTGCATGGAGCAAAGGTTCAAAGAAGTGGTGGCCAGTAAGGGTCTTGAGGCTGTTCAATCTGAGATCAATGACATGGATTGGGAAAGCACCTTCTTCTTGCGCCACTTGCCTGAATCTAACATGTCTGAAATTCCTGATCTTGAAGAAGATTACAGGTCAGAGTTCACTTCCTTTTTCGTATACTGTGTCAATAATGAAAAATGGCCTTATGTTTAACTTTTTCTTTTTTTTTTCGGGCAAAAGAAAGGTGATGAAGGAATTTGCAGTGGAGTTGGAGAAGCTTGCAGAGCAACTTTTGGACCTGTTGTGCGAGAATATGGGGTTGGAGCCTGGTTACCTGAAAAAGGTGTTTTATGGGTCCAAAGGGCCAACCTTTGGTATCAAGGTCAGCAACTATCCTCCATGCCCCAAACCAGACCTAATCAAGGGACTCAGGGCTCACACTGATGCTGGTGGAATCATCTTACTCTTCCAAGATGACAAGGTCAGCGGCCTTCAGCTTCTCAAGGATGGTCAGTGGATTGATGTTCCTCCTATGAAACACACTATTGTCATCAACCTTGGTGACCAACTTGAGGTATACCAACCAAGCACTCACCTTTTATTCACACTAATTCCAATAAATAAAAATAATAAGGCTATTTGGCTACGTACGGAATATGGAATAATATTGCAATTAATTAATTTCTTTATTGCATAAAGCACAAAGCCTATATATGCAAGTGGGAGAGCAAAAGTTATTCCAAACTCGATCAATTCCAGCGGGGGACTAATAATTATTTTATAAGCCCCATTCCTTGATATTTTTGCTGACTATTTTCATCTACTTGAACCAGGTAATCACAAATGGTAAATATAAGAGTGTGATGCACCGTGTGATTGCTCAAACAGATGGCACCAGAATGTCCATTGCTTCCTTCTACAACCCGGGCAGCGATGCTGTTATATATCCAGCACCAGCTTTGCTGGAGAAAGAAGCTGACAAATCTCAAGTGTATCCCAAATTTGTGTTTGAGGACTACATGAAGCTCTATTCTGGCCTCAAGTTCCAAGCCAAGGAGCCAAGGTTCGAAGCCATGAAGACCGTGGAGTCTGCAGTTAACTTGGGTCCTATTGCAACTGTCTGAGTCCTTCAGTGAGTGAAGAGCGATGGGTTTTAATTAGCAGTGTGTTCCTGTTAATAAGTTTAGTCGGCTGATGGATAAATTCTGTTAATTATAGTTCTGGAATTAGTGACTGCCTGCAGGTGTGGAGCTTAGTAGTTTAAAATAAGCTGAAAAAGCTTGAACTCTGTTACATATGGTGCCTGGTCGCTAGTGGCTGTGCTTTTAAATCAGATGTTTTGGCTGTCGGAAGTGACCAAATTATATTTGACATGAAAAATTGTCCTTAAGATTCTGTTTTTGGCTTTATTAGGCTCATTTTATATACTTTGTGCCGGTGGGTTCTCCTTTCAACACAACAATTTGTTGCTGCCAACTTGCCATTCTCATATTATTCCTGTAAGAAAGTTTACCAAACATTTGGTTCCAGCACTTAAATATCTCCACCAACTGCTTACTACAAGGTCAGCTCTAGGGTTAAAACCTGGATAGCCCTTCCCTTCAATAAAGAGAGCTAGAGTTGACCATCGCCAAAAGCTGTTCTATGAGCAACGGCTGTCAAATTTATAATAACAGCATAGAACTCACATCTCCGCTTTTAAAGGAAAGTAGAGAAATATCTATATCATCTTTCCGTCAGCCGATCAATGCTTATTATGTTGCTTAGATCATAATCATTATGTTCCTTGGATCATAATCCAAAGGTGAGCTAATCAAGGCTAGGGCTTGTAATATCCACACAAACTCCAAGTGGAAAACTGATAGAATCCACTAAACTCGATGATAGGAAAGTTCTCAGCAAGATAATAATGAAGTAACGTAAATTTAATATCATGATAATGGCCTGTTTTTCAGTGTCCGTTAATTATATAAATTGATTTCCTTTTCATATGTTCTTCGCGGGGCACCTTGGTAATCCCAGTTTACATGTTATTTTAATGCTTGAGTTCCCTAAGTAGCATATCTAACGAGTGTAATACCCTTTCAACCTCCAACTTAGTTACCCGAAATCCAAACAAACATTGATTAACGTAAACTCTTTGAATGAGAAAGTGACCGGGACACTTATCCGAATAAAAAGAAAAGAAACCCCAAGGAGAATCAAAAAGGCAGTTTCAAGGTCACAGTCGCCAAAAAGTTATTGTTTTTTCTCTCTCTCTTTTTTTTTTAATCTTACTGTGGAAAGTGGAGGATAGGTAGACAAGGTGACTAAAACAGATACCAAAAAATAAAATAAAATTTGCAGCAATATATTTTAAAGAAGAACCGATCGGAGGAAAAAAAAACTCAACCCTTACCGCTTCATCCGTTTGACAGCAAAGGACACGAGAATGGGGAGATTAAGGGAATCTAAGCTCGGAATTCAAGAAGCACCCGCCAACAACAGTCAAACAACGAAGTTTGCCAAAGAGAGATTTCAAGTGTTGATAGTCGGAAAATTCCAGAAAAGGCATTCATGTAAAAAATGAACATGTCACAATTTCCGACTTGACTGTGCAACAGTTAGGCATAAACAAACCTATTAGTAGAGACTATGGTAACCAGCCAAAAATATTAATAGGGCATGGATGTAAGGAAAAACAGCTAATCAGGCATAATAGAGACAGACACACACAATAGGTAAACAAATGAGATGGGCATTACAACCACACATTAAGTAAATATCAGATGAGAAAAAAAGGGATACGCTGTCTGTCCATGAGCTACTTGTCACCCTAGACAGCACCGTGCTGCTTGGACCACTTTCTTTTTTGGTACTTTGACACATGTATCAACATGTCATAATAACGTACACCAGCATGTTCTTTGTTGATCGAAAATAATGTCGATTATTATAGCGAACTTGACTTCTGAGCCTTGTTGGAGTTTATGTCATCCCCCAGAAGGGCATCATTCAGTGTGAAGGTGTGTTGGTGGTGTTGGGAATGATGAATAGAACCGCTAACTAATTCCACCAACACCACCATCCTACTTTTTGCCTTGGCCATCATGAATTGTTTCTCTGCCCCCTAGTCAGTTAGAATCTAGAAGCAGGTCATCATCATTATTTCTCAGTGCATAGGTAATTAGAATCTAATCTAATATAATGTTTATAGGCTACTGACCGGAGTTTCACAAACTCGCTCGGAAATATGGTAATTACCGAGCACGTAGTAAATCCGATTCAATTGGATACTAGTATTTATTTGCATGGTGAACTTCTCAACAAGTCAGCATCATAGAATGGACAAGGGAAAACTCTATTATCTGCGGATCGGTAGCCAATTGAAGGATCAAAGTGGAAAGGTTTGGTCTAGAAGAATCTAAAGTTTGGAAATCTGATTGTATTGTAGAGCGCATTTGGGCTATATTTTGTAACCCCGTTTAATATGTTGGGGTTTTTACTTTTAAGTGTGTCAAGCTGGCCATTATTGACAGATTGAGTACAGTAGCTATGACCTGGGGGCTTCATGCTCATTCTACAAGTTGCATTTTAATGTCAGGAAGAAGAACAAGGTGGGATTCACTTATTCTCTACTTTGCGATTTCTCCAGGTGGCTAGAGTACTTAAAAACATTTAACAGAAACAAGTCCTTAATTAGTGGGAAATAATGATCTGAAGTGAGCTTGTTACAACTTTGAGGGGGAAACCCTTGTAGACTGTACCCCTAAACTACGTCGTGTATGCTTATACCGTACCAGTGCCAGTTCATGTTGTCGGATTTTGAATGCAGCTTCATTTTCGTCCACCAAAAAATATTAGGCCTCAAACTCTAGTGCCCTGTATAAATGGATTAGGCCATAGCCCATTCAAACTTTAATAATTAAAAAAGGATTAGATAAGCCGTTGGCAGCAGCGTCTCTAGGGTTAGGCCTCTACAGATAAAAGCACCATCCCTGCTGCCAATGCTTCACTGTTCTTATTCTGCTCGTTTCTGTCGCTTGTAGAATTTATTGCGTCTGTTTTTGCTCTCTTTTTTTTTCTTTTTTATGGGGTTCTTTTGCTTTATTCAGTACTTAGACTTTGGTCGGAAAACCTCTGTCCGGTTTTAAAAGTGAGGAGGCGGCTTATAAGATTGTCTCTTCATAGGGAAGAACATTGAGGTATATCAAAATCGAAGGCCGAGATATCGTTTCAGTCGTCATTTCTCCATTGACGGTCTGATTGTTGCTTGTCCACATTTGGTTTTGGTTCTACCCTTTCCCTTCCTTTCCTTTCCTTTCCTTTCGTTGTTGCATCTTGTTTTCTTATTAAACTCTAAAAGAGCAAATGTGAATCCAGCTACGCCGGGTCTTCATCGCAAAAACCCATGCGGGTTATTCGATTGTGTACCTACGTTTGATTCGAATCATGAGGGTAACCCTGTTTATCAAGCGGGAATCGAGTAATTTACTTGAACGACTTTATTATAAAAGTACAAAAGAAAAGAAAACCGCGTATGTGATACAGCATATGAGCTTAATCAACTGTTCAACATTGGTTTCAAATATAATTTATTTCTGAAAAACGAAAAGAAATGACTTGGATCTTCTGCAAGACCTGCGTCCAATGTTTTGACCCTTAAAAAAGGTTGCTATTTTGCCCCAGTCGAGAGAAATTTTGACAAATGAAAAGCCATTTCTAGTTATTGCTCCTGTCTAACAGGAAACCTTTCCCCTAAGCAGGGAGGGTATACAAATATGAAAACATTAACTTTATAGATGAGTCAAAGACATAAATTGGAGGGAGCTATGCAATTTTCTTTTATGCTCGTACTATACATGTATTTCATCTTTTACACTATGTTTGTAAGACTCAAGTGAGTTCATTATCTATTTCTCTCTACTGTCCTGATTTGCTTCACTCGAGAAGGTGTTAATAGATTTCTTTATGCAGTCTACAATGCCTTCACAATCTGCTTCAGGAATCATGCAATCAGGCATGTCTTCAAAGCCATCTTCTTCATATGAATGTGGAGACCGAAGGTTTCCATGAGTCTGACAAGCCTTCATTGTCTTGCAATGTTCAGCTTCATCATCTCTTATGTTCACAAACACATCATACAAATTCTCTGTAGATACGGACATGAAAAATACAAAACCACTCATTAGCATTGGATTTAGTGGTTGTAGCACTGTTAACACCTATAGGCCACGCAATGAAACAAAAGTAAGAAGAGGAAAGCAAAATCCTGAACTTCACCTATTTTTGGTCTTCGTGAACAGGGTGCTCTATCAGTTTGAAATTCATCTGGGCAGAAAATTGAAGAAATTGTTAGACCCCAATATGGCATATTATAAGACTGAACCATGCAGTTTAAAAGGAAATACTAACCGAACAAGTATAAATCATCTCCGGTATAGTACTTTATAGCAACCTCGGGAGCAGGCTTCTTCTTCAACTCATCTAAAAGAAACAAAAGGAATATATCAAGTCAAGATTGGTGAAGTCAGTTACAAATAATAAAAAATAAAATGCATATCTACTATGCTATCATAGTGGAGATTATATTTGATGCAATGCAACAATCTATTTTCAGAATGGTCAAGAGCAATTACAGAGCAAGCAATTCACATATGCAAGATAATTGGAAACTAGAATTGTTGCCAAACTTGTGAGAAATGATACATTTACAAACTGCAAGCTAGATAAGATAAGATGAATGACAAGGAAATAGGAATCTGACATCTTACCTCCTTGGGCCTTGATAAATTTATCATAGGTTTCAAAGGCATGACTCTCTACACATTCAGAAAAATGATCTGCAGTAGTCATGAAACCAAATACATCAAATTAAGTACCATAGATGAATGAAAGTGAGCAAGTTTAAATCTTAATCACCCACACTACAGCATGTATTTCATGTCCTACGCAATTAGAACTATGTTACTGTAAACTAAAATTGAGGATAAAAAAAAAAGACTCCAAGAATACAAAAGCATTTTCTCTGTATGATGAAATCACAAAAAAGCAACCAACAGATTAGAAGTTTTAGGTGTTTGAACTGAGCAGAGGTTAAGAAATGTAAAATATTCTCTTTGGTCCTTTCTTGTTAAAACTGGTAAAATAGGTTGAAAATAGGGTAGCAGGGGATTGGATGTATGCAAGAAAGACTACCAACAAAGTTAGATAGCAACTTTGGTCTCAATAACTGCTTATTTCCAGCAATAGGTTTTCCCTACAAGCTCATTAGTAAGGGGATTTAATGGAGCTGAAAATGTCCTTTTATCATTCAGGATGAAGAAGCCAGAAGAATGAAAACAGGTGTGCGTGTGCACAAAGGGGCATTTGCAAAGTGAAAGCCAGATAAATGTACTCACATGCCATTCTTGGGCTTAAGGTATACATGAAGACTGTCATGAAATAATAAAAAATTGCTATATGTTGAGCAAGAAATCGGTCAAACCACCAAGAATTCCCACCCAATTCCTGAAACCAAATATGATAAGAAAAGTCATCTATTTGAGGCACAATATTACAAGAACAATAGGGTCATTAAAGAAACCATCCATCATCTTCACTGTCTATAATTTTCAATTTTCTATGCAACTCACTCTAAATTATGTCATGCTAATCAAGATTATGTTCACAAGTGGTTCAACCATTATAGGACCTTACTTCCATGATAAGCAGGTGGTGCATCTCGTTCCAGCTCTCAGCAAAATGCACTTTTAGATAGTCAGCTCTCCTCCACCAACCAAAACTTTCATACATGTGCAGGACAGATATAAAGGCTGTCATAAAGACAAAAAAAAAACCCCGAAATATCAACAAAAACTCTTCCAAGTAGATGAAAGATACTATCAGAAAGCTCAAGCAAAATGTTAAAAATAATAATAATTTCCCCTAAATGGCCAAAAAGATATAGATAAGGTGTTGCACCTTACTGGTGAATCAAGTGAATAAAGGATGTGAGAAAAAAGTCACTGACCGAAATAAGGAACTCTGGCAATTGTTTCCAACACAAAAAATCTGGCATAATCTCTATCAAGATACAACGTATCAAGTATCTTTATAACTGAATCCTGAAGAAAAATAATAACATCAATAACAAATCAAATTGGCTGAACAAAATGGGTTGAATTATACTAATTCTAACAGAAATTAACACAACCAAATATATATATATACATATATAAACCAATTTACCGTGAGGAAGATATTCACAGATTGTTCAACCTTGATGACCCATCTCTCCAAACTACTAGATGATGAATTCCCGCGAGATTCCTCTACTTCTTCAATTCCATTTCCTGGGAAACTCGTCGTCCGAAATGATTTTTCTACGACAACATCTTCTTCGTCTTCCTGCAGGATAGTTGCTTTCACTGGATGCAACTTCCTACAATTAAAAAAAAAACCATAAATAAATTTTATTTTCTGATCATTAGAACGTGGTGGAAATGAAGGGTTGGTCGAAGAAATTTACCTGGATAGCGGTGGAACGGAAGGGGTGGAGTTGCGACGCAAAGGGTTTTGGAAGCTGGAAGGAAGAGGGGTTTTAGGACGTCTAGCATTGAAGGAGGAAAAGGGTGCCGAGATAGCAAAAGCCGATGAAGAGAGACTCATCGCTTAAGAGTAAAGAAAAATGGTAAACTGAGAAAGGCGAAAGTGGGAATTGGCGATTGACAAGTGAAAGCGTTAGTTTAAGTTATGGTTTGTCGACATCCAGTCCTCCGGCTGCCAAAAGCCGGTTCGATGGGCGCATATTCCCGGGTTGTGCCAACTGTATACGACTTTTATTTTATAATTGAAATGGGTTTTTCGGCAGGCTTTTGAGCCCGTTACTGAACATAATGGGCTATGTTGAAGGCCTTTCGTGCGTTTGTTGGGTTCCCATAGGACCCTCCACCTGCTTGTTCGGTAATAATTTTTGCAATAAATATTTATTTATATTATTATTTAAGCTTATAAATAAATTTGTGTTATGAGTCCATCCAACATTAAATCAATTGAAAATTTATTAAAAATTATTATTTTTACAAAATATTAAATATAAATACGAGATTATTTTACCCATCCAACCCAAAAAAAAATAATTACAAAAATAACTTAAATTAAAAAATATTCACCAAAATATCTGAAATGATCAGTGCATTTGGATTTTGGTCATCTAATAACCGGCACCCCTTAAAATTCGAATCAATTATTGCCTAATGAATGTGTCAAGCTTAAGAAATGATTTATTTGTTTTGGCCATCAAATGACCGACATCGAGATTTTTTTTACCCCGTATCATACTAGTATATGATTTTACCAGTATTTGGAAAAAAATTAGATTTTGACAATTTAATGACCGATATCAAGTCCCATCACAGATAAAAAAATATTTATTTGAATTTTGACCATCTAATTATCGACACCAAATCCCATCATAGATAAAAATAATCTTTTTAATTTTCGCCTGTAGATGACCGACACTATTTTTCGAAACTTAAAAACTTTTTCTGATTTTTTAAGACATTGATTTATTAATTATTCGTAACCCAAAAAATCTATTTAAAATTAAACTTTTAAAGTTTATGTAAAATAAATTATCTACCTACTCTTCACTAATGAATAATAACATTTTACTTTTAACATGTTTTCTTTTGTACTTTTAAGCTTCTGTATGCCGTGTTCTTTAAAACATTCGAACAGTGGATGATAAATGTTGTTTAAAATTAAAGTAAATTTATAATTTATTAAATTAAAATATTTTTAATTAAAATATTTAAATTACACATGGGTTTAGGGATATATACTATATATTTATTAGGGGGTTTAAGTCTATTTAATTTTTTTTTTTCAAATCCATGTCCACGACTTATTTATTAGTTGGGGGTTTTATTTATTAAACAACAAAACACCCATCTCATGGTTTATATTCTATTGGTTACGAATGAATTAATAAATCAGCATTTTAATGTAACGATCCAAATATTAGTGGTGTCAGTAATGAAAGTTTCGGGACTTCATTTTCGTAAATTAGACTCGTGAATATTTTATTAACTATTTACTGAGGTTAAATTAGAAGCCGATTGAATTTTGGGATAAATCATTTTACTTAACTAGTAAGATCAGTAAAAGTGTAATTGTTATAGTAATTTTTAATTAAAACATGGGCAAGGGACTTAGCTAGCAATTAAATCATTATGCTAATGATATTGGAAGAATGATGTTGGCTAGTGAATGACTTAAGAAAGTACGGTGGCTGCAAGAAAAATGATTGGTTGGCTTAAGGGAAATTAATTGATGTAAAAAGAAAATTTAAAAGATTTAGTGGATAATAACACCAAATGTTAAGACAGTGAAAATGTGCATGGGATTGGGTTTTTTGTAAATTTAATATGTTTAAATGGTGAAATTGTAATTAGAACATTATCCAATACTCGGTTCGTTAGTATCTAAAACTACCCGTCCAACAAATTTAAAACCCTAAACTTACGGTTCCACCAACTTGGACAAAAAGGTTTACGTGTACGGAAATTGCATATAAATAGAGCGTTGAGACACGTAAGACAACTCACTCTGATTGGAAATGGCGAAGATGATGGATATGGAAACCAAGATTGGGAGGAGATTTGAAGGCAAAGTTGCAATCGTCACCGCATCCACCCAAGGCATCGGCTTCGCCATCGCTGAGCGTCTCGCCTTGGAAGGAGCCTCTGTTGTCATCTCTTCTCGCAAGCAGGTTTCTTTTTGCGTTCCTATCTTCCCCGCCTAATTCCTTTCTATTCTCTTCAATTTTTTGCTTCTCCTAAGAATAGAAGGTTTGAAGTCTTTCGTGAAATTTTGAATTTTATGATTCATGATCTGTTGATTTGTTAAGGTTAAACAATTACCGATAGCAGTTAGACTGTCTACGGAATTTTAAGTAGGATAGGAAGTTTCTATGGCACAACTTTAAGATTTTCATTTCAATATCGATTTCTGTTTTTCTTTTTTTTTTCCCCTTTGCATAACTAGTTAAAAAGGTTAGAATTTTGAATTAAAATTTCTTTTTTATTCCTTCTAAATATAAGGACGGGGTGATAGATGTTTGTGCTTTCGGTGTGATTGCAGAAAAATGTGGATGAAGCAGTTGAAAAGCTTAAAAACAAAGGACTTGAAGTGTTTGGAGTGATTTGTCATGTCTCAAATGCACAACACAGGAAAGATCTTATTCAAAAGACTGTTGATGTTAGTATATGTTTATCCTATCTTTTCTGTTCTTACTAATTACACAATTATCATTGTCCTTCTATATGATTTTCTTCTGAAATTGGAAAGTTCTAAATTCTAACTTAAAAGTGTCTCAAATCCTTACTTTCTGGAAATGCAAATGCCATAGCAAGCTCAACCGAGTGTTTTATCTATCAAGGACATCTTTATATCGGTCTATCCTAGTAATTGGCATAATAGTCGATTTAAGAATCGCCGTTTTGTTTCAGAAATATGGAAAAATAGATGTGATTGTATCAAATGCTGCTGTAAATCCATCTGTGGATCCCTTGTTGCGAACCTCGGAATCTATCCTTGACAAGCTCTGGGAAATAAACGTCAAAGCAACTGTACTTCTTCTACAGGTAAATGTTTTGGGTGAAGAATAATGTTCAGAGTTAAAAGAACATACAAGGGTTCAGGGTAGTTTATATGATGCATGACTCATTATGATCAGATTATTGTTGTTGCATCTTCTGCTAGTCTTTTACCTTTTAAATTACGCGGTGGGCTAGCCATATCTTGCCATAGCAGCTTACTTGGTTACATTTCCACAATCTGTATTTGTTAATCCTTGACCATTGTTCAAGGAGGGAACATGACTTACCTTCTTTGTATATCTATTGCAGGAGGCAGCTCCTCACCTCCAAGAGGGTTCATCCATTGTTATTATTTCCTCAATTGCTGGCTATAATCCACAGCCTGCTATGGCTATGTATGGGGTAACTAAGACAGCACTTTTTGGATTGACCAAGGTTGGTGTTAGGGTTGTATTTCATCATATGCTAATTATGTTTTCAAGATTTTCTACAACCACGAGGTTTTTTCATCTTCTGAACATCACATTAACATGTTTTAGGCACTTGCAACTGAGATGGCCCCTGTTACTCGCGTAAATGCTGTCGCTCCAGGTTTTGTTCCTACCAACTTTGCAGCATACATCACAAAAGATGAGGGTGTGGTAAGTAAATGGTGTGATTCTTATTTTCGGTTACACTCTTGGCTGAAGGGACGCCTCTTGTAAATAACTGAAATTGAGTTGCAATGATGCAGAAGAAGGTTAATGAGGAAATGACCTTACTTGGAAGGCTTGGTACCCCAAAAGACATGGCTGCTGCAGCTGCTTTCTTGGCATCCGATGATGCTTGTTATATTACAGGGGAAACTCTAATAGTGGCAGGGGGAATGCCCTCTAGACTCTAAGGATACTTCTTTTACTAGCTAATAAGTCCTTCCCTTACAGGAAATAGAGATATCTCGTCCATTGTACCTTATTTTTTATAGCTAGAAATAATTGTCGTTAATGGAACAGCTCTGATGGAGATCAATAAATTTAATAGGCTTCTCTTTCAATTTTATAACCTTCTAGTCTTCAAGTGTTTAATTTGTCTTTGCATGCAATTGATTAGCGGGAAATGGAAGATGGTACTGGCACGGTGATATTTGGAACCTTTCTTTCATTCTTAAACAATATTTACATTATGACATCCAGTTGCAAAAAGAAACTCGTATGAAACGCCACATATTTACACCGGGACAACATCATCATTCTGGGTATCATCACATGTCAAAATAAGACCCTCCACATATGTTGGGAGGAGGCACCTGCTCCATTGACACCCTGTTGAGATAGGTTCTGGTGGTGGAACAATCATGAGCACGTTATCATGGCGCCGCACAACTCCCATCACACTTACGGTACTCCCTTCTTTTATGCAACTGTCACAACAAACGCCCTCTTTTATCAGCACTGGACTGAAAAATTACTCATAATGATACAACTGAGGTTCATTATAATCCAAAAAAAAATGGCATACCCTTCCTTTAGGCGCATTATACAATCATCACTAGAGAGATTGCGCTCTGCTAGCCAACGTAAAAAGCTTGGAAACGAGTCTCTGTTTTCCTTTGTTACATCAAGTACTGTAGCTGGTTTGATCAAAGGAGCAACCTTAGATCCATAGCCTGCTTTGACTAGTGCTCTTAATCCAGATTGGAAGTCTGATATGTAGAAATCAGCAACAAATTTCTGTTCACAATAAGAAAGAAGGGGTTGTTGCTTTGGCTAAACAGCAGTGTCATTGATTCTGAATATCTTTCTGATCCAAAACGTACCTCAGAATGTTTACATCCCCAGGAGAAGCAACGTTGCTTAGAATTTGCAGATTTCCCACCCCATCCTTTATACTCGTACAACTCTGTGGAAACATATACACATCTAGGCTCCCTCTGGTAAGATGACTCCAATGGAATGCCGCCACAGGTGACAACCTACAATTTATTAATTATTTGGGAAATTAATGAAAAAAAATTAAGGGTCAACTAGGAAACTTAAAAAAACATTAATTTCAGCTTTCATCCTTAAGATCGCATAACAAAGAACAACTCGATTTGAAGAAGACAAAGTCCATAAGAACAAAATGACTGTAGGCTTCCACTGTTAATACATGTAGTTCCCAGCATAATGCTGTACCTTACCAGTGTATTTGGCATGTGAAGCATGCCTCCTAATAAGCCCCATGATCATGTGCACAAAATGTAACACAAATGCGATAACCCTGTCTTCAGTTGAGTACAGGAGCACCATAGTATCAATATATGATGCAGGTGATAAATATGTCTACGCAAACTACCTATAATTGGTTCAGCATTATGTATAGTCCTTTGAATAAAAGATCATGAGACCTTCAAATCAGGAAACTGCCAACTGGTTATGCTCACAGGTAGAGGAAAACAACTAATAGATTAAGCATTTAACCCATAAAAGATTAAAAAAGTTTTCCAGCAAAGAACATGCACTAAACCCCATTTAGAGATTGCTTATAGGAACAAGGGCCTTCATTTGCAAAACACTATAAGATGGCTAGACTTGGACACATACAGTTAGTTTCTGAGTTCTGATCGGACCTGAACTCCCATCGTCACTGACAAACATATCCCCCCAAAGCAGTTTCATCTAAAACTAAAACGACCAATAATAAACAAATACCAAAATCAAAATGGGTGAGTTTCAGTCTCTCCTATTGAAACATTAAAACAGGACATAAATATGTGTTCAATTCCTGTATATTAACAAACGATTCCAACTCTGAATCTTATAAGAACGATTAAACCAACTGAATGAATCCAGAATCTAACTCATCTAACAAATGCAAAAACAAAACTCCTAGATAACAATGACAAAAGATGAATCACCATAAGAGACATTTATCAAAATGGTTATTAAAATCACAAAATAATAATAATAAAACTTACCCCTGTAACTTTAATATATTGGCCATCAACAGCACCTCTAAGCTCAGCACCTGGGTACCTCTTCACGAACCCAAATAAGCCTTTCCTTCCCCAAATACAGTTCCAAACTAATCCCAACCCCATGGGTGCCACCAACGCACTTACAGCCCCAAGAACCACCACCTTCTTGATGGCTACCATCAGAAACGCACCCACCAACAACCCCATCGCCGCCACCACCATCACCACCCAAACCACCGCCTTCGACAGTCTAAACCCAAATCCCACCCCTTCCCCGAGACTAGTCACTGCTGGTCCGTACCCTGCTTTCCCCGACAAGGCAGCAGATTGCCCCGCCTGATCGAGCTGCCCCGACCTGCTGGGACCGGAGCTGAGGGGACCTGAAGTGATGAGCCCAGTGGGCTGAAGTGGCATGGTCCCAGAAGATTTCCGGATCGGGCCCGAGTTAGACCCAGATCGCATGGATCCACTGTTGGGCTGAGAAGAAGAGGAAAAGCGTGAGGGTTGCAAAAGCTGTGGCTGCTGCTTGGAGTTAGGGTTTGAGTTGGGATTTGAAGGTGGAGCACTGGACGGGGAATGATCAAGCACTGGGATGTCGAACATTTTGCCCAGCTCTCCGGATTTTTTAACGTCACCGCCTGTATAAGGTACTGCCCGCAACGGCATTGTCGGCTGCCTTTCTTTCAGCTGCTCCGGCCTCCCCGACACTATGAGCCCATTGCTTAGCTGGTGAGACTGAACCCGTGAACCCATCTTTTCCTTCCTTTATTTTTTTATCAACTTAATCAATCTATTTTAGCTATGAATATATATATAGAGAGAGAGAGAGAGATTGGAGGGAGGTCGCAGAGACTAGAGAGAGTGGTGAAGGGAATGATGCAGGAAGAGGAGTGAAGCGGGTGAAATGAGGAAAGTGTGTTGGATGAGAGCCATAAGGACATGTGTGTCGTTTTGTGTTTCAAATGACGGTGCTGCTCTGCTCTCTTCGCTGTTTTGAGCTTTGCTTTAGCAAGTGCGACAAGGAGCACGGCCTACAGTATGGGTCCCCACGCTTCTCTTCTCTTTCTTTTCCCTGAATTCACTTTTTCAATTCTTTTTCTTATAGAATAATGAAATCCAGTTCTTATCCCTAGTGATGGCTACTACCCGTAGCCTGTCAGGTTGTTGTCTAGCAACCACCGGTGGCGTTGTATTACACTTGAGGGTATACAACCACCGTCGTGTTTACCTGCACGGTAAACCATGTCACTCATAATATTAAATGCAAATAAAGCTTTGTAAGGAGCTGTGCATGGTAATGGAATAAATGAGAGCGGGGGAATATGGAGAAAGGCACAGAGATGGCGGTTAGGGTAGGGATGTATGCGAGTGAGAGGGGGACCCTCAAAGCCTGGAGAGAAAGGTTGGCATTGAATTGAGGAGTGAAGAGGGTTCCTGTTACTAATACTATCGCAAGATCTTCTAAAAGTAGAATCTATCATTTCATTTTTTTGTACAATCATTGAACGGTTTAGGATAATCCATCACAATCACAATCACAATCACCACCACCACCACCACCGTCCCAATTCTTTATTATTTTCACAACCTCCCTTTCTTCTTCCATTTCTTTACCACTGCAACCACTTGCCATTCATCAAATGCATTTCACATTTAATTTTAACGCTAAGGATATTTTCAATTTTATATATGGCTTTTTTAAAACTAGAAGTTAGTAATGTTATAAATAAATGTATTATACTTAAATTAAATTGAATTAATTAATTAATCTCAAATGAATATAAATACATGTTATTATAAAACCATAATAATAATAATAATAATTGTATTTAGTGGTGAGTGTTCCATCAAATCGAATCGAATGAAAAAATTTCGAATTAATCAAGTCGACAAATAATAATAATAATTTTGAATCAAATCGAATATATTTGTTTGAATTAAATTAAAATAAATGATTTTGGGTCTTTGTAGTCACTGTCACTCATCGTAATCAAATTTGTTATTAACTTTATCCCTCATCATATATTTATTAATCTTTTATATACAGAGTAGTTTCTTTACTTGCTTAATTGCTTCAATTATATTTTGATTCTTGTAATCAAGTATTTTGAAATTAAAAAATATATTAAATGTAAAAAATGTGATTTTTTAAATAAAATTTTTTTTAAAGATAAAATGTGAAATTGATACCCAAATAAAATTTTAACACGAATATTTGATAACATCATCAATAATTCAATTTTAACATAAATTAATAAAGATTCAACATGGTTAAACAACTCAATAATATAAATAGTTTGGGGAAAAATAAAAGGGTTTGGGGTAACAAAGGAAAATATTATAGTTTGGTATTTGTTTTATTCGAATTATCCAATTTTAAAAACTCAGCTTGACTCGAATTCGAAATTTAAAAAAAGTGAGTTGATTCGATTAACTCGATTCGAATAATTCAAAATTTAAATTTTTTTTATTTTTCGAATCGAATCGAATTTTACTCATCCCAATTATATTGCATTAAAATAATTTTACTTGTAACGAAGAAAAATGAAAAAAAAGCGTGTTAAAATAAAGGGATAAATCTCAAAACTACACATGAATTGTAGTCTAATGTGCAATTCTATACATGTACTTTAATTTTGCGCAATTTTATTCGTGAAAGTTGATTTGATCCAATTCTCATAACTTATCAACACAATTTTTTTAATATACTGGTGTAATTACATAGTAATATATGCTCACACTTTTTTAACCCTTTGACAACACTCACACAGGTGCTCGAACCTGGATCTCCTAGGATGAGCAACATCTTTTTTTTCCACAGGAACCACTCGTTGGGTTCCTTATCAACACAATTATTGATATAACATCATCTTATGTTTATATATATTACATACACATATAATTATGTTTATCTAATATACAAATAAATTGATATATTTATTTCTTTTAAATATCCATAACTTAATCAAAATTAAAGTTTCATGCATATAATTGAACCACAATCAAAATTTTATGTGTATAACTGCACCAAACTAAAGTTTATAAATTAAATTGCACAATGAATTAAAATTAATGTATAATTTTAAGATTTATTTGAGAAAAAAATATGTTTAAATTTGAGGCATAAAGAATGCAAAAGAATCTTATCAAGTTTGGAGGGTTTTGTCGTCCTTTTCTTCTAAGATACGGCCACGGGTAAAGACCCAAAATTCTCTCTATAATTAAGTTTCCTCCCTGTTCTTTAATTTTTTCTCTCTCTTTTTTTAATTATAAAAGAAGGAAGTCCATTTTGAAAAGAATGAATCCATGCTTCTGTGCAAATGAGTCTAATCATTGTTATTCTCCTTAAAACAGTAATAAGTTGGAAATCTAATCTAATCAAATCAGTCTACTCTCTAATCAATGAATCTTTTGTTAGGGTGATTGATCAGCAACAATGCATCACCACCAAAGTTAGGTTAGGTTAGGTTAGGGGATCGCCCCATAATGCTTATGTCTGTACCTTAAAAAAAAAAAAAAGGGGGACAATTTGTCAAGGATTGATTGGCTTACAATAATTAAGGCATTTTTTATGAAAAAAAAAATAGGGGTTTGATTACGGAGTTCCTATTAAGAAAAGCACATCTGACTTTGCCTACTCATCCGCTTAAATCAATCTGATATATGTGTTGGAAGAGACCCCATTTTCATCTCTTTTTTCAAAATAAAACTTTTGAAAATATTTAATTCATTTCGCTCACCTCGTAGTAAAGGAAGTGTTTCACCGATGGGTCGAGGATGGCTTTGTCACCCTCGATGGTGTGGTGGGATTGATCAAGGCAATTCTGCTATTAGACTTATTTGGAATTATTATTGCATGATAAAGCATTATTATTGTAATCATAAAGATTAGACTCCGATATGATGGGTAAAAAAACAAGTTATTTGAGATTTGACAATGATTATTTTGTTGCTCGAAATTTATCATCGAATTAATCTAACGATAGCATGGTTAAGATGTAATTATTCATGATTGATCAAGGTAATGTATTTATGTAATTTCTGAACATTTTATTGGTACGGTTATGATCAATTTATTATTTTTTCTTATTGGGCTCTTTTTGCAAACAACAATATTTGTGCAAAATAGCTTCTAGTGTATATATACTACATACCGTATCTGTGTACTATTGTTGTTTATAGTTATTATTTATGAAAATAATTTAATAAAAAAGAGACAAGCAAGTAGAAAGAATGAGGTTATAAGTTTTATTTATATATATATATATATATATTAAATATAATAATTGATACCAATGAGGGTACAACAAAAACTAAGATTATGGGTTTAGATCAAGGTTGAAATCAGAAAATTGTTTTGAGATATCGAAATTAAATTGTATCTTTCACGATGGTTTAATAGTTCATATTTTTATTATTTTTTAAGGCACATTTTATATTTTTAAAGAGATGAAAATATAGTTTTATCTTTGTTAATATAATAAAAAATTTTAAAATTTTAAAAAATCTAAATAAATTTTTTTTTTTTAAAGAGAAACCCAAGCCCTTGCCAACCCTCCACTTACCTCTGGTTTGGATGTAAGCTCCCTAATCCATAATACATACGCTCAAATTAGGATTTTGGACTAAGAGTTAATTGGGTATTGAATCTTGTTATTTGTTCACAGATGCCAAAGCCTTTTTTCCCTTTTCCCTGGACAACATCATCCATCCAACAACTTTGGATATGCCATGTAGCACAACAAACAAAGAATGAAACAAACATCAAGCTACTTCAAGAAAGAATGAAAATATTTAAAACAAACTTTTGCAGCTTGTCGAGTGTTTGACTGTGTGTCTTCAAGGTGAAAAAAATTGAATATTTATAAGATATGATTACTGTTTTTCAAAGTGAAGTTCTAAATAGGTTTTTTGCATGCCAACACGTATGTTGCCTTAGACTTAACACGTGTTTGTTGCTTCGCTCATTTGACTTCGCACCATTTAACTGCGAACACTCAATAACAAGCGAACTAGGCTCGCGAGCCCTTGATGTACGGGTTGCGGATCGGTAATCTGAATTATATTCGGGTCGATAACGAAAAATATCATAACACAGTTTTTTTTATTTTAAAAAAGGTGGGTCATGGAGATGTAATCGCTGGTTTTAGCATTTGAATTAGACTTTGCTTAGTTAAGTTATGCACTGCTGCAAATAGTCGAAGAAGGAGGCGGGAATTGGCCTCCATCTTTTAATCCAAAACAAAAGTATTATGTTGCATATCTTACGAAGAACAAAGATCACACAATCTTCAATTACGGCTGAAAAAAAAGAGAAATCGATTTCCGTATTTGGAAAAAAATGGTTGTTTTACACTGTCATGAAGATTGAATCATAAACATGAATCACACGTTGCACCACACCTGGAGATTGCGTTCCTTATCACACAACATTATGTTGACCAAGTCTTTGCACGATTCCGTAAATGTATCCACTATTAGTATTCTTCTTATAACTTTGATTAAAGACTAACCAAGATTCCAAATACACGTCACACAGTAAAAGCATTAGCAAATGGTACTAATTACAAGGAATAGATTGAACCTAGATGCTAAGAGTATTTCCTTACTTAATAGTCAAGAGTTCGATACTTATCCGGAGTATGGAGTAACTTTAAAACTCGTGGTTAGTGTCTATTCCCTTATCTATAGAACACAGGTTTAATAATTGCTCAATATGCTATTATTGAAACATGGAAGAATTTGAAATCTTTCTCTTCGTTTCAGGTCGATAGATCTTCTCAACTAGAGGATCCCCGTTGTATGCTGCGTTCAGGAAGGGTGAATCGCTCCCAAAAAGGAATCTATTGATTCTCTCCCAATTGGTTGGATCGTAGGTGCGATGATTTACTTCATGTGCGAGGTCTCTGGTTCAAGTTCAAGATGGCCTAGCTGCGCGAAGAAAAAAATAGAAAAAGCATTTGACTCCTCCTTGCATGCTCCACTTGGCTCGAGGGATATAACTCAGTTGGTAGAACTCCGCTCTTGCAATTGGGTCATTGCAATTACGGGTTGGGTATCTAATTGTCCAGGTGGTAGTACTTGAACCAATGGCTCACTTTCTCTAAGCGGGGAAGAGGATGAAAACATAATTATAATTATAATTATAATTAGACTCCTAATTATTTATTAATAATTAAATTATTAAATAAAATATAATAATTGTAATTGTAACGCATGGCTTCTACCGGTTCAAAATTAGGAAATAAAAAGAGAAATTGATTCAAAAATTAAAATAACTTAAAGAATGGGCCGTAATCACAAAATCACACATTTTATTAAACCATCTTCTACGCATGTCATTTGCAGAGCAGGTCAGAACGAAGACTAAACTTTGTTCCAATTAGAGAAGTATGACCAAAGTAAGAGATGGTGACTAATGGTGATACACGCTAGCTTCGCCCGCCAATGAACATGAACTTTTGTTGCACACCCGTTTTCAAAGTTAGCGTTCAAACGTGGCAGGCTGATCACTTCGTGTTATCTTCGGCACCTTCCATGCTATAACAGTCAAAATAAGAGCCAATGCCATTCCAAGCCATAGTGGCCCCTCCCATGAGTAGCACGAATCCTACGCTGGTTGACTCAGTCCTAACTCCTTGTATATTTCCGAATTAATGCTCACTCTCCTAAGTGATCATCAATTCACAGCTCCAAGTAGTAGGGACAAAGTTTTATCACAGGACTGATGACTTGGGTCTAGATCAAGAACCCCAATTTGAAATGGCCAATGCTGATATTAAACCCTTTTTCTTTTTGGATCTACTACATTGATGAACTCAACAAAGTAAGATAGTAGAATGAATCCCTAGTCTTAGAAAATGCCTCTTTGATTCTCCAAAGGACCATAGGTTATAATGAAATTGCTTTAGTAGTATATTTGCGAAGACTATGAGACAAAACATAAATGACGAGTGGAGAGATTGTGGTTTATGGCTTAGTTGAGAGGCAGGGGAGGGGAGGGGGTGGAAAGATGTAATAGGGGCCACCGCCCCGAGAATTGAGACAGTTGTCCCCTTCTTCTTTTGTGTGTGATTAATGGCCCAAGCACAAAGCTGGCGGATGTGCTTTCCTAGGACACCACTTTTCTCTATTTGATTGTCTTTATTATGCAGTAATTCGTGAAGTGAATGCAAATATTTTCATACCAAAAAACAAAAAAGATATCCTGCTCCCTCTTATTGACTAAATTAACTTTGTGGAACTAGAAATTTGAATTTTGACTTATTCCCTCTCTTTAAATATTCCAACTTTATTAGCTATAACATTAGCTCATTGAATTTGGACTTAAATCATTTGAAACATATTCTTTCATTATGGATTATTATCTTTATTTTGAGATTCCCCTCCCTGGGTTAAAATTAGGACAGGGTTGATGAGGTCATCGACAATTAAATATTCGGGCTAAAATTTCTTAGCGATGAAGACGAGGGATGTGGTTAAAGAGAGATGCAAGGGTTGATGATTACTACTACATTTATGGAAAGAATAAATGGCAAAGAAAAAAAAAAAAGAGGGATGGGAGGTGGGTGGGGCTCACTTCACATTAGAAAATAAAATGTTATTTGCCAGAACCTTCGCTTTAATCGGAACCTTACTTTTGCCGACCTTGTTTATTGCCCACACCTTCGGCCTGTCCCCTCTTGCCCTTCATTTTCATTCACTGCTCCCCCTCCACTCTCCCATGGTCATGCATGCATGCCCACTGTTTTTTACCCCTACACTGTTAATTATTTATTTGGAAATATCGGTGAAGGACGAAATCACGATGAAGGGCTTTAATAAATACAAGTAGCAAAGGTTAGTTAAGTAGGATGGCTTTAGTACTGTAGTTATCGTAAGATTGAAATGAAGAGAATATTATGAGTTAAAATAATAGATTGATTAAAAAGTAGATAACAACAACATTGCTACCTAATCTGCATCATCCACTATAAATAAATATAGTAAACATGTTGGGTTGACAATTGCAGGGCATCTTCACCACATACAGAAAAACACACTAATTACATCAATGCAGTGATAAAATCCAACCACGTCAATCGCCATTTCTTAACACAACTGAATTCCTCCGATAGATCCATGCAAGAATTCAGGGCATTGTAAGGACAAGCAGAGCGAAACACAGAGAGCATATCAATTTCTTATCCCTCGTTTCCACCAAATCTAAAATCGAATTATGCAAATGTATTCAACTGATAGCTTGAGATAGGCCATGGTGGGCAACAAGAAAATCTTTTTATATCTAAAGGTTGCTTCAAGAAACAACAAAAACATGGTTGATTCAAGATTAAACCACCCATTTTTACATTGTAAAAGGGCATAATATACAAAAGACAAGGAAAATTAATTAAAAATAGAAGAAATTTCATTGTTCTTTCTCTAATAGAGAGAAAATGATCTGGAGTTAAAACCCACCTCTTTTCTTGGGACTCTCGTTTAAATTCACTGCCCCCAAACATTCCAAATCCTCTCTCCGATGAAGTTCACAAACCTCCTCACCGGACCCTTGTCTGTCCCTTCTTCTTCACCGTCATCCCCACAAACTTCAGCACCACAACTTTTGCCACTGCTACTGGCTTCCGCCGATTTCGAGTCACATGACTCGTCCTTTCCTAAGCTCAAATCGGTTCGTTTCGAACCTCCAGACCCGTCAGCTCCACCGCTCTTCTTTTTCCTGTCTTTCTTGTTCTTTGTTTTCTTGCTTTGAGCTAACCCATCTTCAAAAGCATCTATAATCTCGTGTATCAGCTGCCGGTTGGGCGATGAGTCCCACCTGACCCAGTAGCTCATATAGCACCTGAAACAATCACAGGTAAAAAGAGGTGGATGGTCATGATCGCTGCCGCTGCCGATGCTGAGGTTTCTTTTAGTCGGATATTTCTGGGTGTTTTTCCGGTGGGTTGAGAAGTTGCTGATATCGCTGTTAGCACAAGAGATGAGATAGGCCAAGACTTCCCTGTCTTCCGGGGAAAGAGCAGCCGCTAGGGTCAAGATGGTGGCCGGAAGGAAAGACAGATGATCGGTTGTGATCGGAGGTGATGGATGAACCGTGCCTCTGCGGTAGAGCTTCTTCATGGTTAACTTGGATGATCAGTCAGCGACAGAGAGAGAAAAAAAGTTGGAGACTTTTGAGTTTGAAGGGCTATTGCGGTTTTTATATTATTATACGACGAAGGGCAGAGAAGAGAATAATAAGTAGTAACATAGGGGCGGATGACGCAGTTTAGGTCTTAAGAGAAACCTAGCCTGGGGAAGTATGCCTTCAAGTGGGACATGGGTCTTTAAATGGTGCAGTGTCCAATCATCAGAGCGAGTGAATTATATTTCTGATTACTTAATCCATGTCGTTTCGAGTTGCAGTTGGTGCACTGATGCGATCGATATACCCATTTGTCTCAGTCTATCTCACTTCACTGTCCCGCTTTATACGTTACTATAATCAAATAAAGTTTGGTAGAACCAATAGAAATGGTGGTGGTTAGGTTCTACCTCATCTTGCCCCAACCATGGAGGGGACCCTAACTACAAGCCACTACTTCGGACATCCAATTCATCAATCACCCTCACCCTCACCCTCACCCTCACCCTCACCCTCACCCTCACCCTCACCCTCACCAACAAAGTTCGCTTTCCTGGAATGTCCTAGGACAGTAATTTCCGAGTACCGTACGTGTTTCCGTAGTGAAGCTTAGCTACTAGTTTATAGTTTCCTCGGTGTTTTATAATCAGGCTCATTCACATACATAGTGAACAGAGAATTCCCAGGTGACAGCAGGGGTGTGTATAATCAGTTCGTCACAATAACTTCGATCGTCTCCCTTCCTGTCTAAATCAAATTTATGCAAAAGTAGGTAGGTAGCCATTTTGCTATGAAAGTGAAGCTTTTAGATTAGATCATACACCCTTCTCCATAATAGAAACTTATGTTTTAAATAAAGCAACAATACAGAAGTTTATTCCAACTTATAATAATCCATACATGAAAAATATCCTCATATGTCACCCGCACCAATAATTGTAGTATTCAAGTGATTACCAACTCCACTAAAAACCAATGACAATAATTGGATATCGTTCTACTGATCTATGAAGAACTTTGTAGGCGTGTTTTAATCCATGATTCAAGGAACTGCAGCTCCTCGTTGCTTATTGAATGGCCAAGACCAGGATAAGCCTGTAGCATCATAAGAATTTCGGCACATCAGTAGCTACCGTATGAAAAGCACCAGAAAATCAGACACAATGTTCACAATATATACCTTGAATTCACAGGTTACTTCTGCTTGTTCAAGGAAAGGAGGCCCCGCTTGTCCAGCCTCAAAAAGCACCGTTCTGTCAGCCATTCCGTGGGACCACAAAATAGGTGTCTGCAAAAGTTTGGGGTCTCACATCGATTTGTAAGCGTATGTCAAAATAATGACAAATTCCAGTTTGTTTAGAAGGAACTAATTATCTCCAAAACAACCAATAGCAGATGACAAATTACTATTATCCATGAAAGCATAAAAGACACAGTTAGTAATCGCATCTTTGTGAATTAGGATGCTAATGATAGTTTACAGACTAATACTCTCACAGATATTTGTTGGAAACATATTTCTGACAAGCAAATGTTCTATTTGTCAGACATCACTTGCTTATCATCATTCGCTAAATGCAGTCCTCAAATAAGACAGGAAAAGGAATGGGAGTCAAGTATTAGTAAACTAGATAAATGCATTTGACGGAAATCACCTTCTTTGCATCTTCTGGGAACTTATCTATCATTGAAGAATTGAAAGGAACCCATCCACTGAAGACTGCACCTCCACCAATCTTTTTTGGGTACAACAAAACACTAGCCAAGGTCAAGGCACCTGAAAGAACTTGTTACAATTTGTAAGATACAGCAAGCAATGCAATGACTCATGCTCTGATCCTAGGAGAGATACTCCCTACCTCCTTGACTAAATCCACACACAAATACATTATTAGGATCCGTCCCAGCAGCTACTTCTTTGTCTAGCATCGCATGCACATTCTGAACTGCTTTAAAGACATCACTTTCAGCTTTTGGAGAATCCTATACAAATAAGCAACACCAAACACCCAATTGAATCACCAGCACCATAAGCAGAGCATTCAAATCATCATGATGGGAAATATAGAATTGGTTTTAAGACCGCGTGAACCTTTCAAGAGTAACAGCAAAGTAAAGATAAACAGTTGCAAGACATTGACAACTGGTCTAATGCAAAATATCTTTCACCTTACACCACAGCACAACAGGTGCCAAATCCATTTTAAAGAAGTTCATGAAAATTGAAACGATAAAACTTAGTCTTTGCTTGGCAAAATGGAAAATTGGAAGTGTAGAAAAGTAAAACCATAGCAAATATATTTATTTTCTTTCTTTCCATTGATGTGACTGGTAGAAAATAAGAGAGATCATCATTTTCCATCCTCATGCATGAAAACTAATCATTGGAAAGGTAAGAAGAAATGAGAGGAATGAATGTTAAATCAAAATTATGCATTTTTCAAAAGTTTCATTTTCTTTTCTCATTTTTGAACTCTACCAAGCAACGACACAAAATAAAATTACTTTTTCTTTAAATTTTTTCAACTTTCCTAGCAAGCACACTAATGCGGAAAAAATACTTTCTTTCTACCCCTTCAATTTTTCATCTTTTCAATTTTCTTTCCATTTTACAAAGCAAAGCCTTAGTTTAAGAAAAACAGCTTGACCGCAAAATCTAGGTAATCGTACTTGAGGAAACTTTGAATGTTGTGCTTGAATAATTTCAAAGCCAAAGTCAAAAGCATATGCAAAGTTCCATCAATGATAATTTTGCACATAAAAAGGACTTCAGGCAGCTGATAACCATAAAAATAAAAAAAATAAAAAAAAAAGAACAAGGGTGGCATTTTCATTTTTGTGATCCCTTGCACATGAAGATTGTTGATGTAACAAAAAGCCCACAATTCATGATGACTTAGTCTATCTAAGAAAGCATGCGTAAGCATTAAAGTAAAGAAAGACAACCGATTATAGGCAGTATTCCATACCACCAAGACTCGGCTTCAATTAGGTTTGGATAAGAAACAAAAGGCAGAAAAAAAACCACTACATATAAGTATTAACAATGAAGCCTAGATGAATTTGTTTTCAAAATACGAATGATACTACCTAAATGAAATCTAAAAGAGAAATGTCCCTGCAGTATTTCAAATTAGTATAAATGAAACGGAAGGAGAACAAGCATTGCTTACAGCTGTGACAGGAATCTCATGAATGTCGAACCAAGAAGGCATTCGCATTCCATCTGCAAATAAAAAAATGCATCAGAAAGAACAATTGTGTTATCGTTATGGATGATAATCAGCTGTCCCGAACAGCATCATCCTTTTTAAGAATAAATCTAGAGTTGACTCATCAGTTAAATCGTCTGAGATACGAAACATTTAAGATAATATAGCAATTTGTCACAGTAGTAAACCTTAATTCATGAGCCATCAAGGTATATATAGGTTTAAAATACCCCAATATATCAAAATCAAAGATGATGACATTCATGCCCATGTCAGCTGCTAAATTTCCATGCAGCTCGATAATAAAGGATTACTAAGAATATTTACCACGGCATTACTAAAGGATCATGAAAGTCTATGCAAATACGAAACGGGATTCCGAACTTGAAGTGATCATTGTCGGTCATTCCTAAACATTTTCCCCCAAAAAAATTTCTCAATGTATTAACTGACCGTAAATTACACTGGAACTCTAATTAAGCTAGAAAAAATTAGACCCATACACACCAATTCATTCAAAACACAAAAAACAGAAGTCAATAGGCAGAACCAATTCGTCAAGAAAATGCATAAAAAAGAGGCTTACAGTTGCAGGTGACGGGGTTTTCAGGGGCAGAAGGGAAAGACCATTTGGTGTTTCGGAACTCGGAAGACCTAAAGAGTGTCTTGATGGGTTCATTGGCTGGACCAGAGTCACCAAGCCCGTGAAGCCAAAGAACAAAGCTCCGGGCAGCCATGGGATCAGACTTCGGGGAAGAAGATAGGTGGCGTGATTGGAGGAATAGTATGCAAATGATGGTGCTACCCAGGATCACAGCGAGAAGAACTATGGGGTTGGTAAACAATATAGAATGCATGTCTCTGGTCCTCCACGCTGACCCTTTAGTCCTGCACTACATTGATCTTGTTTCCCGAGAATTTCCCAGAAATCAGTTGGTAGAAAAAGCCCAATGTACCTACCAACAATCACTTTACTTGTCATCTCCATTGGGTGTAGCCCAGTTTATGTTCTTCGATATAAATGGGCCTTATTTATAATCTGTACTTAGTGGATTCAATATGGTTGTTCTTCTTCCTTAATGGATTTTGCTTGCAGTTTTTCGGCCCATCTTACTGTACAGCTAACCACACTTCGCTCCTCCAACTTGGTGCTCAAGCTCAGAGTTATATTACTAGTAATTTCAATTCAACCAGAAGAATCTGTTTTCTGCTTGTGGTTGTGGTTGTGGGGTCTTCAGGTATCTGACTGACATTATTTGGAAACGAGCGTCTTCGCCTTTAGTGCCCTTATTTGCCTCCAATTGTCTTGTTGTGCAGGATCCATCGGATTGGTGGGGAAATCAGCCAAAATCCCACCAACGGTCTCTCGTCAAGTGGAATTGCCTCATTTGGCAACACTATTGTACCATCAACTTTAACCTTTCTAGAAAGTAAATCAATAATCCTTTGTTACTTTTAGCCAGCATTGCCAAAAATCATACTACAAGACAATAATTCTGATACAAAATATATACTTAGACACATTCATGCATCCTCTAATTGAACCACCTAATGACCTATACGCACGCCAGCAGGGTACAATCAAACATGGGTTTTCTTCCTTTCCCAAAAAAGAATCAATGAATTTATGTACACATTAATCCCCCCAACCTAATTCCACTAAAATTGAAGGCGTTTTTGCCCATTACTTACGATTTGGTAATGACGATATTATATTTATATTCTGTTTTGTTGCATTCTCCAAGCGTCGCAATCCTTTAACTTTTGGCCTCTATTCGTGCAGTGTGTGCCACTATGGGAATAAGTCCAAAAGGAAGCTAATAGTTAGAAATAAAATGAGTGGTCCTCTTATGGTCCTAAATAACCTCGATTGAGCTACCCTTGTTTCAGTACAGGTCAAATGGCAAGAGTAGCAAGAGATTTAATGAATTCATATGGGGGCACAAACTCCTTTTAAAAATAATATTTACTTTGGTTTTCGGGTGAATTTGAAATGCACCTATGTTTATGTTGACTAATTTTTCGGTATGTTCTTTAGAGGATATAGTTTATCTATTTATATGATATAGTATTGTTCATTGATAAGGCAGATTGAATAAGTTTCACACACATAGATACGTATCCTACTCTAATATAACTACGTGTTTACATAATTCTTAGCTTATGTAATCTCGCAACGTAACAAGTGAATTTGGCTCGTCAACCTGCGAGCTTATCCCACGAGCTAAAACTTAATCTTGATCTACGATTTTATCTTGCGCGCTCGTTAAAATTTGGTCCAAATTTAAACCTACGAGATCCAAACCTAAGATGGGTTTGAGCAGTGACAATAATGTGCTAAATTTCATTACCCAAAGGGATAAGGTTGAAATCAAAGATGTGAAAAGAAGCATTGAAATAATAGGAATAGTTGGTTAGCATTAAAACCCCATAAACAAGGCAGATGATATTAGAGAATGATAAAGCAAGGAGACAGCTTGGAAGGAAGGAATAGAAACTGTAGAATGCACCTCTGCCTGTCTGTCATTGTTGGTTGTGAAGCTTTCAAGTGGGAAGACATGACCGTGGGTGTATGTGCAATTTTAGTTGCACTTCTCGTGAGAAAATAAAAAGAGTGAAGCCCAAGGTCTCGTGCTAGGAGCCTAGTTGGTGTATATAGTATATTAATATAAGCCCCCTTGGCCCCTTCCTCCCATGTCCTTGCCAACGACCATGGAGCTCCTCGAGGGTAACTAGATAAGTATTTTCATAAAAAAAAAATTGTTAAATTTTGTTGATAAGTGAATCAAGGATATAACATTATCGATTTTGCCTCCATCTTTTTGCTTTATGTAAATTTAAAAATTAATCCATACAGTCGATTGAGCATTAGGTCAAATGGTATCGATATTGGTATCAATACAGAAGGATGTGATTATGGATAGTTTAAAATCAAATTGATAACTTTTGTTAAGTTAGACTATGTAACAGTTTAAAATAATAAATTTGATCACTTTGACAATTTAAAATTGTGTAAAATCTCATAATGAAAATGTATATAATCCTATTTCAGTTTGGTCCAACTTATAATCATGTACTCGACTCGATCATCGGATTATAAATTATAAGTTTATGACCCCAACCCATTCCCATCTTGAGCGAAACATCTCAACTTATTATTTGGTTCCAGTTAGTAGGAAGGGACCTTGAACTAAAAAATAGATTTCAAAAGCTAACTAGAAGCAAAACCAAAAAAAAGGATATCTTGAGCAATTGTAATAATCGGGTTCATTGATGTTCTTGTTTTAGTAGACGCTATCACACGTACAATCATACTCAACCATATTAAATTATTTAATCTTAAGGGGGATCTTCTATAATTTTATACGTGAAAGGTTATTTATTGGTTTCATCCCATCATTAACAACTTGATTGTTTTCAGATAATAATAAATAAAAACAACGCCCTATTAAAACAATGCTGAAGAACCTTAGAGTATTAGATTCAAAACTAGAAATGTTACAACTTTAGATTCAATGTTTTTACTGTTCTACAAAAGTAATATTGATCAGGTGAATTTTTTTTTATTCCAAAACTGCTTCTCACAGTTTAATTTAATAATGCTATCATTAAACTTCAATAATTAAAGTGGAGTAAAGTAATTAGAAGTTAAATAGGCAAAGCGTACAGAGAGCAGAAGCAGGATTAAACCTATATTTAATTAATTTGAAGACAATACTTGTATGCAGCTCCATTTCATCTCCCCGTCGAGACGCGATTGGTTTTAAAATTAAAAGAAAAGGTCAATAAAATATCATTAAGATTCGAAATTCAAACAATGGTCCCCACAACAAAGAATCCCTTATCTGATAAAATCTGGAAATCAGTTTTTTCCATCTCTGCCCAATGAAAAAGATCAAAATAAACAAATAAGACACCAAAGAATAATACAGTTTGAGTCAGCCATTAAAAATCCTCATGTCATCTACTACGCGCGAAAGAAAAAAGAGAGAGAGTTAATTTTGGGGTTTACAAGTAGCTATGATGGAAGCAAGTGTCTGCTTCTGTGAAAATTTTCATGGCTGCCTTTTGGAACGGCGGTTTTGGCATTTTCAATATATCCCCATATTCCGAATTTTGGATTTTAGTCTTCTCCGGGCAGGCTCCAGAGGAATCAACCAAGATTAGCCCAGAAGCCTGGAAAATGACTCTTCGTTTTGTTTTCACTCATTTTTTTCTTTTTGGGGGTTAATGAAGAATTGGCGATGGATAAAAAGGGATAATCTTGGGGAAAATGTCAGTTCCTTTCGATTTTTTCCATCAAAAAACAATAAATAAATAGAGGAACAGTGTTTGCAGATGGGCCATCCACCTCCTCCTTCCTTGCCTGTATTATACCTCAATAGATTCCACAAATCGCAAAAAAAGTCAAAACGAAAAACGCCTGTACCCTTTGAGAGATGTTCATAGTTTATGGATTTGCTTCCGCTGAATTCTGCTGCTCGATATTCAAACGTCTGGGATGTGGTGAGAATTTAGTTTCCCCAAACAGTTTAGTTGACGATAGAAAATGAAAATGGGGGGATTTTATTACGACTTATCTGGTGTTAGGCCACGTTCAGGGTTGATTTTAACCAGCCATGTCTGAGACTCAAAGCTGTGCCTACCTGGTGAAGTGTACACTCTGACTCACTGTAGATTCACACACGCACAAGTCCTTTCAAAATCTTAACACCATTATTAATCACAGCTTACACAGATCTGCAGCCTTGCCTTGTGCAATCCCCATCTTGTCTTCTTGTCCTAATTCCTATAAATACAATTCATAACTCAAATTTTCTTTTTCTTTTTTTTAAGGGGAGAATTTATAAATTTTTTTAAGAATATTAAAATTTTTACTATACAAAATATTATTTTATTATTTTAATAGTTTATATTTGTATCATTTTTAAAAGATAAAATTAAATTGACTAAATATTTTATTATACCAATTAAAAAATAATTTTTCGTTATCAATTTAACAATGAGTGATCTAAATAGGAACAAATTCAAATGATAGTATCTACATTGAAAATTTTTAAAGTTGAGTTACCAAAATAGAAATATAGACATAATTAAGTTATCATTATAGAATTAACACTAGAAGTAATCTTATGCTGTCGCTCTTAATTGGAAATAAATTATTATCTTAATTGGTACAAATTTAAGTTCCATCATTAAAATTTTAATACATTTCGATAGTTTCGTTGTATTTCAAATTTTAATTGAGTATTAACTTAATTAACGTGAATATTGTTGGCAATGCAGAAAGTATGAGTTTGAATTATCCTTTTATCTGTGGGTTGATGAGGGATTATAAGTAAATATATGTATCGTGTAAAAAAAATATGATCTGAATCTATAATAAAGATTATTTAAAAAAATACTTTTTTAACTAATACTGATTGGTATATAAATTTGATATTTTAAGTGAATTTTTATTTTTTATAATTACAAATACAATTAAAATATTGAGCTTAATTGATAATTTAAGAACTTATATTTGTTATAAATATATATGTTAATGGAGTAATTGAGATATATTTATTTACATATAACATATAATTTATTAATAAACTATAAATATACATAATTTTAAAAATATTAATCAACCCAAAACTATATATCAAAACACAACAGTAAAAAAACCTTTAGGGCACCAGTAAAATAGTGGTTACTTACCTCGGAAATCCAAAAAGATAAAGTTGCTCGAATCCTTTGACGACGTAAACCTAAAATAACTTGAAAAGGAATTGTGAAAGAAGTAAATCTATGAAGAAACTGCCCTTCACGCATCACTAATAAAAAAATATATAATTATTCATGTCATTTGGCAAAAAAATATGGGAAAAGGAAATACCATGTTCAAAAATATTGTGAAGGATCAACAATCATTTAAATCCATGAAATAAAAAGCACATAGAAACAGCACATGTCACATTCTTGATACGTCAAAATTAAACATTTAAGATCCCATAACTCTTTTTAAATTAAGCTCTTTCTTTTTTATGTACAGCAGTGGACCATTTGATGCTAACAATGGATCATATTCACATATGTAAATGGGCAACCCAATCAATTTGATGCACATTTCTCGTTTGTCACCGCAAAGCACCAGGCAGTGCACCTTTTTGGTAGGGTGCTGCTCTGCTGTCCCTAGGCCTGAGCCACTAACTCGTTTCAAGCTACCCAATTGCCAATTTTACTGGTGCTGACACTTGATACATGGAAACCATACCAGTGCCTAATTGCAAATGTCAGGTGATTATTATGAACAACTCTGAAATTATAAATACCTTTTGATCAATGAACTGAAAAGAAAAAAAGAAACCCCTTTTATTCCGATTAATTGGATCCATCATCTTTTTTGAATAAAGGAGCAATTAACTCTAAATATAAGAGCGTTGGTTATACTCGTGGGGCTCAAACAATGGTAGAAGGCAGTTGCAATCAAAATAAAAAATTTGGGGCCAATTGGAAGGACCCAATTTCAACAAATGAAATAATGGGTAATTTTTTACTTGGCTTGCACATGCCTCATCATTTTCATTTTGGTGACAGACAGAAACCATCGGCTCCCAAAAAAAAAAAAACTCTTTATTTTTCTCATCCTTTCACTCCTTTTAGATTCCTAGTCCCCACACTACTTCACCATCCCACCATTATCCTTACAACGCAACCACTTACCCATCAACCTTTTCCCCTCCCCCTCCCCCTCGGGGTCCCAGTTTAAGTTGTCATTTTAGTTAAGTCCCCTCAATTATGAATTTGCAATGTTTCGTCCCTTCCATTTTTCTTTTTCTTTCTTTAATACCCATTTGACTTATGTTCATCACATGGTTTATTCTTTTTTCTTTTTCCCCTGTGGGATCTGCTAAACATCAACATTCCTTTTTATCCACTAAAGTATTTCGTTGATCATTTTATATTACGTTGTTTGGGCTTTCTCCAACTCTTGTCTTACATTACTTTTTCTTTATTATATACGCTTTCATCCAAAAAAAAAAAAAAAAAAAGGCTGGAAGCTTTAGTTTTAAGCTTTGACATTCTTGTAAAAAGGAACAATAAAGGATGATTTCTTTTAATAATAATAGCAGCGAATAGGTTGGTGGTGACGGGTGACGGGTGACGGAGAGAATTACCTACCGGACACACATTAGTTTGGGATTACGCCGTTACGGTATCAAATGAACAGTAGCTGGACAATAATCCTTTGGTTGTGATTTAGTTTGGCTCCTAATTCATAAAATTTTTTATATTTTACCTAATGAAATCAAATATATATATTTTTATCTGTGCAAAAGCACGTGTTGATGATATAATTCGAGAGTAATTAGCTTTTTATGTCGAGGAAGAAGATGATTAAATGTTGGATGTCATGTTTTAGCTTTACTATTTTTCTTCGTATACATATATATCCCCACATCACATGCCGTCATGCAATGGCATCACTTTCACATTGGGACTGGCCTTGTTGCACTTAACCCACTTGCATATGTTCCTTCTATATTCAACTTCTGTATCATTTTTCATTCTCATTTTTTTCCAAATAAATAATCATCAAGAATCCAGCATTTCAACTTCCTAGGTTCAAGGATCAAACGGTCATGATATTCTATGAAAAAAAACCCTCCAATTTCAATTTTATTAATCGATATTTTATAAACATTGGATGCCACAATGATGACGACAAGATGTATACCTAAATATGTGTAGCATTTGTAAAGGTGATCATAATTTCCATTACCAATGATACAATGTGATTCACCTTTTAGCAATCCTCTTAAAATACTTGTTTTTTTAGATTTGTTAACAATTATTAATTGAGATGTTAAACGTTTTTTTTTTTTTTTTTTAATCAATAGTCGAAAGTTCGATTCTCTTTTTGAGTATCAAATCGTTTTAAAATTCGTAATTGAAATCTTTCTTAATGAATTTGAAAAATTAATCACTAAATTTACTCTAATAAATACATTAAAAATTATATATATATATATATATATATATATATATATATATATATATATATATATATATATATATTTTACCAAGACTTTATTGTTGTTATCAACATAGGGACAATAATAATAGACGATTGATTAACAGCGGAAGGAGAGAATAATGATTTCACTTAGATAAAGTAAAGAAAAGGTGTAAATGGCAGCCATGTTACTTAAATTATTATTAATGCATTATTATTAAAGATACGAAAAAAAGCTGGAGAATCTAATTTACAATTTCTTTTTAGCTTTTTAGATTCTAATGGCGAAATTTGCCTTCCATAAATTAAAACCCACTAGTAAAATTACATTCACACATAAGGCAGTCTTTACAAAATTAAGTAATAATTAGATTTAAATGTAATTATATAATGATAATATGTTGGAATAATTGTTGTAATTGATGAATTTGATTGAATTAGATGTAATTGGAATACTTTGATTATATTTTTCAATTTTTAAAGGAAGGGAAAGAATTGAAATAATTATTCATGATACTCAAATTCAATTTTAAAAATTCATTTTACATTATAAGATTGAGCACATATGAATGTTTGGATTGTCATGACTAATGATTTATTAAAAAAGACCAACATTTAATGAAAATAAACTTATACTAAATATTAAAAAAGAATAATTCAACAAATATGAAACATTAAAACAATTAAACAAATTTTATATAATTTTTGTATATTATTAATTATTTTTTAAATTAACATAATACATACGATGATTTGATTTTAATTTTTATCATTTATTAAAATTATTTTTTCATCGTACTAATAATTTTTATTTTTATTAATATTTTTAAAAAACATAAAATATATAATTATGTAATTATAATTTATATTAATAAATAATTACACCTTTTTTAGTACTCAAATAAATGGACCCAAAAATTGTAATTCCTCAGACCCCCTATTTTTCTCTATCATTTGTTTATTACTGTCTGTCATTCTTCTTCTTTTTGGTTCCCTCTTTCTGGTCATTCACTAAAAAACAAAACGCTCATCTTTCCTTTCCTCTTAAAAAACATAATAAATTCTCACCTTTTTTTTTTCCCTTCTCAAAGTTTCTTTTTCTTATTCCGAAGAGAAATGGGGAGCCAAAGAACTGTGAACAAAGAACCCAAAAATCTATCAACATGCAGTAGTGGAAGAAGAAGCAGTACGAGCAGCCATTCAAGTTCACCCGAATTCGAGTTTTGGATGGTTCGAAACCCGTCTATTCCTCAACCCGATCTCATCTCCGCTGATGAACTCTTCGTTAAAGGCGTTCTCCGTCCTCTCCATCTCTTAGCCAGCAAACAACCTGAAGAAAACCCACCAACCGAGCAGAATCCACCCGCCGCGTCAGAGCCATCTGTACCCGACCCAGAACCCGAACCCGGTCCTCGTATAACATCCCCGCCGCTGCCTGTTTTATCAGCTTCGAAACGGTGGAGAGATATTTTCAAAAAAGAGAAGGGCAAAAATCAACAAGACAAGGATAAAGAGAAAGAGAAAGAGAAGAAGAGAGAAAAGAAAAATCAGAGTCAAAGCGGAGGGAGTCCAGCCGAGTTGAATATAAATATATGGCCCTTTTCAAGGAGCAGATCCGCAGGAACGAGCGGGACCCGACCCAGGATGACCGTCGGTACCCGGAAAGTAAGTAGCGCTCCATGTTCCCGCAGCAACTCAGCGGGTGAATCCAAGTCTAGGAAATGGCCGAGCAGTCCCAGCAGGGCAGGGGTTCATTTGGGTCGAAGCAGCCCGGTTTGGCAGGTCCGTCGTGGAGGTTCCGCTGTTAGGAGCTCCGATGTTCTGGCCCGGACGGCTGAAAAAGGTAGCGGTAAAAAAGAAGTTGCCGAAACTCGTCGCGGTAAAATTGGTACCAGTGGCAACAATAATAATAACAAAACCAAGGTCTTGAATTTGAATGTGCCAATGTGTATTGGGTATAAGCATCATTTGAATTGTAGAATCGACAATAACAGTGCCACGGTTGCTGGCATTGGTACCGACCCAAACGGCGGCAGCGGCGGAAATGGTAGAACCAACGGCTCTAACATCGGAAGCGGTAGTAACTTTTTTAACTTGCGCAATCTTTTCACTAAGAAAGATTATAAAGCGTGTTAATCATTATTAACCTTTTTTTTTTTTCCATATTAAGTTGGATTTTAATTTGTTATAGTCATTTTCTTGTTTATCCTTTTGTTATAATTCTCCCTTGAATCCCTGTGTAAACATAAAATTAGTTCTCTCGAGTCTTAGTAAAGTTGTTTTCGGTTTTTTTCTTTAGAAAAATATGATTTTGTATACATCACATGTATGGTTTGCGATATCTTGGAAATTGTGGGCTCTTTTCTGAAACTGCTCTGACTTAACACATATTTATTTTAATATATTAAATTTAATCAAATTAAATACAACATACTAGCTTTGTCACATCAGCTACGAAAGAGGAAATACTTGAAACAAATTTATATTTAAATTAATATATATGTTGTCGCTGATCATAAGTGTGTTACAGGCATCAGCTAGTAGCTTTGGAGTTTGGTTGATCATATTCACCATTATTTGTGGCTATTTATTGTGTGAGCCGTAGAAAGTAGACGAATTTTGTTTCTCCATTAATTCACAGGGAAAACTCCTCAGGCCCAGCGTTGTCGTTTCACATTATCACGTATTCCAGATTCGTTCCAAATGAAATTCACATCATCTCATTGTCCCGTTGGAGTTGAAGTAAAAAGGTGATTTTCAATCAATTACCTATCGTCTTCATTTAATTTGTTAACGAGGAACCAGCCAAGCATCACTACCACCAACCTTATCTAAAATTTCCATTTCAATTACAGACTTAATAAATCGAGATTTACCATCAAGAACAAAATTAAAAATGAGATATTAGAAAAATTACTTATGTGTAAATTGAAGATCATAACTCTAATATATAATTTTTACATATTAATTTCAATTTCTAATTAACTTAAAAATTAATTACTACAGTACCTACACTATTTAATAACTAAAACCTAATAAACCTGAACCAAATTAAATTATTTCTAATTTTGACTAATATTTTATTATAGTAAATAATAACATGTAATGTAATTACTATATGTGATGTTGATATTTTCCAATATATATAAACATCCGAATTTTCTATCTTTTCATTGGAATCTAACATCTGCTATTTTTTTTCATCCATAAAAACTTAACTCCGCATATTATTTTAAAAAATATTAAACACCGTACATCTCAATCCAATAAAAGTTTTATTGTTAAATATTCATTTTGTTTTATTAAAATGAGGAAATTGGGAAGGGGTCACGCCCCAAATACAAATGTCGGGCCATATGGGCTTTTTCTGTTAAGAATTTTCAGAAACTGAAGCTGCCCATTTAGTCTAACAGTGTAAAGCCCCATTTTCACGACAAAAGGCATGGTTATGGTTACGGATGGAAGTGTATACGAGTCGGGTCAGATTTTGATTGGGTCTAAGTATTATATCGATATATTTTATCTTTATTTAAGTTAGGTCTGATCTGAAATACGAGTTTAATATTTTGGTCAAATTCATTCATTTTTATAAATGATTAATTCAAACATATTTTGAGTCCGTTTATATTATTTTTAATTTTAAAAATATATATATATATATTATTTTACTTTTATTTTTAATGATTTTATATATTTATTATAGTTTAACATATATTCATCTTATTTTATTTTAATATTTATATTATAATAATATTATATATTACCATAGATTTAATCTTTTATGTGTTATAAATTATATAGTATATAAAAAAAACTAATACAAAACATTAAAAAACTTAAAAAATTGGGTTAAACTGAGCTTTAACCTTAAAGGTGCAGTCCAAATCTAACTCATACTTTAATCAAACCTATTTTTTTTTTATCTAAATCTATTTTTATGGTCTAATATCTTTACTCAAACATTTTTTAAATTTCAGACGGGTGTTCAAGTCTCAATTGATTGGCTGGTTCATTAACTAAGTGTGGTTATGGATCAAATGAGTTAGGGTCTGTTTGTTTGACTGAAAATGATTTTCGAAAAATAATTTTTGGAAAATGGTTTACTTTTCTGGAAAAGTTAATATTTTCTGGTGTTTGGATGAATCTATGTAAAATATTTTCTGTTGTTTGGCAGATTTTCTGAAAATATTTCATGAAAACTGTTTTAAATTAAACAAACATACATTTAAAAATTTATTGTCTTTTCAATGTTTAATTAAGTTTAATTTATATCTATTAAATTTATATTTTACAGTTTTTGTATATATTAAAATGATTTATTACAAATGGTTTTTGCATACATTGTTTAGAAAATAGTGGCATTTATTACAAATTGCCAAAAAGTTAAACCATCTGCAATTATAATCTGGTAATACAATGTTAGCATACCATGAATGTAATGGCAAGACTTCAATTAGGTACATAATTATATATGAGGAGCTTTTCATCGACATACCAATAATAGGCTCTAAGAGTAACGATGTTCGGATGTCTCAGCTTTCCGATTGCTTCTACTTCAGATCGAAATTCCTTAAACCTTTGAGAGCCATCTTCTCCCAATCTTCTAACAGCTAAAATAAGCCCATCATGGAGCACGATTTTGTACATGATACCAGTTCCACTCTTTCCAATGCAAAAGCAGAAGCTTTAAGCAGTTCATCCAAATCAAATGCCAATTGTGTATCCGACATCACAAGATCATATTGGTTTATATTTTCTGATAAAGTTCCAACTCAACTTTTCGGAAGCATGAACATTCCTTTCCATTTCTTCCCTTATCAAACCCATCATCATGATCAACTTTATCATTATCACATATGCAGACGATTGAAAAACAATAGGATAAAATATCAATATAAACTAAGGAATTTAATCATTGAACTTATTGAATGAAAGATAGAGATTTTCAAGAGAAACCAAGCCAATCCTAAACCCATTTGGGAGTGAACCAGTGAAATTGTATTGGCTAAGATCAAGGGTTCTTAGTCTCTTGCATTGAACAATTGATGAAGGCAATGAACCATTAAAGAAATTTTGTAACATCCGTGTGTTTGAACCGGATTTGGAATAGTGATAAAATAGAATAGAGAATTAGAAATGTTTAGTTGAAGTAAGGAAGGTTAGAAAAAAAATTTTAAGGATTAAATAGTAAAGGAGAGAAAATATGGAGGATTAAATAGCGAATTATCCGAAATGAATTTTGAGTCATCATGGGAATTAGATTGATTGAGGAGGGGCAAAAGAGTAATTTGGTGGAAGATATTTTTGGAGGCAAAGTTTTGGGCCAAAGTGTAAAGTTGGATGGCTCAATGACTAAGAGTGTAATTTTATCATTTTTCTTAAGTGAGATATTTTAAGTGAAAATTCTAGAGAATTTGAGAGAAGAAAAAGCTGGTTAAAAAGATGAAAATATCATCTTTTTCATTAAGTTAGCCGTCCATGGCCTTATCTTTCATTTCCAACTTTTGCTTTTATTCCAAATAGGTCATTCCATCATTTTTAAGCTTTCCAAACCCAAAACCTTCCATTTTCTTTGGAACTTCTGAAAGAAAGTCATAAAAGAGAGTTAGTAGACACCTCAAACTTCTTATAGAATTAATTTTGAGGTGTTAGAGAGATAAATGACTAAATCAAGAAAATTTGAATTCAAGGGTTAAGGTAAGAAATGGTTAAATTCTCATGATATACATGTATTTTACTGTTATTTAGCATGGAAATCATTGAATTATAGCATTTAGCTTACATGTGTTTGTGTGAAATTGAAGAGAAAGAGAAGAGAGGCAAGGATCAAATTGAAGACAAAGGAAAAGAATAGAACAAGGGGTAAAAGAGAAGGAAATCAGCCTTTTTGTTGTAAGTACTACAAGAGTTTTGAACTATGGTTTAATTTCTCTAATGGTATATGAATTATTAGCATAGAAATTGTTAGATAGGTACATGATTTGAATGTTTATAATGATTAAATGAAGGGATTAATGTGTGATTTAGTAAAACAGTCTGGACAGAACAGAGGATTAACTTCGAAAATTCACTAAAAATTGTATATAAAGAGTTAAGGGTCCTATTATATATGAACTTACAGCTTATTGAGTGTAGTTTCATATGGAAGAAACGGTGATGAAAATGGATCTGTAAATTCTGAGATACAACTGATTTTGTGTAACAAGGTCAGAGTAGGTACGAGTTCCCCTGTTCTGACTTTGAAAAATCATATAAAAATGTATAAAAATAATTATAGGCTGAAATTTATATGGATAAATATTTAATGAGTCTATTTTCAGTAGAAACAGACAGGAACATCATTTGATCTTTTTACTAAAAGATAGATAATTTTTAGTGAAGAAAGGTCGAAACTGTCAAGCTGCAGAGAAGGGGTAAATTGAAAGAATTTACTGTACAAATTGACTAAAGTAAAAATTCTGGAAATTTTATGGTAAAAAGATGATTAAGTCTAGTTTCAGAAACATCAAGCAGATTATAATTTCGAATTCTGTAGCTCAAGATATAAATAATTTAGTGACTGTGATGCAAGTGAACAACTTTGAAATATAAATGTGATGTGTGAAATAATGAGAAATGATGAATATGTAGTGTTATGCCCATGTAGACAAGTTAGAACCATTGAGATAGTAGTGGCATGCCATTAAGGAATGCTAACGCGCTTACTGTTTCGCACTTCATGTGCTTACTGTTTCGCACTTTGTGTGCCTACTGATTTGCGCTATGTGCGCCTACTGATTGCACTGTGTGTGCCTACTGGATTGCACTGTGTGTGCTTACTGTTTCCCCAGCACTTGTGTGCTTTCTGTTTCCCCAGCACTTGTGTGCTTACTGTTAAGCACTTCGGTACTTTCTGTTCCGTTTATCCGATGGGTTCTATAGAAGTCTACTTTGGGCTAAATTGTGGAAAAAATAAAATGTGGACCAAAGTGAAATGAATGTCAATGTGGTAAGATACAAGCTATATACTGGTAAGGCAAAAGAGTAAATTACAAGAGAAAATTTAAAAGTTTATACCTTGCTTTTGTAGTACTTACTAAGCCTTCATCGGCTTACGCGTTTATTTTAACGCGTAAGTACAAAGATTACAAGAAGCTAGATCGGGACCTCTCATTACATCACATCACTTGGAGCTCAAATTTAGGTATATTACTTTTGATGTAAAATGACATGTATTATGGAACTTGTATGTATACTTATTAGAAAACGAAAATGTTGTTTTGAAATGTTTTATGTGACGAAATGAAATGAGGTATTTTGGATAAAAAAAAAAGTTGCATGACTCGGTTTATCTTAATGTAATACTTTTATATCTGGTTTATGCATATGAACCGGATATAGAGGTGTTACAAATTCTCAGATAAATCCAATGTTTGAAGGTATTTAAGCTTCCCTATTTGATTTGGCAAAGCCTCGTACAGATCAAGTTGCCTAAAACATATAAATCATGACTTAGTGTTAACTAATAAAACTTACTAAAATCTGTATTTAAGTCAACTAATTTTTCTATTACCTCCAAGGTGATCGACTTCCCTCATCACTACTCCCTAAATCCTCGAGCAAGTCTTTGAAATCTTCAAGTTGCAAATCAATATCAAACATTGAATATCTCAGGATGTCATTTTCTTTACTCTGATTCAAAAAGTCTTGGAGCATCTGAATATAACATAGGATGAAGGTTAGGGACATAGTACAATGCACAGCGGAATTGTTAGTCAATTTCCCCCAAAATATTCAAGATTTAGCACTTTACCAATTGTGAGCTATCATGTTGATAACACAAAAAATATATATATAGAAAATAACAAAATCACTTCTCACCTTCCAAGCATTTTCCAAACTTTGTTCTGTGTTGTTCGAGTTAACTTTCAATGCAAGTGAGCTGAGTAGCTCTACTTGCTGCATCAAAGCATTTATCTTTGGATCATCCTTTTTGAGAAATGTTCCTCGAGTGCTATTATCTTGAGCTGCTAATGAATAATGGAGGAAGAGAAGATAAGGGTATATTATGAAGAAGTTTAAAGGAGAGGAGAAAACAAGATAGTTTTTGGGTAATGCAAAAACTTCTCTTTGCAGGTTTGACAACAGAAACATAGTTGTCAATGGCAAGAATTATTGGCTCAAGGTGATTTACCATCGTTCGAAACCTCATTAACATTGTTGACTAGGGATTGAACCACGGCATTGTTAGCATTGTGGAGATTTTGACCCAAAACTGCAAAGGGATGTCTTAGCTATTGATTCATCATTGTTCTAGATACTCTATGTGATCTATCTTCTCCATCTATAGCCAAAGACTTTTTGTGCCTGCAGATCACCATAAGTCATATGTTTAGAACCCATATTTAACAACCTAAGAGAAAAAACACACTTATCCAAATTCAAATGGCGATGATATAATTGCCATAATGAAATCAGTGGAAAAAGTTACAACATTGGGTACAACCTAACTTGAACATTTTCCCCAAAACAGAAAACCTACAATCAATTTGACCTAAGCGATAGAAACAATTAATCAAATGCTCAAAGTATAAACATCAGGGGAAATTCCGAAGAATTCCATCTGCTTACACATAGAAACAAAAATGGCTCCTAATAATTTGGTAAATTCCATAACATAAGGCATTGGGTACTTGTGAATCATCTTATTAAACAAAAACAAAATATCATAAACATTATCGAAACTATCATACTTTTTTGGCTTTCCCCTTGCAATCATGGAATTCTTACTTAAAGCATTGATATGAGTAGCAACAGTGTTAAAAGAAGAAGAATAGTGGAAATCAAAAGGATTCTTTCCACCATTAACAATAGAACGAAAAACTAAAGAAGAATAAGCTTACCCATATCTTGAACCAATAATTGATTTTATTCAAGTAATTGTCAAGATTGAGATGGATGACTCGTCGAGTGAGGCAGAAGGTATGAAGAGAGTGTTCATCGGCTTTGTAGATGGCTCAGAAATAATTCATGATTTTTCTGGGATGTGAAGAGAGAAAGATGGGAAAATGTCTTACCGAAAACAAAAGGGTAAGACATTTTCCGTAAATGAAACTATATTTTCCCGTGCTTTGTAAAAGCTTTTATAGTGAAAAATTATTTTCAACCAAACAAACACTATAAAAAATTGAAAAGCTTTTCCAAAAAATATTTTACACTCAATCAAACACAGCCTTAGTTTCGGCTTTGGTTCAAAGATAGAAAATAGAATCTAGCCGCCAGCAAGCATATAATTTTCGGCTCAAGGAAAGCACATGACAAGATCCGGTTTGAGCTGTGGGGAACCAAGTTCCCAAGTGTGAATCTCGAAGGTCAAGCCAAGCCAATCTTTAAGCCAAGCGAGCCATAGAACAGAATTTCCTCCTCTCTATTTTATCTGTCGTCCCTCTCAGAACTTGTTTCTCTATCAGATAAAGCGAAATCTGACAAAATCGATGGCCTCACGTGACAAGAAACCTGCGAAGCCATCGAGCAGCCGCGCCGGTGGAATACGCACGCTCTCGGATCTGAACAGGCCCTCTGGACCCGATTCCGACAGCGATTCCGATGATCCCCAGGAGTACTACACTGGTGGCGAGAAAAGGTCATCTCTTTTCTTTTTTTATTTTCTTTCTATTTTTCTTCAATTTATTTGTCGCCTTTTGTTGTTATTATTATTAGCATGAATCATCCAATTGCTTGATTGATTGTTGCGTAAATTTAAAGGTTAAAGGAAGAATTTGATTTATTCACGAGTTGTTAAAGTTTGAAGCTTGGTTGAATTCTATGGATTTTGAGAATGAATTTGAATATCACAACAAAAAGAAGAGGTTGATTTTGGATGAGAACTTAAGAACTTACTTGGGGTTTATACTATCACCTGCTAATTTGGGGAAATTTTTTGGGGGCTTTATGATTTGAGTGGTATTGGAGACTAGAGTTAGTACTTGCAAAGTATTAACACTGCTTTCACCTAAATTAAGTGCTTGAGAAGCCTATCTTGGTTTGATGATGTGATAAACTAAAATCCCAGTTTCTCACAATAGCAGATCATGTTCACGTCATTCGTTGAATACAAATTATGAGTGTAAGTCCAACGGATTTACATTAGCTTCAGGTAGGAGATATAATTGTCTAGAATTAGGGATCTTAGTAACTGGAAAAGATCTTCTCTCTTTTCTTGATGATGCTAGTATTGAGCTGATGTGCATGGACGGCAAGTTGAATAATTTGTCATGGTTGTTTCGATTTAGAAATTTTAGCATATTCAGTTTACTTCTCGTTTTGTTTGAATAAAAACATGCTATCTAATTTGATATATTAATAATAATTCAAATAATTTGTCATGCCTTTTCTGCCATGAAAACTCATCACAATCACATTTTGACCTTGTTGTTGCAGTACTTGCCTGCTTGATTGGAAAAAAAAGAAATTGATTCTTAGATGATATCAACAAGTCTTCCTTCAGAAGTTTATGTTGTTTGCTGCACAGTTGGTGATGCGTAATTATTATTTGCATTTTATAGCATTGGAATGTCTATATGCAATGGTGCTGGATTTTAGATGTATCTCCTGTTTAAGTACCGAGTTTCTATGTTTTGACCTGCATATCTTATGTGAGGTCCTGGAACAAGTTATCAACACAATCATCATTCCTTTTATCATTGTTGAAGCCATTTATTTATTTATGTTAAGTTTTCTCTGATAGAATTCCCAACCTTGCAATTCAATATATTATGATGGCATGCTTAAGGATGATTTACTTTAACTCTGTTTATTGCAGTGGCATGCTTGTTCAAGATCCTTCAAAGAAAAATGATGTAGATGAGATTTTCAATCAAGCTAGGCAACTGGGAGCTGTAGAAGGTCCTCTCGAGCATCCTCGTCCATCAAGTTCAACAAGTTTTACTGGAACCGGTAGATTACTCTCAGGGGAAACTGTTCCTTCTGCACCTCAGCAGCCTGATTCCATTATTCACAACATAGTTTTCTGGACCAACGGTTTCACTGTGGATGATGGCCCTCTGAGGAGGTTGGATGATCCTGAAAATGCAGCATTTTTAGAGGTAATGAAAATTAGGATTCAATACCTCTTTTAAGAAATGGAGTTATAGAAAATGAATAACGTGACAGCTGTTATTGGATGTGGGTGGTTTCTGTTCATCTTTTGGAGTGAATACTCAGTTGCATGACTACAGTTATTGAGTTCGGTCTTCTGCATTCTTGTCTTTTCCATTTTGTGTATTGTACAAACAGGTGTCCCATTCTATATGTTTTCAATTCTTTTATGGGTGGATTAATTTTTATGTTTCAGAATGGCATTTCTTGTTTATTAACAACTTGGTTGCTTCTCGAATCAGAGCATCAGAAAGTCCGAGTGTCCTAAAGAGCTTGAGCCTGCTGATAGAAGGTCTTCTGTTCATGTCAATCTGATAAAGAGGGATGAGAAATGCCCTGTGAGTCTCTCTCTCCTTGTTAGCATTATTTTTGCCTGGAAGGTTGAACTAGTAGAAATTTAGAAAGTGATGCCGATTGAAAGGGCCTTATTCAAAAGTGCTTCTGTCTTCTTCTAACAAGCATAAATTTTCAACTGGTTGATTCTTGATGTTGAACTCCATTTCGAGGATATAACTCCTATGTTTGTTTCCTTGCAGGAACCAGAGAAGAAACACCAAGTTGCGTTTCAGGGTGTAGGAAGAACTCTTGGTAGCAGCAGTACTTCGGCAGCTACTGAGCCGACTACCGGTTCCAGTCCTCTCAACACAGCTCCGAACCCTTCACCTGGCTTGGTTGTAGATGAAAGTTTACCATCAACCTCAATTCAACTTAGGTTGGCTGATGGGACTCGCATGATAACTCGCTTCAATCTCCACCACACAGTTGATGACATCCGTTCCTTCATCAATGCATCTAGGCCTGGGGGTGCAACAAATTATCAGTTGCAGATAATGGGTTTCCCTCCTAAAATTCTTACTGATCCAACCCAAACCGTAGAACAGGCAGGCCTTGCCAATTCTGTGGTAATCCAGAAGTTCTAAGCCCTGACTGTGTTGAAAGTGCCTTATCTACTTATTATCTCTACAATTGCTTTGTACCAAGTGAAAAAGCTTCCATCTACTTGAAACGATTCTGAACCACTACTATATACTGGAAGCAGGTTTTTGATGGTTCTTTCTAGTTGAATGGTGTGGAATTGTTTGAATATTTTTTTCTTGACCCCGATAATCATCATAGAAGTGGTACATACATGCATATGTTATATACACACGCCAAAGCTGCTGCCGTAAGCGCTTCATTCTTAAGCTCACCATTTCCTCGCAAGCTCTGATGACAGAGGGAAAGGGTTGGTCAGGGATGGAGACTTCCATCTCACCCTTTCACGAGTTGAGACAGTTGTTTTTTTTATCTCCATCGATGGTGGTGTATAGATTGGACGGGAAAAAGCAATATGTCGGCCAGAAGCAAGGGAAAAAGCATCAAGGGATATGAATTAGGATCCCTTAATGCTTTGCGAATCTCTCCTCCAAAAAATCTGATACATTAGATCATTATGTTTGTGTGCCTTTATACCGTAGTTGCGAGGTGAAATGATGAGCGTAAATTAGGATGCAAGAGTCTTGTCATGAAAACAGAATGAAAAAACCACTAATGGAACGGTGTGTTAGCCAGCCTGGGTGCTTATGGGAAACAAGCCGACGAGATTTAGATTATAGTTATTATAATTTATTTTTGGTCTAAATCAGAGCTTACACTATCGGTAATACTGATCAACTCTTTTGTTGCGAGAATTTTTCAAAAAGTTGGATGACTAGCAGGAGAACATCCATGAATAATTATAATTTTAGATATTATCACAATTATCTAATATAAAACGAGTGATGGAAATATAATTAAACACATGAGCAAGTAAGCAGACCCCCTATGATTTTACGAGATGATTGCACAACCGTTGAAGGGATAAGCCTTAACCTAGATACACAAGTTGACCCTACAACAATAATTTTAAATCATGATCATCAACCAACCGATTACACTTTTTGATAAAGAAACTTCTTTAATCCTCCTAACTGTACATATTACATAATTGTTTATCCAACATTTTTTTTACTACGTTTTCATTTTAGTTATTCATTTTTTAGGTCATTTTTATCTTATATATATATATATATATATATATATATATTGATTGGAGCAAAATAAATTAACGATTGAAGTGAGTAAGCGGTAAAAATTAAAATAGTACACAAAAATTGTTATATTATACTTGTTTATCTCATGATCGAAAATTTTAAATTTAAGTTTTGAAATATAATTTTTTAAATATTAAGATTCAAAACTAGAGTAACAGATCGACTGACATTATTGATGGATAAAAAAAATCCAATAATTTATTTAATCTATTTTGATGTTTTGAAATTATTTTCAAAAATCATCAATGAAAACTAATTGTCTACAATACTTGTCTTCAAAATCATTTTTTTATTGTATGATATTGAATTTTTCATGCTAAGCTAAAAGCAAAAAAAAAAAATCCTTACAATGAATTTAATTAATTAATTTTATCTTCTATTCCAAACAAAATTCATAATTTTTTATCACTTCTTTACCTAGTCTAAGAACAAGCAATTAATTTAATTAATTGCAATTTTTTTTCATTTTCTTTTTCTTAGCATGAAAGATTTGAGATTATGTAACCAAAAGATTTTTCAATTTTTTAGATAATTATTTGAGTTGATTCTTTAAAGATAATTTAAAAACATAAAATTAAGTTTTAAAATTTAAAAGGAGATTAATTTAATTAATTTTAACATTACAGTAACAAATTGATTAACAATTATCAATGGGTAACATTTTTTAAATAATTTATTAAATATATTTTGATATTTTTAGAATTTAAATTTACAATGTTAAAAAAAGAAATTTATAGTTTTGGTAATGGATAAACAAGTAAAATTTGATAATTATTGCGTATTACTTTAGTTTTTATTGCCTTTTTGCTTTAATCTTTGATTTTTTTACTCCAATTAATACTTTAAAAAATATTTTTTGGTGATCAAAATGAAAGGGACCAAAAAGTTGGATTACCAAAATGAATGTGTAAACATGATGTAGTTCGTAAAGTTAACTGTTGTTAAAGATTTAATACTTAAATAACTAAAATAAAAGTGTCCTAAAAATCAAATGACTAAATTACAAATATTTCATTTTAAGTGATCAAAATAAAAATATCCTAAAAATTGAATAACTAACAAGATAGCCTATCCAAAAATATATAGGTAATAAGTATAAGTGAAGTGGTGAAATTGTTAATGAAAAGCACAGGATTACTAAAGGCCCGTTCAACAATGCTGTTAAGAAGTCTTTTTCACCTAAAAAGTCCTTTTTACCTTAAAACAGTACTAAACAATCTCAAGTGAAATGTTTTTTTCTCTTTTTCTATCGTGCTTTTCTAATGATGGAAAAGCTAAAATTTCTAGCTTTTTCAAAGCCAAAAGTCCTTTTGGTTTGGCTGGTAAGAGATCCTTTTGTCCTTCTCTCTGCTTCTCTCACGATTCTGTTCTCTTAATCTTGCTGAACAAAATTGGTTTCTCAATCAAAGCAACAAACCTTCTCTTTTGCTATGGGCCTTTGGATTTCTATAAAACTCTATTGAGATTCCAACAGATTTGGTGAAGAGTTGTGGTTTCAAACTTCCAAGGTTAGGGTCTTTTTTGGTTATTGTTTTTGGCTATTCGGTGTTGCTAGAATTAGTCGATTTTACATATAATCTGTTTCTATAAACTGTTTTTGTTTCATTGTCGTTTCAAACTGGAATTGGTTATTCTTTGTGAGATATTGGGATTTTTTTTATCCTTTCTACAAACTGTTTCTTTAGTCAATGTTTGCATCTTTTTTTTCCCAATAACCCTCTATTTTACATTTAATCTGGAGTAATTTCCTCTGCTATAATTCAGTGCTTTATATATAGATAGATAGATTTAATCCTACTAGTTAATTTCTTTGGTATTTTGTTCTTGTTTTTGGGTTTCTATTGTTTTTGGTTAATCAATTATCATTTTTTACCTTTTTCCTTTCTGTCATAGAAATATTTTCAATATTGAAAAGAAAATAAACTGATGTTTTTAGTTTGGCAGGACTGTACATCAAGATAGCTATATGATATTAAGGTGAGACAAATGTAATTTTAATTGTATCTTAAATCAATTATCAACCACACAACAATTAACAAATTGAAAACTCAAAAACTAAGTAATCTGATTGCATGAAGTTCAAGGTCCATAAAGTGCGATCCCTGTTGGACAGGATATTTGATTGCATGCTATTGGCTAGAATTATAAGAATGTAGCTTATTAATTCATGGTGTTCTTTTTCATGGGAAATTACACACTCCAAATAGCAACATATGCCTGTATGAGATGGAGTAATTACAGAGTCTGAAGCTTTTGTATTTTTTGTCTTCTTTTCCTTGTTGCCCTTTCTTGTTTCCTATAATTCATTTTTCATTTGTTGGAACACTTGCCAAGTATCAGGAAAGATATGGTAATTGGCAAGCCTCAATTTGAGTATATGTATTATGTTTATAATATTTTCTTACGTCATAATATTATATTGATATTTGTTTAATATAAATTCCAACATAGTTTGCATATTACTATCACATTCATATTATTTTTTTCAAATCTTCAGGCAGGTTTATTGCAATGTATTGAAATAATCTATGATCTGTGAAGTTGAAAATTCGTTAATAGTAGGAAAATTCAAAGTTCCCTGCAACTTGTTCAAATATTTGCATTATTTAGTCAGGCACCACTTTGTTTATCTTATATTTATGTTGTTTTTCATTTTGATTAGAATTAAGTTATTGGGGATTTTCTTATGAATAATAGAATTAGCAATCACCATCATCAGGAATTCAAGATGACTTTACTGTTTGATGGTTGATGGTCAATAAACATTTACTGTTTTTTTCTGTCCTTAAAGTATTATGCATCTGACATCTTTCTTTGATGGTTGTATCTTTTCTAATACATAATCCATCATTCAAGTTCTTGTCTTTGATGGTGGATGAATGCACATTTCTATGTTGTGGTGTATAAACTTAAATCATTAGGCTCTCTTTGACAAATTATCTATTTTGTGTTAGTCTCATGTGATGAATATTTTTTGTTTTGCCCCTTATTGTTGCCAATTGTTGCCAATTGTTGAACCAATAAATTGCAATTTTTATACCACGGAAATAAGTTGGTGGAGTTTTGTTGCCCAGTTCAGCTGTCAAAGATATGACTTGAAAGTTGTTTTCCCAATCGCCGCATGATACCAGAAAGTTCTCAGCTGGTGTTTGCATTGTCGCAAAGCATTGTGCTCTCAATTCAACATTTTTCGCTAGAGGGCTCCCAATTTTACAAGGGGAAATAATATTAGAACCCACGCCAAAGAATTCCTATACTTTTGTAGGTTCTTTTTTTTCGGATATAAATGCTTATGAGGTTAGTTAGCATTCCTTTTTGGCGAAAATATCATTTTGTGTTACCTTGGGTTGTCTTATATGTCGATATTCAGCTTAGGTAAAAAAGAAATTCTAGTAACTTGCAAGTTTAGCAGAAAGACTATGACCAACTATTAAAATGATGGAATCTGTTATAGCGGTTCATTCATTAAACCATAGTTTCTTTGAGTAACATAATAGTAATCTTATATTTCAAAAAGTTGGGTGCACTGCACATGAGTGTTCTAAAATGCTATTGTGTTGCTTGCAGGTGGATTTGGGAATAGATACTAGGCATGCATTATTGTAAAGAGAGTGACTTGTTAGTTGAAGTTGATTGAAGGTTTTTCTGATATTTTGTTTTGAGATAAAGAATCAATTGTATTTTAAAATTGAGCAGTTGTTATTTGCAATTATAATGTTGTTTAGTTGCGGCTACATTTATTTTAGTAACTTATTGGAGATGATAATAATTGATTAAATGTTAAGAAAGTTTGGTGTTTTTAAACATGCCTTCATAAAATCTTTGAGGGAAAAATATAAACTCATTAAAAATTTTAATTTTATTTTACTTTATTATGTTATTTTTTTAATGTTATGTTAATATTTAATATGGATTATATATTTATAACCCCTTATACCCGGTTTATACGTATAAACCCAATATAGAAGCGATATATTACAGTACGACACAGAAAGTCAAGTAACAAATTTTTTTTTTAAAAAACTGATGTCTTTTAAGACCATTCGAGTCAAAATATCGTATACTAATCATTTCATTTCATAATTCATAACATTCGAGATAACATTTTTTCCACTGATTAAGGACTCATACAAGTACCATTGTACATGTTATTTTCTTTAAAATAAATACCTGTATTTGGAGTCCTCCAAAGGATGATGTGATGTGATGAGAGGTCCCTAAACTTGACTTTACTCCTTATAACTTTGTACCTACGCGTTGAAACAAACGCGTAAAGCCAGTGAAGACTTAGTAAGCACTACAAACATAATAGATGATTATTTATTTATTGCTTAATTTTATCAAACATTGCAATACTCATGCGTATAAAATTTCTAGCCTTTCTTGCATGTAATATTTAACTTACCTTAATGCCACCATAACACACATTCGTTCTCGTATATCAACTTACCTCAATGGTAGATTTTACATTTCATCCCTTTTTCACAACTTAGTCATTTCAACCACATCAGTTCACTTAATTATTAACATTTAATTACACATATACATATAGTACTTATCTTTCATGTATTCATCATTTCACTTACCTCAATGTCATAATTTGCACATTCTTTCACTTTTCACAATTTAGCCATCATAGCTTTCTTAACCATAACTTACTTAACTTATTTATCCACTTGGCCCATAGTAGATTTTATAGAACTTATTGGATAAATGGAACAAGCAGAAAGTATCGAAGTACTTAACAGAAGTACATAACTACTGGGGAAACAGAAGCACACACAGTGCTAATCAGAAGCACACACAGTGCTGAACAGAGGGTGCACAAATGTTCCTTAATGGCATGCCACTAATATCACAACGGTTCTAATTCGTCTACATGGGCATAATCTCATTTAACCTATTTATCCACAATTTATTCATCACATTTACATTTCTCTTCACATATACATAATCATGCATTTTTCACCTTTATTTCCTAAAATAAATCCACAATTTCACCAAGTAATCACACAATCAATCTTTATAATTAATCATATAATATTTCACGCATATATTTTTCTTACATATTCATCATCACATACCTCTTACTTTTATTTTCACATTAATTTTCAAAGCTGTCCACTTGCGTCACAGTCACTAAATTATTTATATCTTGGGCTACAGAACTCATAATTATAATCCACTTGATGTTTCTGAAACTAGACTCAATCATCTTTTTACCATAAAATTTTCAGAATTTTTACTTTAGCCAATTTTTACAGTAAATTCTTTCAATTTACCCCTTCTCTGCAGCCTGATAGTTTTGACCTTTCTTCACTAAAAATTATTTATCTTTTTGTACAGAGATCAAATGATATTCCTGTCTATTTCTTTTGAAAATAGACTCATTAAGGAATTAACCATATAAATTTCAGTTTCTAATAATTTTCTATATTTTTCTATGATTTTTCAAAGTCAGAACATGGGAACTCGAATCTACTCTGCCTTGTTACACAAAAACTAGTATATCTCAAAATATAAAATTCCTTTTAATTCACAGTTTCTTCCATATGAAACTACTCTCAGTAAGCTTTAATTACATATATAATTCAACCTTTAACTCATTATATACAATTTTTGGTGAATTTTCGAAGTTAATCCTCTGTTCTATCCAAACTGTTTTACTCAATCACATATTAATCCCTTCATTTTATCATTGTAAACATTCAAACTATGTACCTATATAACAATTTTTATGCTAATAATTCATATACCATTAGAGAAAGTAAACTATAAATCAAAACTTTTGTAGTACTTACAACAAAAAGGTTGAATTTCCTCTCTTTTTATCCTTTGCTCTATTCTTTTCCTTTGTCTTCAATTTGGTCCTTGCCTGTCTTCTCTTTCTCTTCAATTTCACATAAACACATATAAGCTATAAGCTATAATTCAATAGTTTTCATGCTAAATAATAGTAAAATACATGCATGTCATGAGAATTTAACCATTTCTTACCTTAACCCTTGAATTCTAAATTTCTCAATTTAGTTTTTTACCTCTCTACACCCCAAAAATAACTCTATACGAGATTAGAGGTATCTATTAGCTCTCTTTTATGACTTTATTTCAGAAATTCCAAAGAAAATGAAAGGTTTTGGAGTTTGGAGGGCTTAATAATGGTGGAAGGACATAATTGGAATAAAATCAAAAGTTGGATGGAAAAGAGAATGACATGGGCGGTTGGACTATGAAAAGGGTTGATATTTTTGCCTTTTAATTAATTTTTCAACCTCTCTCAAATTCTCTAGAAATCTCACTTAATAGAAATGATAAAATTACACTTTTAGTCCCTAGGCCTTCCAACTTTAAACTTTGGCCCAAAACTTTGCCACTAAAAATATCTTCCACCAAATTACTCTTTTACCCCTCCTTAATAAATCTAATTCTCATGATGACTCATAATTCAATTTCGACAAATTGCTATTTAGTCTCCCATATTTTCTTACCTTTACTATTAAATCCTTAAATTTCTCCTAACCTTTCTTACTTTCTTTACATATTCTAATTCTTATTTCTACACTAAATTGTTCCAAATCCGGTTCAAGAACACGGATGTTACAATATTTAAATTACATTTTAAAATAAAATAATACAAACGTGTTAAAATTATTAATTTAAAATATTTTTTTTAAATTAATACAACTGTGTTAATATCTAATTATAAATATTTAACGATTATATTTAAATATTAAAAATATAGTTTATACATTCTAATTAGATTTTATAAATAATTAATATTAATTATTCAAAAATATTTAAAATTAATATTTCATATATTAAAATATTAACAATAAATAATAAATTATTTTTTATATTTTGTTAAAATATCATAATATTAACTAATTTGAACATTATTTAAATGCATATTTGTTATTTTATAATACAATGTCTAAAATAGTTATTTTATTTCTCAAAAGTACTTTTTGATAGCAATATTAAACACTTAAATCTTAAATCAAAATTTTTAAAAATACTTCTTAAAAATACTTTCCCACCAAATTTTTTAAAAACACTTTTCAAAAACAATGCTAAACTGACCTTAAATCACCTTGCCTACTAGTTTTTCTCTTGTTTATGTTGTTCCTTTCACAACATTTTTTAACAAGATTGATTTGTTTGCATAAAAATATTTTTCATATTTTAATTGTTTTACTACGTTTGTTAGGTGAAAAAATAAATTATCAAATGTAATCATTCTTAAAATAAAATAAAATAAAATCAAGACTTAAAAAAATGTTTTATCAAAAAAAAATTTCCTAAAATATTTTTCAAATTCATAAGCCTATGTCCCTGCCGGCCGCTGTATTAATTGTGAAACATTAATTATTATCAATCTAAGAATTAGATGCATGATGTAGAAAAAAGGAAGCTCGATTCATGCAGAAATATGGCTAAGGAACAAGTGGATTATCTAATCACCCACAGCTACCCATTAAGCTGTCATCATGTTCTTTTCATAGTTTACAAGTGGACGTCTGTAAAAATATTGTTTAAAGAAAAATTCTGAAAAATAAAACGAAATCTGATCATACGTTAAAATATTTAGACCCAAAAATTATCCAAATGTATAAATATAATATTCGAATTCTCTCACCATCTTATCATGCAACTGTTGATGGAAATGACGTAAAGTTTTTTCAGAGGAAAAAAAGAAAACAAAGCGTTTGCATCAGTGGTTCTCACTTGGCGTCTCTCTTGCTTTTTTCTGGTGTGACGGATTCTTTTGGTGTACTCTCTCTTTTCGAGCCCTATATAGCTACCCCTGCCGAGGCTCCTTCGCCATGAACCCTAAACCTAGCTCCTGACTTCAAACTTTAATGTTGCAATAAAAGGGGGGAAAACCATAAAGTTCACATTTCTCTTTTCATTTGTATTTATTGGCTTTTACAGCAAAGATCAGTATATGCTTTTGTTCCCTTCGACTTGATAAATATTAGTCTGTTCCGCCTGCTTCGACCTGAATTAATGATCTACTTTTTATTAAATTATAATATCAAATTTTAAAAATTATAATTTACTCAAAATTTTTGTATTCCTATATTTAAAATTTAAAATTTTTATTTTTTAAATTTAAAAATTTCGGTTAATTTATTAACACTATTATTTTTTTGAGTTAATTTGATATTTTAAAAAATGTTAGGATTATTATCATTATTGATCCAAAATTCGAATGAGTTTAAATCGGGTTCTAATGAGCTCGCAGATCGAATTCGTTCTTGTGAGAAGTTGCACATACATAAAATCATGTGAGCACGTGCTAAGTTTAGAGTAAGATATGCGCTTATATGCATGAAACTTATATAGCATGTTGTCTCAATGAATAATACAAATATCATATAAATCTTTATACTTAAAATTTAATTTTTATACTTTTATTTTAAAAAATTTAATCTTTTGATTTTTTTAAAATTTATAAATTTCGATTTATTTGTTAACATTATTAAAATTCTTTTATTTTGGTGTGACATTTTAAAAAATATTAGGATAATTATCATTATCGATCCAAAATCAAATGAGTTTGGGCCAAATTCTAATGAGCTCACAAACCAAGCTTACAAATCGAGTTCACTCTCCTACGAAGTTACACATACATAGGACCGTGTGAACACGTGTTAAGTTTAAAATAGATACGTGTCCATATGCATGAAACCTACCTAACATATCATATCAATGAACAATATCCATATCATAGAAATATATATCACCATCTAAGAGAGGCAAAAAAAAAAAAAAACAATCCACAAAGTTAAACAGGGATAAATTAAGAGGAAAATATTAATTACGTATTATTCAGGAGCGATTCCAAAAGAGTTGGCATGGGTCTTGACCCCCCTAAAATGATTTCTTTTTTATTTAAGTTCTTGATAATTTTTAAAATTTTAAATTAATAAAGATAAAATTATATTTTGACCCTTTAAAAATAATAAAATTTTGATTTAATATTTTAAAAATCATATATTTACTATCATAAAAATTATAATTTAATTTCGACCCCTAACAAAATTTTTTAATTTCGCCTATGCTGCTACTTGTAATAATAGAAGGATATTATGGTATATTTTGATTCAGCAAATTAGCTATCGCACATCCTCACAGATCTCCACTAGCGGGAGGCTTAGGTTGTGCTCCGTATAAAAGATGTATTATTTTTTAATTAAATGGTCAAGGTTTAGACTCAAGGGTACTGTTTGTTGTTTGTGCACTTCAACTTTCCGCATCCATTTCAATGTACTTTAGCTTGGAATGGCATAAGATTCTTCAAGCCTAGAAGACAAATTGCAGAATCAGAACATATATGGGCTAAGTATATGTTGTGACATTTTGTCGACCTAGAATTACATTGTATAATAAATGTAAACTATCAGCAAGTCCATAATAATGTTTACTGACTTTGATACATAAACATTCTAAACTGCCCCACCTTTGGATATTATGAAAATGAAAAGAGAGAGAAATTAGCAGCGGCGGATGGTAGTAGTAGCCATTGCAGAAGATACGAAGCCAGCGAAAGAATTATGGCATTAGAGTAAGATAGGGTTAGTGTTATGAAGAATGAATTGGGGAGACAATTTGTTGAAGCCTGTATCGGTGCATTACAGCGGCGGAAGCTGTAGGAGAGGAGACGAAGAGTGAGAAGGACGCAACTTTAATATCTGTGTCCCACACTGGCTTTACCAGCCTGTTTCCGGTTCAATCCATCCTCTCTGTAACCGTGCGAAATAATTGTGGATTAAGTGATAACTGAGACTGAGAAGACTAACAAGGATTTGAAGCAATTTTTAATATCTATTGTTGACTTTGTGTTCACCTTCACTCTGCTGCACCACAATTAATCACGCTATTTACTTCTAACAGTTTATTTTCTGCATCCACCCCCCCCCCCCCCCGCCCTTTTTCTTTTTCCTTTTACAGTTGCAACTTATTATTTAAATTAACTCAGAATTTAAATTCGGATTTTAAAGCATCTTGTTAAGAAACAATTACAAACTTTGAAACAAAAGGATTACAACCAACAAAAAGAATATTTGCAAACAACTGCCATCCTTTCTCCCTGTGAAATGTCATTTTGAGTTTTGACTATTCAATCGGTTTTTCTTGTTTTCTTCTTTAAGGATATGTTTTAGCATCCAATTCTCCACACTTTTCAAGTGCTAATGTATTTACTTGATTAATGACCAGCTTGAAGTCTTCGAAATAGATTTTTAGATAGCCACAAAAATCTTCATGCTGTCCGTTTGCATCGACATTCTATCGCAATGTTTACTTTGTAACAATATCAGTTCATTTAAAATACTCCATAATTCAACACTTTCTTAACCGAATTTTCAAATATCGTCTCAGCACTCTGTTAACCGGATTTTCAAATATAATCTCAACAGTCTTCTCTAATGTGGAGAGAAAAGGACAAGGAGAAAAAAAAGAAGTTAATGTAGAGCGAGGGAAAAAGAAAATTAAAGAAAAATATCGTTAAGGAACACGTTTGTTTTTTTGTTACACTAATAATTATATTAAATGATTTAGTAATTATTTAACATAAACGAATAAACCATACATTATTTCGTTAAGTAATTATTTAAATCGAATTAAATTATATAAGTGATTAAATCGGGTTTTTACCCAAATATTATAAAAAAAATAATTAATAATCAAAATGGTACCCTCAAATTATTATTTATCAAAATGGTATGTTTAGTTAAGTGGAGGGACTCTAAGTAGCGGCATTAAGGGGTATTTTTGACACGTGTTTTTTTAAAATTTTTTATTATTTTTATATATTTAAAAAAAATATATTATTTATTAGTGGAGGGACTTAAAGTGACTGCACTTAGAGGTTTTTTTCAGAAAAATACAAGAAAAATAGGACAAAAAAAAACCTGACACCCAGTGGAGTAACACGAAGTGACGGCACCAATGGAGAGTTATCAAGTGGCGGCACTAAGGAATGTTTTGCCACTTGGCAGCATCCCATTGTATCGTGTGTGTTTATTTTATTTTATTTGTGAAAATAAATTTGAGTGGTAGGAAATTTTTAAGGTTTATGATAAAAATTAAATGAAATAAAATTTTTGTTATAAAATAAGAAAGGGTTCGTGTTCCTCCACTGGGTGTCAGGTATTTTTTTATCTTATTTTTCTGAAAAAAAACCCCTGAGTGCCGTCACTTAAATCCCTCCACTAATAAAATAATATTTTTTATTTTTAAATATATAAAAATAATAAAAAAATTAAAAAAAACACGTGTCAAAAATACCCCTTAATGCCGCCACTTAGAGTTTTTTCATTTAACTAAACATACTATTTTGATAAATAATAATTTGAGATATCATTTTGATTATTAATTATTATTTTTTTTGTAATATTTAAGAAAAAAATCCGATTAAATCTATCGTTGATCCAAGTTATTTAACATAAACGCTGGTTTCATTTCGTTTTTTCTTCCTGGTCAGTAATGGCAGTGCAAGAAAAGAAGGGAGAGTTTTCATCGGGAAGGTAAAGCTTTGGGTGTCCAGCCAGTGGCCAATTGCCTCCTCAAACATATCACACCATTTGAAACGATTTCCCTGCTTTAACTGCCCTATTTACTTCCTCTGTATCAGCCGCGTGCGCTTGCTCTCAAGTGCCAGTCCGACTCAAAACACTCCTGCCTTCTTTCTCTCTCTATCTGCTCCTTTCTTCTTACGAAAGACCAAAGATGACTCGAAAGAAGGAATTAATGCTGCTAGTCACTAGAAAGATAAACACCCATTTTTTTCTAATGGAAACCTGAGCAGGCTTTGCCAGACCCAACCACATTTCTTAACGGACTGCCTGGTGCTGCAGCGCCTACTACTCTCATTGCTATCACTGTCTAGGATTTCCTGTAAAAAGCCTGGTTCTTGTAGCATAAATCTCGCGGGAGAGTCCTTGAGATACAATCTTTAGGGCGAAAAAGAAGATTGCGTATGAGAGAGAAATCGGGAAAGCAAGAAAAAAAGGGGAAAAAAGAGTGGGAGAATGTTTATGTTATTATATACCAAAGCTTCCTAGTGAACAACAGCTAGCCAAAAAGAAAGAAAGAAAAAAAGATAAGACAGCGAGAGATAATGGAAGGAGTTTCCAATAGCACTTCTTGCATGATGGATTTTGGACACAACAGCAATGGACTATGCCCTATGACGGTGATGCCTCTCACTGCTTTTCATCCTCATGATCAAGATCAATATCATCATCATCATAATTCGGACTTCAACTCCTTATTTCTTCCTTTACCCCCAACCAACAATCAAGACCAGAACCACAATAGCAGCAGGGGCTCCTCTATGATTATTGACGATCAAAGCAACGCCACCAACAACAATACTGGATGTTATTTCATGGAGAGCAACGATGGCAGTTATTCTTCTGTCAAGGCCAAGATCATGGCTCATCCTCACTACCACCGTCTCGTAGACTCCTATGTCAATTGCCAAAAGGTAAAAAATTAAGCCAAACATGTTTGACTTATGAATCCGCCACCCGGTTGGCCACAAGCTTTCACCTTCTCTCTCCTTTGGCCAGTTTTTGGGATATGAACCTTATACTAAGTTCTAAGAAGTTGCTGGGACTTGGGTATTGAACGCTTCTGTCATTTCATTTGAGCAGTTTTTAGCGGAGACGGAAGATTTTTATACCTTTGTCATCTCTCATCTCTTTTGCCTGTCTTAAAGATAATCTTTTCCTGTCCGATAGAGACATGAATCTTAAGTTTTGTTTATTTTAAAATTTTTTCCTAGTAGTGAAGGTATCGTTGTTTTCTTTATTTATTTCTAACGAAAGCGATCTTTAAAAAAAAAAAAAACCAAGCAGGTAGGAGCACCACCTGAAGTGGTGGCGAGATTAGAACAAGTATGTGCATCTGCGGCCACTATGGGTCCCAGTACCACCGGCTGCATAGGTGAAGATCCAGCACTTGACCAGTTCATGGAAGCTTATTCCGAGATGCTCGCTAAATACGAGCAAGAGATATCTAAAACCTTCAAGGACTCCATGCTTTTCCTCCAAAGTGTCGAGTGCCAGTTTAAAGCCCTCACTGTTTCCCCTTCAAATTCCGGTGACAGTCTTTTCTCTCTCTCTTAACCTTCAAGGATTATTGCTAATATTAAATCTGGAACAATGTCCCATGCATGTCTATATTTCTGGAGACATGTAGCTCTAATAATTAATCAACAAATCTTAACGAAATAATGTATGGTTGATTGGTGCTTGTTCCGAGTCAAGTGTCGCCTTCCTCTTTTGGCACCATTTTTCTTTTGTTTTCTTCTTCTTCATTGATGCTTCTTTAAAATTGTGCTACTCCTTTTCACAATGGGTATATTGAACTGTTTTACCAACTAGGGTGGCCACAATAACCAAATAGTAGATATTCCCTGCTGCTCTGATTCTCTTCGTTTGCTTCTTGGGTTTCTTGTGAAGTCATCTGGTATGTTAGAAATGGACACGTTTTTCTTCTACTTTTCGGAGTTCAACCATTGACGGAAAAGACATGTCAATGTTTTGCTAGCTTTTATATGGAAGATTTCTAGTTTTTGTCCATCAACTATGCTGGAAAATAACAACTATGAGGTTTTCAAGGTCACAGTTGAGGAAGGATGCTAGTTCAGTTGCAAAGACTTGCGGAAATGACACTCGTAATTATGTACATCAAAGATTATAACAGTCCTGTAAGATTGATCAAAATTTGTAAGAATTTTAGGGTTTGAACAAACTAGGGTTCCTTTACAAAGTTAGAGTGTGGGGAGTTATGAACCACAACCGTAACTTTGAAGCCTTGTATTTGCAAAGGGTAATGCAGTGTTAAAGATTTGTAAACATGTAAGGGTGGGTAATTCAACTCATTTAGTGGTTTTTAGCTATTTATGCATGAGGTTGACCGTTTTAGAATTCTTTACATGTGTTTCCTTATTTGTGGTGCTTCTCAAATCATTTGATCATCAAATACTTGTTTACTTGCCTTCAGCTGTGGAACTGACGACTGTAAGTCAAAAGTTTATATATTTGAATGTCAAAGCTCTTTGATGATTTCAACGTATTATAGATGCTGTACTTAGCTAGTCTTCAATTCTTCATTTGTTCATTTCAGTAGGGTTTAATTTGAAATAAACATAAGAAGCTAGAATACTTAGGAATTACAAAGTTTTAATTCTGGTCGTATTATTATTAATTCTGTATCATTTTAAGGGTTGCCTTTTACTCAAATGCTAGATATCTTGGCATTGAAATCAACTCAATCCCTTTTACTTTATGTTAGTAGGGGATAATGTGCGTACAAAAATGCATGAACCCTTGTGTTGATCTATGGAAGTGATCTTGGGTATGTGTAATTTGCCTAAACCGACTGCGTCACAGGCTTTGTAATAATAGTTTTGATTATTGGCTTTTTTTAATGGATTGTTTGTAGACAGAAGAAATGAATTTTGTGGTGACATGGTAGTTGATTCGGTTTGAGAATTAGGGGATTGACTGATTCACTCTGTGTTCAGCTTGTGGATATGCTGTTAACTTGAATGGATCATCTGAGGAAGAGGCTGATGTGAATGACAACCATTTCATCGATCCCCTTGCGGAAGACCAAGAGCTTAAAGGCCAGCTTTTGCGTAAATACAGCGGATATTTAGGCAGCCTGAAGCAAGAGTTTATGAAGAAGAGGAAGAGAGGGAAGCTACCTAAGGAAGCCAGGCAGAAGTTGCTGGATTGGTGGACTAGACATTACAAATGGCCTTACCCATCGGTATGTACACAGTTCGCCTATGATATTTGGATTCAGGGTTCTAAGTGTCTGATGGGTATATATTAGACACAGCTATGCTCAATTTTATTTAAAAATCATATCTCCGCAGTTACGTTTGAACATGCCTTAAACATGGACAGTTTTAGGGAAATATGGTTCAGTTTTAACTTGCTTAATTTGTGTTGATAAATGGCGTGCTATGCAGCCTTCGAGGGTTTCATTTTTTCTTTGTCCACTGTATTAACATTGTCCGGTCCATTGACCGAATGTGGCAATAGGAATCGCAAAAGCTAGCGCTGGCCGAGTCAACAGGTCTGGACCAGAAGCAAATTAACAACTGGTTCATTAATCAAAGGAAAAGGCATTGGAAGCCATCTGAGGATATGCAGTTTGTGGTAATGGAGGCTACATATCCACACTATTTCATGGACAATATTTTGGGGAATCCCTTCCCTATGGATCTCTCCCACACACTTCTTTAAAGAGGATGAGTATGGATACATCGCTGCTGCCAAGTTTGAAGGCAACCTGTTATAGTTAATTCTGGAGTATATAATTATGCGTTACCTCCGGATATTATTTATTTAATATATCAAAGACTTGAGTCTATACCTATGTTGAAACTCTTTGACATAGTTTTGTCAAGTGCTTGAATCTTTTCCCCTATTATCCGGGTGTGTATATGTATCGTCATTAAAGCTGCTTGGATGTTGTGGATAAATGAAAACTTCCCTCCACTTAAATAGTGAATGCCCTATGTTGATTGATTTGTAGTTTTGGGGGGGCTCAGCCCTTCTCCTTTTGCCTACCAAACTAGAAAACTTGCCTCAACTTAATGGTGGGAAACATTGGCACCGTCAACTTGAAATGACGAGGATTGAAAAATAAATCAACGTAAAATGTATGTTCGTATAAATGAGATGACGAAGTCTAACTTCTACGGCTCCATGTTTCATTTCTGAGATAAATTTTAATTTTACTTTGGGTTTTGTTGACCGGTAATTTCTCTCCTCTGTCCAGGATTTTTCTTGTATTTACAAGGCATAGTTTATTGATTGATGTAACATATACTAGAGGTAATTAAGTGTAACGTGTGGTGACATGTTACCCCCTTAGGGGTGATATGCATCTTTATGTGTTCTTGAGAGAATGTTGGCTGTTGGACATCGATTATTTAGACTATACGTTGTGGATTAAGATGGATGGTGAACACGCGTGTCTTAAATAATTAACGGATGAGCTGGTTGATGGTGAGAAGTTGGATCTCGAGTCAAACATTCAGCCGGGTTAGGACGCACCCAATGTATGGAGTGCTCTATATTTTATACACAACAAATTTAATTCTTTTTTATAAATTTTATATGAAAATATGGAATTTTTTTTTTAATTAATGCTCGTTTCCTTTTGAAAATAATTTACTATTATTTAAGTTCCTGATTGAATTGATATCATGAGTTAACCGAACAAGCAACACGTAATATGCAAATGGTAGGATTTCAGCTCAAACTATTTAGATTGATAAATTATTAAATTTACTGCTCAATCGAACTCGCCCTGACCCATTGTCAGTAAGATCTAGTGAAAAAGTAAGAGAGCAAAAATATTTTATTAATGAATACGGATAATTTACAATTCTTTCCAAAGTCTATATTTATAAACATACCAAGTATACATAATATAAAACTAATATCTTATTTTAATGGACATCTATTTAATTATAAAATATTCATGAAATTATTAGTGAATACTATTATCTCAAAAAAAAAAAGTTTCTCACCCACTAATTCTAGAATTGATGATTAGGGCTATAAATGAACCGAGTTTAAACGAACAAACCTTTGTTCGTGTTCGTTTGTTTAATTTTGAAGTTGTTCGTGTTCGTTAAGAATTTCAAATTTTTTGTTCATATTCGTTTATTTAAAATTATGTATGATCATATTCGATTGTTTAATGTTCACGAACATGTTCATGAACATATAATTGAACATGTTCACAAACAATGTTAATGAATAATAAACAAACAAACAAACAAACAATAAATACATACACAAATATTATTTTGATATTTTTATAAGAAAATATCATTAATAAATAAATGAGTCAATAAACGAGCTTATAAATGAACTTGTTTGTGAACATAAACGAACCGAATACACCTTTGTTCATGTTCGTTCATTTATTAAACGAAAATAAAAATTTTGTTCATACTCGCTTATTTAGCTTAATAAACGAATATAAAGAAATGTTATTTGAACGATTCACGAATAATTGATCGAACGTTCCGTTTATTTATACTCCTTGATGATGTAATAAATATCACGCTAATAAGAGAAACAAAGAGTAATATATTATTTAATTGGTCCATTCTCTGTATAGTGTGTGTCAAAATAAAAGCCCAGAGATTGGGGCTAAGTTCACATGTGATGCCGAGATCACGTCGTTTGAGCATCCAACTAAAGCCCTAACCCGAAATTCTTTTGGCCCAAACACTAAAAATACTGGAAATCGAGCAAGACGAGGTTTTTCATTTTCAATACGACCAAACTAAACCCACACTCTCCACACTTTGCCTCCATTCTCTAAAACCGACGCCCTCAACTGCGGCCATACGACGTCAACGTTCTCCGGTCTCATTTCAGCGTCCAGGTTCCCGCCACGTTCATCTTCTGGTTTCTTCTTGTTCCTGATCTCATTTGCTTTTTTCGTTCTTGTATATTAATTTAAGAATAGATTATTTGTTAATTGTGAATTAGTAATGATTTGATTAGCAACTATGTCGACTTGCACGCCATGCAGGTTCTATTTTAGCTTAATACGATTTGAGGGGAACTATTTTTTGGGGGGCATTCTTTTTTCGTATTCTGAATTTCTTGTATGTGGACTTTTATCAAATACTTTGCGCTCACAATGTTAGATGCAAACGTTTGATTTGAACGGGTTTATAAATTTATATGATTCTTCGCTAAAGCTGTGGATTTCAATCTTAGGTAAACTTCATAAACCAGATGAAGTTTGGGCTGTAGATGAGCAAGTGACTTTGTCTTGATGCTATTGAACTAGTTATTATTGGATAATGGCTTTGTCGATCTCTAGAAGGATTGTACGTTCTTTTGGTTCACCGTCTGCCTTGGGCTTCCGCAGATATCCAACTGTCGCAGGTCGATCATTTCAAGCTTCTGGTAAGTACAATATACTAAGTTACTAATATTTCAACATTTTTTGTTTGCTGCTTATTTGTGATTGGTATACTTGACCTGGTAACTTCTTTTTTCTAACTAGATTTGAGTGGTCGAATCGCTGGGGATAACTTGCTTCATGCAGAATGTTTTAGCTTTTCCAAGGTATGTTCTCATTTTGTTTTCTTTCTAAATATCCTTTTCATAGAATCTATCCAATAGGATGGGTGAATCAATTCAAGGAAAGGGGATTTGGGGGTGGGGGGATCTAGTTTACTAGTTAATGGATTTGCTATTATTATTATCCTTATTTTTTGTTTAGAAGGTTCCAACAAGAATACATATAACGGGCTTTTTGTTTCTGCATCTAGTGGAGGTGTCCATGCTACAATACCGATTATAGAATTCTGTATTATTTGTTTCTATCTTTAACACCCCTTCTAACCCCTTGGTGTTTTTGTTATAGTTATTTTGCATGTTTATGCATCTAGCCTCTTGTTATCTTCTCTATCTTGGCGTCTCTTTGTATTTTATCCATCTATGCTACATTTAATTGATGTAGGGTGGTCCATCTTTCCTTGGTTTTCGGAGGTTTTCAACCACAATTTTGACTCCTGATTCAAATGGAGGTGATTTTCCATCCGGTTTACTGTCTCCAAAGACTGTGCTAACACCAGAGCGTACTATAGGTATGGAAACATTAAACCACATTCCTTACATAGCTACTTGCCTTTAAAAATTTTAATAGTCATAAGATGGAGGTGTATTAGTGTTTGAACTTTGAAGGCAGTATGCATTTGTAGGAATCTCTGGGATGTTCTTTGGCTTTCTAAAAGATATAAAGTTATCAAAGGTGGAGGCTTATTAGTGTTACCAAGCCACTTTATTAGGTGTTTCTGTGGTAAAACTTGCCTCCAGAAATCACCTTGACGTATGCTAACTTGTGAACCTAAATCTCCACTTTGGGTTTTGCATTGCCTTCCATTTGGCATCTTGTTTTCGTTAAACTGAATTCAGCTTGTAAGCATTTAAATAATTGTTGGAATAGGCCAATGGTGTTTTGTTGTTTAAACGAGGAGCAGTGTTCTATTGAATTAAATGTATTATTATGGCGCAGGACTCTATGAAGACCTAGTAGTTCCTGTGACAAATTTTCATAATGAAGACCATGGCTTGATAGTATTGGCTGGTGATGTTTTTGATGTACCTATTAGAAAGGATATTATCCACCGTGTTGTACGATGGCAGCTTGCAAAACGACAACAGGTGCCATTTCATCTTTCTTTATGGAAGCTTGACGCTCTCTTTTAGGATTATCTGGGTGTTAATGAAATTCTTCAAACCATACCGATTCTGCACATCATTTTGCATTAAAAGGATTTTCTGAATTGTGCCAACAATTTGCTAAGATTAGTGATAATTGAATGGTCAACAGGGAACACATTCAACAAAAACTATTAGTGAGGTTAGTGGTACTGGTAGGAAGCCCTGGCAACAGAAGGGTCTTGGTCGAGCTAGGCATGGATCACTGCGTGGTCCCCAGGTGACACCTTCGCTTTTCTTTGATTTTTAAGAAGTTTTGGATCTATGATGCTATTTTACTATGGCCTTTTAATTGATTTTATGGATTGATAACAGTTTCGAGGTGGTGCTACTATGCATGGCCCCAAGCCAAGAAGTCATGCTTTTAAATTGAATAAGAAGGTTAGGCGTCTTGGACTGAAGATTGCACTGTCTGCTCGTGCTGCTGAAGGGAAGGTAAGTTAATAGTATTTGGCATGTGCAAGTTATGCGTAGTTTGTTAACACTATTTTGCATTTTGTAATGTGGTTTTACAGATCACCTTAATAAATGTAGAACAAAAGTTTTCAGTGCTAAGTTTTGAATCCTAACTGATTAGTATCGCCTGACTGAACAGCTTCTTGTCTTTGAGGATTTGGAGGTCCCTACACATAAAACCAAAAATGTAGTGAACTATGTAAATCAAATGGAGAATACCAAGAAACTTCTGCTGGTGGATGGTGGCCCCATAAATGAAAAGTTGAAGCTAGCTACACAAAATTTACATTATGTCAACGTGCTGCCATCAATTGTAAGTTGTCTTAACTGTAATTATCTCAATGTGGTTGCCTTTGCAATTAGTTACATGGTAACACTATATAATTAACTTTGTATTGTCACTGTCTACCATATGATAGATTTGGTTTAGAACTATTTGAATGCTACTGTTATTCACATATAGGGATTGCATCATGTTATTGATTGCTTTAGCCAACTATTCCCGAGTTGGCTTGTATGTTATTTTTCTTAATGCTGAGACTGTTGTGTATGTTTTTGCAGGGCTTGAATGTCTATAGCATCTTGCAGCATGACACATTAGTGATGTCCCGTGATGCTGTTAACAGGATTGTTGAACGAATGCACACTCCAATCAACCGTTGAATCAGAATTGCTTCTATTGGTCTTTTAGTTTTCTATTGGAGTAGGAAGCCTATAATTTTGCTGAAAGCAGCTGAGAGAAAAAAAAGAGAACCCCAAACGATTTGTGTGTTATCTATGATGGCATTTTCAAATGCATGGTTGGGTGTATAATTTCATTTGTATCAACATAGTCAGCTTTGATTTTTGTAGTTCAAATTTGGTGAGACAGAAAACAAGAGTGTTACTTTCTCCACCTATTCCTGTTTGGTAACAATAAATCTTCTTGACCATTTTCTTTTGTGGTAGTTCTGGGTATTAATGAAGATTTACCTTTGAGAAAAAAATGTCAGTCAAATCATTTCTGTTTCTTCTTCTTTTTCTAAATGCAGGAGTTGTCTAAAGATCTATCTTAAAATATGTATGAGCTGAATTGAAAATATGAACACAAGTTTTTAAATGGGCAGAATATTTTAGTTTTAAGATAAAGACATTATGATTTATTTTCTTCAACCGAATTCCTGACAATGAAAGAAGTGTGGGTGTTAAGAAAATTGGAGTCCGGGGCAGTTCAGCCCACAAATTATTACGGGCAGAATAGACAATGGGTCAAAAAGTGGAGATTGTAACTCTTCTTTGAAACGTAAAAACAAATTTTAGGGACCTGTTTGCTCTTCTTTAATAATTCACTTTAAAAAAAATTTAGAATTACGCAAAAATACGGGAAAGTAAAAGCAAAATTGCACTTAAATGACTGTACTATTATCCTATCTGAGTAAGATATTTGTAATTCGAGATTAAAAATCTTATATTTATCCTTTTATGATAGTGAAAGAAAATTCCAACAAAAAAGAAAACATTGCGTCGTTGTGTCCAATCCGAACGGTGAAAAATTAGAGAACTAAATTGATAATTATTTCCCACTATTATTTTTCTTACCAGTAAGAATTAAAAAACTTAAAAAATACATAAATGACTGTAATTCCAGCACTTGACTGTTTGTCTCCGCTCACTCCATCAACGTACTTTCTTCTTGTATGAGTTGTCTCCTCTCTTCATCTCCCATGAGGGGAACTTAGGGTTTTGTCTATCTTCCTTCTTTCCTCCCCTTATTTCTTCAAAGCTTTCTATTTTCATTGTTTTGAATAAAAAAATTTAAAACTTTCCCCCTAAATCCCTGAGCTTGACCGTAGCTCAAAACCCTAGCTTCCATGGCAAAAACAAGACCAGGAATTTCTGGCACCAAGCCCAAACAAGGGAAGAAGGACCTCGACTCTTACACCATCAGAGGCACCAACAAAGTTGTCGGAGGTATTGTGATTCTCATGTACATATATACGCCTACGAATACGTATACGCCATAGAAAATTGTCTATTTGGTAATGTCGAAATTTTTTTATGGGAACTTTTTGGATCTTGGCATTTCGTGTTTAGCAATTTTAAAATTTCAAACCTGTCATGTAGCATTAGTGTGGATGATTAAGAAGTGAATGTTTGGTTGTTTGGTTGTGGGGTTTTACTTTTTTGCTGGTTTTAATGGATGCATATACATTCACGTTGAAAGATGTCTGTTTGCAGAAGGGATTGTTGGTGCATCTATCATATCAACATCAATGTATATGCATATGGGTGTGTTTTACGGGCGTATATAGATGTTCTGAGATTGTAGTTTGTGATGGCTTAGAGCGAAAGTCTGATTTCCTTTTGCAGTTGGTGATTGTGTTCTGATGCGTCCTTCCGACACTGGTAAGCCCCCGTATGTGGCACGAGTTGAGAAAATTGAAGCAGATAGCAGGAATAATGTGAAGGTGCGAGTACGGTGGTATTATCGTCCTGAGGAGTCACTTGGAGGAAGGAGGCAGTTCCATGGAGCAAAGGAGCTGTTTTTGTCCGACCACTATGATGTGCAGAGTGCTCACACCATTGAAGGGAAGTGCATTGTTCATTCTTTCAAGAACTACACTAAGCTTGAGGATGTTGGGGCTGAGGATTACTATTGTAGGTTCGAGTATAAAGCTGCTACCGGTGCCTTTACTCCTGACCGAGTTGCTGTGTGAGTATGATGATGCATTGGTTGGTGAAATATGGCTTTTAGCTCACTTGTTAGTAATGTGGTATTGATTATTTGGTGCCCCTGGATTTGTCTGTTTTGAAGGTACTGCAAATGTGAGATGCCTTACAACCCTGATGATCTCATGGTTCAATGTGAGGGCTGCAAAGACTGGTATGGTGTTCTATGAATTTTTGAGTTCCCGGTGCCAATGGGAGGCCCAATAATTTTTAAGATATCTATAGTGTTCTTATTACTGTTCCTATAGGTATCATCCTGCTTGTGTGGACATGACAATTGAGGAAGCAAAAACGTTGGATCACTTTGTTTGTTCCGAATGTTCTGAGGATGATCTCAAAAGATCACAGAACGGATTTCATCCATCACCAGTATCTGATGTAAAGGTAAGACCTTTTTCTGAACAAATTCTCATGATGCTTGGCCAGTTGTCTTTCTGTTTCTTCTTTGAGCAATTTAGTATTTACTAATCCTCTGATATGCAATTTACCCAATCTGTTTTCTGTGTCCTCCAAGGAAGTTTGTTTATGAATTTAAGGGCAATTAAGAGGAATTCTCATCCTCTACAAATAAAAATAATGGCATGTATAGCATATATAGACTTAAGTCACTGGGAACCCTCTAGTTAATGTTGTTTGTGTGTTACTATTGATTTTAAATGGATAGAAAGTTAATGTTAGTTAGGGAACATGCTTTGCTCTTAGATACAAGTCCTTCTACTTGTTAAGTGCCTTGAGGTTGTATCTGCCTGGTTTTTCTATTTCCAGTCGTTGATTTGGATCAGGTTTGAGCAGCTATCATATCGCATGACATATTATCGAATCATATTTATTTATAAATAATATATATAAAACCATGAGTTTGGAAAAACTTTTGAATAGATGAGAATACAATTTATTTTCAATTATATTACTATAATATTTAATTTAGAATTATTAGTAGTAAAAGAGTTGAAATAAAATAGAAGTTGTGATAATTTAAATTACAATTATTCGTAAAAATTATGACAAAAAAAGTTGTGCTAAATTTAAAATGGAGTTATTATAGAGCTCTAAGTATAAACTATAGGAGAAATTGTGATAATTATAATTATAACTTTGGATTATATTTGAACAACAATGGCATCAGCAAGAAATGAAATATTATTTTAATTGATAATGAGGTAATATAATATTATGATTTTTAAAACTTTTTTTTATGTTGTTTATACTTTGTGAAGCAACCTCTCTTAAAATTGTTTCTTTCTTTTATTCGCTATTTTTTTGGTGCATATAAAAACATTCGGTGACTTTGTATTGAAATATAGTTGAATTTCAACAATTATTTTTTAATCTTTGTTATTAATATAATTGAGACCGACATGCAACGTATGTAACATTAGAAACTAGTACCTCTAAATATCTGATCGTTGATTGGGTTGATTTCTTTATCCAGCAGTCTGCATACTTATTTCCATTTCACAACATTTTTAAGATTAGCATTGACTTCAGCTGATCAAGGCCAGATCGTTGTTAGTTGTTACTAGCAAGTGTCCAAACATTTTACCTACCAAATTAACAGGTGCTCTTTTTTTTGGATAATTGGGATTGTGGAACACTTTGAACATCATAGAGAGCTATAGGCAATCATCTTGTTCTAGATATGAAGTTAAGAGTGAGTGTTTAAATATAAAAATGTCTGCATACAGTGAAAAGTCCATTTATCTGAAACTTTTGCCTACGAAGTATTTTTATTGTGTTTTAAGGTTCTGCCTCAACTTCTCATTTTTGCGGTCTTTCCCAGGTGGACGCCAAACGACGGAAGAGGTAAGTAAGCTATGGGGAAATTTTGTTGCACGAGGGGAGAGACTCCTTATGCATATTTAGTTTGTTGTCTGTCTGAGATGTATAGTGCAGAAGTTGTGCTTTGTCCAAACTGGTGGCTGCTAGTAACTTATGTGTTGGAGTGGAGACATCTGTGTCTGTGTGTTAGGTTAAGGAGATTAAATCTGTGCAGGAGGATTTATCTGTAGTTCTCTGATGTTGAACCGATATTTGCGGTACAAAATCTTTCCAATCTTGCCTTTCTTTCCATCAAACATGTTCTTGGTTATGCATTGCCATCTCCCACCATAAGCTCACCCCACTCAAATTCATTTATCTGCAAAAAGTAATGTTGAATGACCCAAGGTTGTTTTGAATTTAGGCTGTGCTGAAACTACATTTGTTTCAATAAATGTAGCCAGCCTTCTGAAGAGTTGTGCCCTTTTCTACTGAGCACGACAAACTCCAAAAAATCTACCTTTCCTTTTGTTGGAAAACATGGCAAATGAGATTGACATATCGGCAGCATGGAGAGAGAGCAGTAGCAGTTCATGGCTATACTCTTACCATGCTAAGATGGAGGAAGATCTGACCTCAAGAGGTTAATAAAGGCACTTAGCTCTTTATCTATTATTCTACCATGAAGCAGAGTTTGAAGATTGCTATCACAACACGTTTGGTTGGCATGAATAGCCAAGTGATTCCTGCCTTATTCAAAGTGCTACACTAATTCATCCATTTGGTTCATGTAATTGCTATTCTGTGGAATAGTCTACTACTGACAACAAAGAATATGGCCTGAATAGCTCTTCAGGGCTTCTCCCTCAATATTGGCTATTCAACACCACAAGGAAAATAGTCACCCAAAGCAAATTTCCAAACTACCCATTAAACCAACAGCCATCGAAGTCTTCATAAAAAGAGTCACCAAACTCGACCATGACAGTATACCAACCAAAAACTCAAGTCATAAAATTCAAAAACATTAAAAGAAATAATATTCTATATCATGACGGTAGGATTCAGTGTACCGATCAAATTATACGTTTCCAATTTTTTTAACATTATTTTATATCAAACTAAACTAATATTGTACTATATGTAAAATTAAAATTTATCTGGTAACAAAAAAAAAAAAAACTTTAATATTGACCTTTTAAAAGACAGCAAAATATTATTTTCAATATATATTATTAAATATTCTCTATTTTATTATATTTTTTAAAATTAAATTAAATTATTAATTTTATTTTAAAAAATTGTCTTGTTGTCTTTTTTCTTTGAGCGATTTTTTTGAAACGAGTTTTATGGTATTTAATACTAAGTAATTTAGTTTTTTAAATAATTAAATATTTTAATGAATTTTATCCATAAATATGATTTATTTAAAATTTCAATAAGATATTAATAATATAAATTTAAAATCTATATCTATAGGTAAATTTATCTATTCCATTCAACTAACCAAACTATTTAATATTATTATGTCTTTATTTCATTTTCACCGAGTAACTATTATATTTTTATTTTATTCCATTACAGCGAAGTAAATGTAGCATCAGAGTTTTTGGTGCTCGCTTGATACCTAACATTAACATTGATCGGATTGCAAAAAGAGCTGCCAGTGGAGTGTAGTACTGTGGTGCAGTCAGTCGCTTGGCTGCCCAGCTAACCTCAACATGACCTTAAGTGACGATATCTGGTCTAAGAATATCATTCAACCTGTATATTGTAACCGAACGGGAGACCTATTTGCAAGCTTAGCAATATCACAAACGGGACAACAGTTACCTTGCATCCACCTCGGTTCAGTGTACCCCCGAGGGAACCCAAGACTTGCCCATAGAAATCGATGCGAGCATGTCGACTGACGAGTTTTAAATCCCAAAGTCAAGGTTTCTTTAACCAAGCTAACCAACAGAATTTCAGCATATAACTTACAATTGAATTTGAGCATTACAAGGCCAAGTCTACCGAAAAACATAGTTACAAGAGTCATTTTTAATATTCTACTCGAACGAGGTTCCAACAACAATGTATAAATAATCAGAGTTTAATTCTGAGACTAAATTTAAACAACAAAGAATGTTGCATGTTTTAATTAGAACATCTTAAAGAGGTAAATACATCAATCTGTACGACACATACACTCTTTACACCGTGGATACCGGTAAACACTTCTAGCCTTAGGCCTACTCTGGACATGTTTAGTTTGTCTAACTGCCTTCCTCACTCTCTGCTCAAACACTTTCCATTCTATAGTATTGTTCTTTACGAAGATATCAGCTAGTCTCCGTTTATTTGGGCGTATTGTAGGCATCCTCCCTCCGCCATAGTAAATTCGATACCCAGATACCAAAGATGACAACTGGCTACCAGAGTCCGTCATGGCAAATACATCAGCTGCAGTGCAGGCAATGAAGTCCAGTGCTGCCAGCTACAGATGAAAGGTCATAATATGTCATTGCACTCACACCAAGTATGATAGTAACCAACATTGATAAGAGCGTAGAAAACCATTTGTCCTAATTTTACCAGTCTTAGAGATGCTATATAAAAAGTATTACTATAATTATTTCAAAATATCTAACTTGGTTATTTCATAGTTTTTATCAATGACAGGAGACTGCATGAAAACAACCTGGAAACAAGCAGTAGCAGCTTGTGCATAGTGAAAAGAGCTAATGGCAAAGTAATTTTGAAAGCTCAAATTTTGGTAAAGACCAACAGCCAAAGGACCAACAACTCATCAATGCAACAATAGAAAAACCTACACTTTTCATCAAACAAGAAGTGAATATGCTGCATTGTTACCTGAGATGAGAAATTCTTGAATGGTTCAAGTTCGGCAGATGAAAGCAAATTCTCTTTGGTAACTAAATTAGGATACAAGCTTGTCAAAGCAGCTAATCTTGATGTCCCTCCATATATTTGTGCCCCCGCGACATATATTTGAGTCTTACGATTGAAACCTAGAGCAGCAAGCATAAGTACAGCTTCTTCTGGTGTTAATGGACATAACCCTTCAGATCTGAGCATGGCAGGGGAAGGTAACCTGAAGCAAGTAAAACAGTTGGCTTCAATATAAAGCAATATTTTGCATACATCTCCAAATTCACAAGGAATGATATGGCATAAATTTGACAAATGATGAAGAAATATAGAATGTGTCAGAGACAAATTAGAAAACTATTCATACTTTTCCGTCTTCTTTAGCTCTGTTAATGCAGGAAAATGGATTTGTCGATATGCTTCCAATTCTTGCCTCTCTTGCTCATCTCCGCCAAACTCACATAACGAATGAGCTACCATGTCAATCTCAAATCTCAAATGCAAAGCAAGATATTTGGAAGCTTTAGCGCGATCACTCCTTGCAATCATAGCAGCCACTGCATGTGGACCAACAAGATAATGATCCAATAGTCCTGGCTGAGCTGAATGCTTGTGCAATCTTTCAAGGAGTAAAGCAGCAGTTTCTTGTATCTTCGGAACAAATTTAAGTGCATGAAAATTACATCTGCATCGAAGTCTCTAGATGAAGTTTCTCAATTAGGAAAAATCAAAGTAGGAAAGAAAAGGATATAGCCATAAATTTTATTACCAACAACTGATTATAACAGTTATCCAATGAATAATGCTTAAAAATCAATAGGAGCTGGCTATGATGTAAGATATTAAGGCTAGAAATTTACCTGCAACTGATATGGTATCGGGTCAAAAGCCAAACGGTTCCCAAATCCAACGAAATGGACAACTCTTTTCCGGAGTAGGATTGGGAGAATTTCTTTCAGATAAAAACTTGGTTTAGATTCCTTCCTAATATCTACGTCTGTCACCTGGAAAATCAATTGAACAATCACTATCGATAAAAGACACCCTAAGACCAAAGCTGTGAGAAAAAGCCATTCAGAACTTGATTTAGAGGATGAAACTCACAACACTACCAATTGCCTCCAAATCTAGAGACTTTAGCACCTCAGGAAGTTTTCTCACTATTTTAATATCTGGAGCCAGGTACTTAATAAAATGCTCCTCCTGATAGATATCACCAAATTGACTGCGAAATTTAAAATGCAATGCAGTTATTCTTCTGTCAATTCCGAATAGAAGTCATTTGATAGATACTAAACAAATTTAATCCGAAAACAATGAATGTAATTTGAAAGTTAATTCCTTTCATTTAGTGTTCAAATATCAACAATATACTTCAAAATTTAAACAAAAAAATTTGTTTTAATGCGAGGAAACATCCATCTTCCAAGGGGAAGAAACATAAAAAAATTAAGATGAAAATTATTAGCAAAAGAAAAGAAAGTAAAAAAAAAAAACAGCCTCACCTTACATCTTTCCAGACACTACTGTACATAAATTTGGGAACAACAAGAGTTGCATTTAGTAAGCGAGCAAGTACTACAGCATTGCAGACCTGTCCCCAACAGTAACATTTAGCAATCAAAAACTAAATCTACTAATCTCAGAGAGGAAAGATGAAAGCAAATTCAATAGCTTGGAACACATTCTAGAATTTCTGCCATTGGAATCACTTACAGCTACACGCTGCTGGTTAATTCCACCATTTGCAGTGACCATAACATATCCATTCTTCCCCTCTACCAAATTAAAAAAGAAGTAATGTAAGAACTGAGAACTAGTCTAAATTATCCATACCCCAGTGAAGAAACCATATAGAAGTCAAAGAGAGAGACCATTAGGTTCCCAGTCACGTTGATCAGCACAGGGTCTCCAAGCAGAAGCAGGAACTACAGGTTCCTGCCATAAATCTTTCGGTTCACGTTTATTTTGCCCCTATGTGTCATAGCATTTCTTTCAATAAAACATGAAAAACAAGAAAAGAGAAACTGTACAGAAACGGGAAGTTTGTCAAAGAAAGTGAACAAAAAAGACATCATTGCTTATATTCAAATACCTCAGCCAAAGCATGAGCAGCCAAAGCCAACAACCTTCCATAAATACCACTGTAATGCTTTTTCTCTTTACTAGGCTTTGTCACCTTCACCTGCAAAAGCCACAGTCGCAATGCTTTGGCAAATAAATTTATATCACACAGAGAGTAATGTCAATTGTCTCCAGAAATCATATTACTCTCCAATACACTAATAATCACTATTCAAATATGTACTATTCATCCATGAATTGTAGAAGTCACACTTGTGTATAGTGTGGTGATTAAAGTTGTATTGGATAGTAATGGACAAAAAAGCATCGGCAAACCCAAATCATACAAGCTCTCTTTCATTTAGTAACTTAGCAATAAGCGATTAGTGCACTTCATTGAACTGGAATTCCTAGCATTAATAAGGAAAAAATGCAGCTAACCACATACTAAAAACCCATTATTTCTTCATCATTAGTGTTAATAATTGTGAAATAAAATCTCAAAGCAAATGAGAGTTGAGCTACCTGAGCCGAAACAGAAGAAGCATTCCTGGAAGATCCGTCATCGGATCCGACCCGGTGATCTTGTAACCGCAAGAGCATAAACCAATCGACCAAGAAAAACAAACCCACCAATGCAATCACCACTACAAGTCCTTTCACCCTTTTCTTTTGGTACCAAATTTTGCCTCCTCTTCTCTTCGCGTTCTTCGGTTGCTTCTTTCGATCACCCCATAATTTTCCCAACAATTCAGCTCCAACAAATGACGCCCCGCTCTTTTCACCGTTCAGGAACCGGCTGGGGCCGAGTCGGGGTGAATGACTGGGCGACCCTTGACGACTCCTGGGACTCCCCCGGAGGTCGACCCGGTCGGGTATCCGAACTGTGTTAGATTCAAGGGCAAGATTGAGTGAATTGTTTGAGTTGCCAGTTGAAGACATTGAATTGATGGGTTTAAGACTCGGATCCCAATGCAAAGAGAGTTAAGGGAGATTGGGTTTATTTTTGGTTAGGACATCACAACGAAGAAAACGCCGACTTTTGTGGCGCGATGTTAGAGTGCGATCTTGCAGAAAGTGGGAAGGTTCAAATTTAGTGAACTATCCTGAAATTCTGGGTCATCTTGAAAGCCTTTGGGATAAGGATAAATCAGGGGATTATCGTTTCATAATTTTGCATTAGTGTTGCCGTTGGGCTACTCGGACGGTTTGACCCACGATATCTATTAAACGAAAATCGGTTCCAAGGAGAAAACAGAACCGGGCCTAAGCTGGTAAGTATGCTCAAAATATAAAGTATAAGTTGAAACATAAATGGGATTGGAAATTATTTTTATATACATTTATAAATTAATAGGTATGCCTTTTTTAATATATAATTATGTACAATAAATTTTATTAATTTCTTAAAAAAATGTTTATTTACTTTTTTTATTCAAAAGTACAATTCTAATTGTTAATATTATTGAATTTTTTTATTAAATTCATATTACAATGTCCTTTATTTTGTTCCATTATTATCAAATAAATATTTTTTTGTAATTTTAAAATGTTGTACCAATAAATATAATAGAATTTTTTTACAATATTAAAAATTTAATCTAAATTTTAAATTAAAAATAAAATAAAATAAAATAATTAAATTCTAAACATATAAAAAAAATATAGAGATTTAAAGCATGTTTCAATTCATTTATATTTATGAACAGAAATTAAGCAATGTAAACCCAAAAAGAAAATAAAATGGGTAATTAGATGTTTGAAGATAAAATTACGATATTTGATCTCAAGGTTATATTTGGATAAAAAAAAGAATTCACGGTTAAAAAATAAAGAAAGAATAGTTAATAGAGGTGTTTTTGGGTAGGGCAACTTTAAGTTTAATTTATATATATGATATAGTATATTTTATGTTTGTTCATGTTCGATATAAAAATCTAAAATATAGGTTTAAAACTTTCCTTAAACTCACTCATATTTATAAATAGTAATCGAAAATCATTTTAAGCTCATTTATATTATATACATTTTTAAATATATTATTTTTAATTTAATATTTAATTTTTTTTAGGGGTTTATGGTTGCACCTCCCAATAATGTTGTTTTTAAAGTTCGAATTTATATTCTCTCATAAAAAATGTAATATGTCTTACTAATGCACCCAACACTTGTTGGTATTCTATTAAAATTTTAATTATAGATGGCTTGACATATTTTCTAATATTCACGTAGTATTATATTATTATATATTTAATTTCATGTTATATTAATTTCATAATATATAAAAATATACTATAAAAGTATAAAATGAATGAGATCGGGCAAGCTTAAGCTTTGAATGTTGAAATCCAAGTCGAACCCACATTTTAAATGAGTGTAATTCTTTTGTTTAATCCTATTTATCAGACCTCGGAATTTTTGCTCAAACTTTTTATATTTTGATAAGACCTTCAACTTTGAATGAATAACTCAACTCACAAACAGGTGTAATAATTAGTTCGAATATTGTACATGTTGTATTAAAATGAATAAAAGAATTTGTATTTTAAAAACTAATATAAATTCTCTAGGGCAAACTGCATTTCAAATCACTTAATTATAGTTAAATTTTTTTAAGAATTTGATAATCCATTTTTGCTAAGTCTTGAGAGTGCGTTTAGGATGAAGGACTACATTGAAACAGTGCATTTTGGTGATGACCCATTTTGAAGCATTTTATAAAATAGAGTTAATTAAGTGATGATATTAAATTTAAAAATGTGGAATGTGGATTAATTCATTACTGTTTAATCCGTACAATTGCATTTAATTCGATCTAATCTCATGCCATATTTACTGATTAAATAAAAATTATTTGTTTTGAATCCAACAAATAGTTCCAGTAAAAAAAAAAATATTGTTCATTCTAGAGATCTTGGGTTCGAGCGTCTGTGTGTGTAAGATGTGTGTGCATTGTCAAATGGTTAAAAAAGTATGAACATATACTACCATGCAATCACACCAATATATTAAAAAAAATTATTTAAGTTTTAAGTTATAATAAGTTTGAGTCAGCATGTAATACAAAAACCAAATCCACTCCTCATGTATAAAAGTATCGTTAAATTATTTTGCGTAAAAGTAGTAGAAAAGTCCATATATTTAGGGTAGATTAAATATCGACTTTTTATTAAAAAATAAGTAGATTAGTTATTATATATTTTGAAATGTGTAAATTAACTTTGATATTAATTTTGTCCATTAAATGATGATGTTGACATGCTGTAAATTATATTTTCATGGATACACTATAAGAATGATCATCCAATTATGTCTTTTGTTTTATTTTGGTCATCCAATTTTTTTTCTCGATTTAGTCGTTAAATTTTTCGAAATTAAATATTTTAGTCACTCTGAGCTTATGTTAATTTTTTATTGGTTTAGTAACAAAATTAGCCGTTAATGTTTACATATTCTATCAATTTGATCCTGTAACATCCCTAAAATTTATAAATAATAATAGAAGTAATAAGCTGAATAATATATAATTGATTTTTTTTTGGTAAGATGAAAAAAATGATATAAAATAGAGGATTGAAGAGTGTAAAAAATTAAAAAAATAAAAATAATAATTAAGAAGTAGGTTTTAGTATATTGATTTAAAAGTTAAAGGTCCAAAAGTGAAAATATACCAATTTATTATGATAAGGAATTGGTATGCAGGAACCAAATTGAATAAGTGAATAATCATGAGGGACTAAATCATAAGTTTTTCAAATTAAATGATGACTCAATGATGGAATTTTGAAAGACCAATAAAGGTAAAATGATCAATTAGCAAGAGAGAGAATTCTAGAATGTAATGATAATGTTTATGATATTTGAAGATATTTTTCATTAATTAATTAGTTCAATATTATTTTATTAATATTTTACTTATATATTTATTAATATTTTATTTAGAAAATGGTAGTATAAAAAGAAAGGAATGATGAAGGAAATTTATCATTCTTCCAATGTGAATAAAAGGATGAGAAAAGGAAGTTTCCTTTTTTGTTTTTGTAATTTAGTCATTTTCCATGAAAACCTATCTTTTTACCTAAATTTTTTTAAAATTACCTTAGATATTACAGAGAAAAGATGAAGTAGAGGTTCTAGAGAATACGTTCATCAATTTAGAAGCAATAAAATAGTAGATTAAAGTGGAGAAAATGAGAAGATAAATGAAGGAAAATGGTGAAGAAGAGAAATGCATGAAAATGAAGAAGAAAGGAAGAAATTATTGACAAAGGAGGTAAGTTTCATACTAAACTTACTTGTATTTCAATAGATTGAGTTAAAATGTTTTGAGTAAGATGTATGATACATGTATTTAATCTAATAATAGAAATAGAAAGTATTCGATGAAGAATAAAGACTTAAAAACACTGAATTGGTAAGAGAGAATGTGATTTGTATGGTGAAAAGTACTAATATTAATAAATGAATATGTAATCTACACATAAATATAAGTGATTAAATTGCATAGTAATAAAAAGTATGAGAATTATGTGTGATTGAATGAAACATAGTGCAAAGAAACATGGAAAAAAAAAAATATTTTCATTAAAACAGTTTGGACAGTAGCAATAACTTTGAAAATTCACCAAAAATTATAGAAATTTAGTTAGAGGTTGAATCAAATATTTAATTAAATCTTATTGAGTTTAGTTTCATATGGAAAAACGGTGAAAGAAATGGAATTATATATTTTGAGATATATTAGTTTTTGTGAAACAAGGTAGGAGTAGATTCATGTTTCCCTGTTCTAACTTTGAAAAATCATAAAAAATTGTAAAAAAGTGATTAGAGACTGAAATTTATATGCTTAAATTCTTAATGAGTCTATTTTCAAGATAAACAAACGGAAACATCATCTGAACCCTGTACTAATAGATAATTAGTTTTTAGTAAAGAAAGATCGAAACTGTCAAGCAACAGAAAAGGGGAAACTTTGAAGAATTTTCTGTACTGATTGGATAAAGTAGAAATTTTGAAAATTTTATGATAAAAAGATATTTGAGTCTAGTTTCAAAAACATCAAGCGAATCTTAATTTCGAATTCTGTAGCTCAAGATATAAATAATTTAGTAATTATGACTCAAGTGGATAGCTTTGAAATTAACACATAAGTAAATAGTGGAATTATAAATAATGTATTGTTACATACAAGCATGCTATATACTGAAAGCTAAAAATTCTAATAAATATATATATATAAATGATGTGGAATGGAGAGGAGGAGGAGGAAAAATATATATAGTAGATGAATTTGAAATGTTTTGAAATGATTATAAGTAATGGAGTGATTAATACATGTGAGTATATTTAAACAAATTGATAATAATAAGTGAATAATGGTTAATTGATGTGATATTGAAATCATTATTAAAATTTTATGAGTAATTAAATTGATTCTGAAATTTTTAGTAGTTGCTCCGGTAGTGAATGTGACATCTCAGTGCATCGACTCAGCGATTGAGTCGGGTATGGGAGTGTTACAAATCCTAAATATAACAAATTTAACAAATTTATCCCTCGTTATTTACAAAAATTATCATTTTAGTTTTAATTCTAAAAAATTTAATAAATTTGGCCATCAACATTTACAAAATATGTCAATTTAGTCCTAACTCCAAAAATAAAAAAGATCATTTTTAGCCCTTTATAACCCATTGATTAACTCATATGAGATATTAAAATAAGAAAAAGAATACCCACTTTCAAGTCATTTGTAATAATTTTTTTTTACTATAATTTTGGCGTCACACTAGCCAATTGTTTTGGAACTTAAATGGAATAATTGGTTGCATTGCTACCTGAGCAAATAACCTTTTTAATGCCTTTATTTTCTTTTGGAATTTATTTTTTTGTGGGTTTTATTCCAACTTTTTTTAGAATTTTTTTTGCAAGTAACTTGAAAAAATAGTACTATTTATTTTTATTTTTATATTTCACATGGATTAGCCAATGGTTATAAAGGGTTAAATTTGATTTTTATTTTTATTTTTTAGAGTTAGAACTAAATTAACAATATTTGTAAATATTGAGGGTCATTTTTTTTTGAAATAGAACTAAAGTGACAAGTTTTGTAAATATTAAGGGTTAAATTTGTTGATTTTTTTATATTTATGATCAAATTGATAAAATGTGTAAAAACTAGAAAGCTAATTTTGTTACTAGATCAATAAAAAAAAGCCCACATAAGCTCGAAGTGACTAAAATATTTAATTTCGAAAAATTTAGTAATTAAATCGAAAAAATTTATAATTGAGTGATCAAAATAGAACAAAAGGCATACTTGGTGACCATTTTTATAATTTATACATAAAAAATAATTTTAAGCATCTTCTCGTCATCATTTAACAAAAAAGATTTAACGGATGTACTAATTTACATGGCTCAAAATGTGTAAGAGTTAATTTCTCATGTTTTTAGTAGAAAGTCCAAAATGCTATCCGCCGGGCTTTCCTAGTACTTCTATAGTTAAAAAAGGTTTTATTCACTTTTTAACCTCCAACTTTTCACCAATTTTCTAAATAGGTACTTAAATTTTTTTTATTCTAAATACGTACATGAACTTTAACTCCGTTAACTTTTTTAGTCTAAGTGAATAACGCGGTTTGAAAAAAAAATCATTGACAATCTAGCTTCGACACGTGTATTAGTTTTCCATGTCAAATATTTAAAAGAAATAAGTAAATTATCTGTGAAAAGATAAATATAAATAAATAAATTATTTAATATAGATAAATGTTGTACTTTTATAAAGTAACAGAGGGCAAAAATATTATATTCATAAGTTTGTTTTCTTCTTGTTCTATTATGAGAATTTGGGGAAAAAAAACACAAAAAATCCAGATTTTTTTTTCATTTCGATCATCCATTTTATTCATCAGATTACTAAAACTTTGAAAAAAGAACACCAAACTTTTTATTTATTTATTTCAATTTCAATTTCATAAGATTGGGCAACAGAACAATGGAGGGGTTATTTTTGTATGGTAAACTTTGATATATTCAATATCATGGTGATCATTTTAGATTATTCTAAAGAGTTCAAATTACATAAAGATCGAATTATTGAGAAGTAATTCAATTTTAAATTAATTTATTGTTCGAATTGTGATTAAATCGAGATAATTCTACCTGAATGTAAAAATAATAGATAACCCCACATGAAAACTTTAAAAGAGAAGTTGATGGAGAAGATGAAGCTAAAAAGAGATGAGCTTTAAGGCTTTTGGTGCACACCCTTTTTTTGGGGTAGAGAGAATATAATTTTTTTTACCGTATGTTACTTTATAAAAATAAAACATTTATGCATATTAAATATATATATTTTTCTTTTGAGAGAAAAAAATTAGGTAGCTATTTGAGAAAACAGAAAAACTTTGGTGCTAAAATGTGAATAAATCCTTAAAAAAATAAAAACATGAATTGATGCCAGATGCTATGATGTAGAATTCACGTGAGACATCACCAATTGTGACGCATCCACTATTTGTCTTCATTTCTGCCTTCGGAATTTCAAAGTGTGAGTCACAAGATTGAATGTCAGGGATTTGACACCTTTTTATTTTATTTTAATTTTCTTTCTTCTTGACCAACTCACTCCTTTATTTTCAATATAAATAATAAATTGGGCATAACTTAAAACAGTAAAATCAAAGGAGGCAGCGTCGAATCTTAATTATTGACAGAGAACACGTTGGCATTAATTTACAAAAAAACTCATTTATACAATTTTTGACTTGAAAAGAACCAAATACGTTTTCCTTCCGTGTGTGTACGACGAGTAATTAATTAATTTAATTGTCATATAGAGGCAAGCTGAGTTAAGTGTAATTGACGCTTGCTAATTTCTGAAACCTGGCCCTCTCTACCATTTTATTTTAGCCCACGGATTCAACGCTGCATCCACCGCACACCGGCCTGCCCCCTTCTTTTACTTTTTTCTCAGCTGAGTTGTACACCAACCGATTTATTTTCTTTTTCTTTATTGGCCATCTCCATCGCCTGCAGCCGACTCCATGGAATTCCCTATGTTTTCTCCTCAATAAACGAATCCTGCTTCTTGTCTCCTTCGCTACTCTTTTTTTTTTTTTGGCAATCCAATCTCATCGCGTACTTCGAAGTATAAATAAATTATCCAAATTTTTATTTAAAATTTCGAAATATTCTTATTAAATTTTTACTATTAATTTGGACATTAAATTTTAAATTCAATATCGTCTGAACTCTATTGAAAACATGAATGGTAAAATAAAATTATGTTCCTAAGTTTTAATCAAAACTTTTATGCAGTCAGTCAACTAACATTTCATCTCAATTTTAATAATACTTTTGTTACCTAATAAAGCCAAATCATAGAAAGAAAGTGGGGTGATATTGAAATATTGTTGTTTGAACTATAATTCGGAGGATTAAATGACAACTTACAGTATCCTCCGACAGGGACAGCCATGTTACCGCCACGCAGCTAACGCTAAATCCACGCGGCCACCTTCACCAAATGGCACTTAATCGCCTATCGCATCGGCATCATCGACTTTCCTTCAATGTAAATCGCGCTGCCTTAATTTCCACGCTCCCACGCCGCGATTTAGACAAAAAGTAGCCGTTGCAACACCCACGTGGCAGCTTGCCGACATTGAAAGCTGCTTCAGGTATATTAATCAATGAATTTTATTTATTTCATTAAAAAAGAAACTCACACCCGTTGAGCTGAAATTAAACGACACAAGAAGAAAGCGGACCCTACCGAAACGTTAACATCAAGCCAACTGCTAACCTGAACTGAACTACCATTTCCTATATCTTCACAACAGCGACAAAACCATTGTAAGAAAATATAAATCAGAACCCGCGAAAATTGTTACAAACATAAATCCTGTTTGAGAAAAAAAAAATCACCGATCTCTTAATATAAATGACTGTTTTTTGTTTGTTTGGGGTTTCTGGTTTTTAGTTGCTAACCTGCTTTGCTTTATCAACAACAAAGAAGGTCTCTCTTTTTTTTTAATCCTTTTCTGGGTTTTCGGTTCCCGGTTTCGTGCGTTTCACTTTCATGTATAAGTAATAGAGAAATGATAATGCTTTTTATAGAGTTTTGATGTGATCCAAACACTCCCTAATCCAACTTCTGATACGCACCATTCAAAAGCTAAAGAGAAAGTATTGTCCTCGGTTTAGGCTTTTTAGATTGCCCGAAAATTGTTCCTTTTTATTTCCGCTCCACTTGAAGAATCACAAACAGAAAACGAGTAAGGATTTGTTTGTACCAGAATTTTTTTCTTTGTTTCCCTTTTCCGATGACTTGTGTTGATTGTTTTTTAAGTTATTTCATATTGAGTGGACTTGAAAAAACAATCATTCTTTATGTTTTTTTATGTAAAGCAATGATTTTTCTGCGAGTTTAATGTTTAAAGAAGTCAATTTTCCTGTGAGGTTTCTGTTTACATCCGGAATATATTGCAACCTTAAGAGCTCAATCGTTCAATTACGGTAGATTTCCTGATCTGGGAATTATCTTCGTGTATGCAGAGAAGATTTTATATAGATGGCAACACTAAGTGATATAGGGGTTGCAGCAGGCATTAATCTGCTGAGTGCTTTCGTATTCTTACTAGCGTTTGCTATATTGAGGCTTCAACCTTTCAACGATAGGGTTTATTTTCCGAAATGGTATCTCAAGGGTTTAAGAAGCAGTCCTTCGAGGTCTGGAACATTTGTTAAGAAATTTGTCAATTTGGACTTCCGTTCCTACTTGAGGTTCTTGAATTGGATGCCAGAGGCTCTCAAAATGCCAGAACTCGAGCTTATCGATCACGCCGGCTTGGATTCAGCTGTTTATTTGCGCATTTACTTGATAGGGTATGCTGCAGGCCATCTTAATTTCTTCATTTTTTCCTTCACTGTTATTGCTTTGTTGCTTATGCTCTAAATGGAAATATTGATTTTGCTTATATGCTCTATATGTTTGTGGGTCTCCGTAATTATGTATTTTTTTTTATTTTTCTTCTTAAGATGATGTAGTTTTTATGAAATGCGTTAGCTAACGGTAGGCATTAATCATTTATCTTTTTTCCATTTCGTCTTTGTCTTGTTCTGATTGCTCTGTTATTGTTCTGTGTGCAGTCTAAAGATTTTTGTGCCTATCTCCTTCCTTGCATGGGCGGTCCTAGTGCCGGTTAATTACACTAATAAAACATTGGAGTTGCAGCTGAAGAATGTTACTTCAAGTAATATTGATAAGCTCTCGATTTCAAACGTTCCAGAAGGATCGGATAGGTAGGAGATATTCTATCACTGCGAATTTCTTTTGTCTTGGTCTGTGATTCAGGTTACAATGGACTAATATTTAATCATATGTTGTAGGTTTTGGACACATATAGTAATGGCTTATGCTTTTACCTTTTGGACATGCTATGTTTTGCTAAAAGAGTATGAGAAAGTTGCGAATATGCGGTTGCAATTTATTGTATCAGAAAAACGCCGGTCTGATCAGTTTACAGTAAGATGTGTTCTTTGCATTATTATATAAAAGATGATTTAAATTTACTCTTTTAGTTCTGTATTATAATTCAAAGAGACATGATGCCTTTTACTAAATTGCATTTGGAATGGAATTTGATTCTTTTAGGTGCTTGTGAGAAACGTACCGCCGGATTCAGATGAGTCTGTTAGTGAGACTGTGGAGCATTTTTTCCTGGTTAATCACCCTGATACCTATCTTACACATCAGGTGAGTTCCTCTTGCATTTGTTCCAATGATTATATTATCTTCTTGTACTTTGTTACTATTCTACTATGTATTATCGTTCAAAGACATTTATCATAGAATTCAGTTCATGATATAGTTTTCCTTATATTCAGGTAGTATGCAATGCAAACAAACTTGCGAAGTTGGTGAAGAAGAGGAAAAGTAAGCAGAATTGGCTTGACTATTATCAATTGAAGTATTCCAGAAATAATGCAAAAAGGCCTTTAATGAAGGTAACTTACCGCTGTTTGTCTTTGGTTTTAGAAGCTGGTCTCCTGTTGATGTTCAGCTCTGCTTTATATTTCTGATGTCTTGACATGCATATTATCTCTTTACCAGACTGGTTTTCTCGGGCTCTGGGGTGAAAAAGTGGATGCAATTGATCATCACATATCTGAAATCGAGAAGTTATCCAATGAAGTAAGCATTTCCTTTTTTAACTTGCAAATTCTCTTTAGGTTGATTTCTTATTTGTTCATTCAGTCAAAAGATTCAAGCCTGTTCATGAATACTGCATCTGAGCCACATCATTTGTTTTTCTCCACTGATTGTCTTTCAACACTTGTTTTCATTATTCAGATAGCTGAAGAGAGGGAGAAGGTCCTAAAAGATCCAAAATCCATAATGCCGGCTGCATTTGTTTCCTTTAAATCTCGATGGGGTGCAGCTGTTTGTGCTCAAACCCAACAATCCAGGAATCCAACCTTGTGGTTAACAGACTGGGCACCTGAGCCACGAGATGTATATTGGCAAAACCTGTCAATTCCTTACGTCTCAATAGCTGTTAGGAGGCTGATCATGGCTGTAGCATTCTTCTTCCTGACTTTCTTCTTCATGATCCCAATTGCATCTGTACAAGCTCTGGCCACAATAGAAGGCCTTGAGAAAGCAGCACCATTCCTGAAGGCCCTTGTTGAAATGTGAGTTCCATTTTATTTTCACAATCTTGAATCATTATTTAGATTGCAATGCTATAATTGAAATTGGCTTTTTTCCCCTCTGCAGACCATTTATTAAATCGGTTATCCAAGGTTTTCTACCTGGTATTGTTTTGAAGCTCTTTCTCATTTTTCTGCCAACTATTTTGATGATCATGTCCAAGTTTGAAGGGTTCACATCAATATCATCTTTGGAAAGGAGATCAGCAACTAGATACTATCTCTTTAATTTAGTGAATGTATTCCTTGGCAGCGTAATTGCAGGCAGTGCTCTGGACCAGCTAAACACGTTTATTAAGCAATCAGCTAATGAGTCTGTATTCCTTCCATTTTATTCTGTATATGTCTGTTATGGTTTTGGTGTCTAAATTTTCCTTAATTTCAATATAAATGATTCTCCCCCTTCTTTGCAGAATTCCTAAAACAATTGGTGTAGCTGTACCGATGAGAGCAACTTTCTTTATTACTTATATCATGGTTGATGGATGGGCTGGAATAGCAGCAGAGATTTTGATGCTGAAACCGCTTATAATTTACCACTTGAAGAATACTTTCTTGGTGAAAACAGAAAAGGACAGGGAAGAGGCAATGAATCCAGGAAGTTTGAGCTTCGACGTTGGAGAACCTCGAATACAGCTCTATTTTCTACTTGGCATGGTTTATGCTACCGTGACACCTGTTCTACTTCCATTCATTGTAGTTTTCTTCGGGCTGGCTTATGTTGTCTTCCGTCATCAGGTAAAGAACTTCGACACATAATATTCAAGTAAAGTAGTAAATGAATCTTTTTGCTTTGTCTGATTCTCTCAATTTTGTTCCTTTGAAAATATAGATCATCAATGTTTACAATCAAGAGTATGAAAGTGCTGCGGCATTCTGGCCTGATGTCCACGGACGCATTATAACTGCTTTGCTTGTCTCGCATGTCGTGCTCATTGGATTGTTAAGTACAAAGCATTTGGCTCAGGCAGTACCACTTCTCATTACTCTTGCTGTCCTCACAATCTGGTTTTACAGATTCTGCAAAGCGCGATATGAACCTGCTTTTGTCAGATATCCTTTGCAGGTTTGTTGGTGTTTACATCCGTGTTTTCAGCTGTTCATTCATAATTAAAGCTTTCATACTCTTATCTGATGTTTGTTTCAGGAAGCAGTAATGAAAGACACTTTGGAACGCGTACGGGATTCAAACTTCAATTTGAAACCCTATCTTCAAAATGCATATATCCATCCAGTTTTCAAAGAGGAGGATGATGACGAGGAGGAAGAGGTTGTCAAGTTAGAAGATGAGAGTGTGTTAGTATCCACAAAACGCCAATCTCGAAGGAACACACCAGTACCTAGCAAAATGAGCGGTGCATCCTCACAATCCTTACCGGAGGCTGTTCCTGAACATTCGGTGCCCTAAACTAGGTAACAACTGTGAACCGATGTTGTCACCATACTGCTATATTTGACACTGAGCAAAACCATGCAGCGTACTGAGAGGATGGCACTGTAAATTAAACGAACAAAATACTGTAAATTAAACACACGAAATCTATATCTGTTCCATGATTTTTTTGTTTGCAAGGAAGTTCTTGAGCAGGGGATTGGTATCCCATTATACGGTTCACGAAAATCACAAGCTGTTAGTTCAAACAAAATATCATGACAGATCATGTTGTTTGACTAGGAAGATAAGAATTGGCATAGTATCTTTGATCAAAATGAGGGAGGTCTGATAGGAAACTTGTGACATTTTTTTTATTACAATTTATTTAATTATTTTTTCCTATAAGAAAACTCCACTGTTCAGTATTTAAATTTTTGGCATTCGTTGCTTTACTTCAGTCACGGGGCTATGGTTGTTTCACATATTGCGAAGTGAATGAAAATGTGAGGCTTTCCTAGTTTACTTGGTTGCATTTCCTTCTAACTTGCCCTTCCTCATTGGTAAGAACATTTGATGAAGATAGCTTCACAAACGCAGAAGAAAACACCTGGAAAAATCGTCTGCTATCGGCAGCAAACTGTCTGACTATGGGTGCAGTTCGTTGATCTGTCGAAATCCTTGAATCAATAGTGAAGAGGCCATTCCCCAATAAAACATCTCTGTAATACCGATTATCGAAACATAAGGGAGTCTTGTCGTTCGGCACGACAGTCAGGTTCGTTAGTGGGGTTTTGGTAGGGCAAAGTAATCTCAATATGACAACAAATCCGGGATTAATTTGGTCGTCAGGCAGCCTATCAAATAATCTGTCCACAATGTTGAAGCAGTGTCCACCTCCTAATGTATGAGCCCCTGTAACAAATGGAAAGCTTTTCAAGTTACGATTGTAAGGACATATATAAACCTTGGGGCTGGCTGATTGATTCAAGTAATTACCCATGATTGCAACCGATTCCCCAAGGTTTAAGCTTTTTGATTTGAAGATATCAAGAAATGTATTGACTGTAATATTCGATGGAGGAATCTTCACATCAGCTGCTTGTCGACTAGAAGTGGTGGAATCCTTTCTTCCGAGAGGGATCTGAATATCGGGTCCTCCTGACAGTGCAACTGATACCTTAGCTGCTAAGGCAACAATATCTGCACATGAGGCCAGCCCTGGACACTTTGCTTCTAGTTTGTCTTTTATACTGTAAATAGCTTCCAACTTTCTAATACCCAAGTTCATTCCAGAAGCCATCTCAGAGTTGCCTTTAACAGGTTTAGAATCCTTTCTTCCGAGAGGGATCTGAATATCGGGTCCTCCTGACAGTGCAACTGATACCTTAGCTGCTAAGGCAACAATATCTGCACATGAGGCCTGCCCTGGACACTTTGCTTCTAGTTTGTCTTTTATACTGTAAATAGCTTCCAACTTTCTAATACCCAAGTTCATTCCAGAAGCCATCTCAGAGTTGCCTTTAACAGGTTTAGAATCCAACAGGATCGATGCATCACATCCCTGTATCACAGAGAGAAGTCAGATACAGCAAGCATGAAGATAACCTCGAGCATAGCTTGCGACCAAGAGAGAGGAATACCTGGACTTGGCAATCATGAAACAAGAGCCTAAGGAAAGCAGCAGGTGCAGTAGGGTCAGTTAAGATAACCTCAAGCACAGCTTTTGTCACTGTGTTCTCCACGTCGGGACAAGAAATCTTATAGTAGTCATATCAGAAACTCCAATCAAGAGCCCCATCCCTAATGCTACTTTTAAGAACAGCATAAAACAAGCATGGTTTCTCACTCGCTCCACTAAGCTTGCCATACCTAATGCAATGTAGATAAACACACCATAAATATAACAAATCTGACTCGTTCTCGAGTGCTGAGCTTTGCCTCATATGATAAATGACTTCCGCAACAAGTCAAAACAAACTGAAGTAGGGGCCCGAACTGTACTTCATAGCAATAAATGGCCTCAAGCACTGTTCCTATTCCATCTTCCCCCACAGAAAAGGGTCTTGATATGTAGCATTTAGCATCTATGCCCTGTATATGGTCCTGTAAACATGAATGAGCAAGCCCCAAACATGTGGTATCGACCAATAGTTTCCCATCAATCGGTGTCTCTTAGCTTTCAAATATTTGAATTATCTTATTTCTCAATATATAATGAGAACGTAATCTATTGTGATAACAACAATGATTAATGTGTTATATATCCACGTCAATTTAATGAAAATAATGCATTGAATTGTTTGAAATCATCTATTAGTCATTTTGAACATATATTGATTGTAGTCTAACCCCGCATTATACTTAATAATAATAACTTTTAGGCAAGTTTATATTCATGCAATCCCCAATAGAGTCCTTCAATCTCTACATGATGATCTGTTTAATATAGTGTGATCTTATTTTACTTTGTTTTGATATAATCCCTCTTTTGTATATAAAAAATAATAATATATATTTATTTTTTCCTATATTGCTATGTTTCAAGAAAAGAAAGCTATAAATGTGTCAAATAGGTAACCCCTTAGGCACGGACGAAGTAGGACTTTAGTTAAATAGTGCAATTATACTTTAAATCCCTCTTAAAAATTAATAATTTAATTTAATCCTTTTTAGCTTTGGTTAAAGGGTGATTCATCAGTTAAAAGCACTTTTAATTTAAAAAAAAGTAAAAAAAAAAATTAGCTTTTTCAATGTGAGAAAAACTCGTTAAAAAAGTGAAAAAAAAAAAATAATTCACTACAATTTGTTCAGCAGTGTTTTAAGTTAAAAAATACTTTTTGAATGAAAAACGTTTTCTAAAAATACAGTTGAACGGAGCCTAAATGAAAAAAAAAAACCTTTGATCCTCCAAAAAAAATTAATTATTCAATTTAAACAATTGCAACACAAAATTTTTTAATTTTGGTCTCTCAAAAAATTTTAATTTTATTTTAGCCCACAACATAAAATTTTTGGGTGGAGAGTGTAAATAGCATAGATATGAATGTCCTTCCAGTTAAGTTTTTGACAATTTCGAAGTTGTGGGTCTGAATTGAGGCTACAATGCATGAATGATGTCTCAAATCTCTCCCTTGAATCAAATTTATGATCCAACAAAATTGCATTTCCATTGGCACATATAATCCAATTTATGACCCCACAATCAATTATTTTTGCTGCAATACTTGCTCGAGCATTTATTATTTTGTTATTTATCAACTAATTTTGGCTCAACCTAGAGATAGTTAAACTTAAAAGTGAGAAGCCTTTGTCTTGTTGCTTCATGCTCGAATCCATCATTTAAAATTTGCCATAAATTTACATGGCAAGTAAAGCAAATAACTAAAATTAAATATGTGCTAGCATTCATTCCTTAATAGGTTTACAGAATGTAAAAAATTAATTATTAGGCTCGTTCTAGTAGATACCTTGATAAATAAAAAAAATTAAATATGTATGTCAAAAGTTAGTGCAACTTTTTATTTGAATTTGGTCAAGTCTTTTATTTTAAGAGTCAATCAACAGTTAATATATTCCTTGATTTGTGCAAATAAAGAAGGAGTACACGAGTTACTCTTAATTTAGTTGAGATATTTTAGGAGGTTTTTTTAGTATAAATAAAGCATTATTCTTAGCTAATTGACACACTTCATTTCTTGATTTTCCTTGTATTCTCTCAATTGATTGAGTAATAAAATTCTTTCATTTTTATTTGAGTTTCCATATTTGTCTCAATTAGTATCAGAGCTAGGTTGGTCATCAAGTGTTTGTTTTTATTACTCAATTAAGATGAATGGTGGGAGTACTTCTTCGGGTATTGCTGTAGAAAAGCTTGTTGGTAACAATTATAATTATTAGAGGTTATGTATGGAGGCTTTTCTACAGGGGCAAGATTTATGGGATCTGATTGAAGGTGATGACGCAACGATCCCAACAGATACTCCACAGAATGTTGAATTACGACGAAAATGGAAGATCAAGTGTGGCAAGGCTTTATTTGCTTTATGGACATCGATCAGCAAGGAGTACATAGATCATGTTCGCGATTTAAAGTCACTGAAGCAAGTGTGAGAGACTTTTCAACAGCTGTTCACAAAGAAAAATACAACTGGATTGCAATTTCTTGAGAATGAATTAGCCTTGGTAACTCAAGGTAATCTTTCTATTGAAGAATATTTTTTGAAAGTTAAAAATTTGTGTTCTGAAATTTCAGAATTGGACACGGAGGAGCCAGTGAGTGATGCACGGTTGCGTCGCTATCTTATTCGTGGGCTGCGGAAAGATCTTATGCCTTTTGTTTCTTCAATACAAGGGTGGGCAAATCAACCTTCAATTTTTGAGTTAGAGAATTTGCTCTCTAATCAGGAAGCTTTGATAAAGCAAATGACAAGTACTAAGCTTTCTTCCAAGTCAGAGGATGTGTTATTCGTTAAGGATCAAATGAGGAAAATTTTCTACTCAAAGCCTTCCTCAAGTGACAGAAGTCAGTCTAGATGCGAGGAGCAGCCCAAAAGATCTTTCAAATCTTGCTACAAGTGTGGAAAACTTGGACATATCAAACGAGATTGTCGAGTGAAAGTGGTGTGTGATCAATGTGGGAAGCCAAGCCATATTAAGGTGAATTGTCGAGTCAAAATGCAAGAGGAAGCATCAAATATTGTACTTCACAACAATGAGTTTCAACAACCAAATTGGGAGAAATGTTTATCTATTGAGGTGTTTGATCAGCCAACAAATGTGACTTCTCTTGTGCACCAAGATGATGGACCAGTTGATGCCCATGCTTTTATCAACTATGATGAAGAATGGATTGTTGATTTTGGTTGTTCTCACTATGCTACCTGGAATGATACTCTTTTATCGGATGTTCGTCCACATCATATGAAAAAGGTTATCGTAACTGCCGATAATTCACTATATCCTATGATGAAAAAAGGTGATTTGAATGATGGAGGCGTTTTTCTCAAGGATGTTATCATGTTCCCGGTTTAAAGAAAAAACTTGCTTCTGTCTCGCAAATAACAGATTCAAGAAGGAAAGAATCCTTGTATGTTCTATCTGTAAGTGATGAATATGTTAAAAAGGCTGGTCATAATACAAGCTCAACGCTTTGGCATGCTCGTTTAGGTCACGTGGGTTTTCAGTTGCTGCAGAAGATATAAAAAATCAACGTCTTGACGATATTCCTATTTTTAAAGACGTTCATTATGATGAGATTTGTTCTGGTTGTCAATACAAAAAATCTCACTGTCTTCCTTTCTCAAGTTCAAAGAGTAAAACATCAGCGGCAGTACAATTGGTTCACTCCGATCTTTTGGGACCAACGAGAACACCAAGTTACATTGGTCTTCATTATGTGATGGTGATTGTGGATGATTTCTCTCGTTTTAGTTGGGTATATTTTTTGAAACAGAAAAGCGAGGCTTTTTCCAAATTTGTTCAGTTCAAGCATGAAGTGGAAAAAGAATTTGGACTGCCAATCAAGTGCTTGCGCACGGATAATGAAGGAGAATTTCTATCAAATGAATTTATGGATTATTGTAGAGAGCATGCTATTCAATATCAAATGACTTGTCCAGATACCCCACAACAAAATGGGGTTGCTGAGCGCAAGTTAGCTAATCTTACATCAATTTGCTTGTCTTGGTTACACGCAAAGAGCCTTCCGAGAGAATTATAGGCAGCAGCTTTCAAACAGCTTGTCATGTCATAAATCGGCTACCTCCATGGCCAGGGACAGAACCATCTCCTATCGAGCATTTGTACTGTAACATCCCTATACCCGGTTCACACGTATAAAAGCGTATGATGTGGATTGTTGGTAAAAAAAAAATTGCTATACTCTTTTATCTGATTATCGTAGGGGGTTCATGTTTGATGAAAGAACTCAACCTACAAGTGAATCAATGCCTTCTCAACAAGAAATTTCGATTGTAGCTTTATTGCAAACGATGAATCAGTTGTTACAGCAAGTTGTAAGAAATAATAATGCTCAGACTATTCCTCCACCACCTCCTACTAGTGTTCCTCAGCCACAACCTTCTGCATCTAGCTACCGATCTCCTTTGGAGAGATTAAGGAAACATGGAGCCGAAGAATTCAGAGGAAAGAAAGATGATGATCCAGCAGAAGCTGAATAATGGCTAGAAAATAGTCAGAGAGTGTTTGAAGAGTTACAATGTACTGAGAAAAAAAAGTTAAAATGTGCAGTGTCTTTATTGAAAAGTGAAGCATACCAGTGGTGGACTACAGTGTTAAATATTCATCTTGTAAAAAGGATCAACTGGAATTTCTTTGTGCCTGAATTCAAGAAGAAATACATCAGTGAGTTATATTTGGAGAAGAAGAAAAGGGAATTTCTAGACTTGAAACAGAATAACATGACTGTGGCTGAGTATGAACGTGAGTTTCTCAGACTGAACAGGTATGCTAAGGAATTGATAGCTAATGAAGCAGATATGTGTAGAAGATTTTAGTGGGGATTGAATAAAGAGATATATGTTCCACTTCTACCGTTACATCTACAAGAATTTCCTATTCTGGTTGATCGAGCCCAGAGGTTAGAGGAGGGATTGATTTGTTCGAAAGAGAAAAGTGCTGGAAAGAGAATAGTCATTAGTTCTGCACCTCCCCCTTATTCGAAAAGAATGAGAGGATTTAGAGATCCTAGATATGCTTCTTTTTCTGCTGGTCAGAGGTCTCGAAGCCAAACACAACAAACTCAACAGGGAACTTCCATAGTTAGTACAGGTGGTACTAGAAGAAGGCCATCACAAATGCAATCACCGTGTAAATATTGTGGAAGATTTCATTGAGGAGAGTGTCGACTGAATACTCAAGTCTGTTTTAGATGTGGGTCTTAAGATCATTTTATAAGAGATTGTCCAAGAATGATGGAGAATACTACCGAACAGTCTGTAAAAGGTAGTTCAGCTCCACAGAGAAGCAGATTGCCAGGAAATTCTAGTAATGTTGGTATGAGATCGACAAAAGATGAAGCTGATAAATTAGAGTCTCGGAGACCAAGGACATATACAATCAGAATGAGAGAAGAAGAAGATGCTCCCGATATAATCACTGATAAATTTTCTTTATTTGACTTTTCTGTAGTTGCATTAATTGATCCTAGTTCTACACATTCATACATATGCATCTCATTAGTGAAAGAGAGAGAATTAGTAGTAGAACCCACTGAACATGAAGTTATTGTTACAAATCCTTTTGGGCAAAGTGAAAGAGTTAATAAAGTGTGTAGGAGATGTCACTTAAAAATTCAGGGTTGTGAATTTCTAGCAGATCTCATGGCTCTTACATTTCATGAATTTGATGTAATATTGGGAATGGATTGGTTATCTGAACATGGAGTCATGGTTGATTGTAGAAGAAAAAGAATTTCTTTGAGAACTTCAGATGGAAAAGAAGTAGTGGTAATTGGTGAGAAATTCAGTGCTTTATCGAATGTAGTCTATGCAATTAAGGCTTTTAAAATGATTAAGAAAGGGTATAATGCTTTCCTTGCTTATGTTTTGGATACTCGGGTAGAAGATAATGAGATTGAGAAGATATCGGTGGTACGAGAGTTTCCCGATGTGTTTCCTAAAGTGTTGTCTGGTTTACCTCTTGAAAGAGATGTTGAATTTGGAATTGATTTAGTACCGGGTACTGCACCAATCTCAATTGCACCTTATCGAAGGGCACCGATAGAGTTAAAAGAATTGAAGACTCAGTTGCAAAAGTTATTAGATAAAGGATTTATACGTCCCAGTGTGTCACCGTGGGGAGCCCCGATTTTATTTGTGAAAAAGAAAGACAGGTCTTTGAGGCTTTGTATAGACTATCGTCAATTGAATAAATCGACGATAAAGAACAAATATCCACTACCCAGGATTGATGATTTATTTGATCAATTGAAAGGAGCAAGTGTGTTTTCAAAGATTGATCTTAGATCGGGATACTATCAGTTAAAGGTAAAAGATTCTGATGTACCAAAGACTACTTTTAGGACTCGACATGGACATTATGAGTTTTTGGTTATGCCATTTGGATTGACTAATGCTCCGGCTGCATTTATGGATCTTATGAATAGAATTTTTCAGCCGTATCTGGATCAGTTCGTGGTAGTATTCATTGATGATATTTTGGTGTACTTGAAAGGATAAGAATAACATGAGAAACATCTCCGAGTTGTATTGCAGATTTTGAGAGAAAAACAATTGTTTGCCAAGTTGAGCAAATGTGAATTTTGGCTAAATGAAGTTACTTTTCTGGGTCATATTGTGTCAGCTGATGGTATATGTGTTGATCCAAAAAAAGTTGAAGCTATACTTGAATGGAAACCACCAAAGAATGTGACAGAGGTAAGAAGTTTCCTTGGTTTAGCTGGTTATTACAGAAGATTTGTTCAGCGATTCTCTATGATTGCATTGCCTTTAACGAGACTGTTGCAGAAGGATGTGAAGTTTGAATGGGATGAAAGATGCCAACAAAGTTTTGATAGGTTAAAAGCAGCTCTGACTGAAGCTCCGGTGTTAATTCAACCAGAATCTGGTAAGAAATTTGTGATTTACAGTGATGCATCTTATAATGGTTTGGGTTGTGTATTAATGCAAGATAGGAAGATAGTTGCATATGCATCAAGACAATTGAAGCCACATGAGAAGAATTATTCGACACATGATCTTGAATTGACTGCGGTGGTGTTTGCATTGAAAATTTGGAGACATTATTTATATGGAGAAAAGTACTATATTTATACAGATCACAAGAGTTTGAAATATTTGCTAACTCAGAAAGAGTTGAATTTGAGACAAAGGAGGTGGATTGAGTTGATTAAGGATTATGACTGCACCATTGATTATCATCTCGGAAAAGCGAATGTAGTAGTTGATGCTTTGAGCAGAAAGTCAATGGCAGCTCTAAAAGCTATTGCAAGAAGTGAAAAAGGCACAAAAAGATGATGAAGAGTTGATGAAGATAAATAAACAACTTGAAGAAGGCAAAGGTAATGAATTTGAAATTTATAGTGAAGGAAGTTTAAGATTTCATAATCGGTTATGTGTGCCTAATCAAGAAGATTTGAAACGAAGAATTTTGGATGAAGCTCATCATAGTTTGTTTGCAGTACATCCGGGAAGTAACAAGATGTATCATGACTTAAAGTCATTTTATTGGTGGAAAGGGATGAAACGGAATATAGTTGAGCATGTTTCTAAGTGCTTGATATGTCAGAAGGTAAAAGCTGAGCATCAAGTGCCATCGGGGTTGCTTCAAACGATAATCATTCCAGAGTGGAAATGGGAAAGAATTACAATGGATTTTGTCACGAGATTATCACTTTCACCAAAGAAGAAAGATGCTTTTTGGGTGATAGTTGATCGATTAACCAAGTCTGCTCATTTTCTTCCGGTAAGAACTGATTTCTCAATGGATAAGTATGCACAATTGTATATAGATGAAATAGTTAGACTTCATGGTCTGCCTGTATCTATTATTTCTGATCGGGATCCTAAATTTACTTCAAAGTTTTGGGAAACATTGCATGAAGCTTTGGGTACTCTATTGAATTTTAGTACAGCATATCATCCTCAGACAGATGGGTAATCAGAACGGGTGATTCAGATTCTAGAAGACATGCTGAGAAGCTGTATTATTGAGTTTGAAGGTAATTGGGAAAAATATTTGTCATTGATTGAATTCACCTATAATAATAGTTATCAGTCAAGTATTCAGATGGCAGCGTATGAAGCATTGTATGGAAGAAAGTGTAGGACTCCTGTGTGTTGGACAGAATTAAGTGAACGTAAGTTAGTGGGTCTTGATCTGATTCAAGAGACTGAAGAGAAAGTAAAGTTGATACGAGACCGATTAAAAGCTGCTTCAGATAGACAGAAATCATATGTTGATCTGAAAAGAAAAGATATTGAATTCAATGTGGGTGAAAAAGTTTTCTTAAAAGTATCTCCATGGAAAAAGGTTCTTCAGTTTAGTAAAAAGGGAAAATTGAGCCCAAGGTTTATCGGGCCATATGAAATTTTGGAAAGAGTTGGTCCTGTGGCTTATCGATTAGCTCTCCCTCTAGAATTGGGCAAGATTCATAATGTCTTTCAAGTGTCCATGTTACGAAGATATATGTCTGATCCATCTCATGCGATTACTCCGGAGGTTATAGAAATACAACATGATTTGACTTATGAAGAGGAACCGATAAAGATTTTAGCTCGAGAAGTAAAGGAGTTGAGAAATAAAAAGATTCCTTTAGTAAAAGTTTTATGGAGACACCATAACTTAGAGGAAGCCACATGGGAAATAGAAAAAACAATGAGACAACAATATCCACTATTGTTTAGTGCAGGTAAATTTCGAGGATGAAATTTATTTTAGGGAGGGAGAATTGTAACATCCGTGTGTTTGTACTGGATTTGGAATAGTGATAAAATAGAATAGAGAATTAGAAATGTTTAGTTGAAGTAAGGAAGGAAAGAAAAATTTAAGGATTAAATAGTAAAGGAGAGAAAATATGATGGACTAAATAGCGAATTATCCAAATTGAATTTTGAGTCATCATGGGAATTAGATTGATTGAGGAGGGGGCAAAGAGTAATTTGGTGGAAGATATTTTTGGAGGCAAAGTTTTGGGCCAAAGTGTAAAGTTGAAAGGCTCAAGGACTACGAGTGCAATTTTACCATTTTTATTAAGTGAGATATTTTAAGTGAGATTTCTAGAGAATTTGAGAAAGGTTAAAAATCAATTAAAAGTAAAAAATATCAACTCTTTTCATAGTTCAGCCGTCCATGCCCTTTTCTTCCATTTCCAACTTTTGATTTTATTCCAAATACGTCCTTCCATAATATTTAGGCCCTCCAAGCTCCAAAATGTCCTATTTTCTTTGAAATTTCTGAAAGAAAAGTATAGAACGGGGTTAGTAGACACCTCAAACTTCTTATAGAATTCATTTTGAGGTGTTAGAGAGCATAGTGATTAAATTGAGAAATTTTGAATTCAAGGGTTGAGGTACGAAATGGTTAAATTCTCATGACATACTTGTATTTTACTGTTATTTAGCATGAAAATTATTGAATTATAGTTTATAGCTTATATGTGTTTATGTGAAATTGAAGAGAAAGAGAAGAGAGGCAATGATCAAATTGAAGGGAAAGAAAAAGAGAAGAGCAAAGAGTGAAAAGAGAAGGAAATCAGCCGTTTTGTTGTAAGTACTACAAGAGTTTTGAATTACAGTTTAATTTCTCTAATGGTATGTGAATTATTAGCATAAAAATTGTTATATAGGTACCTAATTTGAATGTTTACAATGATAAAATGAAGGGATTAATGTGTGATTTAGTAAAACAGTTTGGACAGAACTGAGGATTAACTTCAAAAATTCACCAAAAATTGTATATAATGAGTTAAGGGTCAAATTATATATTTAATTAAATATTATTGAGTGTAGTTTCATATGGAAGAAACAGTGAAAGAAAAGGAACTGTATATTTCGAGATATACTAGTTTTAGTGTAATAAGGTCAGAGTAGATTCGAGTTCCCCTGTTTTGACTTTGAAAAATCATAGAAAAATATAGAAAAATTATTAGAGACTGAAATTTATATGGATGAATCCTTAATGATCCTACTTTCAATAGAAACAAACGGGAACATTATTTGATCTCTGTACTAAAAGATAGATAATTTTTAGTGAAGAAAGGATGAAACTGTCAGGCAGCAGCGAAGGGGTAAATTGAAAGAATTTACTGTACAAATTGGCTAAATTAAAAATTCTGGAAATTTTATGGTAAAAATATGATTGAGTCTAGTTTCAGATACATCAAGAAAATTATAATTTTGAATTCTGTAGCTCAATATATAAATAATTTAGTGACTGTGACGCAAGTGAACAGCTTTGAAAATATAAATGTGAAGTATTTATGATGTATTTATGTGAGATATATGAGAAATGATGCTAATTAAGATTGTGTCCAAGTAGACAAATTAGAACCATTGTGATATTAGTGGCATGCCATTAAGGAACACTAGCGTGCTCTCTGTTTAGCACGTCTCGTGCTCTCTGTTATTAGCACTGTGTGTGCTGTCTGATTAGCACTTTGTGTGCTATCTGATTAGTACTTTGTGTACTCTCTGTTTAGCACTGTGTGTGCTCTCTGTTGCCCAGCACTTATGTGTTCTTTGTTAGTACTTTGGTACTCTCTGTTTGTTCCGTATATCCTAACGGTTCTATGAAAGTCTACTATGGGCTAAACTACAGAAAGTGAATAAAAGTGTAAGTTGTGCCATTATGGTAAGTTACAGGTTACATGTAAGTAAAGTAAGAAGTTTATATGCATGAGTACTTAAATGATTATTCATTACTTTTGTAGTGCTTACTAAGCCTTCACCGGCTTAACGCGTTTATTTTAACGCGTAGGTACAAAAGCTACGAGAAGTGGAAGTCAAGTTAGGGGACCTCTCATCACGTCACATCACTATTGGAAGACTTCAGTTTAGGTACATTACTTTTGGTAAAATTGACATATACGAATGATACTATTATGTGTCTTCAGTGGATGGTTATAAATATTGTTTTGGATTACTACGAGTTGATGATTTGAAATGATGTAATTTGAATAGAATAACTTAAAACACGTCATTTGAAAAAAAATTTGCTATACTCGTGTTAAAATCTTCGATACTGTATGTAATTCTTCTATATCGGGCTTATATGTGTGAACCGGTTATAGGGGTGTTACATGTACCATCGTAAACCCAATGTGAGTTACTTTCGTATTTTTGGGTCTATTTGTTATGTTTATGTATTAAAACACAATCGAACTAAGCTTGATCCAAAGGCCAAGAAATGCATTTTTGTTGGCTATAATACTTATAGGAAGGGTTGGAGATGTATGGATCCGGAGACAAAGAAGGTCATTATTTCTCAAGATGTGGTGTTCGACGAAGTCTCTTGTCATAAAGATGAAGCTAATGGCAGCAAAGGTACAACTAGTCTTCCACTCTTTCTTGATGATGTTTCATCAATTGAGGGATGCACTCAATCTGAGGAAAATATTGAAGTCACCACAAGTACTGAGGATGCCACACAAAAGAATCCACCAAGACAGAAAAGGCCAACATAACATTTGTCTGATTATGTAGTTGAGATGAATCATTTTTCTGTCTTATCTTGTTCTTTCATGGAAGATTCATGTGGAAATGAGCTCAAATTGTACAATGAAGCTAAAGGAGTTCCAAAATGGGAAGATGCAATGGTAGAAGAAATTTCAGCACTTAACAAAAATGACACGTGTGAGCTTGTACCAAAGCCCGTTGATGCTGACTTAATTACTTGTAAGTGGGTTTACAAGTTGAAGAAAAAGGCTAACGGTACAATTGATAGATACAAAGCTCGTCTCGTTGCTCGTGGGTTTTCTCAATAGTACGGTCGAGATTATGATGAGACTTTTAGTCCCGACGCAAGAATGACAACAGTACGTGCAATTATCTCCCTAGCTGCTAGTAAAGGTTGGAATTTATGGCAACTAGATATGAAAAACGCTTTCCTTTACGGTGAGTTGGATCGCGACATTTTTATGGAACAACCACAGGGATTTGTATCTAAGGAGTATCCTAATCATGTGTGCAGACTTAAGAAACTGCTGTATGGTCTCAAGTAAGCTCCTCGTGCTTGGTTCGGTAAGATAGCTCAATATCTTGATTTTTGTGGCTTTAAATCTTCATGTACCGATCCAAGCTTATTTATTAAGAAAATAACCACTGCGTGCACTTTACTTTTACTTTATGTGGATGATATGATCATTACGGGTGACGATAGTGTTGAAATTAGCAGTCTTCAAGATGCTTTGATGATTTGTTTTGAAATGAAAAGTTTGGGTGAAGCTAGTTGTTTTCTTGGTTTGGAAATTGAAAAATGTGATGGCTATTATGTCTCTCAAAAAGGGTATGTAGCAAGCTTGTTACAAAGGTTTCGCATGGAGGATTCAAAAGCAAAATCGACTCCCATGGAACCTAATCTCAAGTTAGCTAAAAAAGAAGGAAAGACTTTGGAAGATGCAATACTTTTTCGTCAACTTGTTGGTAGTTTATTTTATTTAACTATCACAAGGCTTGATATCGCATTCTCTGTTGGAGTTATTTCTCAATTTATGGATCAACCATGTGAAGGTCATTTAGTTACAGCAAAGAGAATTCTTCGTTACATCAAGGGCACTCTAAGTTATGGCTTAATGTACGAGCAATCTAAGACATTTTGTTTGAGTGGCTTCGTAGATGCAGATTGGGCTGGTGATGTGAATGACAGATGCTCTACAATAGGTTTTTGCTTTACAACGGGTTCCGCTGCGATTTCATGGTGTAGTAAAAAACAAACTACTGTGGCTCTTTCAAGTTGCGAAGCAGAATATGTAACAGCTACAATGGCTACTCAAGAATGTTTGTGGCTAAGGAGACTCATTCAAGAAATGGTAACTAATTTCAATTATCCAATTCAAATTTATTGTGATAATGAGAGTGCTCTAAAGCTTGTTGGAAATCCTGTGTTTCATGCTTGTTCGAAACACATTGAAACTCATTATCATTTCGTTCGAGAGAAAGTGTTATATCAGGATATCAAGTTGCAGAAAATTCGAACTGATGAACAAGTTGCAGGCATCTTTACTAAGGCACTCGCAAAGGCTAAGTTTGAAGTTTTCTGTAGAGATCTTGCATTATTGACAAAAAGCTTGCACTAAAGGAGGTTGTCAAAAGTTAGTGCAACTTTTTATTTGAATTTGGTCAAGTCCTTTATTTTAGGAGTCAATCAACAGTTAATATATTCTTTGATTTGTGCAAATAAAGAAGGAGTATATGAGTTACTCTTAATTTAGTTGAGATGTTTTAGGAGGTTTTTTTTAGTATAAATAGAGCATTATTCTTAGCTAATTGACACACTTCATTTCTTTATTTTCTTTGTATTCTCTCAATTGATTGAGTAATAAAGTTCTTTTATCTTTATTTGAGTTTCCATATTTGTGTCATATGTAAATATATATTTTATGATTAAGGTATTATTTGTTTTGCATAAGCGGTATAGGAAATAGGTGAGGGCCTTGGACCCACTAACATGAGAAAATTACCTTTTAAATTTTTAAAATTTTGTAAAGTTATAAATTAGTATATAATAAAATTGTACTTTCTTAAAACGATAAAATTATAATTTAGTTATTATAGTGATAAAATTGCATTTTAAATTTCATACAAATTTATAATTTAATTTTGATCATCGAGAAAATTTTTGGCCTTGGACTCCTTTACTTTAACCATCAGCTTGGAGTCAAGACATTGAGGTTCAGTGTCGCGATATTTTTGTCAGATTGCTCCAGGTTGGTTTTTCGTTGAAGTTTTACTCCCTTGAAGTGATGGAGGGTCAGTATCACGATATCTTGGCGTCAATGTCACGGCACCCACATCTATTGGTGTTTTCCTTGAGGTTAGTCGTAATCATTTCTCTACACATACTCAAATAAACCATTAAACTCTCAATTACATAGTTTTGTCAATTTGGGACTCGAAAGGATCAAAATGTAAAAAAAAATATCATTAACACTAGAAACTAGAAATAGACAAAAAGTATCGAAAAACTCATAAATTACTTAAGAACAATCTCATCAAGTGTTGGAAAGATATCAAATTATGATAGATCACTGCACATAATCATAACGATATTCTAATTCCTCCTCAATGGAAATCAGCCAGGTCTTCATCAGCAATAACAAGTCCAACCATTCCATTTTCCATTTTTTTTATGTAATTACATTTAAAGTTGACAATTAACTTATGATTTATAGTGATAAATAGAAAGAGTACAAGTATGCCACATAAAAATTCTTGGTTATAACCTTATACCAATATGTAATTAGTTTAACTTACAATTCTATTAAACATTTATAGTTGATCTTAAATTGTCATATATGACCATTTAAACCATATTAGTTAACTTCAAAACGTCATTTAATCCCACAATGTTGTGTCCATAATGTCGAAATCATCTATTTTTTGGAAAACGACGAGTTTCGAGAATTATTTTAAAATCAAAAAATAATTGGAGTCGCCACCAATCCTTTATTCGGTGTGATTGGATCACCACAAAACGTTTTTAAAAATCATTTTAAAAACATGTAGGTCTTCGAAATCCAGAAAAACAGGTTCGGGAGTCGGTTATGCATGAGGAAGGATTAGCACCCTCATACGCCCAAAAATTGGTACCGTATTGATTATTTTCGGGTCTTGATTTGTAACATTTAAAAGCTCGAATAAAGTTTAAAAATACAATCCTTGAATGCATGAGTTAAATTTAAAAGAAATTAGGTTTGTTTGGAAATCTTACTTATTTCAAAGTGATCGAGGAAAAAAGTTACGTCCAGTGAGTTAGGACACGACATTTCAAGATCCAGAAATGACGAGCTTTCCTTAGTAAAACCCTTTTTTTAAAATTTTGGGAAAAGGATATTCGATTATCTCGATTTTAAGAAAGGTTGCACCTAGTAAGTTAAGGCGCAATATTTCAGAATCGAAGATAAAGAAACATTGCCTCGATTAAGGGTATTCGATTATTTCAATTTGAAGGAAAATTGCACCTAGTAAGTTAAGGCACAAATTTTCGAAACTTGAAATAAAAGAATATTACCTCGATTTTAAAGTCTTTATGAAAAACAATTTTGAAAACAAACATGCAAGTTTAATATGAATAAGCAGTTAATAATGGATATTAAATAACGCGAAGTAAGATAAATAAAAAGATAAATGATATGCAAAAAATCAAAAATGCAAAATATGAGTGCATAATAATTTAAAATTAAATGCAAATATTGATAATGAAGAAAAATGACGCGATCGGGTTTGAAAATGAGACTTTTTGAATACTCGAGGGTAAAATGGTAATTTTGGGTTCTATGGGAAAATGATAATTTTGGAAAATTTGAGGTTTAAAAAATGGAATTTTTAGACATTCGAGGGTAAAAATGGAATTTTTAGAAGTTTTGGGGGCAAAATGGTGTTTTTGGAAGTTTCTTTGGAAGTTTTAAGGGTAAAAATGGAATTTTTAGAAGTTTTAGGGTCAAAATCAGGATTTTTTAGAAGTTTTGGGGGTAAAAATGGAATTTTTGGAAGTTTTAGGGTTAAAAATGGAATTTTTATAAGTTTTGGGGTCAAAATGGGATTTTTGGAGGTTTTAGGGTTAAAATGGAATTTTTGGAAGTTTCGACATCAAAAATGGAATTTTGGAAGTTTTGGGGATAAAAATGGAATTTTTGGAAGTTTCGGAGTCAAAAATGGGATTTTTTGAAGTTTGGGGTAAAAATGGAATTTTTGGACAATTCAGGGACCTCCAAGGCAATAAACAAACAAAAGTGACACGTGCAGCCCTTCAGGCATCCTGAAGTCAGAGGACTAATTTGAAAACCATGAAAAATTTTTGGGTCAATTTTGTAATTAAATAGGACTTGATTTAAGGATTAAATTAAAACAAATTAAAAATAAGAGGGTTGTTTACATAAATGAACCAAAACAATGACACATGGCAGCCCTTGAGGCTTTCAAAGGGTCAAGGACTAAATTAAAAAGCATTAAAAATTATTGGGCCGATTTAAAATCAATTAAAAGTACATGAAGGACTTGATTGAAAATTTGAGAAAAAGCGGAATGACCAAATGCATAAATAACCCATTTCTTAAAACACACGGATCCTAGGTCGGGGTCGGGTCGGATTCGAGTCGGCCATTGGTTAAGAGCATGAAACAGTGCCGTTTTGAACATTTTAGAGCCATGCTAAAACGACACCGTTTTAGGGTGGCTATAAATAGGTCATTTCTTAAAAAAAAAATTATTTTCTACTCCGTCTAAAAAAAAAACAGATCCTCTTCAAAAAAAAAAAGAGCTCTCCCTTCCCATGGCCAGCCAAACTCCGGTCGGTCAGTTCGGTCGTCATCCATCGCGCATAGCCTCCACGCGTCGTCGTCCACAGCCGCGCATTATCGCGCGTCGTTGCCGCGCCTGGGCACACGCGCCAGTCCGACCACGTCTCCGTCATCTGATGCCGTCGGAGCTCATAGCGCATGGTCACCGCCCGTCCACGCGTCGTCGAGTAAGCCAATTTGTCTTCTATTTCTTCCCTTTTCTTTCTCTTTTAAAAAAAAAAAAACATTTTAATCTTTTAAACAAAACGTTTCCCTTTTTTATACTCGTAAAATTTCAAATCTATTCTGTTTTCGGTTTAAATATGTTTCATCTTCTCTGTTTCTTTAGAAGTGTTTTTGATCCCTTGTGTTCCTCTTTGTTTTGCAGGTCCGCATGCGACGAAGTGCAGGCAGCATTCGGTTGGGCTCAACTTCCGGCGACGACGACCAGGGAAGTACTTTTCTGACTCTGTATTCTTTTTTTTTATTAATTATTAATATTATTATTATTATTTATTTATGGTTAATAAAGTATTTAGTAATAAATATGAAACCAATGACAGTTAATACATATATTAATATGTAATAAATTATAACCAAACATACTAATAAATACATATAAAAACTTTTGAACTCCGAAAGAGATAATAAGTCAACAACTAAATGAACAGGCTAGCATGTTAGAATGTTTAAATGATGTACCTCAAAAGCAAATATTCAGAAGCTTGGTGTTGTATTTAATATTGCTTCGAACTTTGGTATCTGTCCTGTATTGCTTTGAATGCGCTGTTTGCTATTGATTTTTTTAATCCCTATTTTTGTATTGATTTTGAATGATCAACAGAGGGTTCGTAACCCTTTACAAATTAGTTTGAATATGGTTTTATAACCAGAATTTTCAATCATTATCACTTGTTTTTTGCAATTCAATGTACATCTAATCTCTTTTTTTTTTGCAGGTTCGGCGGTGGAGGCTTGTAGCAGTGGCGGTTGGAGCAGCTGGTGGTAGTAGGTCAAGTTGGAGTTGGTAGTGCTGACGTGGTGCTCTTCGGTTGACTGGGATGGTGGTGGCTGATGCAAGTTGCCTAGCAGATTTAGGTCCTCTGTCTAGGTTTAGTTTGGATTGTATTTAGGCTGGTTTTAGGATAATTTAAAATTGGGCTTAGGTAAAATCTGAGTCTATATTTGTGATTGGGCCAAATTAGGTCCAAGATTTGTAAATTGGACTTTGTATTTTTTGGACTTTTTTAATTTTAAAATTAAATTTAAATTTAAAATAAATATAAATTTAAAATAAATTAAAAAGAGGTCCGGTCAAAATTTGGGCTCCAACACATAAAATTAAAAGAAAAAAAGTTTCATTTATTGATCTTAATGATGTGTGTAACTATCAATCAATAAGAGAACCATTAGGGATGGGACTTAGAATCTTTAAAGCCAAAATGAATACCATTAAGTTTGGATTTGGGGTTACTTAGGTCCAATACCTCTTTTAGATTAATTACCAATTTAGTATAGATTTTATTTTAAATGGATAACATTATCTTTATCACAAAAAAAGTTTTAATCAATTTAATCTTTATACTATACTTAATAATTCTCATTCTCGTCTCGAAAATTTTTTAGTTTAATTTTTCGAAAATATTCAGTTCAAACAATTCGATCTCAAAGTCGAATTTTTCTACACTGGTGAAAAAACCGGTCATTACAATGCCACGTAATATTTAACGTGTTATTTTATGATTAAATTAACGATTTTAATAATGTCACAACTTGATTGATATAACAACAATAGTTTAGGGACCAATATAAAACAATGGTCATAGTTTATAAAATTTTAAATTAAGAATAATAAAATTACATTTTAATCTCTCAAAAATAAAAAAAAATTTAATTTTTTAAAATTATAAAATATAGATAAAAATATAATTTAATTCTGTATCAAAATTTTTTTAACTTCGCTCCTCCCCTAACTGAACCGAAACACGAGCCCTAACCAAATAAAAACCCTTTTAAATTCAAGTTAAACACTAATTAAATAAAAGCATAGTCTTGATCAAATTCAAACTCACTTTGATTTAAGTATGCATTTTATTGGACCAACAAAAATTTACAACAATCTTAATTCGAATAGAATTCTAGATCTACTAACACTTTGTGAAATAAAGAGCTCCAATCGGAACATATTGGAACCAATCAATATTTTCAAAGCTCCTAAATCAAATATATAATTCTAAAGCTACTGATTTTCTAAAAAAATATAAAAGAGTTCTACTTTAGCTAATGCAAAAAGAAAACCAGCAGCAGAAAAACCAATCGTCAGAAAACCAATTTCCCCAAAGAAAACTCGAACAGAACCAGCTAAGCTCTTGAAACTCTGGAAAGAGGAAGATGGGGGACTACAATCAGCAAAACCAGACAAGAGCAGAAACTTTAGCGTCCACACCGGAGTAAAAGATGAAGATTTCCGATGAACTAAAGCCAGAAAGGAGCCTAGGGCAGAAACGAGCAATTGGATCTATTAATCTTCTCCGCGCGCTCCACCGTCTCCGGTGCTTCTTCGATCCAATAGCGTCCCTCCGAGTATCTGCGCCCCTCCTTTGCCAAGGTATGAGCCACAGTAATCGCTTCTCTTTTAACATGATTGAAAGTAAATTTTTCAAATGCTTGATATCTGCTAAAATCGATGGACCGATCTATCACATTTGCATGTAATTTCTTGATATCGTCAATGAATCGCCCTCAATTTGGACTTTCTGAAACCCACCTCCTGAGCAAAACGGGGCGTCTGTTCACATGCTCGAGCTTCGGCAACAAAAGCGTCGGCTACATTAACCTGGAGGTATGTACAGGCCCCCATAATCAATCCTTAAACAGAAGTGCAGAATTGAACACATGTTACTGGTGAATTTCGTTATATCTCATCAAAACTAACAGATTAAATGCATATACAATAATCTGATGAGTCAATAACCTACAACAATTAACATCCAGTAGGGTTACTGTTGTTGGAAAACCGAGTATGTAAGAGAATATTTTGTTCCCTCTTTGTATAATTGAAATGGGAAATAATAGATAAAAATTAGTGACAACAAAAGCACACAAGATTTTGTTAAAGCGAAAAGTCCAAATGAAAAAAAAAAATCATTCATAACTTCTAAATAAATCTACCATAAATGGATGAACTTTGGAAATGTAAATTTGAATTAATAAAACATGTGATCGATCTCCTTTACAATAAGATTCACCTTCCTTATCTTCAAGGAGGGATGCAACCAACAAGTACTTCAATGTTTATGCTAATAACTTGCATTCCAAGAAGCTAAATGTTATCACATTGAAAATTAAAATCATCCTCTTAAAAAAAAAAACTCTCTTCACAAAGAGAAATTGACTATTTTATCAAGAACTTGGGTCCTCTGTTTTCACATTCTGCATTACAAGTAATGAATTACCTATTGAACTGTGAATGTATCTTAAGTTCAACGTTTTTTATATCTTATCAAACTCCTTTTCACGAATATAATCGATTTTATTGGTCAGAACTTCGGCCACAGTAATAAAATCTGAAACTGTTATGCCTCGACGTTTGGCCATATCAACGGCTAAATTAGTGATCCTCGGGCTCGAGTAATCAATCACTTTGGTGTCCACCTTGAAGTTTGCTAGCACGTCAAAGACGATCATCACACTGAAGCTGGACAACAGAAAATCCGACGGCACAGCGACGAGAGTCACAACTTCTGGAGTAATGATTTCTTCTACCAAAAACACGATGCCGCAGGCTTTGATGAAAAGCTGATACCTTAAATTGATGCGTATTTGAATAACGGCACTGCCAGCGGCGACCACAGCGGCAGCGGGAGATAATAATTTGCTTTTGCTTCATAGATTTTCAATGAGCAGCTCCATCTGTGCCATGCTCACGCATCACTCTTTGCTTTCAGCGGTTCTTGAGAGATTATATCGATATTAAGCTAATTATTACACTGCTAAAAATGTTGTCAGAATTTAGGTATTTATGTACGTGTTACGTGGAGAATAAGAAAATTATTAACTCTAATTTATTTAATTTAGATCATGGGTCGTGGGTCTTTAGGGAAGAGATGAGGGAGTTTGGGGTGCCATGGTGGGTCTTTATATAAGCTTTTTGTTCCGCGAGCCCAATACGTTTCACTACTGATCTAGCCTAGCCTAGTCCATCAGTCCCTCTATTCGTTCAAAATTTAGAATTTGATCTTTGTACTTTTATTTTTAAGAACTTAATCCTATAATTTTTCTAATCCAATTGTTGTGTTACACTGTTAAAATTATTCGTTAAATTATGATTCATCGTAACATTATTTTTTTAGTTATACAGATACTAAGTAAGTACTTTTTTTATTTCAAAATATCCAACTAACAAACTTAACAAAATAAATGAACCCAACAAGTGGTTTCAGTAGAAAAGAGGATGTTGTTCATCTTAGGGGTCTTGAGCTCGAGCGCCTGTGTGTGAAAGGTATGTGTGCGTTGTCAAAAAGTTAAGAAAATATGAACAGATATTATCATGTAATCACACCAATATATTAAAAAAAAAACTTAACAAAATAATTTATAACAACTGAACTTGAATTTTGAAATATAAAAATAGATTGAATCCTTGAAAATAAAAATAAGAGGAACAAATTGCAAATTTGAGAAAAGCATAAAAATTTATTATATATTTTCACCTTTTTGGGTAAAAAGATGAGAAATATTCAATTCATATAAAATCTAGTTGAAAAAAAGTAATATTCAAAATAATCGAGTTGATTGATTGAGTTATTGGATTACTTAAAATAATAGTTTGAAAATTTAATTAACACAATGACTTGTTTTGGGGTTTAAAGTTTTTTTTCTTTTTAACTTTTATGATCTCTAACGTAAACAAATTAATCTCTCTATTGTTCCAAGGTTAGCCGCGTAGTAATTGACTTTGCCTATTGGGTGGCAGCTCGTTCTCCATCTATTGTTCCAAGGTAGCCGCGTAAAGTGTTTTTTATTGGTGACACTTGCTTTTTTTTTTTAACATCTTTTTCAATTTAACACTCAAATCATTTATAATTATATTGCAGTAAATCAAAATTTATACCTTTTATATTTTTTAGGCTAGTGGGAGTATTTAATTTTATTTATTTTTTATTTTTTTAGAATTATTAGATTTCAGTATATTTTTACCATATCATTAGATTTTATTTTTAGATCATTATCTCTTTATTTTTTAAAATTTTTAACAATCTTATTTTAGTTTTTATTTTGTTAAATTACTAGGAGTCTTTAATTTTTAAATTGATCAAATAAACTTGTCTTAAACAATAATATATCGCTATATTATCGGTTAACACTTTACTTATAATTTTATGCAAAAATTGATATTTTCTATAGTTTTTAATTTAATTATATATTAGTTATGTAAAGATTAAATTAGAAAATATATGTAAAATAATTCATTTCCTTTCCTTTTGGTTTAACCAAACAAGGAAATATTGCAAACTTTTTCCTTTTTTTTTTTTCTTTAATTATATTTTTTTAAAAGATAAATTCATTAATTCATTCAATGAATGAAATCGTACAATTCAGGTGAAAAAATAACAAATATTCGTCGTAAATGATGAAAGAAAATTTCTATCAACATAATAAAAACTTTAGTTTCAACATCAGACAAATCTGAAATAAATAGATAAACTTTATAAATATAAATCTGAATTAATAATGTACATGAGTATGGATGATAAATCCCCAATCACGGGATACATTTGCAATAAGACTCGTCTCCCTTATTTCCAGCGGGAGATGCACCCAACAACTACTTTAATGCTTATGCTAACAACTCTTTCCAAAGAGAATTTGACTATTTTATCAAGAACTTTGGTCCTTTGATTTCACATCTTGCATCACAAGCAATGAATTATCTATTGAACTGTGAACGTATTTCAAATTCAACGTCCTTGATATCCTATCAAACTCTTCCTCACGAATATAATCAATTTTATTAGTCGAAATTTTGGCCACCGCAATAAAATTTGAAACGGTTACGCCCCGAAGTTTGGTCATATTGACAGCAAAATTAGCGATCTCCGGACTCGAGTAATCAATCACTTTAGCGTCCACCTTGAGTTTCGCTAGCACGTTGGAGACAATCATGACATTGAACTCGGACAACAAAAAATCCAACGGCACGATGATGGGAGTCACAATTTCTGGGGTAATGATTTCTTCTACCATAAACTCAACGCCGTAAGCTTTGACGAAAAGTTGATACCTTAAATTGACACGTAATTGAATAACAACACTGCCGACGACGGCGGCAGCAGCAACGGGAGATAAATAGTTTGCCTTTGCTTCATAAATTTTCAATGAGCAACCGACTTTTGACGACGCCATCTGTGCCATGCTCACGCGTCACTCTTTCCTTGTAGGGGTTTTCACTTTGGTTCCTATAATTATATCGACATCAAGCTAATTATTACAATATGAAGGAGAAAGGAGGAAACCACCGTAAATGTTGTCAGAATTTGGGTATTTATGTACGAGTTACGTGGAGAAGAAGAAAATTATTAACTCAAATTTATTAATTTAGATCAATGGATCGTGACCCTTCAAGGGAGAGATGAGTCGGTTTGGGATGCCATGGTTGTATAAGCTTTTTGTTCCAAGAGCCCAATCCATTTCACTACTGATATAGCCTAACCTAGCCCATCAGTCCCTTTACTCTTCCAAAATTTGGAATTTGATTTCAGGAATTTAATCTTATATTTATTAGATTTCAAAAATAATGATCTAATTGTTGTGTTACACTATTAAATTTTTTCATTAAATTCTGGTTTATTGCGACGTTATTTTTTAGTTACATGAATATTGAATGAGTATTTTTTTTATTTCAAAATATCCAACCAATAAACTTAACAAAATAATTTTTAACAATTGAACTTGGATTTTGACATCTAAAAAATAAAAAAAAAAATTGAATTCTTGAAAATAAAAGTACAGAAATCAAATTTCACATTTGAGAAAAAATAAAAGAATTTATGACATATTTTCATCTTTGGGTAAAGATGATAAATATTTAATTTAACTAGAATCAAGTTGAAAAAAAATTAAAATTTAAAATAACCAAGCTGATTGAGTTATGGGATTAATTAGAATAAATAGTTTGACAAATTGAATAACACAATGACTTGTTTTGAGGTTTAAGGTTTATTTTAACTTTTATGTAAATACTGTTGGAAAAAACGGTTTAAAAATGAAACGGAAAATAAATTTAGGAAAAAAATAGAGTTTAAATTTTTTTCAAAACAAGATCTTTGGAATTGTACCTTTTTCAATTCATTTAGGATTAGCACTTCGACCTAATAGTTTCTTTGTTATCCTCAAGCTCACTTCTGCAGAATGTGGGCTAGTTTCGAATAAAAACAATCACAAAAATTATCAATTGGATAATTTCACAATTTCTTTAAATTTTTGGATCAGGTTGTAAATAAAAAAATATCTCTAAAGATTTTCTAAAATAATCTCCTCAAAATTTTTTTTTCTACAATTTTCTCTTGAATTCAAGTATGTGTCTTCTACAAAATAATGATCCAGGCTCTCTTTATATAGGGAGAGTTTAGATGGTACAATTATGATTAAATTTAATCACTTTAATATTAAATTAATATTTATTAGATTAAATTTTATATTAAATCTTATTAAAGTAATAAAATGTTTATCTTGTAGATAAATATTAAATTTAATATTAAAATAATCACTTTAATATTAAATTAATAAAATACTACTAAAATAAGTATTAAATTAAATTTAATATTAAACCATTAAAAATATTATTTTTTGAATAGTTCAATTATCCATTGAATCAATTGTCTGACTTGAAAATTAATTTATAAAAATATCATATTAATTTTAATTAATTTAATTTTACTCGATCAAAATTAATTTTTCAAAAATCACTTAGATTTTTTTAAATTATTTTTTGAAGAAAATTAATATAATATTTATCTTGATAAATATTAGATTAAATTCAATATTAAATATTATTAAAATAATAAAATATTTATCTACAAGATAAACATTAAATTAAATTTAATATTAAGATAATCACTTTAATATTAAATTAATAAAATAATATTAAAATAAGTATTAAATTTAATTTAATATTAAACTATTAAAATAATATTATTTTTGAAATAGTCTAATTTTCAAATTCAATTACTCATTGGGCCAGTTGTATTACTTGAAAATTAATTTCCAAAAATATCATATTAATTTTAATTAATTTAATTTTACTTAATCAAAATTAATTTTCCAAAAATCACTTAGAATTTTTAAGTTAATTTTTGATGAAATTTTTTTAATCAAATTCTTTAGTTTAACAATTCTCACGATTACTTAATTTAATTTCATATCGAATAAATCGACACAATTAAATTATTTTCAAAGTCGTAGAATTTTTTCTAGATTCAATGCAGTTCAATCGAGCTTTTATTGAGCTAGCAGAGGGATCAATCAAACATATACAATTAAACTCTAGTAATTGCAATTATGTTTAGAAGTATCGTTCTGATAATTTGCAATTACTTAATCATGGAGTTAGTCCACAAGAAGTACTATGACTGAAAACTTCTTATTGTATACTATTTGAGAAAGCAATTAATCCAACTACTTTGTCCATTGACCTCGTCATGTGTGTGTTGCCCTCATATTATATCTTTGATTCCTTTGAGTTAAATCCGTTAACTCAATACAATTTTATTTTATCTTATTGTCACTATTGTGTCTTCTTAATGATTAATATGATAATTGTCAACAAATGACTAATAAATTGCTCATTCGAGAACGAACAACCTGTGATCACATTCCATATTTATCAATCCAAACAATGTTAATGAAAGGATATCATTAAATCTTTAATTGAGCTATGAATTCCATACACAAGTCATGTACCCAACATATCGACTATGGACTTGATCATCTTTAGAGCATAAGCCTCCACCTATATCAAAGCACATGAGTTGTATACTCATGGTCAATGACTAACTTAGAATTTAGGTAAATCACACCATAAATGTCACAAGTGAATTAATTCACAAACGGATTCATAATTAATTCATCTTGGGTCCAGTCCAATGTATCATTCTTCAAATGAATACATTTATGTCTCTACCCATGGAGTTAACTGCTCTGATAGCCAGTATTAGTCATCTTCCCAATTGAAATTGTAGATAATATGATAATCTTTCTTAGTATTTGAATCAAATGCTTACTTTGATTCTTTTACGGGATTACAGGCTAATTCAAATTATCTACTAAAGTAAGTTGTTTTTCTCGCAATGTAAACTTTCTTACAATGCCACTTATCTTCAAATTGAACTTAGATAATTTATGAGCTTAATATTTGCTTGTCACAATTTTACTATGCATGTAAAATATGAAAAGTAAAAAAATATAAAAGACATAATAATGAAATGTGAAATTAATTTTATTTGTTTATTTATCTTTCAAATGAATAAAAAACAATTGTATATTTATTATAATATGGACACATTTCTCAACATGAGTTACGTGGAGAATAAGAAAAGTATTAACTCTAATTTATTTAATTTAGATCAATGGGTCGTGGCCCTTAAGGGTTTATGGATGCCATGGTGGTTTTTCTATACAAGGTTTTTGTTCCAAGAGCCCAATCCATTTCACTACTGATCTAGCCTAGCCCAGCCCATCAGTCCTTTTACTCTTTCAAAATTAAGAATTTGGTCCATGTAATTTTATTTTTTGAAATTTAATCTTATATTTTTTAGATTTCAAAATTCTGATTCAATTATTGTGTTTCACTGTTAAATTTTTTTGTTAAATAACTTTATTTTTTAGTTACAAGGATGCTAAGTGAATTTTTTTATTTTAGCATATCCAACCAACAAATTTAACAAAAAAATTTTAACAATTAGACTTGAATTTTGAAATCTAAAAAATAAAGAGATTAAATTTTTGAAAATAAAAATATAGAGATCAAATTTCAAATTTAAAAAAAGTATAAGAATTTATGACATATTTTTACCTTTAAATAAGAATGAGAAATATTCAATTCAACGAGAATAAATTGAAAAATATTAAAATTTAAAATAACAGAGTTGATTGAATTATCGGATTGACTAAAATAAATAGTTTGAAAATTTGAATAACACAATAACTTATTTTGAGGTTTAAAGTTTTTTTAACTTTAATGTAAATAAGTGTTTCTTATCAATTTCATACATAAACAAATTAGTTCCTCTATTGTTGCAGGGTAAACCGCGTAGTAATCGATGCCGCCTATTCTCTCCCTCTTCCTTCCGTCATCTGCTCCCCCCCTTCTATTTTCTCTCGCCATATTTTCTTGTTCCACCCCCAGCCCTCTTCATTCTTCCCCACCACATCCATCACCATTGCTATCTTCATCGGTCATCTTTTTTATTTTCCCAATAAGAGGAGTTTTTGGAATAATATTTTTTGCCCAGTGTATTACCTTAAAGATTTTGCTTTGAGAGGAGTTTCGCAAGGATTCATGTTTTGTCAAATTCATTATTACTCATATTTTTAGAGTTCATATTGACTCAAAATTTTGAGTTCGAGTCTATTAGGAATATTCAATCGGTTAACCGATCCGAACCACCATCAATCGAATTAATTGATTATTTTAATTTTTTAATGTTAACCGAACAAATTTTTTTTAAAAAAATTAACTGAACTGAATTTTTTCGATTAATTTGATCGATTAACCAAATTAACCGATAATTATATGTTTTTTTATTAAAACAAGTATAAAAATTTTATTCTTCCTCATTTCAACTCTAAGCAAGAACTCTCATTACTTTCTTCATTTTGGAGCCGAAATTTTTTTTTTTGATTAAAATAAAGCTATGTTTGAGTTTTGCCATTTTGGTGAATGTCCTGGCGTTTGCTTGTGTTTTTCCTCTTCTTCTTGATGTTTGACTTGTAATTTTTTTTTTTGAATATGTTGGTGTGATTACATGGTAATATCTGTTCATATTTTCTTAACCCTTTGACAAGGCACACACATCTTCTATACACAGGTGCTCGAACCCGGGTCTCGTAAGATGAACATCATCTTTTTATCCACTGGAGTCACTCGTTGAATTCATATTTGATCTGTAATTCTAAATAATAAAAAACGAACACCCCTCTCTTTTATATATTTATATATATTCATTTCCACTCTAATTTCTTCTCATCCTTCTTTGATCTCTTCGGTTATATATATACACGCCTACAAGTTTATTCTTCAAATCTCCGATCTAACGTCTTTCATGTTTAACATAAGAAGCTCAAAGATGTATATATTTTTTTGGTGAATTACAAACAGCGACTAGCACGACCCGAACTCAAGTCACACTAGGGGCAGTGAACACCCTTGATCATCAAATCAATATACGGAGTTCATATTAATTTATCATATAAACAAACAAAAACTTATTTAGATAAAAGAAATCTATGGATGAGCTCATAACTTTACACCATTTGAGTTTAGGGTTTTATTTTAAAGTTTTAAACTTAATCCCATATTTAAAAGTAGATTTCAACTTGATGTATTTTTTGAACCCAACAAGTGGCCCAAGTGGAAAAGAGGATGTTATTCATCCTAGGGGTCCCGGGTTCGAGAGCTTATGTGTGCAAGGTGTGTGTGCGTTGTCAAAGGGTTAAGAAAATATGAACAGATACTATCATATAATCACACTAATATATTCAAAAAAAAACTTGATGTATTTTTTTAAAACAAAACAAATAAAAAAACCCTTCAAATAGAAAGGTTGAGTTTTGCACAATATATATAAAAAGAGGGATCGAGTGAAGAAATATGGTACCTTTTCGAGGATTCCAATGGTGAAATTGGAGAATAAGGTGTAAAGAGTAAATTCTGAAGAAATTTTGGAACTGGTAGACACCAGATGATATGACTGATGGACGCTAAACAGTTCACAGAGGTTTTGGGAGTAAACTCTGAAGAAATTAGGGATTTTGAAGGTTGATGTCTGGTGAATAGTGATTTTTATTTTAGACTTTAGTTTTAAGTTTTTTTATTTTTTTTATTAAATTATTTGTAATTTTTAGGATTGAGTTGGGTACTCGGATTTATATATATATTGGGTTGGATTTGAGTGAGTAGTGAACTAATATTTATATATTATAATATTATTTATTTAGTTCGGTTAGTTCTATTAATCGATCGGTTTCGAACCGAATTAACCATTATTCGAAAACCCAAAAAATTATTAATCGATTACCGACCGAATTAATTCGATTAACTGATCGATTAATCGATTTTTTTTATTTTACCCGAATTTTGCACATTCCTAACGTCGACTCGTTTTGTCAACATCTGATTTGATGCATCTAATGCTTTTTGTAACTTCGAAAGATTTTCAAGATAAACAAAAAAGTTGATGGTGGATAAACACACCCATTTGTGAAATCCATTTTGGTGACTGATGCTTAATTGTGAAATTAAAACTCGTAAGGTGAACCCAACAAGTGGCACTAGTAGAAAAGAGGATGTTGTTCATCCTAGAAGTCTCGAGTTCGACCGTTTGTGTGTGCAAGGTGCGTGTGCCTTGTCAAAGAATTAAGAAAGTATGAACAGATGCTTCCATGTAATTACCCATATATAACAAAAACATTATTAATTGAAAGCATAAATCAAGATGATGTGGTATTTTGATGATCTCATCTGCAGTTTTGCCTCAGATTTCTGTTTCAGGTTTTTGCACTCTTTCATTTCTTTCCCTGTTTTAGAATCCTGTGAGTTTTTAATCTGACCCCAAATTGAAGAGGAAAACACACACACAACAGGAAAAAGGAGATTTAAAGTTGTTGTGAAGCATATATCTCGTTGTCATCAAACGGCATCTGCTGCTGGTTCTTGGATTTGATCCATCTATATATTTCCAATGCCACAGCTATCAAAGCTAAAACTACAAGCACCGCCGCATAAACCCACCTCCAATTCTCGGCAGCATGGCTTCGGATATTGCCGATCCCTTCGAATATGTTAGCTATGCTAAGAACAATCACCACATACCCTAATGCATTATAGCATATCTCCCACCACTTGCCACATTCATCTTCTTTCTTTGCTTGTAACCACATGGCTAACATCTGAACCACACAAATAAAATTACCACACAGAAATCTAAAGCTAATTGATGGAAAGAAAGGCACTCTGCGCTTACTTGTAGAGTTGCCAATGTCAACACAATGATCCCTAGAATCCGATGTGCCTTCAAAGTGTATTGTCTGGAAGAATTCCCCAACCATATGCCAGTGCCCCATCCAACCGCACCCACTATGTATCCAGAAGTTTGGCACAGCGTGTGAAGTTGGTACCAATCATCACATTTCAAAGGGAACTTGCTGAAATTTCTTGCCACTATTGCTCCTACGGGAAACAGTAACCCCCATCCAAAGATGTTTAGAATCCCATGCACCTGTTGAAAGCTCTTGCAAATCATTTCATTGCATCTATCGGGTGGCTTATGTATGTTGATTCAGTGAACTTACATACATTCTTTAGGTGATGCCGGTGACGCCAGTTGCTTTGACCTTTCCACGGTCTAAGCCCTGTCGTTACTCCACTTTCAGTTTGCTCAGTTGAAGTAGCTTCCATCTGGTGCTCCAAAATTGTGTCAACTTTCCATGGCTGGTTATTTCCAACCATAGTTGCAAAAGAGATAGATGGCAGAGCAAAGATCAAGCTCAAAATTACAAGACAACAGAAGCTCATGGTCTTTATAGTTTGTAAGGTGGCCTATAGATAATATGTTCAGTAGGGGAAAAAAAAGAAAACTAAATTCTGAAATAGCAGATTGTTATATATATATGGAACAGCAATCATGAAGAATAATTGCATTTGCAGTGCTGTATAAACTATAAGGGATTCCTTGAGCTTGTTTCACATCTATGTTGTACTATTGTTTATTGTGTCATCGAGAATATGTGCCTTTCTTACCAAATTGGGGAATCTAGTTTGCCTTTAATACATCAGACAACCTGATATTGTTCTGTTCTTTAGCAGATTTTGCTTTTCTGGTTTTTTCTCTTTTGGAAACAATGTTGGCAAGGGATGAAGAGCATGATGGATCATGTCAAATCTGGGGTTTCAAAAAGTAAGATTTTGTTAAAAGCCTAGGAATTAACCGACTTGGAAGAGGCTCCAAACCACTGAATCTGATGTCCATTATAACTAGAAGAAGCCTACAATTAAAGAAGCTTCCTTTGGCTAAAAGTTGGATGAAGGGAGTGACTAAGTTCATTAATGGACGGCTGAATAATCTCACTTGAAAGTTTGCCTTGCGTAATTAGAATTTTTTTTTTTTTAATTATAATAATAGGATAAAATCTGAACAACAAACGCGATTAACGTGATTCAAATTCAGGCCACACCTAAGACGATGAACACTTTTAACCATTAGATTACCACATGAGGTTCGACAAATTAGACTGTTGATAAACTGTTACCAATCCTATATAATTATTTGGGTCTAATTGTTTTGATATGAATCTTTATAACATTAATTATTAAAAAATTATAAAAAATAATTGAAAATAACATTAATTAGTTTTGTTATGACGTATATCCGATCATGATTAGTTTAATTCTACATTGTAATTGATCAAATATATTTAAAAAATTTTTAAATTAATTATAAAAATTTTCAAATACATTTAAAAATGAAAATATAAAATATTCCTAAAACATTCTAATTTATAAAAATTCTTTAAAATAATTAAATTCATGAAAATTTTAAAAAATAAAAGCTCAAAATTCCAAATTTCTGCAAGGAATTACAAACATTCTATAAAATAAAATATTTTGATTTGTGGAAATTTTTTTGAAGTCAAAATATGAAAATCAAAACATTTTTTTTATTTTACTAATTAATTATTTTTTATAAAAAAAAATAGCTTGAAATGCTATTTTTTTTACATTGATGAATTTTTTATTAAAATTATCTATAATTTATATAAAAGTACGGGTTTAGAAAAAAAAATGAATCAATAAGAATACCTTCTATGTTCCAACATATTATTAAATCCACATTTCATAGATAAAAAAGTTGAAGTAAAATAGAGGTTGTGATAAGTATACATTTAAAAATAATTATACTTTAATTTACAATATTAGTTAAAAAATATTGTGCTAGTTTTAATATAAAAGTTGTACTAATTTTATTAATGTAAAATAAAGTTATTACTCAATAAAATTCTAAGCATATTAATTATCACTTAAATTTTCATTTTGGTCACTTAACTATAAAAAATTACGATTTGATCACTAACGTTTTGAGAATTATTTTTTAATTTTAATCACTCAAATGTTAAATTCTAACAGAGGCATTCTTTTAATTGATCTAATAATATGATAAAATGAAAATAAAAAAACAAGAATTTCCACATTTTGTTAAAAGGTGGGCTAAATTTCCAATTACACTATAGTCCATGCCTTTTTTTTTATTAAGATGGAAAGAAAATTTGAATTTCATCACACGATTACAGTGGAAATATTCAAAGTCAAAACATATATTCAATCAAAGCCAATTGCAGAAAGGAAAAAGAAGTGTATCTTATCTCAATTTTAAGAAAGCTGAGTGCTTTTTTAACAAATTCAAATTTAGATAAAAAATCAATTGAATATAATTAATTCAGATGATGGATCATTTTTTTTAAATATAAAACCGAAATGTTGAGACATAAAGTTTTGTTTAAGTTGATAATGTTTATGAAAAAAAATCATATTTAACTACGAGAGTTAGGTGAGATGACAATGATTTTTTCTACCTTAATCAGTGATCAAGAGTTTGGTCCTCGCTTTGAATATAATAAGCCTACAAAGTATGTTATGAGGTTGATTTTGTCTTTTTATATTTTATATAAAATCTAAAAATTACATTTAGATTGTAAGATATCATAATTTTTAAAGTTTCAATTTAGTATTTTTCTTATATCGAATTTATATATATATTGCATAATTTAATATAATAATGATACGATTTGAGTGGTTGTACAACAGTTTTTTTGGTAAGCCAAGCTTGAAATATCGGAGTTTCTTGACACATTTGAACACTACTTTATCGTGGTCTCATGTAAGGGAGCTGTTATCCATGTTGTTTCACTCTTCTCCTTTCAAAATTCTTAATATTTGCATCTCTGTATTTTATTCAATACTTGGTATATACTGCTAAAAAGTGCATAAAAACCTATATATTATTTTTATTATAAAAAAAACTTTCATTTTTACGAGAATATCAACATTTCAAAAGGAAAAAAAATCCAATTAAAATATTTATCTGAAAACTCTAAATATAAAATTATGAGAAAATGATAATTTTATATGGAGATGAAAATACAAGTAGATGAAATTGACCTAATTTTTGGGTCTTGGGGCGCCTAACTCGGTTTACTTAAATATTTCAAAAGCACACGTCGAATTGGACCACCCCACTAACGGCAGTCTCGGCCCATAACCAAACCATGCAAAAATCTACTCTAAAACGAACTCGCTTACTTTTATTACGTAATCTCAACCTCCAATCTTACCTATAAATACCTCTACATTATATATCACACCCAATTGTCCATACCGTATCCTATTATTTTCCACCAACTTTCCAACATGAAAGCTCTCAACATCTTCATAATGCTTGCCTTGTTGATGGCCTTGACCATCACCAATCTCTCCGCTACCCCATCTGCTGATGAACCGTTATTTGTCGACAATGACCGTGACGAAGATCGTAGCCAAGATGAACCAACTTCCGTCGGGTTTACGAGCAGGTTTCTTGCTCAAAAACCTCGGGGGCCGATGACTTGTGACAAATACCCGAGGGTGTGTCGTGCGGCGGGCAGTGCGGGGCCTGATTGCTGCAAGAAAAGATGTGTGAATGTGAAGACAGACTGGTTCAACTGCGGGATGTGTGGCAAGAAGTGTAGGTACTCGGAGATTTGCTGCAAAGGGAAGTGTGTGAATCCGATGTCCAACAGACTGCACTGTGGGGGTTGCAGCAGCAGCTGCAACAAAGGAAGTAAATGTGTGTATGGGATGTGCAGCTATGCATAGAAACTCTGGCGGGGCCTCTCTTTTTTGTGAGATATTTGATCAAATGATTAGCAGCTAGAGTATGATGATGCCATATGTAGTCATTCAAATTACTAAGAAGAAATAAAGGCAAGCCACCACAGCTTGGTGTGGGTTTCGCTAGCTTTAGTTATTTTTTGAATTTAAAATTAATTATTGTTTCAATGCTTTCATGTAACTATGTATATTGATGCATAAAAAAAACATATTTGTTTAATACTATTACATAAATTACTAATAACAAATAAAGGCGAGCTGGTGTGGCTATAATATTTGTTGATATTTTGCAAGTGTGCAAGTCTTTCTAATATATATCTAAATTTATTATAAAATCATATCTAAAATCACTTTTCTAATTCGGGGTATGAATGGATTGGGTCGGGTAACTTGATAATATATCCTGGAAATTTAAAGGTTTATATATCGATTATAATTTATCTTTATCTTATAAATCTTAAAGCTCGTATATATCGAAAGACTTTCGTAGGTAAAGTGTTTAGAAAATTTTAGCGCTTATTCTGTTATTAACTTATTATCAGAGTGCATTTTGTAAATAATCACATGGATCACTTGATTTTTATCGTTCCAAGAATAAAACTTAAAGGAATGTGATCTAGATCTTAGATATAAAAGTGAAATTACTAACCCAATCAATATTAATAATATCACTTGTTATACGATATGTTAAGATGATAAATTATTTTTCTAAACAAATCCCTATAAATGTAAGAAAATCCCACTACTTAGTTCATTATTTTTGTGCTTTGATGTTGTCTGGTGCCTAAAGTAATTGACAGTTTTGGGTAGCACTGGCTCAATTTCTAGATGCAATTATGAAATTTGGAAGTAATAAGTGCTAATCAGGGTGTGTAAAGAGTGTAGTTGACTCTTACAATTATTTTGAGTTAAAAAAAGTTTTTAGCGTTACAGACGGGTCCTATCTATTAAAGATGTTAACACGGTAAAATATTAAGTAAATTAGATATTTTGTTTCTTCTTCCTCCTCACGTCCTCTCCCCATTGGCCAAGTTATTATCGGCTGAAGGTGCTACATGGTTCTTTTATCGTCATTAATAAAAGAGTTAATTTGTCTTATGGAAACACATTTGATATTTTGTTTCTTCTAACCAAAAATTAATTTAACACTTAGCACAGGAATCGGGATATAACTTAGGGCCATTTTACTATTAAAGCATTATTCTATATTATATATTGTCAATGAAATAAATAACTTCACAAGTGAATTTTAGATGCAAATTTATTTATTTTTAATATAGGATAATATTTTTTTTGGTGAATTATAAGGGAAGATAAAATCCTAACACTGATGTGATTGACGTCACTCGAATTCAGATTACACCTAAAACAATAAACATCCTTAACCATCAGACCAACACACAGAATTCATATATGACAACATTTTAAACCCGTTTGTAAATTTTTTTTTTTATTTCACGGTAAAATATATAGAATAATTACTGCAAAACCTCATATATTTTATAAGGAATTTTTCTGTATAAATTCTTTTGCTTGTATGAAAATATCAATATTTCAAAAGAGTAAAAGTGGCTAAGAAAATGATAGTTGTAGCTAGAAATATAAGTGGATGAAATTCACCTAATTTTTGGGTATAAATTTTCTTGGGACGCCTAACTTATAGTTTACTTGAATATTTTAAAAACACACGTCGAATTGGACCACCCCACTAACAGCAGTCTCGACCCAGAACCAAACCATGCAAAAATTTGTTTTCTACCTTTTAATATGTAACGTCAACCTCCAATTTTGTCTATAAATTCCTGTACCCAATTATCCATAGCATATCGTATTATTTTTCCATCACCTCTCAAACATGAAACCTCTCCACATCTTCATTTTGTTTGCCTTGTTAATGGCCTTGGCCATCACCAATCTCTCCGCCACACCATCTGGCGATGAACCGTTTTTTGTCGACAATGATGGTGACGGAGATCGTAGCCAAGCCGAACCGACTTCTGTCGGGATTATGAGCCGGTTTCTTGCTCAAAAACCTCGGGGAATGATGACGTGTAACAAATACCCGAGAGTGTGTCGTGCAGCGGGCAGCCCTGGGCCTGATTGCTGCAAGAGAAAATGTGTGAATGTGATGTGGGACAGGTTCAACTGCGGGAAGTGTGGTAAGAAGTGTAAGTACTCGGAGATTTGCTGCAAAGGGAAGTGCGTGAATCCAATGTCCAACAGACTGCATTGTGGGGATTGCAACAATGGATGCAAGAAAGGAAATAAATGTGTGTATGGGATGTGCAGCTATGCGTAGAAACTCTGGCAGCTTAAATGACTAGCAGCTACCATATGTTTATATCGTCTATACTCGCTGAAATTACCAATAATAAATAAGGGCGAGCCTTCACAACCTGGTGTTGGGTTTCGCTAGATGTAGTTATTTTATATTTAAATTTAATTATTGTTTCAATGATTTCATGTTACTACTTGAAAAGAACATATATATGTGTATGATCGATACGTAAAACTTTATATGTTTAACCGTATGACCATCATCATCAGTGAAGTGGTTGTCGTCAAAGGAAACGAAGGTTTGTGACTGAATTAATCCATAAATCTTTCCACCAACAAAACACTGATTCGTATACAGCATCTTTTGTCGGAAGAAAAAGAGAGGATGTACATGTGTTGAAGAAGAAGATCATGTAAAGGGCAAATTCCATCCCTTTCCCTTCCATCCAATCTAAACAAACACATTACTTGCGACTTGTGAGTCTATATATACATATATACAGAACAAAAATGAAAGGTGGAAGGATAAAATTAAAATTACGAGAGAATGACTCATTGAACAAATATTAGCCTTTAGTTTCATTTTGGCAAACAAAACTGGAAAGTTATGTTTGTTCATAAGTGGAAAGTTGATGTATTTTTGTCAGCTCTGTAGGCTTTGTTATTGATGATTAATCAATAGAAGTTGTGCACGGAGGCAATGGAATATATGGCGTAAGGAAGGATAGATTTGATTGCAAGTGTTATGGTGTGGTGGGAGGTGAATAGCATGAGAATCTAGGTGCGTGCAACTGGAAAGTGTAAGTTATTATCAAAATGATAACAAAGAGTCTCATTTGCCAACCTACGGCCAAAATTTCAATTATCTAATTATACCTTCTTCATTAATTCAAGAGGCCTAACTTCAGTTACTTGAATTTTCTATACTCGTTGGATTGGAGCAGACTACCCACAAATTAACCAAAAGCGGCTTCCCATGGATCCATATACCATGCTAATAGTATGCAGTAAATCTTTATTACCACTAAATTTCTAGCTTCATTCCTTCTACATAAATACCACCATACATGCTTACGTTCTTCTCCATCCAAACCATTCATATCTATATCACCACTTCTTTCATAAGCTTAATTTTACCTTCGGAAAGACGTGAAATTCTTCAACCTCTTCTTTATGTTGGCTATAGTAATGGCCTTAGTGGCCATTACTCTCTCCGCCACCACTAGCGAAAAATCTGATCATCCTCTGGGAAATAGCCAAATGGCAGCCTCGTTTGGAGGAGCAGGTGGGTTCCTACCCAGGGATTTCGTCCTTTCTCGACAAACAGACTGAAATTTGCAGCATGAAAGGCCTATTTTGCTGCAACAGAAGATGTGTAGACCTCAAGACAGAACAATTCAACTGTGGGAGGTGGGGCAAGACATGTAACTATTCCAGCATTTGCTGTGAAGGGAAGTGTGTGAGCCCATTATTCGACGAGAACCACTGCGGAGGATGCAACAATAGCTGTGGTAAAGGAAGCTCATGTGTATATGGTATGTGCAATTATGCATAAAATTGGATTTTCCTTTATTATAGCTACAAATATTGTGTGTATCAATAATAATAAGTAAGAAATAAATGGAGAAGCAGAATTACTGTGTTCGCAGATATTTAAATGCATTACTTGGTTGTATTTGCTCGCTATAATATGGACAATGAAGTATTTCTAAGTAGTACTGTGGTGAGCTAGCATACTACGTACGTCCCCAGCATAGCCAAAGTAATTAATGTAATTCAAAAAAGGCCCCTTTTTTTTTTTGTTGAGAAACAAAGCACAGGCCTAAAGGACCCCAGCTAGTGGGCCTTCAATCCATTGCAGTACACACGAGCTTTGCTTGAAATGCCTCGTGACTGAATCGGCAACTTTATTTGCCTCTCGTTCAATATGTTTGATCTCCACAGTCCATTGTCGACTTAGTACCTGTCTCCAAATTTTCTTCAAGTGCATGTCCAGTGGTGCTATTGTCTGAATCATTCGGTGGCCTCCAAGCTGTCGCTCTCAAGCTCGACTGATCTGTGACCCTGCTGCCAAACCAGATTAAGACCATCTGCCACGGCCTGCAACTCTCCTTGTAACACCGCCCCTACACCTATATTCCGACCGAAACCAATTTTTATGATTGGGTCCAAAATCACTTCTACACAGCGTTTTTACATCATAATACATACATGCATATAAAATAAGATAATATATATGGTGGGCCGAATAATAACTGGAATTTGCCTATATTTTGCTTAAGAAATTATTGTATTTTTTTTATACATTTACAATTAATTCATACATTATAAGTAGAGTTATTCCTATAATTCAATAATTTTTTAGATCAACACGTGATGCCACTATATGAATTTTGACGTAAGTGTACACGAACCAATACTTTTAAAAGGGAAAGATATTTCTTTTTCTCTGTTATAATAAAAAGTAAAAAAAGCAATCTTATCCCCATATTAATTATATATTTGGCTAACACGTACTTCATTGGTAGATTAAAACAAAGGTGGTGGAAATTGTTCCGCTTAAGAAATAAAAGGAAATGAAATTAGAGAAAGTAATGACTATAAGTGAGCATTCGATCGAATCGAATAAAAATTTTTCGAGTTAATCGAGTTTTCGAATTTTATTTCGTCATTCTAACTCGATTTGAAATTTTTACGAATAGAGTTGAGTGAGATAGAATTCGAATCGAATCGAATCGAATATATTTGTTCGAGTTAAATTAAAAAAATTAATTTGGTGTTGTTTAATTGTATGTAATTTTAAAAAAAAATATATATTTTTATTTAAAGTTTTTAAACATGACTATAAAACGAAAAATTGAAATAAATAAGTGAAAAAATCCAAGTAAACAATGACAACACAACAAGATTATAATAAAAAAAAATAAGCAAAAGTTCAAGTAAACAACATAAATCCAAATAACAACAATAACACAACAAGATTATAAAAAAACATAAGCAAAAGTCCAAAATACAGTAAAAACCTACACGGCAACACCATTCCAAACAACAAAACAAAAAATAAATATAACATAACAAAAGTCAAATAAACGAATAATAATAACACAAAACCATTGTAGAATAGCTTAAGCTTCTTCTTTTGAGGGTTTTAATTTAGGGGGTTTTTTTAGGAAAAAAATTAGATTTTGGGTTTACAAAGTTAATATCTTCAATTTATTTTCCAAACAAAAACTAAATAAGTACACCTAACCATAATAATAATAAACAAAAAGGAACAATAAATTTAGACACGAAAAAGAGTTGTTTATGAGTGTTATTTAGGATAAAATTATATTTGAGTTTAAAAATATTTAGGTTTAGTTTACGAGTGTTTTTCAAGAATGAAATTATATTTAGGTTTAGTTTGTTGATGGGTTTTAAATATTGGGGAAAAAATTAGGTAAGATAAATAGTTTGGGTTTTGAGGGAAAATGGGTATAGTAAATTGGGCCTGAGTATTGGGTTTGGGTAATATAAATTTAAAATTAAAAATAATATAATTTTATTCGGTTTATTCGAATTATTCGAATAATTTGAATTCGAAAATTAAACTCGATTCGAACTCGAAATTCGAAAAAAAAAATTAACTCGATTCGTTTAACTCGAATAACTCGATTCGAATAATTCGAAATTCGAAAATTTTTTCAAATTTTTCGATTCGAATCAAATTTTGCTTACCCCTAATAAAGACAATATACAAATCTACTTTCCTCTATCTGTTTTATAAAGTCTTAAGTCTCGACATTCAACATGGGGACTTGAAATTATACCATGTGATGCCTGCCTTTGAAACCTAAAATTTCCAACGCTCGCACCACACGGATTTCATGCAAACTATGTTCCAACATTATTACTTTACGTGAGAATGATAGGATTGATTTAATCAATGCCAGGACACCCACTTTGTACTAACACCGTTCTAGCTGAGCGGCATGGTGCAAGAGATTTCACCATCTCTAAATTTATAATAACAAAAGTCCCTAGAACTAGAAGAAAGCATTAAAGGGAGAGAGGGCTGGTACGTTCACATGGCAGCACGCGGGGGCGTGATGAATCCCACGCTGAAGGCTCTGAGTTGATAAACTTTATGAAATACTTATTAGAAATGGTACGGTGGCTTAGGTACGGTGCGACCTATACCAAGCCCAGGAAGTTCGACATTTGGGTTTTCCCTCCCCACTTCCCCCTACGTGGAACATGGCAGGTCTGGATCATATGTCAATCAAGAGGGATGGGATCCAAAAGTCAACAATCGTATCTCACTTGTCCAATAAAATAAATTGTTCCTCACCACAATCCACGATACTACTACCCGACATCTTCTTCATTGAACATGTTTGACCTCTAACCAAACCCAAAGATAGTTAATGGTAATAATTATCCCCTTCAATTTTCTTTTATTTTCGTTTCAATGCAATCACGTTGTTGCCTGGAAGTCTCGTTCTAAAGTCCACTCTCTTGGTTGGTTCTCATCTGGTTCTTCCCTGTACAAATGAAATACGTGTCAAACGGTGGTAGCCGTATTTTCTTGACTGTTTATGACAGAACACAATAATATTCCAATTGGGAAATTATTCATTTTTGTTTTTTTTCTAGGAATCTTATTTTTACGTCAGTAGTAATATTCTTTAAGATTAATCTTTTGTTTTCTTGTAAATGTAGCATACAATCATTTTTTGTGAAGATATTATTCTTTATTGTTCTTGACAAATAAGTTAAAAAATGGATTTAAGAAATTAGATACATTATTACGCATTGGAAAAGGAAATTATGGTCATGTTTTTCTGTGTATTTTTACCTGGAAATTCTGAAATTGGATTTTTGAAATGAAACAGCAATAAGAAAAAAGAATGAAGCTTGTGTACGTTTACTAACCATCTCCCATAACAAAGTACAAAAAGATATAAACAAGTAATCTCCACCTAATCCGCCAATTAAAGAACATTGAGAAAATAATAATAATAACAAGGAAATTGGGTTCAATAAAGAAGTCGTCTCTAAATAATTTACGGGGAAAAAACCTACTGATCTATTGACTGCTGCTTGTGGTGCTGCCTTTACTTGTTGTCGTTGTTGGAAGTGTTGCAGCTACTATTTGGGTGAGCACCACCAATAATGGAGGTGATGGCAGCAGCGAGGGCGGCGGTGAAACTGGGATCATTGGTGATAGCAGCTGTGGCAGCCCTTACTTTGTCAGCCGGCGTGGGAAGCTGAGGCTGCTGCAACTGTGGGTGGCCCAACTGTGAAGACCCCATGTCTTTAGACAACTGCAGGCCTGAGAATTTTGACTGATTAAATGGTGATTGACCAAAAGCTTGAGGCAATTGAGGGGCGGAAAGTGAGGCTAAGTTTTGGGGTTGGCCCGGAAAAGGGCCATCGAATTGAGGAGGCGGTCTTTGGAATTTAAGAGGATTGGATGATTGAGTAAGGTCCAATGTTACAGTTGGGAATGGAGCGGAAGCTGAAATGGTTGCCATGCTGGAGGATGGAAGGATGGTCCTGGCAAGCAAATTTGGGTTCATGATCCCATCTGCACTGGGCATTGACCCTGAAAGCAACATGCTAGCGGCTGCTGATGTTGTTGATGCCATTGCCATGGCAGCTGGAGGAAGTGGGTGATTGTGGTTGCCCTCGTATGTTGTTATCAATATTGTCCTATCTTCAGCGCAGCGTTGAACCTGATCAGCACCGTGAATATACCAATCAGTTTCTGGCCTTGAAACAAATAAATCTAGGAAAAGTTCAAAACAAGACATCGTTGAAAATGATTGAAACGTACTTGTTTTCGGACAGGACAACCAACTGCCATGGTGCATCGGTAATAAGCTCGAGGACAGGGGTTTCCTTTCGCCATCTTTTGTCCATATTTTCTCCATTGACACCCATCACTGATCTGTATCAGATCAACAAATCAATCGATTAGTTTCCAAACAATTTAACAATAACTTCATATCCATCGATTGGAATCTTCACAATAACATACCATGGGAGCTTCCGATCGAGCTCGAACAGAAACACGAGCTTTCCTCATGGTGGCCTCTGTAGATTGTTCAATTGGCTTTGCAGGATTCAGCTTTTGGGCTTTGTTAGGACCCCAGCCATCAGATTCTGAGCTTTCTTCTCTGTCAATTCTCTTGCCATCCCGCTCCTCTTGATTAAACTGAGAAATTTCATTTTTGCCTTTGATAGAATCCTTGGATGCAACTTCCACGTTGTTCGGAGGAGACCCTGAACGCGTTCTTTCTTCTGATGAAGTATGAATCATCTCATCTTTTTGAGCTGTGCCTGAATGTGGGACCAGTTCCATAAATTGTCTAGGCACTACCACCTCATCTTTTCTAACTTCGGATTTCAATTCTTGAATCTGAATCCATCCAAGATATTTATGTCACCAATTTGAATAACAACTGATACTAGATATTTATGTTTTAGTCAGTTCCTATGATCCTAAAAAGAATACTAACGTGAGAGAAGAATTATAAAATTACCTCATGTTCTTGGGTGCTTTTGGCTTCATGGTTCCTATGTTGTTGCATTAAGGTGACAAGGTGCATCTGGAGAGCAGTGTAGTTGTTGCTGACATGACTAATCATGTCTCTTAACTTCTGATTTTCAGCATTCACACGTTTGAACTCAGCTTGTAATTCCGCCAGCTGAAATCAAGTGAAAAAATTGTCATTCAGTGGGCGAAGATTCCTTGGGCATATATGTAGCTAGCTTGACGATTCATATAGAACCAAAAAACAAGAAGAAAAAAAATTTCACGTTTAGAGACATCCTCGTACCGCATTCTTTTCTCGCTTATCCTCCGTTTCCGATGATTTCCCACCATCAACCGTAAGAAGATGCAACCCAGTCTATAGTTAGAAACAAAATAAAACAAGCTTCATCGTCAATAATCTAGTCTAACTGTAAATTAATTATTTTTTAGGATTTTTTTAAAAGAAAAAGAAAACACTTACATTTACATCCAAATGATCAGAGCTTGGACGGTCTCCACCATGAGAAGTAGTCTCCGTCTTGACGGTGACAGAACCGGTTTTGTTATCATCAACAACCCTGTGTTTCTTATCGGAGAAAAAGTCGACCTCATCAACCGCCACCCGGTTGTCATCGGAGGCAGGTGAGGAGGAAGAGGAGGTTCCAGGGCGGTCCTCCCTGGAGCCAGCAAGGCTAACAGGGAACTGTAACATGTCTGGGTGCTGTTTTAACCTGAAGACAGGTCCGGCGGTGGAATTAGTTTTGTTGTGGAAGAAACTAGACACAGGATCAGAATTACCAAGGGTAAGGCCCCATCCTTTCTCCATAAATAACCTAACAACTGTAACAAGACTTGAACCAGATCAGAGAGACCAAATGAAAGATGGGGAGTTGAAAGAAGAAAAACGAAAATGGAGAGATGAGAATCGGGAAGGTGTTTAATATGTGTTACAAAGTCTTTCAAGTCTTCTTAGCGGTGCAAAGGGGTCGCCAATAAAAAGGGGTTTGGAACGTAGACCAGATAGCTGGAGCATGCATATGACAATTTTGGATTTTTCATAATTTGACGGGATTTTATTTTTCAATAATTTTACGTCAGATGGTGCGTCAGGTTGCCGTCTGGCTAATTGAGCCCCACCTTTCCTTTTCACCCTCAGAAACTAAATATAGAAAGGGCGAGTGAAATAACTAGGAAACGAGTACACCACTTTCTTTAGCCCATTACCCTTTTGGCTTTCGGACAATTGACCAAACTTCATTCGGATTTCTGTTAAATTTAATTACCAGCTTGATAGATTTCAACTTTAAAAAAGTTAAATTCAAAATTTCGTGTATTAATCTAATTTATTGTCTCAGGTATTCGATATTTGTCTCAATATTAAATGCATACATTAATTTAGAAAAAAATCATAAATTAATCTATGAATAAATGTTTGGATAAGAAATTTCAATTTTGTTGTCAAACGTAATTAATTATTAGTAGTTCTGTAGTTGTTAGAATGTTAATAATAATTGAAATTTAAAAAGGAGGGAAAAGTAAAAAATAGAGAGACGGTTGGCGGGTGTGGAGGAGAGAGCTTAGGACCGAAAATATGGAGCTATCGCGTCAAGAAAGAGTTTTGACTCCCGCTTCCCTCCCTAAAGTAAAACAAAACAAACGAGGAAAGAAATCCGTATATTATTAAATACACCGCCCGAAGGGCGCGGCGCCTTCCACGTGATTAATTTTACAAGCAAATGTTACGCCACGGAAATTACACCATGTGTCATCCACCTCATTCCATATTCAAGTAACCAAACTTCAAATTCACGATTTTTATTTTGAATGGACCTACAATTTTATTCTTAAAAATTAATTTAGTTATTTTATGAAAACCATTTTTATATTTAACTCTAAATTTTAATTTAACTAAGAGCCAAATTTAAAACTACCCATCAGCAACCACGGAGAAATGAATGGAGCTCCAAGCCAAGTCAACGAATTTGACGGATCGGGTGTCGTATGACTGGCGACCCGGTGGGGCCGTGGCTTGGTCTGTCGTTGGCCCTTTCCTGTAGCGTCAGACTCTCACGTTTCAGTGTGTTGACTGTGTACCGGTGGGAAAGAGTCATTTTTTTTATTTTATTTTTAAATTTTAATTTTTTATTACTTGCAGTTTCGCCTGGTGTAAACAGTAGCAGGACCATAACCTTTTTTAATTAGCTTCTAAAATTTAATATTTTAAACAAAAATCACTCAAAAGCGAAAAAGTCTACAATTAAAATGTTTAAATAAAGTACCAAGACTTTTTTTTTCTAAAAGAATTGGCTGTTGTAACTTGCCCTTCAAATGTTACTCTAATTTATTACATTAAGAAATTGAATGAATTTCCATCTTTTCTACATTTTAATAATATTCAAGATTCCATTGGTAAACTTATGATGAAATATTGAAATTTTAATTTCTTATTAACATCAATAATTGTTTTGATAGTAATATTTCGGATGAACAAATTTACTATTATGCATGAACTTTGGTCCAATATGTTTCTTATTTTTTGTAATTATATAAATAAAATAAATTCAATTTTTATGAATCACTAATCTTGTTATCGTATGTTATCATTTTATACTTACATATCGCATATACAAACAATTTAATTCATCTAAAAAAATAAAATAAATGAATATATTCATTTTAATTACAAATCAATGCTTCCACGAGTGAAGTCTTTATAGCAGGAGTTCCAGCTTTTGAAGTTACTTACATGTTACAAGTTACTGGGTTCAAGGTTGGGCAACTTTCTATTCGCTATGTGGGAGCCCATTTGGTTCCTAAGCAGCTCTCCGTTGCTGACTGCAAGCTCATTATTGAGAAAATTTCTGATAAACTTCATCAATGGTCTGCTCGACATTTAAGTCTTGCAGCTAGACTTCAATTGATTAAAGCTGTTTTATTTGGAATTCAGGCATTTTGGACTAGGCAGTTTCTATTGCCCCAGTCTGTGTTGAAGCAAGTTAATCAATTGTGTGCTAGGTTCTTCTGGAAAGGTAGCAACATCATACCTATTGGTGCAAAGGTTAGTTGGAGGGGGTTGAAGGTGGTCTGGGATTATAATTCATTTTTTGTTAGCTATGCCTAATTCAGCTAACTGCTAGAATTGAAAAAGGATTTTAAGTCTTAAGGAGCTTGCAGCAGCCTCTGTTAAGAATCTCCCCATAAGGAATGTTGAACCTTTTAGGACGCTTTGGGAGGATATAAGGAAGAAGGCAGCTAAGGTTCCATGGCATAGATTGTTGTGGTTCCCTCTTCATGTGCCAAAACATTCAATCATTTTCTGGATGGCTATTCTAAATAGATTGCCAACATGGGATAGATTGTTCTCTCATGGGGTTACTTCTGAAAGGAATTGCTTGTTGTGTTCCTTTGATCTTGAATCTCGGAATCATATCTTCTTTGAATGTGAATTTTCTTATAGACTTTGGCAATTAATTTTGGAATTGTGTGGCATCAAGAGAATGGTTGGCTCATGGTATCAAGAACTATGCTAGGCAGTAACTCATCTTAAGAGTAAATCCCTTATCTCATATCTTTTTAAGTTGGTTTGGACTGCTTATGTGCATTCTATCTGGTGCGAAAGAAATGGTAGATTATTTGGTAAACCTGCAACTTTTGCGGATCATCTATCAGGAAGAATTCGAAAAGTGGTCCGATGCCATCTTAATGGAAGGCTTATTAATTCTTTGGATCCTTATAATTAGCAACTTTTTGAACAGGATTTTGTTGAATTAATTTTTGTTTTTCTTTGATTCTTTGATTTGCTGTACAGGACACTATTGTTCTTCGTTCTTTGTAGCAGATTTTTTGCTTCTTAAATAAAAAAACAAATACTTATCCAAAAAAAAATTATACAATTGAATTAAAATAAAAAAAATGTCTTGTCTACAATATTTATAGGGTTTCAAGCTTACAAATTTGGGAATGGAATGTAATAGCAAAAACTCAAACCATGGACTTTGAGGTGTGTGAACATAATACTTCAATCACTTGTTACTTAAAGTTGTTGGTAAAAATGTCATGTCAACGGTTGAACCAATCAAAATACTGAACGATACATTGAACTCATTTTTTTTGGAACAAGTCCCTATACTTTGATTTATATTTAAATCGGCCCTTATTTCAAATGAAATTTGTTTTATATAATAAAGGTTAAGGATTTATTGGGATAAAAAATAAAGTTTAAAGACTTATGCGAGTGTAAAATAAAAGTATAAGGACCGATCTAAACAAAATGACAAAAATCAAAAGCTTATTTTATTTTCCCACACACCTATTGATCTCTCGTATTTTAAACGTGGCAGAGGGGTGTTTTTTCAACCTCCAGTGACGACCCTGTTTTGCAATTTTCTCTCTTAGCTATGTTGTGATTACCTTTGAAAATGGATGGAAGATGTTGAATGAAGAGCCAAAAGTTAATAACTAAATGGAATTGCATTCCAACTTGTACATAGAAAAAACTAGTTTCCTCTCTTTACGCTGCGATACTTTCGAGAACTTTAACATCCAACCATGAAAATATAAACTAGAAAGGACGTCGACATGTACTGAATTTTCTTCTTTAGCCAAAACCATGTGTTTGGACTTGGAATTCATGTAACACCGCCACATGCAATACGTTGTCCTATTTAGAAAGGCTGCTTTTTTTTTTTTACCATGCAACTCATATTTATATATATATATTTATTTTTTCAACTTAAGATAGGAGATAAGGGTTGATCAGATATTTAACTTTATCGAATATTTAATATCAATTTTCTTTTTTGCTCCATCTGTGATTTATTGTTAAAATTCATAAATGTTTCTAATGAATTTTAACTCGATCGATGAATGTAAAAGGTTCGAGTGCGTTCGAGTGCATTGTCCTCTCATTTATCATAACCTATATTGAGATTATTCAAAAAAATTATAATGTTTCAAGAATTTTAATTTTAAATTTTTGTAAATATAAAAAAAATAAAATACTATTACAATAGTATAATTTAGACTGATGGATGTGAAAATTAAAATGTTTAATTAGTAGTTTATTTTGACGACTTAATTAATGACAGCTATTTTTGATATATCGCAAAAGAAAAGGCGCTCGATGCAGACGTCAGGGAAGAAAAACATACATACTTATAACTCGCCAACTTTTTTCTCCGTTAATGCCAAACCAATTTTGAAGTCAAATTTCAGTTGTTTAAAGTAACAGCTGATTTAGGTTTATAATAAGGTCAAAATACGCTGTTAGTCCCTGTAATTTGACAATATTTGAAAATTAGTTCATGTACTTAAAAAGTTGAAAAATTAACTCCTCTTACTTTTTCTAATTTAAAAACCTAAGCCCTATCGTTGACATTGTTAGTGTTTTCCGTCAATTTGGTATGTTGATTAAACTATCCTCGTATGATGCTGCATACGATTGCCAAAAAAATAAACGTGTCAAGTTGATAAGTATTGACGGAAATTACCAACAAATATAATGATTGGATTAGAGTTTTTAAATTAAAAAGTAGTAAGAGGATTGGATCTTTAAGTTTTGAAGTATAGGGACTAAATATCAAATTCTAGAGAAGTACAGGGATTAATATCATATTTTAACCTTTTAATAGTATTCTAGATGCGTGTGATTGCTATGATCATTTCCTTAAATTTCTGATACATGAAAGAGAAATTGGGATTGAGTTAGATCTACAGTTGATGAAACTCGAAGTTAAAACCAGTTGAGACGTTTTCCCAATATTAGGAGCTGTTCAAGTCCAAAAATATCAGTAGCAGTCAACGGATGTAGGTAATAAAAATTAACCTTTCCCTCTGTTTCAAACATCGACGACGACACCCCCACGTTCCCGTTTCATTTTTAACACTCAATCCTCTTTTGCAGCTTTTATATATTATGGTAAAAATGAACCAATGGATAGGAGGAAGGTTAAGATAATTAATTCATGACTTTTGATTTACCTGTTCTAGAACCACATGCTCATCCACGCTAAACATTTTAGGACAACAGTTGAATATGTAGTAATAATATTAATATTATTACAGTTGAATTTACTAATAATGTTGCTTGGTTTAGGGTTTGGTTGAAGGTTAAGGTCGCAAGAAAGCATGTCAAATGTCAATGCCCCTTCACACTAAACTATCAAAATTTCCAAAATTAAAACAAAATCAACATCGGAGAATAAAAACAAATTTGACCGTAGATTTTTCGTTTACTATCTGGAGCTAACTGCGTGGCTCAATATTAACTAATATTTTTTTTCATTTAAAAAAAAAAAAAAACCCCGTACATGAAACACGGCAAAAATAAAATAAAAACCGTAACATCCCATAATTCAAACAGCCAGCCATTCCATGAATACCAATTTGCCTGCTGCACTTTTCTATTACATATACAGACACATTAAAAATCTATATTTTTATTTTTATTTTTATTTTTATTTTCAATGTGATTTGTAATAATTTTTATTATTTAATGGGGTAAAAACAAAGAGGTAGTCATCGTCGTTAATCGGTCAAAGTAGCCAACAAATTAATTTGATTAGATGTTGTGCATGAGAAAGAGACAAAGGATTTGAAAACCCACCTGTTCTTGATGTTTTCGTTCTTGTTTTAAGTAGGAATTGTCGAATGAGTAGGTATCCCTGTTTATTAATTAATAGGTAGAAAGAAACTGGATCATGATTATGAGATTAGGTTTTCCTTTTGGCGTTGAGTTATCGATTAAGCAAGTGAGGATGCGTGATTAAGTACATATCAAGTCAAGACTAATGTTTAGGGCCTTATACGGGAGATAAGGAGTGACATTAATATAAGCAGAAAATAGGGAAAACAAACAAGAAGTAGAGACCAAAAATACTTGATGAGATGCATTAATTTAAAGATCAATCACCCACATTATCTTCATCTAATTTGACTCAAAATTTGGATTGGTGTGATGCCATTTGACAATAACATGTTCCCCTTGAGATTGGCAGTTAAGGGAATGGATCGTTAATCGTATTTTAATTATTTATTTCTTTATCCTTCTCCGTCAATTCCAACCCTTTAATGGAGGGAAATGGTTTGGGATGATAGAAATTTGGAGGTGAAGATGGTCAGTGGTGGGTGGCGGGGAGGGTATTCCAGTCAAACCAAAATATGGGCTATTAGACTTTTTTTCACAGTGAAGGGTGGACTGCTAAAGAAAGAATTTAAAAAGGGACATTCCACATTACTACTTTAGGGATATACCTTAAGATACCTTTCACACATACGGTACCCTTTAACAATTCCATTTTTGGTAAAAGTTTCGAGGACTTGTACAGATTATATTTTGATTTAAAATGAATAAATTAATTATTATACGTTAGATTGTGAATAAATTGATTTTTTTATTAAAAATTCCATTCATTTTCACGGGTAAAAATTATTTTTTGTGGGTCTCCTTATGAAGCAAGTAGAGAGGAGTCTTGGAACATTTTGCGCCACTTAAGTAATCTTGGGGAGTTGCCATGGTTAGTATGTAGGAATTTCAATGAAATTTTATATGCTCATGAGAAGATGGGTGGGGCCCCAAGGGAGGAGCAAAGGATGGAGCGTTTTTGAGCAGTTGTTGAGGACTGTGAGTTGTTTGATCTTGGCTTCTCAGGACGTTGGTATACGTGGGAACGATGGAACACAGTAGGAACGAATATCCGAGAACGATTGGATAGAGGAGTGGCTTCATCGAAGTGGATGGAGTATTTTCCGATGGCATCCATCCGACATCTTTCACATTCTCACTTTGATCACTACCTGCTGTTAGTAAACATTCTGAGTACAGATTCGCAAACCTGTGAAAATGGTTTTAAATCTGAAGATTGGTGGACATTGGAATTGTCCTTTATGGAGGAGGTTGAACAGAGTTGGCATCAAAATTCGGGGGACATTTTTATGAAATTTACCTCTCTTCGGGATGGATTGTCGAATTGGGCTAAATGTTTGAAACATGAAAGAGTGGTGCGAAAAAAATAACTAACGAATCGGCTTGAAGAACTCTTGGATTTGGATCGGGATGATGATGTTTTAAGGGACATTATAGAAACTAAGATTCATTTGAATTGGGGAGGTTGAGAAGGAGGAAATGTTTTGGGAACAGAGGGCAAGGGTAAATTGGCTGAGAAGTGGAGATAAAAACACTTTCTATTTTCATAAATGTGCCTTACAGAGAAAAGAAAGCTAACGTTAGGATTGATGATCAAAGGCAGATGGCGTTGATTGCTAAAGGTTATTTTGAGGACTTATTTACCTCCTCTAGGGGTTTGGTAGATATGTCTCACATTTTGTCAGGGGTGAATCAGTGCATTTTAATAGAGGATAATTTGGAGTTATAGAAGCTATTCACTAAGGAGGAGATTTTCGAAGCATTGAAGGGAATGGACCTTTTGAAAGCTCCAGGAATTTATGGTTTTCCGACGCTTTTTTATTAGAAATGCTGGCATATTGTGGGAGGAGCGATGAGTGATGTTTGCCTTGACTCCCCTAAATGACACAAGTATTGTTCTTATTCCTAAAATCCCTAACCCCTTTTCTATGAATAATTTTAGGCCTATTAGCTTATGTAATGTTCTTTATAAAATCATTGCCAAAACGATTGCTAATCGTTTTCAGAAGTTCTTGGATTGTTGCATTGATAATTCTCAGAGTGCTTTTGTTCTTGGACGGTTGATCTCAGATAATGTCCTTTTAGCTTATGAACTTTTGCACACGTTTGGCTAGAAGAGAATTGGTCGTAAAGGTTTAATGGCTTTGAAACTGGATATGAGTAAGGCTTATGACAAAGTTGAGTGGGTATTTTTGAGTAGTATGATGGAGAGAATAGGTTTTTCTACGAATTGGATAAATCTAGTTATGAGATGTGTATCTTTGGTCTCCTATTCGGTGTTCCTGAATAGACATGCTGGGGACTTTTTTAATCCTTCTCGGGGTTTACGACAAGATGACCCTTTGTGCTCGTTTCTTTTTCTTATTTGTAGTGAGGGTTTGTCTTCCTTGATGCGACTTAATTTGCGTGAGTAACTTTTTAAAGGTGTTCGGGCTAGTCGATCAGGGCCACAGGTATCCCACTTATTATTTTCTAATGATTGTATCTTGTTCGAGGAAGCTATGCTTAAGGGGTAATGGTCTTGAAGGATGTGTTGAAGGAGTATGAACTCAACTCAGGTCAGTGCGTTAATTTTGAGAAGTTCACGATTTTCTGTAGTGCCAATACGGCCATGGAAGCTCAATTGTTGATTGCCACAAATTTGGGTGTGCTTTTGTCGACGAATTTCGAAAAGTATTTGGGTTTGCCCAATATTGCCTTCAGGTTTTGAAAGATAAGATCAAAAAGACAATTGATTGTTGGAGCCCGAGGGTTTTGTCCTAAGGGGGTAAGGAAGTTTTTATTAAAGCAGTGCTTCAAGCCATACCGACATATACTATGGCATGTTTTCTTCTCCCTTAATCTTTATGTAATGAATTAGAGAGTATTGTTGCATGGTTTTGGTGGCAAAGGAATCATGGTAAAAAGGGGATTCATTTGTGTGAATGGGCTAAGGTGTGTATCCCTAAAGATGATAGTGGCTTGGGGTTTCGAAGTTTCACTACGTTCAATGTGGCTTTATTAGCCAAACAGGGGTGGCGTCTTATTTCTAATCCTAACTCTCTTTTAGCACAAGTTTTACGAGCCAAGTATTACCCTTCGTCTGATTTTCTCAGTTCTGAATTATGTGTTGGGGCTTCTTACACGTGGAAGAGTATATAGGCTGCTAAGAAAGTTTTATTGGATGGGTTATGTTGGCGTATTGGTAAGGGCGATAAGGTTTTAATTCGTGCTGATGCTGGGATCCTTGAGGCTTCTAATTGTCGTATTTTGCATCCAGTTAATGATATTAATCTAGTTACTGTGGTAGACATTATTAATGCAGATGATAGAACCTATAAAAGAAAGGTGATTAACAATACCTTTCATACCAAGTATGCGGGGCGAGTGCTGCGTATCCCTTTGGCGCAAAATCCCCATGAGGACGAGTTGGTGTGGCGGTGTAACCGTACAATAGAATTCACAATGAAAAGAGCCTACAAACTATTACAAATTGGTACCTCTATGTTTATTCCTATCAATTTACAACCAATGCTAATTTCTTTCTATCGAAAACTATGGAGGATTGATCTGCCTACAAAATTAAGTTAATGATTTGGAGATTCTCGAAAAATTTTGTCCCAACAAAGGGTAATCTGTTCAGACGTCATTTGACCTCGGATGCGATATGTCCACGGTGTGGGTTGGGTGTAGAGATGATGGAACACGTCTTTTGTATCTGTGCTACATCAGTTGTTGTTTGGAAGTCAGTAGGATTATTTTGGGTTCTTTCTAGTCCAGTACGAGTGTGGCAAGAATGGCTTACCTGGGTTTTTTATGTTAGTTCGGAGGCCCAGTGTCGATTGTTCTGTGTCTCTCTATGGTCTTTGTGGACTGAAAGGAACAAACGGGCTAATGAAGGGATTGTCAGAACAGGCATGGAGACAACCAAATTTATAATACAATATGTAGGAGAACTGGATGGTTGCGCATTAATAAAAAGTACCTATCGAAGGAGATCAGGGGCTTGGGTTCCGCCTTCGCAAGGGGTGATTAAAGTTAATTTCGATGGCGCTTTTGACACACATGGCTCTAGATCTTGTTCCGGCTTAGTTGTCCGTAACTCCCTAGGTCAGGTTCTTACTTCCAAAGCAATATTCCATGACGATGTGAGGGATGCTTTTTGTGCTAAGGCCTATGTATGTGCGGATGCATTGTGTCTGTGTGTGGATCTTAGGGTGCAAACGGTTGTTGTGGAAGGCAATTCCCGGTCGATCATTAAAAAAGACAATTTAGATCGAAAAAACAAATCAATCATAAGTCCCATGATTAATGATATTCAGACTCTCAGAATGAAATTTCGAAGTATACAGTTTCAACACTCAGAAAGATTGCAGAATAGACTTGCAGATTATATTGCAAAAAGAAGCTTGAGAAGAAATCAGCTCTTTTTCCTCATGGGCTCGGTCCCGGAGTTTGCGTTACAGATACAAGGGACGCGTCCGTGAGGGAGCCAAATTGATGGCGGAAATCATCGGCCTGATAGTCTCCCCTCCTACTGGTTGAAGAAGGAGATGGGAAGGTTTTCTGGTTCTCATTAATGGGGAAGGGAAGGGAGTTACTGTTTGTTTTGGGGAATGAGCGAACCGTCTGAAGCTGAAGAGTTTACCACCTGTTTGGGACCGACGATACTGTTTCTCGAGGATTTGGGTGTTTTTAGGTTTCCTATTTATTTTTATGCTTATCTATTATCCATTTGTTTCCTTTAGCTGCATGTTTTATTGGTTTGGTCCAAAATTAGTTTGTGCTTTAGCCAGATACTGAGGATTATCTTTTGTTAGTGGTTTCGTTCTTTTAATAATAACCGCAAATCTTGACTTCTTCAAAAAAAAAAAAAATATTATCTGTACGATAACAAGAGGTACATGTTTAGTTATTTTGTTAACGAGAAAAGATTGCATGAAATTGTGATTCCACGTCACCCCAATCCCTTATCAATAAAGAAATGACAAATCATATTTTTCTTCCTAATTTTCAGCTTTTTAGTTGATTTTGGATTTTTTCAAAAGGAAAAAATCTGATCTGTCGTTCCTTTATCGGGAAGGGATAAAAATGAGATGGAATCACATTTTCATACGAACCTTTCTCTTATTTTTAAGATTATATTTGACGATTTAAATTATCGGTGACATTTTATACTTGATTCACAGCCTTTTCAACTCTTCCCTTCTTGCCAATGTAACTTCTTCGAATTAAATTGGGGGCAAGAAATATATTAAAAAAAAGGTGTATATGTTTGACAAAAAGGGAATAAATTTCACAGGATTTTATATTAAAACATGATCTGTCTTTTTCGATGACAGTTCTGGTTATTCGTCAAATTTCAAGGTTGCTAGTTTCTTCCATACCGCTCTTCAATGTACCTGATTAAATCAGCCATGACCTAATTTGACAAATATTTATTGAACGGGAAACGCAAAAAGAGTGTTCATTCATTTTCAAGTATGAACCAGCTACCCCAAAAATACAAATAATATAGAAGTGGGGGCAAAACAAATATAAATATAAGCCCAAGTGATGCAAAAGGGCCTTTGTGGATGCTTAGTGGACATATAGCCTTTCCTTAACGAAGACGATGATAATCGAATCTACTGTTATTGGGCATTTGGGCTCTTACTGTTGCATACGTTGTATGCGGATGATTCTTTTAAGCCTATCGAATTTTACATTATGACATTTTATGATAAGATTATATTATTTATTATTTAAGTTCTCAATAATTCTATTATCTCCTAATTTTGAATTCTTAAATAATGTTAAGGTGTTGTAATGTAATGTGTAATTTCATTATAGTGTATCTTAATTTTAAATTACAGATATAATCTTAAATTTTAAATCAGTTTACCCTTTATTTTTACTATTTTAATTATTCAGACATTTTTTCAAAATAAATTTTAATTAAAATTAAAATAAAAAATATGTTCTTCTTAATAGTGAACTAGGAGATCTCATACTTTGAAATTATAATTATTATTTACTCTAATGATTTATTTATTAGTATATTATTTATCATTGTAATTATGATTGATAGAGTTGTCCATGTGTCAGACCATAATAAATTTTACGTCCCATTGATAGGCTCGAGCCCGGCCAAACTCGAAAATAAACTTAAATTTTTACCTAAGCTTAACCCATATTATATATGCTAAACCCGTGCCCAGACCGATCTCACCCGTATTAAAGCCTATAGTATCAATACAAAAAAGGAATGTATCGATACTTGGTACAAGGTATTGATACACTGGGGAGAGTATCAATACTTTGGTAGTTTTTCTTTAATTTTTAAAACATCAAATCTTAAAACGGTATTGATACCATGCAGGGTATCGATACTTTTGTGAAAGGTACCAATACTTTATTGAGGTATTCATGCCGAGCTCGAGCAAAAAAAAACTTACCCGAGGTCCAAATTGTTTAGAAAATCGGCTTCATTTTTTGTTCAAGCTCATATTTCGAGCCTATATTTTTATTCAAACCCTCCCAACTTTTGACTAGGCCTTCGGACTTGGTTAAGTGGCTTGACCCATGGACAACTATAATGATTGACGATACAATCACTCTTTAGGAATTACTATGTTTGTGATTTATAAATTTAATTCAACATCATATATTTATTCTATTTAATATATATAATTTGTAATAAAAATAAAAACTATAATGATTGATAATAATTTTATGAAAATTGAAATTAAAAAATATTAAAGGAAATGAATCTTTTTTAAAGATACTCTATTACAAGAACAATTTAGTAAAATGTATTCTTATTTAATATTATTTTCTTTCAATCAAACATTGGTGAAAGTATCATGGAGGCCCCTCTATCAGGAGTTAAATTGTATTTTGTCCCTTTTACTAAAAAAATGAGTAAATTAATCATTGTACATTAGATTAAAGAGCAAAGTTATCCATACTGTTAAAAATTCCATACAATTTTTACTGTTAAAAAATGGAATGGTTGGCAAAATAACCAAATAATTACATGTGATGTGCCACGTGCTCATTATTCTGACGTATGAGGACTAGATTTTAGTAGCAGAAATGGAACAGAAAGCTTAATTTGCTCTTGGATCTAATATATAAGGATTAATTTGTCCATTTTTTTAGTAGAAGGGTAAAATGCAATCTAACTCTTAATACAAGTACTTTCATAGTACTTTTACCGCTAAACACCTAATCTTACATTCATCCAAATAAGATAATGTAATAAACGAGAGATATCACCCATATGAACCAAAGAAAATAATGTAATATACGCGACATACTATAACCTTACATTCTCATAATATTATTACGAAACATAATCTTACGTCCGGTAATAAATATCATTTGTTTAATTTGTGTTTGGGTTTTAACCCAACTTTCAACAACCGAGATATGAAAAATTAAGATGCCAAACACTTGCAATAAAGAATGCATGCAGTCTTGTTTCCTTCTCCAACTCCACGGTGAGCTGCCATTACTATTAAAAGATCTACCTTGTGGGACCTGAGTCCTTAATATTGTCCATCACCCAATATGTTGTTATTGCCACTTCATAAAGATGGTGGAAGCATGTCTTTGCTCCGTTTCACCAACCCTGGTTTAATATGGTAGAAAAGTAGCATTTACTTGGCATATGGCAATGGGACGCTTTACATTCCTTAGAAACATGGATTGTGAACACTTAACGAACAAGTATGTGCCAACGAAAAAACCAAAAGTAACTCGTATGATTGCAACAATCAATTAAGCATTGGCGATAAGGCATGCAAAACAATGACAAGAAAAGTGAGAAAACCAGAGTGGCTCCCCAACCTTTATTTTTTACCGAAAGCTGAATCAACCAATAAGCGGAAAGGAATTTAAATGGTGGCTGCCACATGAAGGAAAAAAAAAAGCGGCCACTCTGATTGGGCTTTACTTGAAAAGGACGTCATGTTGAAGATGCCACAAAAATCAGCCACGCGATGCGTCAAAAAGGGGTCTAACAAAAGCAAATTACAATGAAAAAGGTTCATAACCAGCTGACCAACCAACCAACCAACCAACCAAGTTATGACAAGGAAGGAAGGTAGGGTTCGCGAGAATATATGAGTTGGGCAGATCGGTTGGGTTTATTAGGTTGCTGTCTTCCCTTCCCCCAACTAAATTCCAACTGCACCAACAAATCCGAGAACTGGAACTAACCATATCTACTCATTTAGGTAGCAATCTTCCTTTTATGGTGGATGCAAGGATCAGTTATCCACCGTCTGATTGTTGGGTGTTCGGTTACGCGATTAAATCATGTTCTGCTTTTGACAAGTAGCCATCGCGTGCAACTTATAAAAAATATCTACTTTGCGCAGGGGGTGAATAGAACCCTAAATAAAGATATAACTTAACTAGTTCATCAACCGTTGAGATGTAAGAGTTTACTTAATTAAACAGCAGGTCTATGAAGTACGACTATGGATTAAATTAATGTAATTAATTAGTGTTAAAAACTTAAAACACAACTCATTAAAGCTAGGAATATACCATTTACAAGGGACCTCTCATTGTGCCAACGAACTAGCACCGCACTCTCAGCATGCGGCTCATGTGAGAACACAACAGTATGATTCGTGGCTAAGCTAGCTAACCAAGTAAGTAACCCGCCAAAGCTTTTAATCCAATCTTATTTTGCCACGTGGAATGCTCTGGTCTCAAGATAGAAGGAAACGGCGGCCGCCCCATTGCTCACAAAACTCCAACATGGTGCTGTTGAGAAGCATTCTTTTTTCCTTTTTTGCATTAAAGCCAAACCTTTACCAAACTGAAGAGTAAAGCCTTAATGTTTTGTATATAAATGCTTAGCACCCAACTCTCCAAACTGAAACTCTCAATTTTCACATTCCTTTCCAAGCTTTTCCTCCTCTCAAATGGATTGGACCCGTGGTAGAACCATCGGCCGCGGCTCCACTGCCACCGTTTGTGTCGCCACTGTTGACCAATCCCGTGTATTTGCTGTTAAGTCCTCCGAGCTTTCGCTGTCAGAATCTCTCAGAAAGGAACAGAGGATTTTGTCTACGTTAAGCTGCCCTCATGTCGTAGGATATAAAGGGTGTGACATTTCATCCGAGAATGGTAAACTTCTATACAATCTTTTCCTGGAATATGCCCCTAGCGGCACCGTCATGGATGCAATCCAAAAGCACGGTGGTTGCCTTGAGGAGGCCACGATTAGATCGTACACTCGTGGGATTTTACTTGGCCTCGAATTCCTGCACTCTCGAGGGATAGTGCATTGTGACATCAAGGGCCAGAATGTTTTGGTCACAGGTGACGGGGTAAAAATCGCTGACTTGGGTTGCGCTAGGAGAGCTGATGAGGCGTCGAGTGCCGCTTGGTCCATTGCTGGTACCCCTGTTTACATGGCGCCAGAGGTGGCACGTGGCGAACAACAAGGATTCTCGGCTGACGTGTGGGCACTTGGGTGTATGGTCATCGAGATGGCCACCGGACGATCACCATGGCCTCACGTCAGTGATCCTGTTTCTGCATTGTACAGGATCGGATTCTCGAGTGATGTGCCGGTAATACCAACCAACATTTCGAAGCAGGCACAGGATTTCTTAAGCAAGTGTTTGAGGAGAGACCCCGCCGACAGATGGTCAGCAACACAACTCCTTTCACACGATTTTGTAGTGGAATCGAAGTTCCCGGTGAAGGAAACTGACGGTTCTAAATCGGAGACACCCAACAACGTATTGCACCCAAACATATGGGATTCCATGGAAGAGTTAGAGACAGTTCAGATTCCTTCCAAAAAGCCTTTCATGGAATGGCTACGACAATTGGGTGAAGACAATCTTGTTTTGACTTCAAAAATACCCAACTGGGAATGCGATGAAAATTGGCTAACAGTGCGAAGCAATAGCAAATTGGAAGTAGAAAAACTGCCTAGCACTAGCAGACAGGACAGTAACCTTTTACGCGATGAACCCACAAGCAGTTGTGGAGGATACACGAGTAGGACGAGCGAGGATTATGAAATACTTGTTGATTGCTTTCTCACGAAGATTAGGAGGCAAAATACTAGAATCACTAACAGTGATAGTGTCGAGAGTACGTGTAAAACGGGTTCTTTTGCAGCTTGTAGATATATGATTTACATCTTATGTATAAATTTAAATTACTCTAATAATAATTATTTTATTAGTCCGATTTTTACTGCTTTTCAGTCTCTTTTAATGAATTTGAGTTTGATAAGTATGTTCAAAGAAAGTACCTGAAACCGACGATGAATCTAACTAAGATTTTGAGAACTTATAAACTTTCAGACATATGCATGTTTGGTCAGATCATTCGACCTTACCCTACAGTTATACATGCTCATCAACTACCGTACGTCTCTCCATCATCTATAATAGTTTTTTCCACCATGTTAGGTCACGGGTGAAATGAAACACCATTTATTTATCAATTTCATTTTTGCCTACGCCATGTGAAGCGAGAACTTCATATTCTCCATGTGATCATACATTCGAAGTATGGACAAGAAGGCGAGTCGTTATAGTATAATTTGCATGGCTTAATTGTCTAACCACAAATTTCTTAGACTGATTATTTGTTTATGTAGACAAATATTTAATTCATCATGTTAGAAAAGATTGTGTACAAGAAGAAAAGTTTTATTATACTATCAAACTAGCTAGCTAGCAAATTCCTCAGTTGCTTCTTTGTTTTGCGTCTGCGAGATGCTTTGAGCTCTGATAGGCTCCTTCCTAGCTGCAAAGCTCCCTTCATTTCAAGAATTTCTCCATTGTCTCCTCTCTCAACACCTTTTTTCATTGGCGTTTGACATTATTCTCTCTTCAATAAGCTTAAAGAAGCCAGCGTTGCTACAATACATCTCAAACAGTACTATTCTAAATTTCCAAATTTTGCCCGCGAAGGAGTTCACTATGGACTATTTGGTTGAGCGGCGATCGAAGGGTGTTTGAGAATAAAGCTGCTTCTAGTGGTGAGTAGCTGTTTCTGGTTAACCTAAGAGCCCTTGAATGGGTTAAGGCTGATTGTGAAGGGTGGTGGAGTTATCCGGGTACCATCACTAGCGGTATGACTTCTAAGTTACTAAGCACCGTTTCTTGGGATCCTCCCCTTAGGGGTTGGCTAAAGTTTAAAACGGATGGGGTGTTGAATGGCAATGGTAACGCTTGTTGTGGGGATATTACGCAGGTAATGATAATAGGGTGGTGGGGTTGTTCTGGTGCCCTTTTAATAGCAACAATCCTAATGTCACTAAGCTATGGGCCATCAAGGTGGCCTTAGAGATCTTTGCTTTATCATGGTTAAAGATCTCTCGTGAAGCTAATCGAATGGCTGACAATCTCGCTAAATCCGGTATTGATTTTTCTACGTTTTTCAATTCCTGGTGGTAATATGCATTGTCTATGGACTTCGTGTTGGTCTGTAACAGTTGTATTCTTAACCTGTGTTTGTGGTCTGTTGTCTTGTTTGGTCCCGATGTTGTCAGTGTTTATTATTATCTGGGCTGTAAACAGGGGAGGCAGGTTGGTAGTTTGTAACTACACTGCCTTTTAACTATGTCGGGTGATGTTTCTTTGTAATGTTGGTGCTGCAGTGATTCCTTAATGCTGGTGGTGCAAAAACAACGGTTTTTAGCCAAAAAATCTGCCAATGCACCTGCTACGCTGCTTGAGAGTTCAATGTCTGCCATGGCTGCTGTATTAGGCTGAATTGGCTTTGAGAGGAATGAACTGTATTTATATTTCATAACAGGTCGCATTTCATTGGGACAACAACGAGTAGAAAGAGTCTGATATTTGAAACTGCAAGGTTTGAACAAGAGGGGTTCCAGGCTTAAATTAGGCCACTGGTCATCTGAAACCAAACTGCTGGATCTTTGCACCTGGGGTTCCTACTGCTGGCTATCAAGTTTCAACGGCAATAACCCTTAACATGTCTACACTAAAATCACGTCTAACCCATATAGTACTACACTTTTAATGGTAATTTAGTCAAAATTTTCATGCTGTGCACCATAGAATAATTCCCTCTATGTGGATTCAACAAGTGTTCTGGGATATTAGAATTCTGAAAAATCCAAATATAATTTTTAAACTGATATGCACTGTAATCACGCCAAATCTTATTTAATTGTATGCTAATCGTTTCCATGGGAAAGTTCAGTATATAGTTTACAACAAGATCACTGTTTAAGTTAGTGCCATCGAACCTTATTTTTCATGCTGACCAAAGTTACCACCAAAACACTCTTGCATTCTCTTCATATTTTTTTTTTATCCAGAGACCTCATTTGTCTCCAAATTCCTTTCATACTCTTTTCTCAACATTTTCCATTTCGGACCAAAACTTACATTTTACTTGACATGTCCCAATTATCACGAGGCTACAAAAATTTGTTGAAAGATGACCAATTGCATCTTCCAATATAACGAATTCTTTTCTTCAGTCTGGAACAGGCTGCATCTGTCATCTACGGTATGCCATGAATACATGCATATATGAAAGAACCAGTTGTTTGCTAGGTCAAAGTGAGTCACTATATAACGTTGAACCTGAAGCTGGGATTTCGATCAAATGCTACATCGGTACAGTTCCAACATAAAAGCAAGACTTACCGATATTCACATCCTCTTGTGGCTGGCTATCATGTTTTAAAGCATGAATGTCCCAACCTTTAACACAGGGATGCCTCAAGATAAATTACAGATTACCATCTCTTGAATGCAATGGATACTAACTGGTTTCCTAGCAAATGGAATGAAATTAGGCCACAATATCATCACCATGCCATTTCAATTAACTATTCTGTGACATGGTTATTATACAGTAGTAGCATGAAAAATTGAGGAGAAAAAGGCAGATTATGAAATTTTACTGCTTAGGTAAGCACAGAACTCAATATCGAGCTAATAATGAAACACTCCAGGTAAGATACAAGGAAATGCGAGGAAATGAGATACAACATTAATAATTAATTCATGGTTGCACAAAACAAGCTTCAAACTACTTAAAATGAGTCTATGATATGGAATTTTGATATGAAAATAATAAATCATAACGAATCGAAGGTTTTCAATTATTCAGTTACTCTTTGGCAATGCAGTCTTGGGCAATGTCATAGCTCTTGCCCGTAGGTTCAGAAATATTCCCCTGAAAAATGAATTTTGAAGGAATAAAAAATCACCTTGTTAATAACTTTGTATATATTTTCATGGGAGGAAGTAAAGTGGGAAAGAAACAAAGTATTTACCAGCAAAATGCAACAAGGCTACTAAAAATGACGCGGAACTGCAATGGCACGTACTGGTGATTTATCCATCCCACAACAGGCCAGAACTGCAATTTCATTCAGGTAGGTTCTAAGGTATATATGTAAGGGCAGAGGTCTCCTCTTTGTCACATAGATACAAATAAACTATTACTCTATTAGTACTCAAAGTGGGAAACAAAGTGATACCGTCCATGCAGTCATCTGTACTTTCGGATACTCCTGCTTGATCCTAGTTTTCACATGCATCCAGGGTCTTCCTGCATTTTAAGTTTGCATTTAAACTAGAAAGAAAAAAGAAAGATAAAGAAGCTATTCGTATTGTATACAAAGAGGAAGCAAGGAAACTAAATCATGTTCAATTGCCCTTCTTTAAATATTAACTAATACTTTTGACATATAGCTTTCCTTTTAGCAAAATTTCACTACAAATATTAAACTATCATCAAAATAAGTTATTTTCAAGATAAATAATTTAGGTTTGGTCTCATTGCCCCTCAAGAATACATTCGTAAACTACCACCGCTTACCCTCAACAACCACCCCATAGTAAATCATGAAAAGCAAGTTGTTGCAAGGAGAAGTTGTCAACTGTTCCAGCACCACCTGATACAATTTTATTCAGCATTAGACCCTTCCCTATGGATCTTGGCAAGAAGAACCAAGTTGATATATTGAATTCAATATGACCCCTAAATTTGAATCAATAGAATTTAAAAGTGAATTCTACTGGACAACTGGAGACATAAACTGAGTATGTAACATACCTTCTTGGCAACAGTTTTGGAGTCTCTCTTCCCCTTGAAGATTTTATCCAGTAGCATATACATGTAATGACCAAATGGCCCAAGATAAGCAAATCCAAAGAGCTGCATACGGTAGTCACAGTGTTAGATGACGACAAATACATGTTTTCCCTTCTGATGAACTCATAACATCACAAAATCTCCCCTTCCTCTCATTAGCAACTCCCCAGTGCTACATAGAAAAATCCCCAAATCCCAATTACATTCTAAATTTACCGAAATTTCCTAAAAGCATCTCTTAATAAGACTTCAGATATCTGTGCTTGTATTACACAATTCACCCATTTCTATAAACCTCTCCAGCGGTAAGGTGAACTTGGTTTCTACCCATCATTTCAATCGTGTTAAATCATAGCCACAAAAAAGGAAGGAGAAACTATAGCAAGCAATCAACCAAGTTGAATACAAGTAAGCTATAAAATGAAGTAAACGAGAAACTAAACAAAGAGAGGATCTTTCACCATTTTGAGAAGAATCCGTCTCAGCTGAAGTTTGGGTATTCCAGAAAGCTTCTGAGAAACAGTGTCACTAATCCCTGACAAAACCGCAGCCGTAATTGCCTGCACCGATTTTCCTCAATTTTGTTCAATTTCTTAATCCACAAATCTAAAAGGAAAGATAAAAAAGCCAAAACAAAAGCAAACCTTGGTTCTCAAAGGGTGATGTCGAAGCTGTAACAAGTATTTCTGCAATCCCTTCTTTGCTACCGTACCCATTTTTCTTCAGTTCAGTGTTTTCAGCTGATATTTTCCAACAAAAGTAAACGAATGATCGCGTACGAGCCACCGTGTTTGTTACTATAAAATCTGCGATTAATTTATATTAACGCTTCGGAATTGTACTTCGCATATTCAGTTTCTCCAATTTGTCCTTCAGCTTTTTAGGCTGTTTTGGTTCTATATTTTCTAGGTACAGCCACTGGCATTTTTGGAATATAAAAAAGATGTACTATTTAAGAATGTTTTATGACACTTCTTAACTGTGAAATTAAAGTTAATCTTTCTCTCTATTTATTTGTTTGTACTACTATATAGCCGACTACGTGTCTAAATTTCGACCACATTTATTAACGAGTGGTTTCAATGAAAAAAATGATATTGTTCGTCTTAAAGATTTCGGATCCAAGCGTCTGTGTGTGAAAGTGCGTATGCATTGTTAAAAAGTTAAAAAAATATGAACAGATATTACCATATAATCATATCAATATATTCAAAAAAAATAAATCATCTCAAATAATGAATATTTTTTGTTAAATTCTACTATTAGTTTCTATATTTTACGAAAGTTATGGATTCATTTTTTGTATTTTATTTTGGTCATTTTTAATTTTTATACTTTTCAAATTTAAAATTTTAGTCATAACCAAACGATATTGTTAAATTCATTCAGTTAAGTTTTGTTATTTCTAAAATCTGATGAGGCAAGCATATTATCATATGTGTAATGTCATGTCAACTTGTTATTTCATATATTACTCACTAAAAATTCAATTAATGGATTAACGACGATCTTTTACATCAAGATTGAAATTTCTAAATTTGAAAAGTATAAGAACTTAGAATGATCGGATTAAAAAATATGGATTAAATTTACAATTGTACGCATATTATAAGACAAATAATTGAATTTAATGAAAAAAAAATTATCTTCTACTATTTGGATCAAGTTAAAATTTCAAAATTCGAAAAGCACAATAACTAAAACAGATTAATTCGAAAAATATAAGAACTAAAATTAATTAAATCAAAGTATAGAGACCAAATCCGTAACTTTTATAATATACAGAAACTAATAGCAAAATTTAATCTTATTTTTCTTCAAATGATTTTTTTAATTATATCAATCCATCATAAAACCGCGTTAGGTTAAAATATTAACTATAATTATTTGATAAATGATGAATTTTTTTAATTTTATAAATAAGATATATTTTAATTAATATTAGATACATTTATTATGTAATAAAAAATAAAATTATATAATAAATATACTTATAAATAATAAATGAGATTTTGATGAAATGGTAAAGTATAAATGTGAAAGTTAAATGGCAAAAATACTTTTAAAATAAGAGAAAATATTTGGCATACTATCGATGGAGTTTTTAGACTCTACAAACAGTGTCAGGGGTTAATAAGTGTATTATAGAGTATAGTAAAATATTAAAGAATAAATATTAAAAAAAATTTGTGATCATTTTCAAAGGTTGTTTGTAGAATGAAAAAAAAAAAAAAAAGTACATTGTCATTGTTTCAAATACTAAACCTTCAAATAATATAATTTATTTTGTAAGATTAGATTATTTTCATATTTTTACTAATTGAATTGGTACTCGATTAATCCGTAACATTAACTCGATTAAATTTTTTATATAAAAATATAAATTTATGATGTTTCGAATGATCCTCATTAATTAATGAAAATAAAATAATGATACACATAGGCTGTAAAGTACGTGAATAAATACTATTAATGCCCTTATAAAAGAAAAATTGAAAAGCTAGGTTAGGTTTGATTTAATGAAATACTTATTTTTATTTTATTTTTTAAATAATTTTATTCTTTAATTTTTGAAAAATGGTAAATTCTATTGCTAAATGATAATGGAAACATAAAAATAACTGTAGTACTTGTTTTTTCAAAATAGAAACATGAAAAATAAAATAAATTTTTATTATTATTTATATATACTCAAACTATGTCAATGATTTTACTTAAAATTTATTAAAAAAATATTTAAATAAGTGTCATTTCATTAAATAAATTTAAAATTTTAAATACCCTTATTTTATTTTTTAAAAATTGTGTAAAATTATTTCAGTTAAACAATGAAAAACAAAATTAAAAATGTATTGTACAAAAATAATGAAAATTAAATAAAGGAGAAATATTGTGCCTCAAAAAGAAAAAAAGTTAATTTTTTTCCTAGATCTAGTTGGTCACCCAGACTCTCAAGTAAGCAGAGTTTGTAACTCAACCACTATCCTTGACATGTACTCCTGTAGCTAACACCCCTGAAGTTTATTGTACGACGCATCTCAATTATCGTATAATTGTTCTATCGTCATCTGTTTAGTCCACATATTTTCATGTATGACACTTTGTATTAAAATTGAGACTGTATGTCATCAATCAAGGTTGATACAATTTTACACACTCATTAAATCTCATTTGTATTTGATGGCACGATTCAAATATACAACCAACGTATGGTAATTTATCTCATCAAAATGATTATTCATCTTCTATACTAGATCTGTAAAATAAATTAAAAATTTAAAAACTATATATTAATTGATATTAAAACAATTCATATCATGTTAAAGCAATAAACAATTGTATCAAACAAAATAATTTGCATGTCATACTGAAATTTATTATCAATATATAGTCACATAATAGTAATATAAAATAAAATTACATAAAAATAATTATAAATTAATTTTATCAACTCAAGCTTTATTTCAAAAGTTCAAAAAAAAAAAACTTGATTTTTGAAATGAAAAACAAATATTCTTGATCTTCAATCTTGATTTTTAAATGTTGTAGAGACCCAAGTTCAAGACTTTTGCCATTGTTTTAAACTTAAGATCTCTCCCGTTTAACTTTATTAACTCTTAATTTTCTCTCTCATTTTGTTTCGCAATTGATAAACAACAAATGTGTTTTATGGGTTGAAAAGCGGGTCTAAAATATAAATTTGGTGCCGCTACCCTATCAAACGGCATCCTCCCCCTATATGACTACACAATCACGACGCCCAAAGTTTCTATTTTTTTATAATTTGAATCGGTGTCGCCAATGTATCAAGCAACATCACCTTAAAAAAAAATAACTTTTTTATATTCTTACGATTTTATTTTGTATTTAAAAGAGACTTGTACTTTTTTAGTGTTGTTTGACAACGTGGCGGCACCACTTACAAAATAGTTTTTTTCACTAGGAATATTATAAATAATCTACAACATGTTCCATTTTCGTAATTTTTTTGATATTATTCATGTAAAAAACCCATTTGGGGTGTTCTGTTTTAATTTTAATTTTAATGGATCAACATGTCAGAGTTGTTCTAGGCTTCAGAAAAGGTTCTCTAATCTCAGAAAACCAAAAAAAGAAAGCAAGAGAAGAGAAAGAACAAAAAAAAAAAAAAAAATGTTTTGGGTTAATTATAGGGAGATCCTTAACTTTAGTCAGAAGTAAAAAAATGACAGGTGCCAATCACTCAATGAGTTAATGCACCATATCCGCAATTTGTTAGTGAATTAACGGAATTTTTAACAGCAATAATTAGTTTAAATAACTATCTTAATTAGAATTACTAATTTGAGAAAAAATTAGAATGACCAAAAACATATCTAAATTTTAAAATATAAAAAATAAAACAACTAAACTTTAAAATAAAAATATATAAATTAAATTTTAAATTTATAAAAATTAAAAATAAAAATAAAAATTATGACATATTTTAACAATTTTTTTTTTCTTGAAGTTTAACTTTCTCCTTAAGCTGTCTTAAGTCATATTCTTTTACATTGATTAAAACCGTTTAGAATTTTAGTTTTTGAAATGTCATTGTAAAGACCAATAAGAAAGCAAATTGAAATGATTACCCTTTTACAAATTGAACAATAAAAAAAAAAAAAGACGGTAATAGTGGATGATATGAACATAATTTAAAAATACCCTAAAAAGGATTCACACCTTGGAGATGAAGCCAACACTATACATTTTTTTTTTCTTTTGAATGAATGCATATTTGATAATCAAGTCAACACCTTGTTAAATTAAAAGAATGAAATGCAGATGTCAATGTGAAGTGTCTTCGATGTGAGCACACCTGCAAAACTCAAATTCCATTTCCAAGACATAAATTCTACTCCTTTCGTATACAAGTGACATATACCCCCTTTAAGATATAATAAGAAAACACACATTATATACATAATGACGCACACCTCTTTAGAATATTATAAAAACACATTATTATATATTCTTTATAGCTACAAATATTTGATGGAATTGTTTGCCAAAGCAACGAGTTGTTTTACCACTTCCCATGCAAAGACCCGATCCTACTTTGGGAAAATAAAATCTTGAGCTAAGCGAATAGGTCTGCTAAAGAGGCTGGTCAATTCAAGCTGTCGGTCAACACTTCCTAACACGACCTGACTTCCTCAACTCGGTTTCATCTTCCCCTCCGTTGTTTGCTATAAATATGCCTTCAAAGTCCCCCTCTCTTTTCATTTCTAATCTGCCCAAAGGCGCTAATTCTAATACAAATTCACCCGCAGAAGACGTCTTAAACAAGAAACACCCTCACATGGCTTCTTTGCAAGCTTCTGACTTTCTACTCTCTTCTTCTTCAAACCAAATCCATGCCGCTATATCTGTCCCAAAGCTTCCTTCAGTACGGTTTTCGGCTCCAAAAGTTCCAACCAAAAGCTTGTCTGTGGAATTGACTACTGCGGATGGGTTCGTAAATACAATCCCATTTGAAAAGAATGTCATTGGGAGTGAGACACGGCCGGTTCAAGACAGCTCATCTCTTTCAATGGCTACCCTACAACTTTATGCTATCCTAGAGTCCGTTGTTGATAGAGTGGAGATGCACAACAACGTCGGCCAACAACGGGAAAACTGGAACGCCCTTCTTCTTAATTCCATCAACATGATCACCCTCACCGCCGCAACCATGGCTGGTGTTACGGCAACCGGCGGCGCTGGGGTTTCTGTTTTGGGTTTGAAGCTGGCTTCGACTCTCTTGTTCTCTGCAGCTTCGGGAATGTTGGTGATGATGAACAAAATCCAACCGTCACAGCTTTTGGAAGAGCAGCGTAATGCGACGAGATTGTTTAAGCAGCTCCAGGGACACATAGAAACCCTACTTGCCATTGGCTCTCCAAGCAAAGAAGAGGTCAAAGATGCTATGGAGAAAGTGTTGGCTCTTGATAAAGCTTACCCTCTTCCCTTGTTAGGCGTAATGCTTGAAAAATTCCCGGAAAGTTTAGAGCCTGCTGTTTGGTGGCCAAAGACCCAATCTCAGAAAACAAACAAACAAAAGCACTCTAACGGCAAGGTAGAGAGCAATGGATGGACGGAGGAGCTGGAACTGGAAATGAGACATGTCGTAGAGGTGATAAAGAGAAAAGACAGTGAAGATTACGAGAGGCTAGGCAACAAGGCATTGAAGATGAACAAAGTTTTAGCTGCATCAGGGCCATTACTAACTGGGATTGCAGCTCTAGGATCTGCCTTTATGGGTCCCTCCAATGGTCCTTGGGCGGCAATAATGGCAGCTGTTGCAGGTGCTTTAGCTTCCGCTGTCAACACATTCGAGCATGGTGGCCAAGTTGGTATGGTGTTCGAGATGTATAGGAACAACGCCGGTTTCTTCAAGCTTGTGCAAGAATCAATTGAATCAACTCTGAGTGAAAGCGATTTGGAGAAAAGAGAAAACGGGGAGTTGTTTGAAATGAAGGTGGCATTGCAATTGGGAAGGAGCTTATCACAGCTGAGAGATCTAGCCAAAAAGTCCAGTTATTATTGCATAGACGGAAGCCCCATTGATGAATTCGCAAGCAAGCTGTTTTAAGTTTTAACCGGTAGAGATTCAACATCACAACATGTGCATAGATACAAGGATTATTCTTTGATTCATTCAATTAGCCAGTGATAATATTTTTTTGTACGTCATATGCCTCATGCATAGAAAAAGTTGATTATTTGTTCGTTCTTCGTATTCTGCTTTTCTTTAATAAAAGGAGAAAAAGAAAAAGAATTGTATAAATTAAGAAGAAACGTCAAATTTCAAAGCAAAATGAGTTTTATCGCATTTTTCTTTCAGTCGGTACATCACAAAATAAAGAAACTAGTCTACATTTGGATGATTTGTGGATTAATTTTTTGTATGATTGGACAAATTTTTCCATTTTTTATTTTTGAAAAATGCGCCATGGTAATTTATGAGATTACCGTTATTAAATAAAATGTGATTTTTTATTGATTTTTCGTTTTCAAATAATGTTTAGTATTAACAAATTTAGTTTATTATTAACAAGTAATTTAGTTTATTTAATTTAAATAATATTATATTATTTATTTAAATAAAATAAATTGATATATTTGTTTCAAAATTAGTAGATGATTAAATTTAAAATAAATTTAGATATTTTGTAATATTGAAAATAGAATATAAATTAAATTTTAATTCAATAGAAAATAAAATAAATTCAAAATTAAATACTTTTTTTTTTAATTTTGTGATTAGAGAATGTATTGGATAAAAATAAAGGGTAATTGTGTTTAAAAGTTATGTTTTGAGTAGGGAAAGGAAACACGTTTTTATGTTTAAGGTAAAATAGTTGCATTAAAAAGTTTATAATTACTGGTATCATGAATTGAGTGTAAACAATGACTTCATCATTTGCTTCAATTTTAATGTGTTGATTAAAAATAATTATTGAAATTTTACTTCCTTTTCAAAACAAACCCACAAAATATTTTAAGAATGCTTGTTTAGATAGTATACACTTAGAGAAAAAAAATTTAAAATTTAATATCATAATATCATATTACCTCATCATCAATTAATATAATCTTCGGTCGCTCTCTGATGTCATTGTTATTCGAATATAATTCGATATTGTCTCTCCGAAGAACTATCACTTTAATTCTTCATTCTTTTTTTATAATTCTAACTTATTAATGCAAAAATATTCCATTTTTACTCGTAAATTTTCATAGATGCTACTTGATTGAATATTTCTAATTACCGAATGTTATTCATAAACCTAAATTTCAATTTCAATTGGTATGTAACTTTAATATTAGTTAAGTGATAATTAAATTGTTTAGAATTTTATTCAACTAATAATTCTATTTTACTTCAATAAACACAATTTAAAAAAAAAAAATTTAACACAACTTTGTTATGTGAAATTTTTCTAACTAATAATTATAAATTAAATTATAATTATCATAATTATTTTTATACTTCAAGTATAGAATTTTATCTAAGTAATAACTCTATATTAAAATTAACATAATTTTTTTAACTGATGATTTTAAATTGAATTATAATTATTTTTAAATTTAATTTACTAATATGATGAAAAATAAAAAGTATTTTAGTCACTTAATTTTTTTTTCAAACTCATACTTTTATAGATTAAATAACACATTAATAACGAATCATACGTTGGTTATATTAGCAAAGGTTGTGACTTCCAACGTTCATATTTCAATCTAATCGCATGAAAATTATGTGTAAGCTATGTAGTTTAATTAATTGGAATTGAACCTAACAAGTGGCTCCAGTGAAAAAGAGGACATTGTTCATCCTAGGGGTCCCGAGTTCGAGCACCTGTGTGTGCAAAGTGTGTATGCGTTGTCAAAGAGTTAAAAAAGTATGAACAGATATTACCATGTAATCACACCAATATATTCAAAAAAACAACCTCTGCAACACATGTTGTTTCCAAGCAAGAAAGTTACTATCATCTACAAGTGTAGCAACTCTCTGAGAAGCAAAATCAAGAGGATTGAAAGACCTACCACTGGTGGTAGTAACAGACTCCATTACAGTCAGAAACAAAAAAAGAAAAAATGAAAAACAGATACTCACAACTCTGATACCATATCATAAAATTAACAGATTCAAGAATAGAATATAAAACTATTATTCAATCATATTACTGAAGTTAATACATCAACCTTTATATAACACAAGACTAAGCTTATATACGTACAACTAAATGCAACTAACTTCAACTGATACAACTAAAATAACTAACTCAACTGCAATTGACACTCAATTAGTGCTAACAATCATAACATGTGCATGTATACAGTAAGATTATTCATTGATTCTTTGATTGATTCAATTAACCACTGATAATATTTTTTTTTTTACAATTTTATAAAGACGAATACGAGACAAGATTGAACTATGGAAAATGTACGTAATGGCTCATGCATCTTGTCTTTAAAGTTGATTATTTGATTTATTTGGTTGTTCTTTGTATTTTACTTTTCTTTGAAAGTTGATATAAAATAAGAAATTTCAAATTTCAAAGTAAAAGAAATGAATATTATTGGTTTTTGTCTCTCAGGTAATATGTCGGAACACAAGGAAATTAAGGGTCAACGGATTGGATGTTGACATTGTCGAGTCTTCCAACTATTTTTGAAGGATTAAGAAGTGTTCAACATTGTATGCTTGGGACTGGGTCACTGAGTCATTTGGGTCTAACATTTAAGCCCAAGTAGCTATTTCCAGGATCCATTGAGGCTGCTGTTTGATACAATGGGGGGAATCATGTAAGCTTGCTGGTATAGCTTTGGAACACGGCACATATTTACTCGCTGTAAAATGAATTGGAATGCTCAAATTTTGAGATTTCCAGGGACCCATTTTCATCATTATTCTTCTGCTATTAAGGAAATCAATACTATTGCCACAAAACTTTTGGCCAATTCCAGAGCCACCTACCTTGGGTGGTCGACCTGGCAAAAGCCTCATCTCATCAACTCTTCATTTCCTTCTTTTTATTTTTAAAATATTAACAACAATATTTTCTTAAATGAACAAAAAAATATATTTTATCTTCATAGTGATCTCTCAACTACAAGGCTCCCTCTTGTCCCCCAGTTCTCGTTTCTAAACTCAGTTCAATCACAGACCCATTACATTTAGCCTCGCATAATATCAGCAACAGTCCTCGTCATGACAGCCGTTAGATTAAGAGAGTAGAAACATGTGAGTGAGGTGGTCAAAACAGAGGATTGGGAAGAAGTGAAATATGTAGCTCCAAAATCCTCTAAGCACCACTCGCTGACGATATGGCTTTGTTGGCTATTTGTTTTTCTCGATTTTGCGACAAGCCGTCCTTCACCCACTAATTTACTATCAATTGATCTTATTCATTTTTTTTTTTTTAAATTAATACTGCCAATGAATGTCTTCCACCCATCTATAAAAGGCTATCCTTTTTTTTTATCTCTTAGCAGAGCAATGTTCTATTGTGCTATCTGAATTGCTCTCTTTTGAGTTTTGAAGAAGAATAACGCAAAGGAAGGTTCTTTGTAAGCCCTTTCCACTCTTGTTTTCTCTTATTTCATTGTTCGTTTCTATATCTTTAACAACTTGGTATCATTATTTGTTTCTTTATGATGTTGTGGTGAATTTAATTGATAACGCGACAGCATTGGTTTCTTTTGTTAATTACCCTTTTCTGTTCCGATCGTTTACATCTCAAAAACTTGGGCATAATGGGATGTTTTTCATTGGAGATGGTCTGATTTTTTTGTGTGTGTGAATGTCTGTTCTGGATAGTTCAATGCTGGTTTCTAGATCGTTTTGGGTTATATCATCTGTGAAGTTCATTTGATGTTTGATTAGTAATATGGTTTTGGACTGTAACGTTGAAATTGAACATTTTGAAGCCAGTAAGCATTTCCATTCTGTTTGCTAATCATGTTTTTGACCTATGGCATTTCCCAGAACCATTTGACTTGAATATAGCACAATGATGTTAAAATCACTTTCCCCTTTCAATTAGAATGATTTCCTTTACTACTGCTTTTGCCTGTTGCTAGTCGTTTGTTTTTGTGCAACTTTTTGTAGAACTTGTGTTTCCTTAACACATAACTGAGCATTACTTGGTCTATCTTCAACTACCCAACTTTTGAAGTGAGATGTGAATGCTATTCTTAGTGTTCCAAGATTGTGTTACTACTTATTTCTGGAGGATTACTGTTCATCAGATTTTTCAACTTTAGAAGATGAGGGGAAGTCTTTGGCATCTTGGGCAATCGATTACACGCCGTGTAGCTCAGGCTGACAAGAAGGCTGCAGCACGTCGATTCTTCGCTTCAGAAGCTGATCTGAAAAAGACTGTTCTTTATGACTTCCATTTTGCTCATGGTGGGAAGATGGTCCCATTCGCTGGATGGAGCATGCCGATCCAGTACAAGGACTCAATCATGGACTCTACGGTGAATTGCAGGCAGAATGGTGGACTCTTTGATGTATCCCATATGTGTGGGTTAAGCCTTAAGGGAAAGGACTGTGTTCCATTCCTTGAAAAGCTCGTCATTGCTGATGTTGCTGGACTCGCCTCTGGAACGGGAACACTAACTGTTTTTACAAACGAGAAGGGAGGGGCAATTGATGATTCCGTGATCACCAAAGTGAAGGATGATCACATTTACCTAGTTGTGAATGCAGGCTGTAGGGATAAAGATCTGGCTCACATCGAAGAGCATATGAAGGCATTCAAGTCCAAAGGTGGGGATGTCTCATGGCACATCCATGATGAGAGATCTCTCCTAGCTCTCCAGGTTAATCTCTAGACTCTTATAGTTGTATGTCTCCAGCTCTGATTCTCTTTATAGATTCATTATTTTGCTTCCTTGCAACTTGCTGGTGATTGTTTTGAATCAGACATGCATACATCTGCTTTTTTCATGAGTTCATTCCATGCAAATGTTTCTCCTTTTTCAAGTGTTTTCCTTTTATTCTTGAATGGTTTGGTGTGCTTGCAGTTTGCAGGTTTTGAGAGAATGAATTTCCTGTGGCAATTGAACCTTGTTCGGGTTCAGCTGTTATTACTCTGTTTGTAGCTTGTCCTCTCACTATATGTAGAAAAAAATTAGTCTTGTGTTGTCAATGATGGTGGATACGATTTTTAGAATATGCAATTTAATTGAATTTGAAGATAAATGGATGTCATCTTGGAAAGTTGAAACATCCTCGTCTTCTGTCTTGCAGGGTCCTCTCGCTGCACCAGTTCTTCAATATCTTACAAAGGAAGATCTGAGCAAGCTATATTTTGGGGAATTCCGTATAATGTACATCAATGGTGCATTATGCTTTCTCACTCGAACGGGGTAAGCTTCCATTTGTATTTCTTCTTGCTATTCAAAGAGTAATTTGGTTGGCATGGTGATGTTATCCCTTGTTGGGATGCTGTGGGAGGACAACTGATGAGTTGTCTCTTTAATCTATCGTAGGTACACTGGTGAAGATGGATTTGAAATCTCAGTTCCCTCTGAAAATGCCGTGGATCTTGCTAAAGCAATCTTGGAGAAATCTGGAGGGAAGGTTAGGTTGACAGGACTTGGAGCTCGAGACTCTCTCCGACTTGAAGCCGGGCTGTGTTTATATGGTAATGACATGGAGCAACATACAACACCAGTGGAGGCTGGACTGACCTGGGCCATCGGGAAGAGGAGGAGAGCAGAAGGTGGATTCCTAGGAGCTGAGGTAATCCTTAAACAACTGGAAGAGGGGCCGCCAATCAGGCGAGTTGGCTTCACCTCCAATGGTCCACCTCCTCGATCCCACAGTGAGATTCAGGACGAGAAAGGGAACAACATTGGTGAAATCACCAGTGGAGGATTTAGTCCTTGCCTTAAGAAGAACATAGCAATGGGATACGTGAAATCTGGGTTACACAAGGCAGGCACCAAAGCTAAGATTTTGGTAAGAGGAAAGGCCTATGATGGGGTTGTCACGAAAATGCCATTTGTACCTACAAAATATTACAAACCATCCTAAGATCAATTCACATTACAGGCTCAGCTCCAACCTATTTCTCATTGGTTCCGGTTATCGAGTTTCCTTGTTTCCTGTAAACTTTTAAGCCCCTGCAATTAATGCTAATGGGTCTGGTTTTTCTATTAACTGACAGAGCATGCTATAGTTTGTTAATTTGTCGTGTGTTAAATTTCAATTTACTCAAAATAATTTACATAAATTTAACAATTACCATATATTTACGTATACTCATTTTCTGTTATATTTAATTATTTTTCTCGGTTAATGTAGTATAATCATATCTAACATTACTTTGACTATTGCAGTTATGATATAAAATTTACTCAAAATTTCCTTTTGGAACTTAAGATTACTGGATTTCCTCTGTTTTCTCTTCAAAACATCAAATATTTAAAATAAATAATGATAATGGACATCAAAATTGCTAAAACTGTCAAAAATATGCAGAAATTATAACTGATCAGGGGAAGTAAAATCCACAGCAGACTCCTTTAATGATTTCCGAGCCCGCCAATAGATAGCAGCAGCAGTTTCTGATGTTCCCAACTGTAAAAATGGGTTGGGAGACATTGAGTGAGAACATGATACAATTTAGAATCCAAGGCAATGGTTTGAAACAAATCACATAAACCTCACCTTAGTTTCCAGGGAATGGAAATCTTTCCATAAGCTAGTGTCTTGGTGGTAAGTTGCAAGCGCAGCTTCGTACAACTTTCGGGTATTTACTAGAGAATCCTCGATGCCAAGAGAAGCGAGATTTGACTCTAATTCAATGCAATTTTTGTATAATGCTAGACCTGGATGAGGTAGAGCCAGGAATCTACAATTTGCAGAGGACAAAAAGTTAGAAACTTCTAACATTGACAGAGCGCTTTTCTAGACAAATCGATCCTGTTCGGGTATTTAACATATAGATGCAAAAGCACAGCAGCAACTCTTAAACTTTAAATTCCTCTGGGGATACAATCGAGGGCAAAATAAAAGTAATAAGAAACATTGACTCAAGAGATGAGAACATACCGCTTATAAACCTCTCTTGCACGTTTAAGCCCATCTTTTTGAAGGATGAAATTAACTACAGCTGAAGAAAGAGAGAATCCATTCTCACTGCCACCATATTTAGTGACTGCTTTGAGAGAAAGTTCAATCAGCTTCTCAAAAGATTTCTTCTGATTTGCAAAGAATTTTAGAGCCTGCAGAATGAGATAGCATTACACCAGGACTTCCAAACTCATCAACTTTATTGTCTTTCTGTTTCTGATGCAGTAGGTGAAGAAAAAAAGTACAATAACTTTACATACACAAACAATGCAGATGATAAATAACAATCCAATATGTTTAGGCAAATCATGACTTCAGGGAATCCAAGGTTCATTCAGCAAGGGGATGATCAACAAATAAGCATCAACTAGGGCATTGAAGAGAACAGAAAACCAAAGATGAAAATTAATGCTGAGACATACCATTACCCACAAGCTCTCAGCTTCTGATATTGACATTTTTGTTAGAACAGTTATAAAAAGTTCAAAGATGGATAATGCATCGGCCTTGCTAGGAGAAAGAGAATCCTTTGTCATACATCTAATTTCTACTGAAACCCTTAAAAGCCACAATTGTACTGAATCTGAAAGTTTTCTACTGCAAAGGTTCTCTGCTACTTTCTTGGCTTCTTCCAATCTCCCCAGTTGTGTGTAAAATGAAATACATTGGCAAGCAAGTTCTTCCGTAAGACACCCTGTTGTTTCAGCCTTCTCATAAACCTTCAAGATATCTGAAATATAGCTCAAGGCATGATTGGATAAGCTAAAGGCTTCTACTTCTCCTCTTTCAGAAGCAATGGCATCCAGCAAAAATTTTATATACAGTTTAAACATCGTGGCTGAAGGCACTGATTTTATTGCCTCTTCATAAACCTGTACATGGCACAGAAATAATCTCTATGATTTCATAAATAACTTTCTAGAATTTTACTAGGTAATATATAGTTAATAGCTTCAAACCTGAACTGCCTTTTGCAACTGAGAATGCATGGCATCTTCATTCCTCTCCCCCGTAATTGAGGCATCAGACATTTCAAGTCTTGCTAACCAATCCCAATATTCAGGATCAGCTGAAAAGTCTCTCTTCATATCCCTTAGTATCTCACTGCGAAGCTCCTCTGAATCTGCCACCTCTATTGATTCCAGTATCTCGAGAAATTGTTTCCTGAGGCTAAAACTAGAAGGAAGTGCTTGAATTGCCCCACTATATATCGTTTTAAGAAGCCCCGATGCATGCTCTGAAAACAAATCCAATTTCTTCTCAGACTCTTCATCTGACACATGATCATTGTTTTCTTTGTCTTCATAATCAAGGGACATAAACAAATCTTTGTTTTCCTCCTTCCATTGCTTTTCATCGGCATCCTTTTTATCACGAGCTAAGGTTCCTTTATCCTCCCCAAGAGCAACCTTTCGAGCTTTTAGCTTGTTAAGGTAAGTAAGTTCCATCCTAAGATACTCTAACCAAAGGTCTTCTGAATTAGGACACATTCTCAAACCACTTTGCATTAAAGCACGAGCAGCTGCCACATTCAAATTATGATCAAATTCCCAAGCTGCTGCATATATCCAAACTCCTGGCAGCTTAGGATGAAACCTAATCACTTGAGCCAAAACCTACAATAGTTTTTAAAAATCAACAAATTTAAACGATCATTCACCTCTAAAACCAAATTACACCCCCACCCCCCAAAAAAACTTCTTTTCCATATCCAAACAGAAAATAAGAAATAAAAAAACGTACCTTTTTCATTCTCCCGTTCTTTCTCTGCCTACAAAACTCAAGGTACCGAAACCAAAGCTCAACATCTCCTTTATACCTCATAACGGCAAGTCTATATATCTCCATGATTCTCGAGACGGGGGCGAAATCGGAAACCGATTTTCTTGCCTTGGTCTTCTTCTTTCCTTGGCGCAAGAGTTCACGAGTTGCAGCTTTTTTACGGAGCTGGCGGAGAGCGTCGAGCTGAGTCTCGTAGTCGATATAGGCAATGAAATCTTGCCTGAGGGGAGAAGGCCGCTTGAGTCGGTATTCGAACTTGCGACGTTGCTTAACTATCTCGGCGATCTCGCGACCAGTGAAGATACCTCGACGTTCGAGGTCATCGAGCTCGTCCACCATGCGCTCGAGACGGTATTGAACTACGTCCGCCATTGTTACTTCGTGCTGAGCTGAGAGAGTGGGTGCGTGTTTAGGGTTTAATAAAAGATTATAGTTTTAGGGGGGGAAGGAGAGGAAAGGAATGGGTCTGGTTTGGGGTTTTTGTTTTGTTGGGATTTGAAATGATGGTTAGCTTTTATGCAAGTGGACTGGGCTTATGTTTGAGCCAGATCAACATGAATTTGGGCTTTCAATTTTTTCCCACTCCCGTGAATTTCAAACTTCAATACTAAAGTATTTTAGATTAAATTATTATTTTGGTTCTCATACTATATTTAATTTACGGATTTGATCCTTATATTATTAGTAGGAATAATGAACTTTTTAGTTATCAATGTTTACATTTTGGCATAATTGCAAAAAAAATCTCAATGTTTGGGGTCTGCCTTAACATTCTTTTATTGACACTCCCAATGTTATGATTTTTTCAAAAATTAGCTCGATTTTAACAGCAAACATGAGTTGACTATTAGTCAAATGACAGGTCAACATAATAACTCATGAACATGTCACATAAATGAATGATGTCATAGATGACATCATCTATTTAACAAATTTTTTCATTTTGTTTCATCTTCCCTCTTTCTCTATCCTTCCCATTTTTTTCTCTCATTTTCTCTCTTGTCAAACACTGTTTTTCTTCTTCAAAACTTTCCCCCACTATCGACAGCCATTTTTTTCTCTCATTTTTTCTCTTGCTAAACATCATTTTTTTTTATTCTTCAACTTTCTTTGAAGCAAAATAAGCACGAGTAATCTTGTTCAAGTGCTGCTTTGCAAAATCAACCTTCATATTAATATGTAGAGCATCACATATTGCATCTCTCACCTCATCCATCTCCTTTATCGTGTTATAGAACAAGCGTAGGATGAGCTGCATAGCTGTTGAGTGTGCTCTTTTTTGTAATATCCCATGTGCCTCCTTTGTTTTTTGAATTATAGGATCCAAAAAAGTAGGAAAACAATTGTGGTTCACTTTGTTCAATTCCTCTTGCAACTCATTGAAATCTGAATATTTTACTTGTCTTTTGGTATTACCATCACATTCATGGAGAAATGTTTTCACTTGCTCAACATCAAACATTTCTTTATTCTCTGGATACATAGTGTTAGTCCCCAATCATTCAAAAAAATGCAGCCCATGGTGGGTTCAGATTAAGATTCTATTTAAATAATAATCAATGAAAATTGCAGACAAAAGGAAAAGGGTTTCATATCCCGTCAAGTAGACCGAGATCCAAAGAGTACATTTGGGGTACTCGTATTGATTATTTGGTTGCAAAAGAAATAAACAATTGAAGTTTGAAAAATGCATTAACAAATGATAATGATGAAAAAATGCATACACAAGTCATTTTGAAGAAGAAAAAAATGGTTTTTGGAAAAAGAAAAGATGAGAGAGAAAAATGGCAAATGGTGTTTGACAAGAAAGAAAAAAGGTAACCACAGTGGGGGAAGTTTTGAAGAAAAAAATAGTGTTTGATAAAAGAGAAAAAAAAAACACTGGAAAGAGAGAAAGAGGGTAAAGAAAGAAGAAAGAAGATGAAAAAAAATGTTAAATAGATGATATCATACGTTTATGTGACATGTCAAATGGACTACTATGTTGACTTACCGTTTGACTAACGGTCAACTCACGTTTACCGTTAAAATTGAGTTGATTTCTGAAAAAATCGTAATATTGAGGGTGTCAAGTAAAAAAAAAAAAGTCAAGGGCACAAAACCAAAAACCTCCAAATGTTGAGGGTTTTTTTTTTGTAATTATGCATTACATTTTTTTTTTCAATCTAGCCCTTATTTTTTTAACTAAATTTAGTCATTAAACACTCAAAAAGAGTCAAATGAGTATTTTTTTTCTCTAATGCAAATTCTAAAACATTAAATTTTTTAACAATATTGACGTGATATCCTTTGTGAGAGTCAACATGTACTCATTCTAACATGATACTATTTGTCTTATATATCATATTAACAAAAAATTAAAAATTATAAAAAAACATTCCACAAAAAAATCAATATTAAAAAAATAAATTTAATGAAAAACGTAAATATTAATAATTAAATGTATCATTATACTATATTAATACTACATCTTAATCCAAACCACTAATATTATTTGAAAAAAATCATCAATCTATTAAGTTGACACCGATATTCCTTAAAACCCCAAAATCCAAATTGCAAAATTAACTTCCTATTTAAAAGTTGAAATTATCAACCAACCGGCGATAATGGATTATTATTTATTTTTGTAACATATGCCTAATGATATGGGGTGATTGGTTTTGATATTTGCTTATAATTAAAAATAATTGTCATAAATATGTGATATTTGTTAAAATAAGGGTATCGTTAGCTTTATTAAGAATTGTTTTCAAAGGGTTTTATTATGATAGTTCGTAATAATAGTGATTGATTCGAGATGATGAAAGGAAATATAAGTTATCTAAGAATTAATTTTTTTATGCAACATTGATGTAGTAAATTTCTTAAGAATTTTGAAAAATTTTATTGGTTGATCAATGTTTATCATCATATTGATTTAACGATGATGATGTTATGATGCAAAATGTAGAGATTTGATTAAGTTGATAAATCTCAAATTCATTTTTGAAGTATTTTGATGTTATAATTATTGTCAAATTATCTTTTGCTTTTTTTTTTTAATTATTCAGCAAACAAACATTTGCGCACTAATTTATAAAAAATTATTAATGAAATAAATCATTCTGCCTTTTTAACATTTTTAGATAATATTGACATTGGCTGATAAAATAATTGCGTTGAGATTTTGAAATAATCAAACGTAATTATTTAAAGTAGAGTGGCACCTCTCCACCAAAAGAGGTGACAATAATGACAACTCTTATAAGAAGTGGATAGCGAGACTTTTTTCAAAACTTGCAGCTCTAATTTTCAAAATGTTAACACATAATTACTAACTAGAAATTCCTTTTTGTTGCTGGTACGAATTTTTTTAATTATTTTATTAAAATGTTGTGCTGTTGGGAAAATGAATAAATACAAGTTAATTTAAAAAAACGACTGATATAATTTAGTAAACATTTGTAATATTGTTCCCAGTTATTCACTTTTAGGCTTTTCATGTTACAATTACACATATAATGGGAGGCAATTAGTACAAGTAATGCACACACCAATTTATAATAACAAGAAAACATATATAAGACAAAGTTACTTCATTGCCAAGCAACAGTGTCGGTACTTAGCTTCACAGGTTTTAAACTCACGGTATTCCGCTTCCACCTCCAAATCCTCCACCATATCCTCCGCCAAACCCACCGCCATGGGAACCACCACCTCCCCCACCACCACCGCCTCCACCTCCTCCTCCGCCACCAAGCCCTCCATTTCCGGACCCAAACCCACCTCCAACTCCACCCCCAAAACCATATCCAGCACCACCATTGCCACCCCCACCTCCACCTCCACCTCCACCTCCACCTCCACCGCCACCACCAACTGGCCAACCGAACCCACCACTATAACCAGGGATATAAGGGAAGAACGATTTACTCTCACCAACCGCATGCACTTCCTTTTCACTCACTAGCTTCCTACCATCAATAAAACCGCAAAGAAAAAGAACAGCAACAAGCACGAAGACAGAAACCCTGCAGACAGTCATCGTTTATACTAAGAATTGTTACGAATATTTCACAATGTGTAACGAGAAAAGGACTCAGAATGATAGAACATTTATATAGATGTCCGAGAAGTAAAACTGAGTAATAAAAATTGCCAGCAAGGTTAGGATTACTTAAAAAGGTGAAATAGTAAAATGCCTCCTATCATCAATAATCCGTGCTGAGACATGGAAGTTAATATAGCCAGCTACGCCTAGGGAAAAAGAGACCCACCACTCTAAGCGTTGATTTTGGTCTTTGGATCTAAACCAACGCTATTGAATGAAATACTTGGCTATTGCTCTTATTATAATTCAATGTTGAAGACCTTCTTTCATCTAACTTTCTTATTGGCTTAATTGGACTCACTTTGAGGTCCTAACAGTTATCTCCATGACGATTATCTTCTACGTCCCAAGCATTACAAAGAACCAACCATAGGGTGAAACTAAAGTACATTCTTTGGATTAAGCCAATTAACAATGCCGACAAAAAACAAACGGCCAGAAGACAGTTAAATTGTACTGTTCCATTAAAATCAACCTGGCCCTTAACATTAAACTCCAATCTCGTCTTGCCCTCCCTTTTCTCCTTCGTATCAAACTTTTCGGTGGTAACACTAAAAGTCTTCCATTGAATTAAATGAATTTGTTGGTTTAAGAGTCATCTGCAGGAAACAGAAATGAAAAACGTGCCCAAAATCTGGTGTATCATCAGCACTTATATGTTGGCTGCCGACACTTCGCATCATGAGACCAAAAAAAAAAGGTGTTAGGATGATCCCCTTCTCTGGTATCCAGGCCAGAAAAGAGGATAGAAAAAAGGTTCCTTTGGCACACGTGAATCAAGCCTGGTTTGCAGCCTTTGGAATGGTGCTTTTGGTCACCGTTCGTCATAATTGGAGGTAGCGGCAGGTGTTAACTGTTAGGGATCAACTGTCCGTCTCGTTGGATGGTTAACATGTATATATACTTCGGAAACCAAAAAGATAACTGATATACTTGCTACGACGTCCGTTTATTTGCATAGCTTTAAGCAAGTGTAATAAAGTTCACTTATGCCTGTTGGGTCTAGTAATATGGAACTTAATGTCCTTTTAAGTGAAGTTATCAGGTTCTAGTTTTGTGGATAGAGAAAACAACGCTATCTCTCCTTTAGGGATCTGATTTGGCTCGACTTGGGATATAACTACTGGACACCAGAGCATCAGACCCCGAAAAAGAAAAATTCATATACGGGGTCTTAGCTTTCCTCAGCGTAAACACTGGCTGGGAAACTTTTGAGTTCAGAGATAGACGCATTGAACAATCAGATATATTGTGTCTGCCGCTTCCTGATGGATCAGCTAAGCCGACCTGAAGCACCATATAGCCCCACCTCTGATTGCTCATTGGCATTGCTATCCTCGTGTATAAGAAATCGATAATTAAATCCTTTAAAAATGATAAAACCATCCACTAAAAATGCCCCTCTTATTTAGAGCTGAAAGCATATATTATATAGATTCAAAAATAATAATAATAACAACAATTCAAGGCTTGAAGACGGCATTTGGACGCAGCCTTCACAGGCATTGTTAAAGAATAAAAAATAAAAAAGCTAAAGATGAAGGGTCAATTTGTGGGCGCTTTCGGCGGTGGAGAGGTCACAATTTCGCAACTTTGGACAGATAGGCAGGCCTTTTTGGATTCTCTATTCAGTGTTTAAGGCCTTGCTTTACCATAATGGGCTGATTCCGGGTTCTAGTAAGTTCAAGCATGATTCTCTTTGACATGTGTAATGACCAATGAGAGATGGTTGACTTGTTTCACTACACATTATTTTACAAATTAGAAACAGCAATATGGAAATGCTTCACGAACGTTAAATTGTTTCAACCAAAACATGAGTTTGCATAAATCGATTAACGTCGGGTGCATGTTTAAACCCCCGTACGGATTAACATATATAAATAAAACAACACCTCATGCATGTTACATTCACACTCAAACTAAAAAAAAATAAAAATAAATAAACTACAAAATTAATTACTTTTGTTTGTCTCAAATAATTATTTTACCGTTAAACTCCGTTAACTTTCTAATAGCAATCTTACGTTTCAGTTAATTGGGTTTTAAATCATATTCTCGTCCTAATTGGACATCAAAGTTGGTATTTAAAAGTCATTTGGATTACCACGTAATATTGTCGTTAGGGATTAAGGAGATAGCGGAGCTTAACGGCCGAGTGACCATTTCATAACAAAACGATAATGTAAATGATTAAAACGTAACATTTCAAATATAAATGACTAAAATATAATTTGAGATCAATAAAAATGATTACTTTTATAGTTTAGCAAATAAAGAACCAGTCCCAAGTCAACTATGTAAACAATTTGGAAAATTCAGCACAAAATCAAAGTGTTAAAGTCAACAAAATGATTCAAAATAAAATGATATTCTTGTAGGATTTTACGCTGGTACAGAATAGATTTAAGTTCCATAATTTTAAATCTTAAAAAGTACTTCCAGCCTGCATATAGATAGGTTTATAATTATATTAACCAAAATCCAAGTTTTTAACTCAAACAACTTCTGTTATTTCATAAATTATTGCTAACATTGTTCCAATTACAGTAATTGTTTCATCAATTTCGTAGTGGAAAACAAACCATGATTCTCTTAAAATGATAAATTTTTAATTTAAGTCTTTCATAATTTATAAAATTTTTAATTACACTCTCAACACTTTAAAAACAATAAACATATAAACTATTAAAATAATAAAATTATACTTTTACTATCAAAAAATATATAATTTAATTTTAACTCTAAAAAATATTTCAAACGTTCACCACTGATCAGATACGGGGAAAGACTGCAGAAATACATATATCGTGTGTTTAATTAATGTATTTGTTTTGTTTATATTATATAACCTTTGGCAAATGGCATGTCTAAATAAATAATAATATAGTACAACTAAGTATTTTATACTAACGTCGTACTCTGCTATACCTTATTATATGAGCTCATTCTATAAAAAAAGAAGAAAACAATAATAGCTCAGTGGAAGGTTGCGAAATGAATAAAAAAAGAAAAGGGAGTTCCATGGCGGCCCTCTCTATGCTGTCTAGTCAATGTTGTACACTCCGTTATTGCCGCGTCCTGTTTTTCAGTCTTTAGACGGACTGAGATTTAAAAAGTGCATCATTTTTTTTTCTTTAATATTGAAAAAAGTGACTTTTCCCGGCCTGCATATCCAAAATCATTAGTACACCAAAATAACTTTTCCATTATTCTCAATTTCGATATTCCGTCAATTTTTTAAAATTTTTAAATAATATTTTTTCAACTTTAAAAGTAAATAATTAATTATTATGTTAATTTTATATAATTTTAAGTGATATAATAAATTTAGTATCTAATATTTATATGTTATATATAAATGTTAACGGCAAATATAAATATTGAGGATAAATTTATTAAATAAAAAAATAAATTAATAGAATATCTAAATTCTGAAGGTTGAATTTGTTCTTATACCAACAAAAAATATGTATAATTGATGAAAAATATTGACATTATGATTATTTATCTTTAATTATTCATTTTCGAAATTGACAGAATTAAATTTTTTTAAGTTTTAAAGGGATCCATTTGCTTAATATTTATTTTGGAAATAACAAAAAAATATTTTACCAATAATATAATAATAAAATAAAAGACGAGTATCGAGTACCGTAGACGTGCCGGTCCGTGTATGTATCTCATGTATTTTTAAGATAATTCTATAAATAAAATATAACACGCCTATTAAAAGTATTTTATGATTTTGTATGTTTATAATTATAGTATATTATTTATTGGTTGCTATTATTTTTTAGTTACGCTCAAAATATTTTTGGAATTGCACCTGATAACACAAAGACAATGCACTTTTTTTTTTTTTTTTTTGTAAAAATGACAATGCACTAATAATAAAGAAATATGGGCGGGGTGAGAAACAGAACATTTAATTATTTGGAAAATAAGATTCGTTTTAATATTAGATCTAATCACGTGGAAATAAGATTCGTTTTAATATTAATTTCTAATCATGGATCGAGTTAAATTGATTTAAAATTTTAAATTCACTATTTAGGTTCGGATTCGGCTCAATTTTAAAATGAGCTTAAAATTGGTTTGTATTATTTTTTATATTATTTATATATAAAAAATTAAAAAAAAAAATACATCAAGTACACTAAAAATATTAAAATAAATATTTTTCAACAAATTGAAAATGCACTTTAAAAAGTCTTTCTATTCAAATAGCACTAAGATAATTCTAAAATAATAATAAAATTAATAATAAAACAAGAGTCATACAATATCCAAACAATATAACAATAAAAAAATAATAATATAATAACAAAATGATAGAAAAAAAAAAAAATTTAGACTGATTTGAATAAAAAAAAATTTCTCAAAACTCAATTTGTTTAAAAAATGTATCTTATTTTTATCTAAACCTATTCCTTAAACCTACATTTTCATAAAAATCTTTAATTTTTCAAACGAATAGATGAATGGCTAAATTTACTATCGAATCTACTTAATATTTTTCCTCGATCATTAAAATTGAAATGAGCAGGAGATTATTTATCGAATCAGGTCACGTCAAACAAAAGGTTAGCTAAGCTAACCCTATAGCTCTAATTAATTGATAGTGATTTGTGAAAGATGTCCTTTTACTGACCCCATAGGTCATATGGTTTGCCATAACAACGTAAGATTCCTCAAAGATTAAAGAAATTGGTGCATCATAGAACAATATTTATACGTATATTGCAATAATCATTACTTAATCAAAAGGAATGCTGATAAGTATAATATTAAATTATCTTTAATATGATTTTGGCATACAAGCAAATGTATATACTATTTGACTTCACAGCCTAATGTAAAAAGAATTTTATAAAATGGACCACCAACAACAACTAGTGCATTTAAATGTCCTTTCAATGCATCTCCAGCCACCAGGTCCACTTGGGATTTAACTTTTAATAAAGATTACTTTCAGTCGAGTTGGGACTTCTACAAGTTCTTTTCCTAAAGTAAAATTTCGAATTGCTAATCATATTATTGATTTAATAATAAATTTGTGTAAATTTTAAATTAATTGATATAAAATTTATGATTCAATTTTATATTTGTAATTTTTTTAATTTTTTTATTGTATTGTAATAGTTTGTTTGTATAAAAAAAAAACTCGATTTAGGTCATATAAATATGAATATTGCTTTTTTTTTTTTGGGAGTAATATCAAAATTTTAAATTTATTTTTAAAATTACAGAACCAACGGTTCTTTTTATTTTATGTATCCAAAGGGTCAACGTTTAATTCGTAGAAAGAATATCGCTCCAAGCATAGAGTACAAGCAATTTAGAATCGTATTTTATATTTTGTTGTGATTTCGAATCATATTTGTTGAAATTGATTTCGAATATTTATGTAATAATTATAAGGGAAAATTGTTAAAATTATTATTTTATTAATTCATGTTATATTTTAATTATTTATGTTTGAATGTTACGTTTTAGTCATTTATCTTATCTCGTTGTAATATTTTAATTATTGAGTCGTTAATTGCCGCTAACAATGTAACGGTAAGCTGATGTACCACGTTAAATCACCATTTCAAACAAAAATTATAGGTTAATTTATACAATCGATCCCCATATTTTTTTCATTTTGAGCAATTTTTTTTTTTTCTTATTTGTTATTTTAACTTTCCTTCTTTCTTTTTTTTTCTTTATTTTCATTCTATTTTGCTTCTCCTTCTGTTTTCCCTGCTCCATTTCTTTTAACATGGTTTTTTTATATTTTTTATTTTTTAAAACTAGTTCCTATACTTTTATTTTTTTGAACAATTTAATTTTTTTGAGTGAGGCGAGGTTGTGGACTAATTTTAACAAATGGAAAACATAAAAAAACTACGTGAAAAAAAAATGAAGAAGGGAGAAAAATAGATGGAGAAGCAGAAGACGATGGAAAATAAAGGATAGTTAAAAGAACATAAAAGAAAAAAAATTAAATTGCTCAAAAAAAAAAAAATATAGGGATCAATTGTAAAATTTAACTTAAAATATTCTTTGAAATGATGATTTAAGATGACACGTCAACTTACCGTTACACCGTTAACAACATTTAACGGCTCAATGACTAATATGTTATAATACAATAACATAAGTAACTAAAACGTAACATTTTAGTTTACCTTAATAAATAAAAATTAGTTTTTTTAATATACTGATGTGATTACATGATAATATCTTTTCATACTTTATTAACCCTTTAACAACACACACACCTTTGCACACACAGACACTCGAACTTGGAATCTCTAGGATGAATAACATCCTCTTTTCCACTGAACCACTTGTTGAGTTCAAAATTAGTTTATTTTTAAAATTTAAATTTGTGTGGTTGTGTAATTACAATTTATATTATTAAATATAACATAAAGAATTCTTTAACAAAATAATTATATTTTATTAATAAAATATTTTAAGAAAATATAATTCATTAAAATTACAAAAGGTTAATAATAGTTAAAATTTTCATTTAGGGTCCGTTTGTTTCACTAAAATGGTTTCTGAAAAACGATTTATGAAAAATTACTTACTTTTTTTGGAAAAGTTAATATTTTCTGGTATTTGGATTAATATGTGTAAAATATTTTATGTTTTCAATGAAACAAACATACATTTGAGGTTTTCTTATATTTTCATTGTTTAATCAAGTTTATTTTATATCTATAAATTTATATTTCACATTGTTTTTGCATATTCTAAAAATATTTTGTTAATTTTAGATTCATTACAATGTCATGTTTTAGTTACAAGTGAGTATTTTTTATTTAAAAATGTAGCATCAACAAAATTGATAAAAGAAATTAACAATGTTAACAATTAAGCTTGATTTTAAAATTTAAAAAGTAGATGGACTAAATTCATGAAAATAAAAGTACAGAAACTAAAATGCAAATTTATGAAGAGTATATAGACTTATGACATATTTTAACCTTTATACTACAAAATATTTATTATTAATATATTTATAATTGTAATAAATATTTATTATTAAAATATTAATATTGAATAATTTCAATAATAAGTGAAGAATATTATTTAAAATTATTATTTTTAAATTTTATTATAAAAATAAAACTGAAATATTAAATAAATTAATAAAAATAAATTATATTAATAATTGATTATATGATTAAATATAAATAATTAAATAGGTATGTTTAATAATATTGAAAAATACAATATGTTATATTAATATTTTAAATATATTTAAAAATAAGAATAAAAAATACTATTATTATAATAATATTAAGCTTGATTTAAGTTAATTTTTATATAAATATAAGATTATCTATAAAAAAGTTTATTTTTGAAAAATAATTTACGTTTTTCAAAAGGGCAAGTTGTTTTACAGGAAAAAGAATTCATTTTACGTTTCTATTGACCAAACTGTTTTGTGTGAAACAAACATAAGAAAATGAGAAAAAATTATCTATAAAATTTTTTACATGTAAACAAACAGACCCTTAATTATTATGTAATGTTGAAACATAATCTTAATATTTTAATATAATAAATATTGAATATGGACAGCAATGGATGAAATTGATGTTGGAATCGGTTTTCATTTCGTGTGCTTCTCAATCTACAAACGAAGAGATAGTTCAAGGGGGTGGGAATTTTTCATGGGTTACTTTCAGAATCTTTTATTTTATTTTTGTCCCAAAAGATACAGAGAAAATAAGATGAGATATTTTCCTCACCATTTAAAAATAAAATTAAGGATTAAGATTGGACCATTGTTTGTGGCGTGGACCACCCTGATTGAACCAAATGATTCCTTAGAGCTGGGGTCACCAAAAAATTGCATTATTTTCAACCACACCTTAATAGTTCATAGCTCTCTCTTAAAAAATAAAATATAGGATCATTAGAGAATAACCAGAAAAAAAAGGAAAAGATAAAAAGGGAAGAATCTAGGAAATTAATCGGACCGCTTTTTCAGCCTCCAAACACAAACTTAACCGTCTCTACCTTGACCACGTCTCTAATGTGCTGTCCACGTGACGCCAGCGATGAGAAGCCTATATTAAGCTCCATCCAACCAAAATCAGCCACGTAAGCAATCACATGTTATCCAGAAATGCGTCTAGGTTCATTGAACCTTGTACCCCCGTCTTTAATCAGCCTATTATTTAACCTTTTAACCCTCTGTTTCTCTCTCCCCACCACCAACGATTAACATAGAGAAAACTCAGAAACACACAGGAAACCCAAAGTTTTTCTCTTTTTTTCCCTCCTTTTTTTTTTTTTTAATCACAAAGGCAATAAATTTCGAAAATGGCGTTTTCTGTTACCTCGTCTTCGGCTGCAATTTCTGGTTCCAGCTTTTCTCGTTCAAGTGCCTCCTCTGACATCAAAAGTACATATAATCTCGTCTTCTTTTTAAATGTTCTCTTTTCCGGTTAATTATGTTTGTTGATGTTTTTATTTTATTTTATTGGGTGGTTTCAGTTCCGCAAATTGGTTCATTTCGGCTAGCGGATCGCCGTGCAACGGTGAATCTATCTCAAAAGCGTTGCGCAGTGAAGCCCGTGAATGCGGAGCCAAAGAGGAACGATTCCATTCTTTCTCATGCTGCAACCGTCTCTGCTCCTGGTAAAACATCGAAGTCTTTTTTTTTTTTTTTTTTTCGAAATTTTAATTTAATGATGATTACAAATGTTTGATCGGGATTAATTCATGGTGGATTAACAGAAGTGTCGGAAAAAGGTGAGGTGGAGGATTTTGAGCAATTGGCCAAAGAACTTAACAATGCTTCTCCACTCGAAATCATGGATAAGGCTTTGGAGAAATTTGGAAACGACATCGCTATCGCTTTCAGGTAGTCCTTAGCTCAAAATTCACTAGCTTCATTAACAATTAGAATTCACTAGCTTCATTAACAATTAGAATTTGTAATAGTAATATGAATTTTAGTTACTTATACGGCCAAAGTATTTCATGGAATGTTTTCAAATTACTAGATTCATTTTGTGTTATGGTAATTTAGAGTGTTAATCAGTAATATGCATTTATTTATTAATTATTCTTTTTGCAGTGGAGCGGAGGATGTTGCTTTGATCGAATATGCTAAATTGACTGGTAGGCCATTTAGGGTGTTCAGCCTTGATACTGGCAGGCTTAACCCTGAAACCTACCGATTCTTTGATGAGGTTGAGAAGCATTATGGGATTCGCATCGAGTACATGTTTCCTGATGCTGTTGAAGTTCAGGCCTTGGTTAGGAGCAAAGGGTTGTTTTCATTTTACGAGGATGGGCACCAAGAATGCTGCCGTGTTAGGAAAGTGAGGCCTTTGAGGAGAGCACTCAAGGGGTTGCGTGCCTGGATTACTGGTCAAAGGAAAGATCAGTCTCCGGGAACTAGGTCGGAGGTTCCTGTTGTCCAAGTGGATCCTGTTTTCGAAGGTTTGGATGGTGGGGAAGGTAGCTTGGTGAAGTGGAACCCGGTTGCCAATGTTGATGGTAAAGACATTTGGAATTTCCTTCGGGCGATGAATGTGCCTGTCAATTCTTTGCATGCCCAAGGATTTGTGTCCATTGGTTGTGAGCCTTGCACGAGACCGGTGTTACCAGGACAACATGAGAGGGAAGGTAGGTGGTGGTGGGAGGATGCCAAGGCCAAGGAGTGTGGTCTTCATAAAGGGAACATGAAAGAAGACGGTGCAGCTCAAGTAGGAAATGGGGTAACTACACAAAGTGACATTTTCAATAGCCAGAGCTTGGTCACACTGAGTAGGACTGGAATTGAGAATTTGGCAAAATTGGAGAGCCGGAAAGAATCATGGATTGTTGTGCTCTATGCCCCGTGGTGCCCTTTTTGCCAGGTAACCCTGCTCCAAACTATGCACAAGTTAGTTGAAAAACGTTTGTCATTTGGCTTGTAATCTTACGGAATCTATGTGTGAATGTTGAACAGGCAATGGAAGCATCGTATGTTGAATTGGCTGAGAAGCTGGCAGGTTCCGGTATGAAGGTTGCAAAATTCAGAGCTGATGGTGAACAAAAGGAATACGCGAAGAACGAGTTGCAGTTGGGAAGCTTCCCCACTATACTTTTCTTCCCCAAACACTCAGCTAAGCCAATAAAGTATGCCTCTGAGAAGAGGGATGTTGATTCATTGATGGCCTTCGTTAATGCCCTCCGATGAAGGGATTCATAAATTATTTGTCGGGTTAACAAAAATCAACTTTGGAGTGGTGGTTCATGCTGGTTTACAATCTCATAAACGAACTCAAGAACCCGGATTTTGTCATGCTTCCATCGCCCGTAGCATCATAATGAAGTCGGGTGTTTTTGTATACTGAACACAATGTTCCATATTTTGACATATATGTTTGAAATTGATGAGTTCTTTATTAAAAACTGTGTGTGTGAGGTTTTTTTTAAGATTGTCTCTTCATTTCGAGATCACGAATCCAATTTTACGAGACCTAACTTAATGTCATTATGTTTGGTATGCAAATCACTAATCATCATCAAGAATTAGAGAACTGTGTTTGACCTTTGTCCCACAAGGCCGAAATTTCCAAAACGCTTCTAGATATTGGTTCCTAAAACTCGCCCATGTAGTTCGGTAGAGGAGCTAGAGTCCTCGAATTCAATAGCATTTAAGTTACACTATTTGACTTTTGAAGTATATCATTTTCATACTTACACATTTCGTGTTTCAGTAATTTCTTATTATGATTTTTAATCCAGATAATTAACTGATATTAAGAAAAATTCAACCAATTAGATAAAGTCACATAATGGCATTTTCATAAAAGAATATTACTTAAATTATTTTTTACTTGAAAATATATTTATTAAAATGAATTTTAATTAATAAAAAAAGCATTTTTTAATTCATTTGTTCTTCATGTTCTCTCCTCTCTTTCTCTCGTCTCTTCATCTTCTTCCCCACTTCCATCTTTTTTCTCAATACAAATAATTATGGTTAAAATTTTCTTCTTCATTACCACATTTGCATATTCATATCGTAATGATCATCACTACACACACATAAAAAATCATCAATCCAAATTTTGGCCAAAGCAATGATAGAGTTTTTTTTTTTTTTTTTTGTTATTATTTGGTCGATTAAAATAATGAAAGAGAAGCTTATAAAGAGAGAAAGAATATACTGAAACTGGAAGATATCCGAAAGTGAAAATACCTAAAATTAGTGTTGAAGTTTTGAGATTTATTTATAGATTTTCAAAAAATTAATCTAAAAAAAATTAAATTCTGAAAAAGAAAAGAGATGATAAAAAATAAGATAGTGATGAAATTTAGACTTGAACAAGTATGGGTGAGCCGCGACCTGCAATGGAGCATAGTGGTCAGCGGTGGGTATTGACGCTGAAATCTAAAAAAATTCTGAGTTTAATTTGGGTTTCGATTTGAAACATTAAAAGAAAATGATTTGAATTTTAAATTAATTAAAATAAAAGCAATTAAAAAATTCTAATTAAAGGAGATTGTACAGTTTTTGGTTTGTTTTTGTTTAAATTACTGTTAACTAAAATATAAGAGATACTAATTCTTCTCTTTTCGCACATAAAGAACAGGACAAGGACACCCAGAAAATTTGTTTGATTTTTTAGGTTAAAAACATTTAATTATTTTATGAAATCAATTAATTTTATTTGTTTAATACTTTTTATTATATATTTCGTGAGTTATATATATATATATATATATATATATATTTATAATTTTAAATTTGATATATAAATATATGATATATTTTAATTAAAAAGCCATATCGCATGTTTTTATCAGCCTCTATTTTTTAAACAATATTAAAAAATTGGATCAAAATATATAATAAAATGATATTTTAGATATCAAACAATAACAAAAAAATTAGAGATTAAAATGAAAAAAATAAGTATACTTTATAGTTCAAGTCTTGAATTAAGCCACTATTGTCAGTAACTTCACATCAAGAACGAGGGAATCTGTTGCTTATCTTGATCTGCTTCTGGCCCAAATGAAAAGAAATCTAGCTTTGCTCGCAAAGTTTTATTTTTATTTAAGGCCCGAAAAGTCTAAAACCTCTGCAAAGCCCAATATAAACTTGAATTTCATTAATGTGCAATGACTGTAATATACTAAAATTATTTATATTATTAATTGAAAATTTAAAAAATTTATATAAATTTGAAAGAATATGAAAAAAATTAATAATTTTAGAATTAAAAAAAAAAAACGGACAATGAAATAAGATAATTTCAAAGTGTCGTACCATTATAACTTAAGGATGAATTTGAGAAAAGTCGTAAAAAATTGAAACTAATATGACAAAAAAAAGACAAGTTGCCATAGACTGAATGCTACTTTACTCTTTTTTTTTTTTTTTTCTTTTAAATATAGTTTCCGTACGATTAAAAAGTAGTCCTGCTTTTTCAAATTTGATTCCGACATTTGTGCACGAATAATAATTTATTATTGAGAAAAAAGGGGACAGGCAAGGCAATGTGAGAACATCAAAAGTGTGTTTTTTTCTCCAATTATGTTAGAATTTAAATCAGAATCAATTATTAATATCTAAATGAAGAAGGATTAGTTCAACACACGAACATCGTTTTACATTCCATTCCATGAAGAAACGAAATTCTGGAAACAGACAATCTAATATCTAAACCCACACCATAATGCAAAAATCAAGTTTTTTATCATTCCTTAATATATAAAGCATCAAAGCCTAAACAAACACAAACAACGAAGAGAATAAAAAAAAAATAGTAATACAAATAATGTTTGTGGACAATTGTGAGCCCAACATGTGAAGTCATGCAGGTACTGTGCTTATGCCCGTGACTCACCAGTTGCTTGTTATGGTGTAGCAGAGATGCTGCTGTTTTTTGTTTGGTACTTGGCGGTATCCTCCATGTTCATCACGTAATAATTGCCTTCATACTGTTTGGAATTTTCTTCCACACCCCAATTATGCAAATAGTACTTTAGACAGCCGTGCATTTTGATGGAGTTGGCGGCTCAGATTCAGTAACTCTCCTTTAGTAAAGTTTATTTATAGAAGAAACGAATAACAAAGGTCCAACAACATACATGAGAGATGTGACTGAGCAACGCGACCTAAAACTTGAACCCTCGCTATCAAAGTGAGACCGTGACAACACATCCGCCAAATAGCTAGAGAAAACAAGCAAAAAAAGAAAAAAACAATCATCTAAACCTGAGGCACACTAGGGTCGAAGCTCATCTCATTGATGATGACTAGAATGGGAACACAGTATCTATCATCTGGAATCTAGAAGTGAAGGTCAGAGCCAAAACACAAGAGTCAAGACCAAAGGCATTAATTCCTGAAGCAGATTCGAGCCTCTTCTGTAAATACCAAAATATTCTAATCATGACAGACAGACAAACATCCTTAGGTATTAGGAAAGGAAATTTTGTACCCTTAAATCTATTAATCTCATCAGTCACAGCCACTGGTTGTCTTCATAGGAAAGGAAATATGGTAAAACTTGGAACTTTTGAAAGGGAATTTGGGTGGCTGTAGTTTAGTTTTGAAAGGGGACTTGGAAGGAGTGAGTTTAGTTTTCATAAAGTTGGCCTGGTTGAATGCTAAACGCCTACGGCTGGCGGCTGTACGCTAGGCAAATCAGCCAATAGAGCGTGTTAATTGTGGAGCGTGGGTAAAAGAGACTATTGATAGCGGCTCAAGATTAAAAGTGGAGCTGCTACAACGTCTCTCTGAAATCGCCAGCCTGTATTCAGTGAAACATCTCAAAAACTCACCACACGCCGTTTACAGTGTTGCCCTCCTCTCCCATCACTTATCACATTATTACCTTTGCACTTTTCCCAAAGGCATTCCTCACCAAACAAAAACAATCCCATTTGGAGAATTAGAAAGTTTTCGTTGGTCGTGCGAGGCAAAAATCTCAAAAAAAAAAAAAAAAAAAAAACACAAAATTTAGTTGTCGGCTCCAAGGGGTATTATAGTAAATGTGGGGGTAGAAATTGAATTATGGACGGTACCAGAAAAAAATACCTCCTTGGGGAAGCAAAGAGAAAACCCAGTTAAGCCCCCAACCCAAAGGACTCTGAAATTGTTCATCTCTTTTGATAAAAGTTAGTAGCTTTGTTTCTTGTTACTGTTGTGTAGACCTCTTAAGTCAATCCTAAGCACAGCCAAATATAAATCCCACAGGATAAGTAAATCCAGTGGCCACCAATAGAGAGGAAAGCTTGCCAAGATAATGTTAGGATTTCTAGCAGAGACTGAAGCAGAGGATGCACAAGTAAAGCTGAAGCTCCTCTTCAATGGCGAACTCTAAGCTTACCACTTATCTTATTCTCATCATTTGCTTCTGCTTTACAGTTTCTTCAACAGGTACTGTCTCAAAAACCCCTGTAGAAAACTGCTTACTAGAAATTAGAGAAGCCAATAAAGACTCAATTTTTATAGTATTTATTTTTCTGCAGCAAAGGCATCAACTTTAGTACAAGAAATCAAGCAGCAAAGTCAGGTTCAAGATAAAGAACCGTTTGTGGGTGTTAACTTAGGCACGGATGTCTCAGATCTGCTATCAGCAACGGACTTGGCTTCATTCTTGCAAGTGCAAAAAATTTCGCACATTCGACTTTATGACGCAAATCAAGACATACTCAAAGCATTGGCGAAGACAAAGATCCGGGTCATTATCAGTGTACCAAATAACCAGCTTTTGGCAATAGGATCATCCAACACCACTGCTGCTTCTTGGATCGATCGATACGTCGTCGCTTACTACCCGGAAACGCTCATCACCGGTATTGCTGTTGGAGATGAGGTTTTAACAACCGTACCGTCCTCAGCTCCTTTGCTGCTTCCTGCAATTCAGTCTCTTTACGGTGCTTTAGTGGCTGCAAATTTGCATACTCAAATCAAGGTTTCAACCCCACATGCAGCTTCTATCATTCTTGATACCTTTCCTCCTTCTCAGGCTTACTTTAACCAAAGCTTGACTTCAGTTATGGTACCTTTGCTTCAGTTTTTGTCAAGAACTGGCTCGCCTTTAATGATGAACCTTTATCCTTATTATGTGTTTATGGAGAATAAGGGTGTGGTTCCATTGGATAATTCCTTGTTTAAGCCATTGACACCATCTAAAGAAATGGTCGATCCTAATACTTTGTTGCATTACACTAATGTGCTGGATGCTATGATTGATGCTGCACATGTTTCTATGAAGAATTTAAATGTTACCGATGTTGTGGTGCTTGTTACTGAGAGTGGGTGGCCTTCCAAGGGGGACTCGAAGGAGCCTTATGCTACTAAAGACAATGCTGATACCTATAATTCAAATCTTATTAAGCATGTCTTAGACCGTAGTGGAACCCCTCTGCATCCAGAAATCACTTCTAGTGTGTATATTTATGAGTTGTTCAATGAGGATTTGAGGTCACCTCCGGTGTCTGAGGCGAATTGGGGATTGTTTTATTCGAATTCAACCCCGGTGTATTTGCTTCATGTATCAGGAAGTGGAACCTTTTTGGCAAATGATACAACTAATCAGACCTTTTGTATTGCAATGGATGGGGTTGATTCAAAGACATTGCAGACAGCATTGGACTGGGCTTGTGGTCCTGGGAGGGCAAATTGCAGTGAGATTCAACCAGGGGAGAGCTGCTACCAGCCTAACAATGTGAGGAACCATGCTTCTTATGCCTTTGATAGCTATTATCAGATGGAAGGGAAAGCGTCTGGGTCTTGTGATTTCAAGGGTGTGGCAATGATAACTACCACTGACCCAAGTAAGTGTTGCTACATCTATTCCATAATTACATTGCCTCTCCATGGAGTTGAATTTGTCGCTGTAGCTTTTATAAGTTGTTAGTAATCCAAGTGCTTAACTCTATAACTCTGTCTTGTGATCGAACAATTTCGATGAAAATTGGAAATGAGGATATTTTTGACATTCGGTGTTAGTCTTGTTTGCGTGTTTTCCTTTGATCAAGTTCCTTAGCACAAGAATGAGATGCTTTAGTCCCCAACTTTTGTGCATTTACCATAGTCTAGACTCTAGAACAATGTAGTTAGCCAATCAAGTGCCAAGTTCTAGCACCATGAATGCCTTGAGTTCGAAGGACCCCAAGGCAAAAAGTGATAGGAGAATGATGCTTAATTTATCAACTTAATAATCTTTACAGCTAACAAATTGCTTAACCATAAGTTGTTTGATTTTAAAATATAAAGCTATGTTAGCAGAAAGTAAAGCCTTTGGAATAATCCACCTTCCACGTTACAAGTCATGTATATAAGGATACCCATTGGGGGAAAAGGTCAGTTCTAAGAAAGAATGGTTTCTACCTGGCAGAGTCACATGGGTTCTGTTTATGATTGGAAAGTGGAAAGGGGCGTGGAATAACATTTTCTTGTTCAAGCGGAGAACTACGTTTTCAGTTTGGACCCTGGTTCCTAGTGAACCCCACTGCCCAACATTACCTTGCTAGGCCATTGGCCCATCTTCATGTTTAGATTGCCTAGAAAATGTCTCTTCTTTGTGCTTGCAATCATCTTCTATTACTGCCTTGTATCTTATGGAAGGTTTTACAGGTCCAAGTCGAGTCTATCACTTGGTCATTGTTCATACCGTGTTAGAAATCTGAGATGTTCTCTTTACTAAATTTGTGGGGTATATTTGCAGGTCACGGAAGTTGTGTATTTCCAGGAAGGTGAGACACATATCAGCCATTCTTATCACTTAACTCCTGATTTTATAATTTTTTCTGTTAGGCATTATGTAGTTGAAATTTTCAATCTCTGTTTGCAGTAAGATGGTAAGCAACAAGACGAGAGCGGTTTTAAACTCGACAGAAGTAAGTGGTGCAGCTGAAAGGTTAAAGTTAAACACTTTCCACGGCAGCCAAATAAGTGCAACTACTGTAGCATTCTGTATTTTGTTACTCATTCCTTTTGTTACCACTCGATGAGGAGGATAATAAAAAATATATCTGTTTGAAATTGTATCATTGTTGTGCATTGAATTCAAGATGATCTCTTTTTGTGCAAAGGTGAAAAGAACATCTTTGATGATGATCTGATGGGACCAGACTAGGCTGAGTCATTGTTGAAGGAATCCGTTAATTGAGCATGGTGACTATAACTATTCGAGAGTTGATATTGTATGTAATCAATGTGATGCTTGTGAATCTTGAACAGTTAGCAGAAAGTGATGATTCTGCAACATGTAATCATCAAGCAGGAGAAATGGATCAATTGTAGTCGCTTCTAATGGCCAGGATCAAGAGAATCTGATTAAAACAAAAAGGAAGTTTTTGAGTGAATCTAAAAAAAAAAAAAACTCTTCGTTGTTTCTTAACATCTCTGAACAGTTTGTGCGAGTGTAGGGTTACTCATGTTTCAGCAATGTAATCGCATCCAAGATTCGCATAATGTCAATTTAAACAAAGAGGAGGAAAGACAATTTTCACAAAATAGAAAGCAGCTTTATAAACCCTTTTTTCGGCGCCGACCTTGGATCCTGTTTGTCTCTGTGGGGTATTGTGTTTCTCGGGCTTTTTATTCAAATAACCTAAAATTTTTTTATTATTTACGAAAATGATCTAAATTTAAAAATGTACATCATAATGATCTAAAATGAACCATAAAGATTCTAAATAGTCGTTTAATGGTTGACACCTTCTTAAATTTCACCTCAATGATTGTTGTCAGGCATAAAAAATGATTTCTTTTGATTTCGGCCATGCAATGGGAGAGACTTCTGTATTTTTTTAATTCAATATTATACTGATATAGGAAAATATGATATTTTGAAAAAAAATTTTGCCAATTTTTTTATACTTAAAAAATATTTTTTTAGAGTGTTGCCCATGTCATATCTGACACTCAAAAAAATACGAATAAAAATATTTTTTTAGGTGTCGGCCATGACTACCAAATAAAAAAAAATTTTGGTGTCGCCCATGGCTATCTGATAAAAAAATATTATTTTTTGGTGTTGTTCATACCATGGTCGACATCTTTATCTGATAAAAAAACCTCAATCCTATATATATGAGGGATACATGGACGACACAAAAAAAAATATTTTTTTTATCAGATAAAAGGTCTTGACTATGACATGAGTGACACAATTTTTTTATCAAATAAAAGGAGTCTCGGTTATGACATAGACGACATCAAAAAAATATATTTTTTTATCAGATAAAGGAAGTGTCAGCCATGGTAGGAGCGACACAAAATTTTTTTTATCTGATAAATGGAGTGTCGGCTATGGCATGGGTGACACAAAAAAATATTTTTATTCGTATTTTTTTGGGTGTCGACCACGATATGGGCAACACCCAAAAAATATAATTTTTAAATATAAAAAGTGGGTGTTGGTAATGGCATGGGCGACATCAAAATTTTTTTTTTTTAAATATTTTATTTTCGTATACCAATATAATATCGGATTAAAAAAAATATAGAGGTCTCGCCCATTGCATGGCCGAGACCAAAATAAATCATTTTTTATGCCTGACACCAATCATTGAGGTGAAATCTGAGGAGGTGTCGGCCATTGTATGAATATTTAAAATCTTTACTGTTTATTTTAGATTATTTTGATGTATATTTTTTAACTTGAGTTATTTTCATAAATAATAATTTTTTTGTATCATTTAAATAAAAAAAACCCGTGTTTCTCACTACTAAAAAAGAAGAAAAAGCTTAAACTTTTACCATCATGAAAAGGCAACTAACATTGCTGGTACTGGAATAGTTTAAAGCACGACAGTCCACTGTGGATCCCATTCTGCACGTATGTAGCTGTTTGTGGGGCAGACGAGACAACAGCCGAACCTTGTACCATACCGAACTGTAACTCCCGGGGTAAAAGTGGAAACTAAACCGGCTTCAACTGTTGAAATGGTGGTACTATTCTCGTTAATCTCACTCCAGTCATGGGGTCTGTTTTCTTTGCCTTTGAAGCATTGTTTTGAATTTGGTAGCTTACTAGGCATTAAGGCGTCCCGTAGTTTTTTATTTGCACCATCGTAACAGGACTTTTCTGACTATGATTCTTTCTTTTGGCCATACTCTACTAATTGTGCCATTCCTCTCGAAAACGAAAAAGATGGATAGGCAAGTACAAGTCTTGGATGCACATTGTTATTTCAAAAAGAGAATTTAGGTTTGAACTTGAGACACACATAAAACATACATTAAACCCCCCCCCCCCCCCCAACCCCCCAAAAAAAAGGACAGGGTCACATGATGTTTAGGTGATTCCAAGCTTGCACGTGATGGGGTTGGACCCCTGTCCCTGTCTTGTGACTTTGACAGGCTTTACTTAAAAGTTTGCATCAGATTACAAGCTTTGATTTGTTTTCAAGGGCTAAACCAAAAGTCAAACCAATACCAAATCACAGTCAAACATCAGGCGGCCACAACTGGTTTGAGTACATCACGTGAAGGGCAATATTCACGATCAATCCGGGGACCATGTGATTCGCTAGTTTCGGCCGTATTTAGTTGGAACACACTGACAGATACTGCCTTAAATATGCACATGTAATCTTATAAAAACTGTTGTTCTTGCAGTTGCATACGCATACAAGAAAAACACATAACTCTTTTTTCTGCCTCCCCTCCATAGAAGCAAAAGACAGATTTAGAGAAAGATACAAGAGTGGTGCCTTGAAGGAGAGAGCCGCTCTTTCTAAATCTCTGTTTCTGAACGATTTTTTATTCAAAGTAGAAAAGACAAAGCAAATGGAAGATGGCAAGCTTGTTGTTTATAGTGTCGTTGCTTGCATTTTGTTTCTTGGCGTCAATGGAGAAAGCCCTTATCGGTTTTTCACTTTGAAAGTCACGCACGGTGATATTTACCCTCTTGGCGTTCAGCAAAAGGTACTTTTGGTTTTTGTTACTTTGTTCCCTTGTTGGCATTTGGGAAAGGCTTGATTTGGTTTCATTGAAGTAATGGGTTGGAGTGTGGCGAATTGTGATGCAGGGGATCTTAATAAATGGGCAGTTTCCAGGGCCTACGATCGATGCAGTTACCAACGATAACCTCATTATCCATGTTTATAACTACTTAAACCTACCATTCCTCATCTCTTGGTAAATTTGCTAACATTCCTTTTTCTTTATCTTCCACTTCATTAGAAATGCGACGTAAAAGTAGAAAAGAATAAGGGACGTAAATGTACAATATTGGGGAAGCTTAAGATTTGCTCAAAGTACTGCTTTGCACTAAACTACTCGCTTGAGGAAGACGGAAGATATCAATTAATGCGAGATATATATTATAAAATTTCAACTCAATTGACTGTTAATTTACAAATTACGTCATTTTTTATGTTTTTATATAAAAAATGATGTCTGCGTAGTTATGGGATAACTGATTAAAACAAAATATTTTAATGCATGCGCGTCCAACCAACACCTAAAACAATTATGCAGGCCAGCATAAGACGAGGGGCCTGGGCCTAGTTATCGTAATGGGTTAAAATCTTTTAACTATGCAACCTACTTTAATACATACCTGTTGAACGCATAATTAAAGCTTGGCGTCTTTGCATATTGTAAACATCGATTCATGCCAAATGTTTAGGGACTGATCCGGTTTAGCATGCAGGAACTTACTACGGTACATTTATAGACTAAAGGAATCAAATATGGAATAAACATAAACAGCTTCTAGAATATAGATGCTACAATTCATCTGAAATTTGATGTTGTCTCCTGCTTTTATTGTTTCTTCAGGAACGGAGTGCAGCAGAGGAGAAACTCATGGCAGGATGGAGTGTTAGGCACGAATTGTCCAATTCGACCGGGGAAAAACTTCACCTACGTGCTCCAAGTAAAAGACCAGATTGGTACCTTTTTCTACTTCCCATCACTTTTATTCCATAAGGCTGCCGGTGGATATGGCAGCATCAGAATCTGGAGCCGCCCTAAGATCCCAGTACCTTTTCCCACTCCCGCCGGAGATTTCACTGTACTGGCCGGAGACTGGTATAAGAGAAACCACTATGTAAGAACTAACAAATCTGTGTATCTGTTTCTATTATCTCGGGAGCCTTCTTTATCGTATTATTTTTGCTTCTTAAGGTATTGAGACGTTACTTGGAGAGTGGACATAGCCTTCCCTTCCCTGATGGACTTGTTATTAATGGTCGAGGTTGGAATGGATACACATTCACGGTTGATACGGGTAGGACATACAGGTTCAGGGTATCGAATGTTGGGATCTCCACTTCAATTAACTTCAGGATCCAGAGCCACAAGCTCAAACTCATAGAAGTAGAAGGATCTCATACGCTTCAGAACACATATCATTCTTTCGATATCCATCTCGGGCAGTCGTATTCGTTCTTGGTCACGGCCGATCAGGCGCCGCAGGATTACTATGTCGTTGCCTCTTCGCGCTTTACTCCTCGTGTGCTCACAACCACTGCCATCCTTCACTACAGCAATTCGAGAAAGGGAGTTTCCGGTCCAATTCCTTGGGCTCCCACTTTCCAAATTGCTCCATCACTCATACAGGCGAGATCCATACGGTACATTATTAATTACGTTCTTTTCAGAAGCCATATGATAACCTAAAAACGTGTAGCTGATACGTTTTTTCTTCTACCAGTTGGAACCTGACAGCGAGTGGACCTAGACCTAATCCCCAAGGCTCCTACCACTACGGAATGATCACCCCAAGCCGCACTATCATGCTTGCCAACTCTGCCCCTTATATTAATGGAAAGCAGAGGTATGCTGTCAATGGTGTCTCATATGTTCCACCAGATACCCCGTTAAAACTAGCAGATTACTTCAAGATTCCCGGTGTCTTCAATCTCGGAAGCATCCCTACTTGGCCTCCTTCAGGAAACAATGCCTACTTACGGACTTCTGTCGTGGCAGCCGACTTCCGGGAATATGTTGAAATCGTATTTCAAAACTGGGAGAACTCTGTTCAATCATGGCATATCGATGGCTATTCCTTTTTTGTTGTAGGGTAAAGTATTACAGTATATTATTTATGCACGAGGTTCAATTTTCCATGCATGGCGAAATGTATTTAATCAAGCTGTTGGATGAATCAGGATGGATGGAGGGCAATGGACGCCTGATAGTAGAAGAAGCTACAATTTGAGAGACGCAGTGTCTCGCTGCACTACTCAGGTATGAAATGCGATATATAGATAGTAGGTGTTTCCATCAATATGATGAGCTGTAGAGACCTAAGGTGCATCAGCTGGGAGGCCTGTTTTGTTGATATGCTAGAGTGAATACATTTGCAGGTGTATCCGAGGTCTTGGACCGCCATCTACATGGCTCTGGACAACGTGGGGATGTGGAATATAAGGTCAGAGAACTGGGCCAGACAATATTTAGGGCAGCAGTTTTATCTCAGGGTTTACTCCCCTGCAAATTCATGGAGAGATGAATATCCAATCCCAAAGCATGCTCTTCTATGTGGCCGGACCAGAGGTCGCCGTACAAGGCCTCTTTAAATTGGCTACAAGAAAAGGAACCAAGATGTCATGAAGGGGTGACATGGGGTATGATATGATGAACAAAATCAAGTTATTTAACTGCGGAGCTCAACTTGAGCTATTCAGTCAATTCTTTGTTTGCTTTGAACATTTTCATGTTTCTATGACATTATTATCAGCGTCTAATCTTTATATGCCTAAGAACATCAAAAAGGTTGAATATTCTTTGATTTTCATTTTCTGTTTCCCATTTCTAGGCTATTTGTTCACCTTTTGCCACGAAATTTGTTCCAAGCAGATGTTTAATTGCCTTCTTGAAATGGTAAGAAAAAACAAAAGGCTTGCATGGTAACAGCAGTGTATTCACTGGATGGTACATATCAGTTCTTTGTCGAGAAGCTTTAGAAGAGACTAAATGGTTAGGATGTTAAGTTTTTATCTATAATAAACTTGACAAAGGTAGTGATTATGATTATCCCAAATCACTGCATGCAATCCGCATGCATTGTGTTTAAGTGTTTTGTTGGGCTTACCTTACCTCAGCTTCTGGTCTATTTATTACTGTTTTAAGCTCATACGTGTTTTCATGGGAGAAACGGATTTCTTGCCTTGAATATACATAGTTGTGGCATTGCCACACCTTGCTTTTTGTCTGATTGTGGCATCCGTCCACAACTAGAAAACCAATGAGAAAGCAGGATTTAAATAAAGCCAAGCCCAAAGCAGCTGCTTTTTGTATGATTGAGGCATTTCACGGTTGTTGGATGTGACAACTGACGAAGTCATGGAGCACTTAGCTGGGCTGATAGATGGAGTTAGCTGCAAAATCCAGTAGGATATTTTTCCTAACTCATTTCTACCCTTCGAAAATGGCCAAATACCAATCTTTCAAGATGCAAGAGTCAGTGTCAAAACAACTACTAATTTGTTTCTTCAACCAAGGACTTCCTAAGCCATTCCATACTTAATGTATGGTATTCAGTTCTGGGGATATTCTAATAGGGAAAGACCTCATTAATAACTTTCTTTTTAAAGTTTTTATTTCAAACCATAAGAATCAAGCAGCTAGCAATCATCGAACCATGATTAATATATAAAAGGGTGATGAAACAACCAACAGCTACACTCTCATTTGGTCAAATAGAGATGAAATTTCTTTTCACTTTTCAATTTATTCTGCCATTTAGTTCTATTCAGGGAAAAAAAAGTGGGGTTAGGAGACAGATTTATGTTTTTCTTTTACATTTTCCCAGAAAATATCAAAAACAAAAAGGAGCATCGTCCAATTACTTCATTGGCTAAATAGTATTTCAAGCCGCCGTAACTAGGTAAAATAATGAACACAAAACATGATGGCATCAAATGATAGTAAAAAGGGAAAGCAAGTATTAGGATTTGAACATGGCATGAAGGTTTACACCAAATATTATAATAATCATCATGAATTATTTATAGTAATTTTTTTAAAAGGAAAGAAACAGGTATGAAGATTCTACAAGGAGTTTGCTTCAGATGATGGGAACAAGTGAGTTGGCTAGTCCTTTAAAAAAAGGGGGAGCAAAATAAGATTAAAAAGACAAAGTCATCTCCAAGTGGTCCTTTCTTTATTACGTTTTTAAAGGTTCTTGAGCAGAGAAATCCCATTATTGTTCATCTCCTGCTTCTATCAAAATTTTTTTCCAGGCATAGCAGAGCCGTCGGTAATCATCACCAGGACCAGGTGCGTACTACCATTACTATCTTTCATCAAACCCCTTCTCTTTGTTTTGCTTGTTGCTTTGTATCATTTCATCTATTACTAACAAATGCTCAAGTCCCATAATTTCTACTACATCCTAGATCCTTTTCTTTAGCTCTCAATAGTGAGGGTATATAGCCCCTTAACCTACTTCAGCAGATGCTTGTAGGCATAAGTTTAAGATCCAGTTTATATACTGTTTTAAGTGCTTGCTTTTCCTATCAAAGGATTATCATATTTACACACGAAAAGAAAAAGAAGCTCTCGTAATTATGGTTTCATGGCACTCCAACCAAGGATCTATGCTTCAATCATTCAAGCATAGTTTTGGCTGCGAGGGTTTCTTTTTTTTTTTTATCTTCTTTTATTATGAACAAACATAAAATGTCTACTGCTTCGTTGCATTTAAAACATGGTTATGATCATTGGGATTGGGGTTGGGTTCATTTTATAACCTTGTTTTTGCTGTGAATAAAAGGGTAAGAAGGACCTATGGCGAGTGAGGCACCAAGCTGGGCTGATCAATGGGGTGCTGGAGGAATTGGTGCAATGGAAGATAAGGAGGCTACAGCCAAGAAAGAGCACGACAACAATAAACCCCAAAGAAAAGGTGTGCTGAATAAAGCCAAAACAGCCGCTTTGATGGGAGCCAAGAAATTCAAGCGTGGGATATCCAAGGGCTTGACATGGGTCAAGAATAAATGCCAGAAAAAGAGTTCCTCCAAATGAAAGTAACATAAAAAAATTGTAACTGCCGACGCTTAGATGTATTCTTCATTCATTTTTGAGTGACCTATACTCTTCAATTTATGGCAACTTCAAAGCATAACAAAGTTTCTTGAGCACCTTTCATGCATCTACCAAACGATTCCATACTATCTGAAAATGACTTAACAATCATGGCAGAGTGAAAGAGTCATATCAAACAACTGACTTGTATCCTAACCTTGTAGAACTTTTAAGCATTCATGGATCATAATTAAAACCAGAGTAACTTAACAATTATGAATCGCTGCTAAAGTTGGATTCAGCCATTAAATTTATAGAAAATAAAATTGAAAGTTCAGATAATAATAAAATCGTCATATTGTCAGGAGCCAAGCATTGGGAATAATTGGCACCACTGAGAATTTACACCTTCCACTTTAGCTATTTACATAGATTGATAGCATTATGCTTGAAGTGAAGGGGAACCGAATGTGTTTTCTCCACTGTAAGTCATATAAAGAAAACCATCTTCATCCTTGTTTTCCTCATAAATTGCGGACATCATGGCAGCTGCAAAAACCGAATTAGAAAGAAAAAAAAAAAGGAAATAAGCCTCACAAACAGAAGAAAAAATGGTGCAGCTAATATCATTACTCACCAGTAGGAGGAAGAGTGTTCTTCACAAAGACAAATATAGCTTTCTCAGCACTAAGCTTAATCCTTTTACGGACAACATAAACAAATTGACCCACAGTCAAATCAGCAGGAACAAGATACCTGGAAGACGCAACAAAAGAAGAATATTAAGAAAAAGAAGAGAATAAAAAATAATTAGCCAAGTTCGGCAAATAACAGATTGAATAACAGAGAATTGTTAAGTATAGTTGTTTCCATGTTCAATACAATCAATCTTCTTCACTTTGAAAGCATGGCTACAAAGAACAAGTGTCATTGTAGTTATATTACTATTAAAAGAAATGTGAATTTTGGTAAGGGCCAATGCAACTAACTTCTTTTTATCGATATCCGGAATGTCACTCCTTTCAGCTTTCTCAACAATAACCTGCATATTGCCACCATAAGTAAAGATGAATGTTAAAATAAATAATGCAGGATAACAATGTTCGGAAGAAAAGGAAGATTGTAACTTCAACATTCTTACAGGAACTCTGTCTGGATATTTAGACCTGATGCGAGCAGCTTCATCTTGCCTCTTTTCTGAAAATTGGGATTTTAAAAGAGGATGATGAGTATTAACAAAAATTTTAATAGCTTAGTCAGATTAGTGAACAAATAAAGCAGAGACAACAGCAAACATAATGAGGATGCTGCAACAATATTCAAAAGAAGCGAGACAAAAAGAAAAAAATACCAACACTTGCAATTATATTTCATCACTAGCATGTAATTCAAAAAGAAGCAACAGATCATGGAATACATAAAAAAATATGCAACTGTGTAGCAAACAGACAACTTCAATGTTTAGCTCTTTTCAAGACAGTATCTGCTTAACCAAGAGCATATTATTTTCTCTAAGAAAACAAACCAATTTATAGGAATATCGGTATATTGAAGCAATGTAACATCTTATTAAATTGACAAAGAGATCCCCCTGGTTGAACCAAGGTTTAACAATCAATTAATTCTCAACAGTAAATACACCAGTCATAGATTTAATACAATAATAATAAAAAACAATGAATAACCAAAGAAAATTTTAAAGCGTCAATAATTCAACCGAGCAAAATTTTCAACAAATTCTTATACAAAGAAAAAGGATAAAAAAAAAAAAACTAACCCAATGGATGCTCAAGCTTGAAGGAACTTTTCGCCATTGCAATACTCGGTCCCTGATTTTCCGCTGCGAATTTCAAACATCGAAACATCAGTAGAAGATCAATTCTTTTTCTAAATTAGAGAAAGAGAACAAATAAAAGTAAAAACTTCGTCGAACTATAACATCAGAAAGAATACCCGACAAGAAACAAGGAGGAGGCTTTGAGAAATTAGGGTTTCAACTAAAAACAAAACCCTTAATTGATTGATTGATCGATCGACAGAAAAAGGGTAAATTTCAAGCAAAGAAATTTATAGGTTTAATATAATTTATAAGAGGAAGCGAAGGTATTTTAGGCAACAAGAAACCTTCTAAGCGTCTACTACTTGAATACGAGCCCAACACGAAACCAATATTTATGGGAACATCTAATAGAAATTTTATCGATGATTTAACTTAGGGTTAATTACGAAACACCCCCTAAACTATACCCGCGTTTCCAAAATGATACTTAAATATTTTTTTTCAAATATGGAATTTAGAGGTGAGTATTCGATCAAGTCGAGTCAAAAAATTTTGAGTTAATCAAGTTGAAGAATTTTATTTTAGCAATCAAACTCAATTTGAAATTTTTCCGAATCGAATTGAATCGATTCAATAAATTTCGAGTCTGAGTCGAGTTAACGAATTCTATTACTTATACTTAATGTTGTGTTTATATAGACCGATTATTTAACTAGTAGACAAAGTTAAAGATTACTTAACTACATAAACAATATAATGGTTTGTCTTTTAACTTAATGGATAAACAATTATCAAAACGACATAGTTTTGTCCTTTTTTATTCAGACTTTCGGGTAACTCGAATTGTGTAATTTATATTTGAGTTAAATCAAAAAATTAAATTTAAATCAAAAAATTGATTTTTTTTATTTAAATTTATTCGAATAACTCAAACCATTTAATTCAAAATTTAATTTTTTTAATCGAAATTTTAAATTCGAATATCATTTTGATCACCGTAATGGTACTCAACTTCTGTTACCCAAATTACTCCAAAAGTTAACATTGCTAGGAAAAAAATTAAACCTATCCGAGATTGCCATGTCAACAATATTTGCCATGTCAAGAAGGGGGAGAGAGCGGTGGTGGTGGAAGAGAGTCGAGAGGGGGAGGAAGAGGAAAATTTTGTTTTTTTATTTTTATTTTTTTTAACATTAACATTTAACACTTTTATTTTTTCTTAAAAATTCCATAAAAAAGGGTAAAATCAAATGTTGTTGACGTTGCAATCTCTGATTGGTTAAAATTTTTTTCCTAACGATATTAACTTTTGAGATAAAATGGGTATCGGAAGTTAAATTTGAGCATCACATTTGACCAAAAAAGTTTAAGTACCATTTTGAAAATTCAGGTATAGTTTAGGGTTTGTTTTGAAATTAAGCCTTAATTTAACTAGTATTTTATTTGTTTCACCGATTGAATTGCTCCGGTTCTAGGAATCTCATGCGTGCCCTGCCTTGGTTAGCTTATCAACGATGCCGTTTCGAGACTTTTGCTTGAAGATAGGGCTCGAATTGCATTGGAGGAACAATAAAAAGGTTAAAGTCTGCTTTAAGTCCATATACTCTTTATACTTTAGAATTTAGTCCACTACTTTTCCCTTCAAGAATTTAACACATTTATTTTTCAGATTTAAAATGTAAGTATAATAAAAAATATTAAATTTCTTTTTGATAAATTTAATTTCATTAAACATTATTCTTTTATTATATAACTACCAAATGAATAAATTGTTTATTTCAAAATATAATAGGAACGAATTTAAAAAATAAAATTTAATAGTATAATAATTAGTCCTAAATTTGAAAATCTAAAAATTAAATAGACTAATTTTTTTAAAATAAAAATAGAAAAATTAAATTTTAAATATACAAAAAAATATAGATTTAAAAATATTTTAACCCTAATGAAATAGGTTGCTCTGCTCCAATTTTAGAGGTCATATATGATAATATCTAGAATATAACATGATTATCTAAATATTTTAAAATTAATATATTGGGATATTATTTTGGTACGTGAAATATATTGCGACAATTATTAATCTTTTCATTAATAATAGGTGGTTATATATGCTGCAACGATAATGTTATATCATACCTATGTATTAAATATAAATCTTAGATATTTTTACGAGTTATTTAATTAATAAATTTTAAGGAAAATAATTGATGAAAATGATTAAATGCTAAAAATATTGTCTCATTCTTCTTTATGTTCAGAAAATGAAAAAGTGTGGAACAACTTGAGGGGTTTTGTTGGGAACTTCTTAGCTAGTACAGATGAGAATTAATGAGTGAGGGCAAAATTGAAACATCAACCATATAAAAGATGCAAAAAGTTCTTTATTGAAGTGATGATCTATCTATCTCAATGAATGTTATAATAAATACAAATAATAAGAGTTAGGAAATGGTTGAAAAGTGAAAATACCAACTTTACTTTTCAGCCAGTCTATTATATATATATATATATATATATAAATTTAAGAAATTCTTTTATTATCCTTCTCACTCCATCAATAATTCGTCATTTTCTAATTATTTAATTATATTTCAATAATTTTTTATGTTACTGATACATGATTTTGGTAAATTTTTTATCATGAATATTGAACCTTCAACTTTATACTCAGCTCTCATTCAAGGTTTGGGATCAGAGTTCAAGGTTTAAAGTTGAGGGTTTGAGATTTGTGGTTTGGATTTGAGATTAAAATCAGAATTTAAGATTCGAAATATAAAAAATACCAAAATTACGTATCAATACATAAAAAAAATACCCGAAATACTATTAAATAATTGAAAAAGAAACCATAAATGATATAGTGAAAAAGATCCATAAAATTATAATTTCTCTTGATTGCTTAATTTGGTTATAATTAGATGTTTAAATGTTGGGAAATATATGTGAAATCTTTTGCTACATATTTGATTTATCTTATGTAATTATGACTGTACCACTAAGGGCTTCCTTTGCTTAACAACCATTAAACCCTTTTGCTTAATTTATTTCTCAGCATTAATTACCTACACATAATAAAAGGGCCAAACCACAAAGAAGACAAATGGCTTAATTAGCCAGCCTTGTGGTTAAACCTAACAGGTCTCTTTTGTATATGCAAATTGCAATAGAGACTTCCCAGTTCCATTCGAGAGTAGAAATATACATCGTAGATGTAATTAAGAGAGCATGCCTATAGGAGAGGGTCCAGCAGAAGCACTGGTCCATTAAAAAAACTCCACTCAAGGACCTTGTGGGTCTGCTGCAAATATTTTCTCTACCTGCGGGTGCACGTTGCAAACAATGGGTCAGTGCCACTCAGCGTCAGCGGCATCAACGTCAAGAGGAGATGATCCCGAAGAAGAAGAAGAAGAAGAAGAAGTGCGTTTTGAGGAGGAAGATGAGGAAACTTCCAGCATGAAGAAAAGGTGCTTATCCATGGCTAAGGAACAAAGGTCGAGATTTTACATATTAAGGAGGTGTGTTATTATGTTACTTTGTTGGCAAAAGTACGACAAGCATTGACTTTCCCTCCCTTGTCTTCTCTTCAACAAAAGCTCCCTTTTCATAAATTTTCAAGTATCAATAATGTAAAAGCTCTACTGCACAATTAATCATGGTGTCTCTGCTTCTTTCTTTTCTATAATTTCATAGCTAGTTGTTGATTTAATCATGGTTGCATCATATAAAATGCTTACCTTTTCCTTAACTAGAATGCTGCTATGAAAGCCAATAAACCTGGTAAAAACTGGGGAAATTTGAAAAGATAGTAAAGATAGGACCCAGGGTTCTTTTGTAATTCTAGTGGGGAGGACAAGTGAGGAGAGATAGATGCGACTATGGTGCAGTGATATATACAACATTTGCAGAGTTTTCACGTGAAAACAGCTAAAAGAAAAAAAAAAAAGTGGGGTTGTTTTTCTTTATATTTTTTGATCTAAAAGGTGAGGGAAAGATGCAGACATCAATTCACATGAAGAGAGGGACAGATCATTGAGGGGATGGTAAATAGATACAGGTTTCCTTTTGGTACGCCTGGGATCCATAACAAGCTTGTCGTTTTGGCTTGCTATCTTGTACTATTGCAGTTGCCTATCTTTTCTATGGTTAAGAATTTCCTTTTGAAATGTTTAGCTAATTTCCTACCTATGATTTCTCAATTTCAGGAAAAAGAGAGTGCAATAATTCCACTAATTTGATCATTTCATAATTCAAAACTTTAAACGCTCTACCATCGAACAAATCGCGATTTATTAGCAAAATAATTGCTACATTTGTACACAGAGTTGGAAAATAATAGTTATTGCAATGTTGCCTGATTATTTAGAATTACTTCACTTACAAATACATCTTGTAATAGCATTAATCATTCCTGGTATTTTGTGCCTTACCCATTTTTTGAAGCAAGCTATTGTACTACTTGTTGACCATTCTTGACTGTGGAACAGATATTAGAGTTATCCACAAATTTTACGTTTAAGACTACCTGACATGACATATAATATTGTGATTTGTCTTTACGATCGATAGACATGAACGTGAAAACTGTACATAATGCATCTGAATCGAAGTTGTCCTGAAGATATATATAAATATGCATTAATTTTGATTTTCACCGAGTAGTAAGCAGCAATATGCTGCCTACAAAGATTACATGTCAAAAAACTTTTAATCCAGCCCTCCACCGTGAGGTTAGGCAGTTCTATCATCATTTCTTTAGTATGGTATACTACTACACATTCGTATACACCTATGGATGCAATATAAATGTGGGGAAAGGGGGAAGAAGTATAAAAAAGAGTTTAAAAAAGCATCTCTATGCTGGATTTCTCGTGCGTATTTTTCCTCTGGAAGAAGTTCTTATCGTTTGCACAAAGTTTGCGCTCCATAAAGCATTCTTGTCTTCACCACAACGTTCATGGACCTCTATAATCCTCTCCACAGATCTGCAAATCCCACTGCACCTCCAATCAAATGAAGCAGCACAGATATTACCAGCTTGAGCTTTCCATTCGCAATCTGCAAGAAAACTATTAAAAGTCAATGCTCCAGTGCTACTTGAACAAGATAACACAGATTAAATGAAAGTTACCTGGCGGAGTACCACAGCAGAGACTCCTATCATCCACATGCTCCACATCCAAACCGATAAACCAAGCTCCCAAAGAAACATCTTCATTAGCATATTTATGCAGTACATTCCTGAGACACAGCATAATTATTATCACTGGAGGCACTAACAAATATATGAAATTAGAGCTTCGATTTGAACACATGCAACATACAACTAGAACTAAAACTTCGTTGTTCTAGTTGCTAGTTAGTAACTGGCCAGACCAGCTTCCTGTTAGTTGAAATGCAGACATCAACTCATCAATGACAAACAGGCTTGAAATCAAAACAACGGGAAAAAAAGCATGTAGGAACTCACCGATTTATGAATATGTAATTAGCCAAATCTTTCGATATAGCATACAGTTGTCCAGTAGCATGTCGAAAATATTTGTTGCCAACCTCACCAAATTTCCAGTACTCAGGTTCATGGTATTTCACTCCCCTATTAATTAAAGATCATATAAAACACAATCGGATATTTCAGATATTTATGTCATCTAAACATATAAACTAATCTGGAAAGCACAAAAACTCTGCTTACTTTCGAGCAAGAACAGGACCCGACTTCATGCAGCCGATATAAACTCGAGGTTTCTTACTATGCCTAGCTAAAGTCACGCCAAGTGTTGCTGAAAGCATACCAACTCAATAAGAAAAGGTGTATACATATTTGCAACCCTTTTTCCTTTTATTAACAACTATGATTGTGATCATATTTATAAAGGAATTAGAGTACATACGAAGATTTGTAAACATGCAAAATGAAAGAATAAAATTTTGTTTTACCTAGATTCACATGAATATCATCATCAACTTTGACATAAAATTCTGCATCCCACAAGGAAACAGCAGTGGCAAAATAAGTTTTTGTCTTGGCTGACAACTCCAGGTAGCCCTCAACATGTTGCTGCTTTCATTACGGACAAATAGAAGTAAAGGTCTTTTAGATATTTTATATGATCTATTTACACCTACAAAAACATTAGACTACTCTATAGAAGAAGTACCAATCTCAAAAAGTCTCCATGCACCTTTTCTTCAGCTTCAATGGCTTTATCAAGAATGCCACCTGACGTTGAACTGGAGAAAAGGCCAACCAATTAATTCAGTTTTCTACTCCATCATTTACATCATATAGTTTACTAATTACCTGTGACCTATAACAAATCGTATGATGATGCCCTGTTCTTCCTCTAATTTTTTTCGCTTCTCAGCTGGGACATTTATATAGCAAGAAAGCATTGATCATACACCAAGAGGAGGATCATAAAGGAATAAAAATTAATGAAAACAGTAATGGACCTTGAGGCATCCAAGTCGCACGTACTGAATCTCTCCGCTTACGACTACTAAAAGCCGTATTGATTCCTATAACCATAAGATATTGTCTTTTTAAAGTCGATTCAATTTTCTTCATGCCTTCAGATATCATAGGGTCTTTCTTAATTGTCTCACGTTCAGCCCTAGAAGCCATCAATTTTATCTCCAAATCTGAAATGGCTTTATCCATAGTCCTGTATACCATATACAGCAAATAAGCTACAAATTTAAGGACATGATAGGGTACAATAGCTCAAATCCAGATGTAAAAAAGATTAGTCTGGTTTACAGAATAGAATGTTGGGACCCTGAAATGTCTCCAGAGCTATTGCCTTCATTCTTCAAAACCTTTTTAAGTTCAAGAAAAGAAAAATTATTTCAAACAATTGTCAGCATGATGAAAAATCTAGATAGAAGAGACAAGTTAAAGGATATCATAAGCTGTTAGAGTAAATGCCACTACTCTGCTAAAACATAGAGGCCAAATCCATGTTTCTCTCATTACAACAAGTAGGCTCTTCGTAGCTCAAGCATATAGATAAGATAACTAAGACTGAACATATGTGGGACAAAAAGCACTCACAATGTTTCGATCATAATCCACAAATTGTTTACCCCCAGTTCTGGATGTCCACGGAATGCCCTTAGCATCAGGCACCATCCACGTCCTGATTCAAGTGTTTCACAATTAAAATAATTTGGATATACTATAAGCAAGCCATGGCAAAATCAAATAGCAAAAGAATAGTATCTTAAGTGTTTGAAAGAGAAGCTTAGCAGACTCAACAAGTAAGCAATTCTCATAGTACCAAAACAACATGACACAGAGAACCTAGTTGGTTATCCTTTAAATTCTACGGAAAGAATCTAGTAGGTTGTGGTTAAGAAAATATAGTGCATTGAAATCAGCCCAAATGAGTTCTACCCTAAACCAAATCAAGAACATCAGAGAGAAACATGTGTACAGTTTTAACTTTTAACCCACTAAAGCCAAGATTCCCGGAACTGGTACAATCCAAATAATTTGCTAACAATAGCTTGCTCCACAATGATTAGTAAACCATTCAACAATGTCCAAAACTGAAATCTTTTTCATTTGGATAATTTAACATTCACATAAAATGATTTATCACAATTTTCAAGCATGCCGTGGAAGTACTTGTGAAAACTTCTTTCACGAGATCTATAAAATTCACTAAAATGCATCATTTAATCAGCAAAGAAAGAAGAAATGCAAATTGAGAGTTAGAAACATAATCCAAGATACCTATTGCTGAAGAACATTCCAGCACAGAAGCTAGCGAAACAAAGCAAGAAAGCCAAGTTCTTTGGTAAAACATGCTTTGAAGCATTCTCCCCTCTACTCTTAACAAACATTTTGTTCTTTAAAAAGTCAATATCTTTCTCCCACTAAAGAATGTAAATTTATATACAACGATGGAAATTCGGAAGAGAACAAAGAAAACCCAGAAACAGATTTGGAAAGGACAAGACATCAACAGTTTAAACCTGTTTTTATTTTATTTTATATGAAACTCTCTCTCCCTCAAGCAAGAGAGAGAGAGAGAGAGTACAGTGGATAAACGTGGACACACTAAATTGCCCTATTAATACTACGAAAATGCAAAACCGTCCAGTTTAAGTGTTTAAACTTTAAACGAACAGTCATTCCCATAAATACCTCTAATGTTTTCTACTCTCTTTTTTTCCCTTGTTCTTTTATTAACAGTCGGTTTCTTTTCACTTTGAGCTGTTAGCTAACAGCATTTTCATGGTTTTTACTATTATCGAAACGTTAATTCGTCGGATCTTGATCCGTATTTTGTCTTTAAATATAGGTAGTATAGACAAAACCAATATGAAGTTGCGCAATATGAGTTTGACTACACATGATACAAACTCTATGTACGCGTATCCACTTTGAGTATACACATGTTAACTTTAAGGTAAGATACCATATCATATAAATATTTAGAATTAACTCATCTAACGAGACATGTAGCAAAATTCCTAACATGATTTTGTAAGTTTTTTTTCATCTCTGTATTACATTAGAGTTCACAGTGAAAAAATAATACATTTTTAAGTTGATACTCATGCTTTACAAAAAATTAATAATAATATTTAATTAAATAACATTGTTAAATTATTAAATTAAAAACCATCAAATTTATATGCAATAAAATGACAAAAATAAAAAAAAATATCATGAACAAATATTTGCATTAGGGCCAAGGACCACAGTAACCAAGCAACTGAATTGGGACTAATTTGTCGGTTTTTGAAAAAATTAATTTGCACTAAATTGCCTGCCAGCCCCACGCTCCGACACTGTTCCTGTTACTTCTCAAACACCAAGTTAATCAAAACTGAACTTTATTTGTTTATCCACGTAGATGTTGTAAGTGGATGTGTTAGCCAAAGCTTTAGATGTTGGTCTTCAATGGATGTTTCCTTGAAGTTGACATCGTTACAAGGAGGGGAAGAATAACTCAACCTCACAGGTGGAACCCAACGATTTACCAATGTCACCGCTATTGATGCTGCCATCAACTCGATAGAGCTGGTGAATCAATGGAACATGCATCCACAGGTGGAGACCTCCAAATTCAGGGGTTTGAGTGCTTTGTTATTTATTTTTCGCAAAACTTTAAAATACTTTTATATGATGTGTTATTTTTAATAATTCGTAACATATTACACCTTTGTAACTGGTCAAAACTTTCATTCTGACAAAGATGCTTTGTTTTGATGAATTAACAACAGCAAAGGATTTGGGCAACACAACACAACACATGCTCATCCTTCGTAAGCTTTAATTGTAAATAATGATACCATAAATGCGACAACATAGGAAATTCTCTAGAAGATAGATATCAAATTGTAATTTTTAATAATTTATATGTTTATAATTTTAAAAAACTAAATTAATTTTAGGAGGTTTAATGTATAATTTTATTTTTATTAATTTAAAAAATTTAAATTTAAAAAAAAAATATAAATCGATAAATTTTTATTCTAGGGTGAGGAGATCTTTGTTCGCGTCTAATTATGCTGCTAAATCTAAACAATGTTGGAAGATATAAGGGACGAAGTCAGAAAATATTTTTTAGGGGGATCGAAGTTAAATTGTAATTTTTAAGATAATAAAAGTACAATTTTTAAATGATTAAATTAAAATTTTATCATTTTTAAGGGGATCAAAATATAATTTTACCTTTATTAATTTAAAATTTTAAAAAAATTTAAGAATTTAAATGGAAATTTTTTCGTTTTGGTTATATAATCTGTTTTTAGCAAGTATCCTGCATAAATATATTTAATTTTTTCATATAAATCTAAAACATGATTATCTCATATTTCAGAATGCATAAAAATTTCCATATAATTTCCTTTTTCCCTAAAAATGCAAACATTTTGAAGTAGTGGGGAGAGCTGCTTATGATTTATGACACCTGTTAGAAAGTGGAGAGTGGTCCCTCAAACAAATGTAGATAAAATACTTTATTATTTTAGTTTATTTATAAGGAATCGAATGTTGAAATCAATGTTTCATTTGAAAAAAAAGGTTACTTATATAGTAAATATTAAGATAATTATGTCATATTAATTTATTATTAACTAAAGGTGGTGATGATAGTGGTGGGAGAATAGTTTTGAGGGGAAATATTCTTTGGATTGGGTGTCGGCAAAATGGTAGAACATAGAACCAAAAACCAAGGCGCGGAGATGCATTGCAATTGCAAGTCTGTTCTACAGGTAGATTGGGAAGCTATACTTGTAGTATACGAATGTGATGAAGATTCAAGAATCTGTCCAATCAGGAGCAGCTAGTCTAGTCCTAGACGATTCTCATCTACAGCCTTTTTCGTAGAGTGGGTGGCCCATTACTCCGATGGAATGGAACTATGCAATGCAATGGAATCCATCTGTTTCATAAACGTAAAGCCTCGGGTTTTCTTTCGATCTTGTGCATAGAAACATAGGTATGGTATTATAAAAATTGCCCTGTTTGTAGTTTTAGCTGTAATTTATTAGGCAGTGCTAAATACATGGTCAGAGTAAAATATTGAACATATATATAAAAAAAAAAAAAAAAAAAAGCAGAGAAAGGAAAGTACAGGGGTCGGTGGGTAATAAAGAAAATAAAGAAAGAGGTCAAATTTGGACAGAATAATGAGACTGAGATGCCTGTCTTGTGTTTTAACCAACATAAACTATTCCTAAATTGCCAAATGACAGAGAACAGAGCAAGATATAAAAAGATATTAAATTTGAACTATGCTTTAACTAATTCTCTCTTTACTGCTAAAAGTTGAGTCCAACTGTATCCAGAACATAAACCCCTTTCCACTACCAGACAAAAAATCTCGGAGGCTTGCCACCTTTTGTTGTCGTGCCTTTTTCCTTTTTTTTTCTCCCACTATTTTTTAATATCATACTAAAAAGGCAGCTCCGACTTTGATTTAAAACCCATGTTTTCGAGTTCCAAGTTCATTACATGGCTACACCATAATAATAGGATCAAAAGTTGATAAAAAGCAAAAAAGGTCACATGGGACCCAAAAAAAGATGGAAAGTTGGAGAAGAAGAACATCATGATGGTGGTAATGGATTGGTGTGGAACTGTTGATGAATTGTGTGACATTAACAGTACTGGGACTACTCGAGGAAACCTGTTTTTGTCAAAACTGCATTCCTTACTTTGCTTAGATCTCTGCCTTTAAGCGTCCTTCCAATCCCTTCACACACTGAGAATGAAGAAATTTGACTTCTTGCAAGCTTCTTAGCTAGCCATTCATGGGGAGGGACCATATCATGATCATCATCGTGATCCTCCCCACAACCATCATCTCCATTATGGACCCATGTCTCATTCCTTGATGAATCCATGCTTCCATGCCTGCCATATATCTTGGACCAGTCAGGGATGTTGAGTGGAGCCGATGATTGCTGAGCCATCTTGGTTTCATGCTTTGCTGATGATGAGTACTGGGTTACACTTGGAACCATCCTTGGTGCGCTTGGAAGGCGCCATGCAGTGGAAGAGTATTCACCAGGTTTCCTTGGTGCAGGACCTAAATCTTCCTTCTCCTCCTCGTAACACCACATTTCTTCTTCATCGAAATCTTCATCTCTCGTTGACCTGATGCTGCAACCATCAGTGGTCTTCCTCATGGTACCATAACAGTCTGCCATGACTTTCTGTTTATACCATAAACAAAGAGAAAAAGATACGATGTATGAGTGTTGAAAGTGAGATTTAAATACAAAGGGGGGGGGGGGAATGTTTACATTTTCTTAAAACATTTATTTATTCATTTCATGAAGTTTAGCAAGTAGATAGATAAACACGAGGTTATTTCTTGGGAATAAAAAAGAAAGTAAGAGAATAATATCAGGAATCTAGCTTGCCTTTGTTTCAATACCCTCCAAAAAGAAGCAGAGCTTTTCAAAGATACATCACACAAATGAAATGGGTTAACTTTGCTTAGCCCCAAAAACCAACCAGGAGGAGAACAGAAGAGAAGCTGTGGAAAACACCCTTTTTTTATCCCCACTCTGCGTGAATACTTCCAAACAAGATCACAGATTTCAAGACCCTCAAAATAGTACCCTGCAAACAACAGAGGAAGAAAAGGACAAGCTACAGATAGATGTAAATGAGATCATTTCATTTCCCATTTTCTCCGACTCTTATGCCTCATGGTCTATCCAATCCCATATTTTACTTGTACCGAATCAAATTCGACAGTTTAGAAACCAATTATTATACGAGGCAAAAAACAAATAGTTCGCTACTACTATTGTATAAACTTACCACCAATTCCCAATGGTTTCTGCAAAGATGGATTTGGCATTGGCAGTTGGCACCCACAGAAAAGAAGGTAGAAGATGGAGGGTATTCATTATTGAGGCATTGAATAAAGAATCCAGGAAGCAAAGCTTATCAGAGCATATTTACCCACTATAGAAAAATTATCAGTTTTGGGGGTGAAGGGATTTCTTCATATGGGGTTTTTATTGTTTTTATATAAACCGAGTGTGGATTATATGCAATATATGTATATATTTGGAAAATCACTGAAAAGACTGGCCTGTGATCGGGAAGGGTGGAAGAGAAGGTTTTGACTGACCAACTTCACTGATTTCCGTAACCTTATCCTCAACTCACAGCAGCATCTCAGCTGATTCGACTTTAGCACGGACTTAAAAAAAAAAGAGGGGGGGGGGGGGGGGGAAGGATAATACTAATAAAAGTTACGTAAAGTGTGTAGGTTATGGAAATTTGAGGAAAAAACTTTGGTTTCTAGGAGAGGGTGCTTAAAGGAGTAAAAGCATCTGGTTGGACGATAGTTGCATTGATATACGTGGCGACTTTGTTTTTGTTGATGATCATAAATTTAACTGTGACTCAACTTTTTTCTATCTCATTAAATAAAGTATGGCTACTTTCATTCTTCAATGCTTCCTGGGTTTTGGGGAATTGAACAGCGAATGGATATGGTGGTGAGTGAAGAAGGGATCTTCTTAATCTTAAATCAGGAGCTATAATGTTGGACAATGACCAAAGAGAAAATGGTTCATGTCTTTCGAAAAGTAGGAGAAAAAGCGATAGAGTATGCTGCGACTGTGGTTTTATAAAATTGAAGGAAGAAAAAATTGTTCACTCATGTTGTTGTTAATCATCACCACAAATTTGCACATTATAAATAATTACTTTTAAACCATATTTATGTTTTCATACCATTTTCTTTTCATGTTATTTTATCATTTCATAGAGATGAAGTAACAGCAGTCAAAAAGAATTTGTAGCTCTCGAGAATGATACACATTTGGTTCTCTTTTTCTTTTCCCCCTTATTTTGAGAGCCTATTGCTTTATGATACACAAAAATGGAGGAACGATTTTAAGTGCTAAAACTATGGCAGTAAAAGGTATAAGTAAACAATGTACAAACTATGGGAGATGGTAACAATTTGCATCTTTGCTTAATCGGCTTTTAGTATTTCTTTGCCGCATGGTACAGCTCCATGTAATCGAGCGCAGGCCGATTCCAAGACCAGTCTTGCTCCATCACCCTCTTGCACAATGAGTTAAACCAGTCCCGACCATCGTACCAAGCAGAGATAGCCCTAGATTATTAACAATTCAGAAGATTGAATCAATCATATACGTTCGGAACATAGAACCAAGTTTTGTGGATTAGGGGAACTCTGGAAACTAATTGATAATGAAGGAATGGATGAACAGATGCACTAACAAAGGTGCTGAGAAATTATCTCACCTATTGAGGGCATAATCGACTCCAGCACCATCAGCTCCATCGAAGTTAAATCCATTGGGTTCAAGACCTTCTGCTTCAGCTCTAGCTTTATCATGGTCAACATCGAATACAGTATCATAAAGTCCTTGAAACAACAAGTAATGGAGACACTATGTCAATACAGTTAAGATGATCTAACTTGTAAGAATGGAGGCTAAGCAAGATTCTTCAGTTCTCCATCCAAGAAAAACAAAAAATTCAATGAAATCAGATGCAATTTGCAGAACATAAGAGAAATCTAGATGTATGCAATTCATGGTTGCACACTTCCATATCCTCGGTAACAGACCATCCACATATCTACACATCTCCGTAATTAAAGACGTAGAAGAATATTGTTTAGAGTTATCAAAATTACAGATTTAAGGAGAGTACGCACCTCCTGTTTTACGAACAACAGGTATGGAGCCATATCTCATTGCTGTCAGTTGCGTCAGTCCACAAGGCTCAAAAATTGATGGAACTAGAATGAAATCAGCACCAGCATATATCTGTAAAAATAGACAAATAAAAGAACATAGATTAAAACTGCTAGGACCATATTGCAAAGGCAAAATATAAGTATGCTCCTTAGAGAATAATCATAAACGAAAAAAACTTTGAGAGTGCAAACCAAGTGAGAAAGAGGTTCATCATAGGTCAAACAAAGGCGAGCCTGATCCGAATGAGATGAATGCAGCTGATTGGCCAAATTAACGAAATCATTTTGGATGCGAGGATCGGGAGCTGAGCCAAGCAATACAACCTGGCACCAAGAATATCATCATCATGCACTTATTAAGATGAATTAAGCAGAAATACACAACCAAGGAAGCCCACAATACGCACTAAACTTCTCAACTGTATTACACGAGCACATTCGTATTAAGAATGCAAGAAAAGGAATGGTCAAGTGAAAGCTCTAGGGATATCAGATCAATGTCACTACTGAGAAGTCCAGATGATACAGATCAAATAATGTCTAATCCTATATGAATTCATACAGAGGATGGTGAAAAGGGGGGAGGGAACCTGTCCGTTGCGTTTTAAGGTGTTCCAAATTGCATGCTTGATAAGATGGATTCCTTTCTGGTGAGTTAAGCGAGTAATAATTCCAACCAAAGGATGGTCAGAGTTCTTCAAACCAAGCCTTTGCTGCAAGGCTTCCTTGGCAGCTCGTTTGCCTTCAACAACATTTTCTGAAGTGTAAGGTACCTGGAACAACAAGCATCACACATTAAGAACAATAATAATAGCAAAAAAGGGACAAAAGCATCAAAAGAATACCCTAGAGGCCAATTGACACTCTTTTTCCTTGAAGAGCATTAATCACTAAATCTGATTTAGAATATCGTATCAACAAAATTTATCAAGTCTCGTCAAATCATCAAGGCAACAGATCATCACTTTCCAAAAATACAACTTCAAATGAAAAAAAGAAAGGCCGAGATTTCCAAAAGGAAAAAGAAGTAAGAGGAAGGTCTTGTGGTTCTTGCCTATTCAAATATGAATCGAATAAAACAAAAAGCCAACAGATACATAACAGTTCCTTCTTTTACTCATTTAAGGGCTGGGGAGAAGCTCATAGATACAGGATTTAGTAAATAAAGGTATATCTACTTACTGGAATGAACTTATCATTGTACGGATCCCAAATATCTAAGTCAATTCCATTTAATATTCCATGGAACTTGTGAAGATGAGGAGCTACTGCAGGATTTCCAGAAACCTCCTTTGAGTAGGTGTGGGATACCTGCATAAGATGAATAAGAAGCAACTAAGACATCATCATAGGAACTATGAAAGATAAAAGACCACCAAATATCTTGTCTTATATACCGTAGCATGAAGTTAGGATGATGTAAAATAGAAAAATAAAATTTGAATAGTTTGGAAACATCAGAAAAAGGGTTACTACAGACGTATCACTTGCTTATATTCTGTACCTAGTGAATTATACTCGATCACGTTTACAAAAAGGGAATTCAAATTCAAAGAGCAAAGTAAACACAATGAAACTTCTTTTTTTTTTTTTTTAAAATGATTAAATTTCTGAACCACTGAGCAGTTAGTTATATCTTTTCAAAAGAAAAAGAAGACAGCTAATGCCTACTGGTATGGTGGTGCTCCAACCCAAGGAAATGGTCCGAAATTGACCACATTATACAATTTAAAACATTTACTTTATATATCTTTAACTTAAAACATCATATGAAGGGCAAGTAGATAACTAAAGTAACCAAAATATAATATCCATGAGCAATTGATCATAAATACACTATATGTAGGAAAAGATCTATACATGTATAGAGCTACTGTATTAAGTAGGCAACATTAGCTATAAGGAAATTTGGATACATACAGTTGTAGCCTTGTCTGCATATTCCATAGCCTTTCCGATGAAATGTGCTCCAAATTCAAGGTTATGTATGGTGAAGACAACCCGAGTTTTGCTAAGACCATAATGCATGTAATGGTCCTTAAATAGCCATGCAACTGGGGCACTAGACCAGTCATGGCAATGGATGATATCCTGCCAAAGGTTAAGCAAAACTAAAAATGGTTATCTTAGGATTTGTCCACGCTTCAAGAAAAGATAATCATTAAAGAGAGTGGTGTACCCATAATACTCTTCTATGAATGAATTGTAGGGCCTATAGAGCTTTACAGCAAAACATATGGGTTTTGATAATTGCTAAAAGGTACTGCCATGCATGTAGGTGGTTTACTTGATAAACTGCCAAGTACGTGCATTTAACTATTTAAGCAGAGAGCCATCAAAATCTTGGCCTAGTGGCAAGAAACTTGTGTGGCACTACAGCTTGGGTTAAACCTGAGCATCCCCACCCCTTCCTAAATTGTCAAATGTACAAAAAAAAAAAAATATTTAAACAGAACTATAACTTGAATCTAAACTTACAGGCTGAAGTCCACCTTGGTGTAGAAATTCTAGAGCAGCATGACAAAAGAAGCCAAACCTCTCTGCATCATTTCTGCAACCATAGACACAACCTGTCCAAACAAATCTGCAGGCAACGAGAACACCAAAGCATTCTCATTATTGTAATTTGTTTATTAAAATGAAGCATTTTAATTCCCAAATGTGCATAGAGATTATCAAAATTACCCATTTTGTGGCTCCAGAAAATAAACTGAAAGGCCTTCCACTTTACCAAACCAAACTTTAATTTCAGTGCCACCCCAAGAATAGCTTTTTTGGTAATGTAGGTCCTTCACCTGTATCATAAAACATCCATTGAAAGATCTGAAATTATTAAAAGACAAAGTTTGATAAAAATGAAAAGTGATGAATGATTTTATTTTTCTTTTTTTGATAATTAAGGTACGAATAACAGTGAGAAGCAGTCTATATGCACAAATTTTTTCATCATGAATGCCCAAATAAGGACAAGGGTACATAAAGGGAGGATGGCAGGTAAGCCATGTTTAGAACTTTTGTTTTCAAGAAAATCCAATAGGAAAGGTGCATGCCACAAATATCTTATTAAAGAAAAAAATGAATGTCAGCCAGCTGATGCGCAATTGCTAACACAACATGCAACAAGCAAAATGCCAAGTAAGCAAGAATTAAAACCACAAATGTCCATAAATTGAGGGGGGGGGGGGAAATCTTGCTAAAGCAACAGAAATGAAGCTTACATGGCTAAGGTTCAAGCAGTCATACTTTGGAAGAATGATGTTCACATTGTGGTTTAAATCTTGAACAGCACGAGAGAGACTCGTAACAACATCGCCAAGGCCTCCAACCTACAATGTTATAAAAGGAAGCAACTGAGACTTTTACTATAGATATGACCATAAAATGAAGATTAATACTCCAACAAAGTCACTTATTGAAAAACTTTATGAAATTCAGTTATATGACTTATAACAGGTCAATAGCCCAGATATCTGCAGCGTCCCGTTTGCATAAGAGGTGAAGCATCCTCTCCCCCTAATTGTCTCATTTCCAGAACACTTTTCACTTGGGCATGTCATCATAAAGAATTTTCAATTATGAGAAAGAATTTGAATGGACTTGTAAGCCAAAAGAAAATCTAAAAAAACCTTGATAAATCAGTGCATTGAAAAAGTTTCTAAGAGTGTCAACATCCTTAATGTCCAAAATTTACCTTTGCAATTGGGGCCATCTCAACAGCAATATGAACAATGTGCATAGGTGGCTCTTTCACAATTCCTCCAAAAACAGGTATATGGTAATCCATACCACCTTTGTTGTCAAACATTCCACCATCTTCCCTCTCAGAAAATACAAAGTCCATCATATATGCATCCAATGGAACCTTGACTGAAAAAACACATAAAGTAAGTCTTAACTTCAAAAAATAGAAACCCCCAAAGTGCAGGCAAATCAAGAATGTAACAGTAATACAAATACTTAGTACAGTAAAAGCAAAAAATAAAAAAGAATGCCTTATGTCACCAAAAGGGACATGACAAAGTCATATATGCCTAAAACTTGGGTATACGTTGAATTTAAAATAAGTTCTTAGTTATGTGATATCTGGATATGTAATTTGCATTTATATTCTTGGACTGGCTGAAAGTGCCTTCTTTTTTTACGGACGAAGTGTCATGACTAGAAGTCATTCACAAGCCATTAACTTCACTTGTGACAAAAACAAGGTGCAGTGTGAAGATAAAGAAAAACTTTAGTCTCCAGGTTAAATAGAGAAAGCCATAACTGAAAGTTAACTGAAATTACCAGTAGCTTTTACATGCGAACCATTATCTGCAGGCAACATTCTCTGAGGTGGTAATGGACCCATACGGTGAGTCCAACGGTTAAATGAACATCTGAACCATATTTCATTTTTTCCATTAAGAACTGTGTTAGCAGGATTGTAAAAAACTGTAACAGTGCTTCCTGCATGAACATCAAGAGGCTCGGTATAAACTATATGTTTTTGGGAAAGCAGAAATCTCTTCAATGTTTTTTCCTTCATTTCAGCCTTCATACGTGCTGTTTTTTCAACCTATGACAAGAGAAGAAAAGAAAATTAAACCAGTAAATACAACCAAGATAAATGAATAAATAAACCTTTTATCTTTTATTTATAATTGAAGTCTAGAACACAACAAAACTAATATCAGCCAATGAACATGCAGAAAATGCATTTCCAGCAGCAATCCTTGCATTCTGAGAATGGTTCAAAATTAGCATTCAAGTCATAAGAGAAACAAAGAAAGCATAAAAAAGAAGTCAGCAGTAAACAACCCAAGCAATCAGATCTCTGTCTCTGTCATCATAGTCAGTGAACAAAAACCTCAATCTTTCACTACAATGTTTTTAAATTTGACGAACCTAACCTTTCTGCAACTTGCCGTGAAAATTACATCTTTAATAGAATGATATTTGAATCTTCACTGTGCTCTACACTGCTGAAGTTAACTGTAATTATTCAGAATATCATTTCATGGAAACTAACCTTGGCACGTATGGCCTCCTCTCTTATTTTCCTCTCTGCTTGAAGGTTCCTAAATATCTGGTGTTCTTCCTCAACCCAAAACATCTCTTCAGGAATGCTTTTCGGGACAATAGCATGGAAGTCTTGATAATTGTTGTTATCATACATACTGGCAACCTTAGGTGGTCCACCAGCAAATACCCAGTCTAACACAAAGGCACGATCAGGTACAACAACTGCAAAAAAAAAACCACATCTTGATCATAAGATAAACACCACAGAAACGACCCTCTAATTTTAAAGTATGATCGCAATATACTATATGCAGCAAATCTAATCAGTAACCGACAAAACAAATACATTTCAAAAGGAATAAAATGGTTCTCTAGCCAACCAAATCAAAGATATTAAAGAAACCCAAAATAGAAGAGCCAATATTATCTGATTTAATGCGAACAAAAACTCCCATGCAATAAAGAGCATGCTCATGGACATAACAATCACTTTATTCATAAAAGCAAAGATAAACATTTATTTACAAGTACTGGGAAAAGTGTCTAGAATAAATAATACAGCGAATGTAGAGATCAAAATTTTGGCAGATTCAAAATTTTGGACTCATTGGATATCACCTTTAATATCACAAAAAGTAACAACTACAAATTGAACAAAAAATAAATTGTGAAACATACCTTCTGCATACCACCAATCCCCACCCTCTCTCCCTGACCTGAGAAACTTTTCAACAATTGTTAATCCATTGCACCAATTATTATGTCCTCCATGAATCCAAAGCTCATTGGCATGAGAAAGAGGGCCTGAAGTTTTGTCATAATATAACTTGACCTTGTCTGCCCCTTTGAATTCATTAGGTTCTATGAACCAAACGTTATCAACTGATCTGGGAGCCTGTTTCATCAATTGTTCCAATATTTCTCGCCTCTTTCCAGTCTCCACCTTTGCTTGTGCCCTATCTGCTTCGCTTGCTGCCTTCTCTGCTTCTATTCTTCTTTGCTCTTCTTCTTGCCTTTCCTTTTCTGCCTGCTCTTTTGCAAGTTTCTCTAGTTCCCTTCTTTTCTCTTCAAGCAAGAAATCTTCAAATGCAAACACATCCATTCCACTCTCCACAATTATGCAAAAATCTTGTTTGTCGTTATTGTCGTATATATTCTGCCCATTAAAGAACACAAAATCCATCTTGTAAGCTTCCTTTGGAACATGAATCTGGCAAGACCACCAATCCCCTTTGAAACAAGTCTTCTTCAATCTCATAGTGAATGATCTCCATCGCCAATCATTGAAGGCTCCCATGATTAGAATATCTTGCTCATCATTTAAAGTGGAGAAACTCCTATTAAAGAACACTTCTATGTCTTCATCTGGTTTTACTGTCTGAGGATAAACAAAAATTTTGTTCCCCTTCAAGAAGTTTTCCTCAGCAAGTTTCTCAATTTCCTGTTTACGCAATTTTTCTTCCATCTCCAACTTCAATTTTGCTGAAGCATCTTCAATTGTTTTCTCATCCTTTCCGGTAACAGTTCCATCAGTTTCTGCACCAGCCAAATGCTTTTCTCCATTAATAGTGTCATCAGCGAAATGCTTTCCTTCAGAGGTTGTGGCATCTCTTGATGCACTCACAGTATCGTTTTCCAAAATTATTTCTTTCTTCTGTAACCCCAGAACATCTTCAACAACATTCCTTGCACTTCCATTTTCTGCATTCAGGTAGCTTTTGGCCTTTGATGGTACATCCTCTTTTAACCCTTCCTTTTCACTTTCATTTACCTTATTCTGTTGATAAAGTGCAATGGTTAATTCTTCATCAACAGCAACTGTTGATTCCATTTCTATCTGTTTAGACTCTTCAGACTCGATCGATGTCGGAATGTTTGAATCCTCATTCTCATCATTATCCTTTAGATCCCTCTTCTGGTTGCCTGTTCCTAATTTTGTTTTCCGGCCAAAACCCTTTGAACTTTTAGAGCTTCGGGTAGACAATCTTCTTTGTCTTCTCTTTGAAAAATCTATAGAAAGCACAATATCTCAGGAAAATAAAAATTCAAAGATGGATTACCAAAAATGTTAATTTAAAACCATAACACCACTTAGCAACAACTAACCAGCTGCACCAGCCGTAACTCTAAGCGAAACTCTGCTGGGAAGACACTCACAACGCCATGGAGTAAACTGAAAACAATAACCAAAATTAGAATAATAGGTAAATGCGATGCCAGTACAGTTCCACTTGAAATTATATACTCAAAGAAATACCACAAACAGACATAACACTACCAGAACCAGTAGTACTATGAAAAAGAAATGAAATTCTACGGATAACAATAAACTGAAAATAAAATACTCAGGTAAACAATGGAAAACATGGTTTTTATATATGAAACAAATTAGAAATGCAAATTCCCGACATAGTGAACAAAAAGAACAGAGAAGACAAAATACTCAGTTCCACTATCGTTACAATCAACAACAAAAAAAACGAACTGGTACACGTAAAATCCCAAACTTCGTGCTCAAAATCAAAAGAAGAAAAAAAGAAAGTTCACCTGTATAGTTCTCGCAAAACACAAGGAACCAAGAAAGGGTCTGATTTTGAAGCAGCCAGTCCTGTGGTTAAGCACCTCTTTGAGTCTCAACGGTCTTTGCAATTGCAAAGACACATCCATGGGTAAATTGTCAGAACAGAAAACAGGATGTTTGTACTTAAGCTTTTGCTTCTGGGGAAGATTTTTGCTCCACTAAGATCCGTAGATTCATTCATTCAAGAATTTGATCATCACATCCACATCCTAAAATAATTATAAGAATCCAAAATTTTAAGTTAGACAGAAACAGGGAGAGGGGAGTCCTAGAATCTCACCCTCAAATTTTAAAATGTTCTGCAGCCCACGATATCAATAACTTTTAAGGGACCGGTGACCGTTAGTTTTGGATTATAAATTGATCCAACGGTGAGATTCGAGTTAAAACATTTATTCTGAGAAGTTCGGTTGCAGAGAAGAGTAGCCCACGACAAATCAAGTTATAAAGATCTGTGGACATTTTGGATGTACTAAATAGTTTTTTAAGAGGCTCATACTCAATTACTCAGAGTTCGGGTAAGGGTGAGATACCCAGATGAGACATAGGCGAACCATACAATGGAGTGGGATCAAAATCAGCCAGAGCATTGACACGTCAAATTGCAAGATGCCACGTGGGAGCATTATTCCACCTTTCTCTTACAGCTATTGTTGACTGTCTTTTTACTCTTCAAAGTTTACATTTATTAAGCTCTTAACTAGCTTTTATAGAGATCGCCATATATGAGAATAAAATGAGGTGAAAAGTAAACTCAAAATCTGAAAGTAACTTATCTCATATGAATTATAAGAAGTATTTTCGAAGAATATTTAGTAATAATCATAAATTCCCAAAACCTTTAGTCAGATTAAAGTAATTATTTTATCAACTTAATTTAAAGAAACTTGGCAAACCCAAGAACAACATGTGAGTGCCACCTTTATTAAACCCTTTTTTTCTTCTTTTTCCTTATTTAGCTGCAGGAATCAACGTGTTACTGCTTAAAACGAAGCAAAAGGCAGGGTTTATCACATCTTATACACCTGATTGCTTGTGTGTATATCATTAATGTGGGTTGGAGTCTCTGCCAAAGTTTATGTTCCTTATTTCCAACCTCTAATGGCAAATGAGATAAATTTAAAAAATGGCAATTGGTTACTTTTTAAAAGCAAAGAAAAACAAGACTGCCTTAAAATCTATCGAGCATCTGGGAGCCTTTAATTCAAGATGCTTGGATGTGCTTCCCAGAAGCTCTGCTCAATTATATTACAATGTTCCGTAACTATTTTAGTTTCTGTTTTCTCAACAGAGGAGGCATCATTCTCTAGCAGTGTGGGGTTTTCTCTCTGCACAAAAACCAAATAGAGAACCAGATATCATCCGTAAAATATATGAAGTAAAATATTCGGAATAACACTGCACAGATGGTGGAGAAGCAACCTTAACCCGGAAAATGGAAGAGCCCTGCCGGAACATGAGTGGCAATGTGTTGTAGTCAATACCAAACTCTTTAAGCAACAATTTGTTTTTTTCACGTGCTTGAGTGCCCTGCGATTGTAGAACGGGTGTGGTTGAGATACCAAGGACATGACATTGTTCACCATATCCTACTATAATTTTACGTATAACAAACAGCATTCTATGTGACTGTAAATATATAAACACCTTTGCAGCAAACAAATTTCAACAGACGCTCTGTTACAAACAGAAGAATTGTCTTTAACAAAATATGACGGAATTTAAATGAGTGGAAAACTACTATGCAAGCTTGCCGCACAAGTGAACTAGAACTGAATAAACATATTGTGACCAGAAAGAGACCTTCAGGTAATTTTGAGCTTCGCTTTTGCTTTTTCCCGACTTAACAAGACTCCAGAAACAGGAATTGTACTGATTATTGATGTGACCTACATCCAAAAATGTAAAAATGCCAGATTATGACAAGTGGTAGTACACTAGCAACCCCTTCACTTTACCAGGGGAAGAAACAATTTAGTTAAAGAGACTCACAATCAACTTGTCTCCAAGCCAGATAATCTTGTAGTATTTCATTTGATGGATAACACACCGCTCGTCCATCGAAAGATGGAGGGTATTTCAACTCTTTCTTCTGGAAGACATCTTTCCATTTCATTACATACATCGAAGAGAAAAAGGATACAATGGCAGAAACAATCTTGCTGCCACAAATGATATTATCCAAATTTAGTCGAAAGGCATGTCAGAAAAGAAAATTTAAAGGTAAGATATCAACGCATGAGTAGTAGTCCATAAGAATCATGCACAGAAGTTGACAACAATTCAGAAAAATAGCGGACTGCAAACCTAGCTCGCCTTTGATAGAGCTGAGAATCCTTCTTCAAAACAAAGCTGAAAATAATAACAAACTTAAAATGATTTACTTAAACAGATAAACAGAAACTTGTAAACAAACATGTTACCTGTACTCGTCACTGACTCCATAAGAGAAAACAATATCATGGAACTCTTCTAACACAGCCACCGCACATAAATTCATAAGATCCAGAGCTTGCTTATCATTAGGCTTATTGAATTCATGAACATCAGCAAATCTACCAAAAGCACAGAAAAAGGTTAACTTTGAAAGCACCCGGGCACGAAATCAAACAAACTTTTGTTCATCAAATAGATCATATGCCACAACATCCCTCCTTTTCCAAAAGAGTTCAACATTTGCAAGTAAAATCGTTGACAGAAAGGGAAGAAACATATAACTCAGTAGATGCAGCATCAAGAAATAAAAAAAAAAGAATTGAAAAGTATACCTATGACCTGATCCCAAAACCCTGACCTCCAATCCAAACTCAACCCAACCTGGTTTGACCAAAAATGTCGACAAACCAACCCACCCAACCCAAGCCCCAAAAATAACCTGAACCAGAATGACCCAAACCTAGCATGACTAAAACCTGAAACGACCCAAATTCATGTATCAAACTTGAATGAAAAATCTGAAATGACCCAAAAACAAAAAAAACCCAAGCTCAAAATGATTTGAACCGGAAAATGACCCAAACCTGAAATAACCCAAAATTTTAAAACCCTAATTGACCCGACCAAATAGGCCAACCCTTCCAATTCACAGGTCTACACAAAAAGCTTTACCTGTGAAAATGGCAGCCATCTATTCTAATTACAATCCAAGTAGATGGCATCAGCTTGCTCTCGAATAGAAAGGATCTGATGTAATCAGGGTTTGTTTTGAAACAATCCTCAGAGAAATTTCCCAGCTCTTTAAGAAGACTTGCATGTGCATTCCAAAATCTTCTCCCAGATATATTTTCCAAGAAGAAAATACCTGCCTTTCTCCGCAACCTCTTCACTGGTGTTCCATCTTTGTTGTACTTTACAATATCTTCCACCTAGACAAGTAAAGAAGATAACATTTGTTGACAAATATAGATATGATATGTCAAAGAACAAAATGAATAGGGGGAAAAAAAAGACAGACCAACTCCATTTACATTCTCTCTACCAAGGTGCTGCTCACTAGAAAACTTGATACAGAATTTCAGACAAAAGAATTAGCTATGCAGTAAGGTTTTGTTTTAAGAGGTATAACATCTCAAGGCAGTCCCAAGCTAATAGCATCATTTTGTTGATCTAAATCTCAAAATGCTACCGCAAGCTACGAGTACTTTGGTTATTTGCACATCCAGGCATGCCCCTTTGAAATACATGATCGTTGATTCAGATAAGACTGGAACATGCTATGCAAAGGCATTCTGATTAAGGCCAAATAACTTAGGACTAAACAATTAACTTTTAGAATACCTTAGACCATGTTCTATACAAAAGCGTAGAACAGTACCTCAGTCTTGAAAATAGAAGTTCCTTGACGAAACAATGCAAGAGTATCATTGTAGTTAATACCAAACTGTTGATGGAGAAGTTCATTTCTATCTTGTTCTTTAGCATACTGCAGAGTCAACAGATACAAAGCATAAGAACATCCAACCATACATAATTTGAAAACTAAAAGGACCTCTGATTATGAAGGAAAGTTTACAACTAAGCAGTTCACTGGTGATCAATTAATATTGATTATGAAGGAGACATCAAGTATCAACAGCTGTCCTGAAGGAAACAACACATACATGAAAAGACTTTTTTTCCTTGAGAAAAATGAAATAAAAATATTGAAAATAATATCAAGAGTTGCACTGTCCATAAACTAGTGAACTTATAGCAGAGAAAGGGGAAATGTGAAAACATATAGGCACATACACCCCAAAAGTACACATACATGAAGGCTCATACATTAGCAGTTTAGGACCTTTAAAATTTCTTGTGCTTCCGTTTCTGTTTTTCCACCTTTTTTCACAAGCTCCCAAAAACAAGTATTATACTGATTTTGAACATGACCTGCCAAACCACGCAAAAATCATTTAATAGATTCGAACTGATGCATATTGATTGCAAAAGTTCTCATTTTATAGGAATTTTATAGGTGGAATATCATCACTTACAATCTCTTTGTCTCCATGCAAGATATGCTTGAAGAACCTCTAGTGACGCACAACATACGATTTGTGAAAGAAAAGAGGGTGGATACCTCAGTTCCTTAAGGGGAAAGAATTCTCTCCATTTTGTGACATATACAGAAGTAAAGAATGACACAATAACGGAGGAGATCTTGCTGCACATTCATAGCCAAATTGAGAAGGCTCAACAATTCAGTCAAATTTTCATAAACAAATGAACATCACCTAAACATGTAAAGAATTCTTAGAGAAAATTCTGAATAGGAAAAATAAAAGAAACCTGCTTCGTCTCTGGTAGAATTTTGATGTCTTCTTCAAAACAAAACTGGACAAGAGAAATAAAAACAAAGAAGATATCTAAATAACGTTCTAAATAACAGATGAATAACAAACTAAAGATACGATTACCTGTACTCATCGCCATATCCATAAGAAAAGACAACATCAGGATACTCCTCTAAAACAGCCATTGCACATTGGTTCATCAAATTTAAGGCCTTCTCGTCATTCGGCTTCTCAAACTCATGAACTTCAGAAAATCTACCAAAAATAAAAAGAAGAAAAATAAATCAGGAATCAATATGAATGGGTCTACTTTACGTAAATTTATTTACCTATTTAAATCGCGCCCGTCGATATGAACGACGATCAGATTTGGAGGCATTACTTCGTCTTCAACCTCGAATGACTTAACGTATTCGTATTTGCTATTTGCCATTCTCTGAAATTACTGCCTTCTCTCACCGGAAAATGATCAAGCACTTGGTGTCCAATGTTCAGAGGCTGTAGAATAACAAGCCTTCGAAGTGTTAAGTATTTCAGGAATTTTAACCCCTTTACCTCTAGGGCTCGTCAGGAACAGGGCTATCAAAAGGTCAACTGCAAAACCTGTCGGGATTAAAAGATCGTGTACTTTTAACGATGCCCTCTTTCGGCGAGAGTTCGACGGATTGCTTCTGTCATGTCAGTCACAAGAAGAAGTTCAGCAAGCCTTGCAAAAAGTAAATGCTTTGCTAATGGTGGGTTGCTGGGTTGGTTTTGCTCTCTACCTTCTCACAGAGGGGTGGAAACAGGAGAGGTCAACTGGAGTGGAAGCCAAACAACGGGGCCGAGAATCTAGATCGATCCGAAGAACCGCTGATAGATACGGTTATTAGCAAAGGGATGGCGCACTTTTTTAAAAATTCTTTACATATATTAGCTGGGTCTGTGTCTAACTCTGATTCAAAGTCCAGCCGGCACAAGGTATTAAAGGGAGCTTTTAGCGAAAAAGAAACATAACAATCTATTTGAATCAGCTCAAACTTTTCTAGAATTCAGCCCATTAAAATCAAGCTAATCTCTCTTTTTTTAGCCGAAATAGCAACCTTTAATAACCAAGAAGATACGAACAAAAGCGATAAAGGAGGGCAAACCTGAGCTCATCCTCGTGAAAATAATAGAGTTGTTTGACATAACTGTGTTGATTAAATTCAAATTTTAATTTTTAATCAACAAAATTTGAAATCCAGCATGAAAATCAAACTTATATTTATGTTAATCGAATCTAACCAGATGAATTGAAACATTCATAATTGCATACGGATTAGGATAAAAATTAATAAAATCTTATTACTTATTTGGTTATATTTTTTTTTGTTACGATTAAAATAAAAAATATTTTAACGTAAACAATTTAAGTTATCATATTATTCATACATTTAAATTTTGTTTTCATACTTTTAGTCCTTTTACTTTTTGAATTTAAGATTTTGAGTTTATTTGTTAACACAATTAATTTATTGGTATGACATTTTGAAATTAAAAAAATACTTACTTATATCCAAGTAATGGACATAAATTTACTAGAGAATTTTAACAATATTAATAATTTTTAAAAATTCGCATCAACATTTTAATTTGAATAAAATATTTAGGCTTACTAATGATATTTTAATCTGAATAAAGCATAAAAATTAAATCTCAAAGTTGAGTGAAGTATTGGGATCAAAACTAAAATTTAATTATTGTTATATCATCCAAAAAATAGAGGGATTAGAATTAAGATTTCACCATTATATTATTATGTAAAAAGAGAAAAGAAAAGACAAAAGAAATAGACGGGTGTCATATAGAAATATAGAAACAGAAAACCCAAACTATTATCTCTACCATCCGAAAAGAAAATGGCACGAGTCCATGGGCCATCAATGAATCAAAGTTTGAAAAAAAACATGAAAGCCAGAATCACTTCACCACTACTGCGTAAAGCTCAAAGCCCATAAAATTAATGAGCATCTCCAAAATTATCCAGTACCTTTCTCTTCGTCTCTACCCTCGTGAATCTAAGATTTAGCAAAGGGTTTTTGGAGCCGAAAGAAAGAAGAAAAGAGTGGTAGAGGTGGCTGAAAAACAAAATGGACTTTGACAAGAGGAAGGCATTGACGTTAGCTTCACTGAGCTCCAATGAAGCAGATAAATCACCCAAAGGCTCTTTAGACACACCCATCATCCCTCTCCTCAACGCCTTCAACAACCACCTTTCTTACTTCACCACCAGTTCCTGCTCTGGCCGTATCTCTATCCTTTCCCAGCCAAAACCCAATCCCAGCTCCAATAATCCCACCAAAAAGAAAGCCCGAGGAGGCACCTGGCTCTTCATCACCCACGACATGGCTGATCCCGACTCTGTCATCTCCCTACTCTTCTCTGACTCGACTAAGTTGATTCAAGACAGTGAGTTGGTCTTTCGATTCGAGCCTCTCATCATTGCCGTTGAGTGTAGAGACTTAAGTTCAGCTCAGAGTTTGGTTTCTTTGGCGATTGCTTGTGGGTTCAGAGAGTCTGGGATTACAAACGTCAGCAAGAGAGTGATAGTGGGGATACGGTGCTCGATACGATTGGAGGTGCCTTTGGGGGATACCCAGAATATTATGGTGTCTGAATATTACTTGAGGTTTCTTGTTGGGGTTGCTAATGAGAAAATGGAAGCTAATTGGAAGAGAACTGAAGGGTTTCTTAGAGCATTTCTAAAAAGTCAGGATGGAACAATGGAAAACGCGGCTGGTTCAGAGTGTAGTGTGAGTGGTGGTGATTGTAATGAAGGTCAAGATGGTTTGGAGAGAAGTTTTGGAGATGCTCAAGTTGGTAAATTTTGTTTTACTATGATTTTACAATTATTTCATATGAACCCTGAGCTTTGTAATTATAATGAACTTTATATTTATGATTCAGGCTTTAATTTTGAACTATTTCACGTATGTGCTTGCAGAACATCCTTCCTAGCGAAAAATCAAGTATTTATCGTGAATCATTGGTGGAAACTGAAGGAATTCCCGTCTGCAGTTTGTCTATTAGTCAGATGGTAATTGCTGGTGAACCCATAGAGAGGCTGTTCCTTTGGGGCCATTCTACTTGTACCTTAGAAAGCACAAGCAAAGCTGAAGTTCTTATATTTGGTGGCTTTGGGGGCAGTGGAAGACATGCAAGAAGACATGACTGTTTTCTCCTTGATCCATTGCATGGGACATTGAGAGAAATCAATGTGGTGGGCTGTCCATCACCTCGCCTGGGTCACACTGCTTCTTTAATTGGAGATTGTATGTATGTTATCGGAGGCAGAGCTGATCCTACGAACATACTGAGCGAGGTATGGATTCTCAATACGTTAAAGAATGAATGGAGGCTACTAGATTGTACTGGCAGTGCTTTTCCTCCAAGGTACTCATATCTTGCTGTTCTGCTTCTCCACTTAGTTTCATTGAGTTAAATATATGTTATAAAAATGCATTATCTGTGTAAATCCCTCCATGAGCATGCTTTTAATGTACATTAATGTCTGTATCTACTGTTCTTTTCCCTGCCTCAGCCCACATCTCATTTTAGTACGTAATTTGTAGTCTATATGTATCTTGCACAGGCATCGGCATGCGGCCGCTGCAGTAGGATCAAAGATTTATGTCTTTGGTGGCCTTAATAACGATATAATCTCTTCATCATTGCATGTTCTTGACACCAATACACTGCAATGGGAAGAACTAATTGCCGATGGTGAACGGCCATGTGCTCGTCATTCTCACTCAATGGTGGCATATGGATCTAAATTATTCATGTTTGGAGGGTACTATGGAGAGTCTCTTGGGGACTTGTACAGTTTTGATACTCTAACATGTTCATGGAAAGTAGAAAAGGTAGAAGGAAGAAGTCCATATGCTAGGTTCTCCCACTCCATGTTTGTCTACAAGTATTTTATTGGAATAATTGGAGGTTGTCCTGTTAGACAACACTGTCAAGAGTTGGCATTTCTAGATATGCGAAGCCTAGTCTGGAAGCATGTGACCCTCAGTTCAATGGATAAAGAACTGTTTGTGCGTTCCACAGCCAATGTTGTTCGTGATGATCTTATTATGGTTGGTGGTGGAGCAGCTTGCTATGCTTTTGGAACCAAGTTTAGTGAGCCTATAAAAATCAACTTGTTTCCTTTGTTATCTCTAGATGATCATGACAGTTCTCGAAAGCTTGGTGAAAATGAAGTTAATAAGGAAGAGGAAGGTATGATGGGAAATGGGAATGTTCTTTTACAAGCTCCACATGTTGGAACTGGTTCACCTCAACATCCTGAAACGCAAAGCTTAAATGTTGAGAACCAGACAGGACAGATAGATGCTTCGAGTTGGGTTGTAAAACTTGAAAAAAAACATGCAAAATTAGGAAAGGACATACTGAAGAAGTTTGGATGGTTAGATCTAGAGAGGAAAGTTTATGCACAAGAGGATGGCTTGTTCATCTCTTTCCCTGTGACCGAGAAGTTTTGTTCTATCTTCTCAGAAGACAAGTTTGAAGGTTTGAGTGATCGTCATCCATCTAAACCATTTAGAGCTGAAAGTTTACTCTTAAATGACATGTCCTCCTCAGTAGCTCTGGACATTCTTAAGGAATATGGTGCTACTAAGCTTCCAGATGAGCTTGTTCAAAAAAGAAAAGCTTCCAAATCTCCCATAAAAATAATGACTGAATCTGTTGCCTCTTTGATTAGGCAAAAGGGATTATCAGATAAACTTCTGGAGCAGCTACCAAACAGGTTTGTTTCATTAATTCATTTCTTTATTTGCTTATTCCAGTTTCAATTCTGTGAAATTTCTTGAGTTAGATTAAGAGTTGCGGAGGCTAGCTTTGGTTTTCTTTGTGTACCTGTGCATGCAATATCCTCACAATATTTTAGCATCTTCGACTAATTCAGGTGGGAACGACTTGATGATATTGTTGTGCTACCGATTTCATCCTTCACTGACCCAGTATGGAATTCAATTGGAGAGGAGCTTTGGCCCATTATTGCCAAATCCCTTAATACTTGTCGCCTTGCACGGCAGGTAAGATATATGGATGAATCATATCTTAGCTGCTATATTGACTGATAATTCTTTCTTTACATTTGTTCAAAAACTTCTTGTCTTATGCTGGTTCAGTCTAATACCCTAAAATTATTTTTTTTCCATCTCTAGTTAGTTGGTTAGTATGTCCAATTTTTACATGGAATGCAAAGTTACGATTTCAAAAAAATGACTTTGAAGGTTTTAATTTGTTTCACTGTTGTTTCCAATTTGTTTTAGGAGTAACAAGTTGAATTATATTAGTTGTTTATTTTTAGAGAAAGAGTCAATAATTAAGAATCTCAGGGGTACCTTTTGTCATATTTGTATGCCATTCATGCACTTATTGAATTAATTTCTATAATTTGTCAAGGGCCGGGTTGCTGCAAATGGTACAAGGGACAGTACTTTGGAGATTCTTGTAGGAGATAATGGCTGGGTTGATCATCATGAAAATGGGATTCTATATTCTTTTGATTCTACCAAGTGCATGTTCTCTTGGGGCAATCTTTCTGAGAAAATCCGTATGGCCAGTTCAGATTGTACAGATGCAGTCATCGTGGATCTGTTTGCTGGAATTGGATATTTTGTATTGCCCTTCCTTGTTAGGTATGCTTTAATTATGATTTTTATGCCTTTCAAAATTTTCTCCAAATCTCAAGTATTTTCAGCTTTCTCTCTGTCACACACACGTTATGCACAGATGTAAATACATATGCTAACTTGGTTTTTGTGACCTTTGGCTGGAAGCAGACTTCTTTTTTCCCACTAAAAAATTGTTGGATAACGTTGTTGGTCTATCAATTACCATATCATCCTTTACATCTGTACTGGTCTGTAGCTTGTTGTAAATTGTGTTAGATTTAAGGATTTTGAATTAATGGTATGACACTTGTCATTTTATGGGCTTTGTGGAGGATAAGGATTTCTTGTGTCATTCCACCATTGTGTTGTTAACAGGAATTACAAGTTTTGATGGGGAATTATTAGTTAGTGTATGGAGATTTCTTATTATCTTTTAAGTTTTCAACCTTCCGACCTTTAATTTCACTGATTATTTTGTCTTTTCTGTTATGTTGATGCCTTTTTGAATTGTAATGCTAATCAATCAGGGCAAAAGCAAAGTTAGTCTATGCTTGTGAATGGAATCCTCATGCTATTGAGGCTCTTAAACGTAATCTTGAAGCCAATTCTGTCTCTGATCGTTGTATCGTACTTGAAGGGGATAATCGGATTACAGCACCCAAGGTACATTGGCATGCTTAATATCCACATTGACGCATTGTAAACATTTATACCAATGGAATACAAGGGCAAGGCAGCATATGTATATATATACTTTTTTCATAGAAGAGAATATATAGTACAATGTCAGTAGAGTTTTTAAACTACACAAGCAGGGATAGGGGTTGACAAGTGTCCTATAGTAAATTATTAAAAAATGTATATATTTAAAAAAAGAGACATGTCAAGGCTGCTTGTGGAATAAAAAAAAGTACACTGTCAGTATACCAAATACTCACCCTTTCATGAAATAGACTAAAACTAACATATTGCCGTGGCAACTTGAGCCTTAAGTACCAAAATAAACTGTATTGATTGATTCCTATTGATTATTTTCCTATAGGGAGTGGCGGATCGAGTTTGTCTTGGTCTTCTTCCATCAAGTGAGGGTAGCTGGCTTACTGCTGTGAGGGCATTAAGGTGCATTGCTCTGGTGTTATTACTTTTGTTTCATTTGATGTCACCTTGCCTAATATCAAATTCATTACTTGTTTCCAGTTTAAAATCCGAATTCAATGATAAATTAGAAGAAAAAGAGTTGCAGGGTTATTCTTTAAAACTTTTTCTGTGATTTGTTGCTTCTCCCTCAGTTTGCAATAGTTTTCTCACGCAAAAGTCCACTACCATTCACCTTCAATGTGCAGATGAACATGGTGTTGGATAATTTTCATGGTTTCTTTACAACATTTCCTAGACATGCATATAGTTTAAATATTTGCTCTGGTTCCGAACTTCTATTTGGTTGATTACTCCATTTTTGGACTTTGGTTTAAATATTTCCTAGCGAGGCTTCAGTTAACTTGGTAGCAGTTTTGCTAGTATCTCGTGAGATCTTAACTTTGTCGCACTTTTAGACCCCAATATACGTGTTGCTTTTTTCATTTAAGGAACTCATGGGGGGAGTCCGTGCGTGCATTCTTCTTTCTCTCTTCCTCCCATTGTTTGTGGTCACATTTAACGATGGTACTAAAAATGCAGGAGTAACGGTGGGATATTGCATGTCCACGGGAATGTGAAGGACACGGAGGTGGAATTGTGGGCTAACCATGTTTCAAAATCGATATCTGAAATTGCGAGATCTGAGGGTATGACTTTCTGAGCTTATGTAACGTACATGTTGGGGGTACATGTTTTTCTTAAGAAAAAGCCAGTTTAAAGTGATTAATGTTGTGTGCAGGCCATCGTTGGGAAGTTACAATCGATCATGTGGAGAAAGTGAAATGGTATGCCCCACACATCCGCCATCTTGTTGCTGACGTTAAATGCAGACAGCTCTAGGATGAAATTGTTTCGTGACGATTAGTGCCTGCATCTCTTGGGAAATAATTCGAGGTGGCCAACATGCGAGTGTGGATGCTTACGGGTGGGTTATATGGTAGCCATTTATCCATTAATGCCCTATTTAAGTTGTATGTGACTACCCCAACCTGCTCGTTACTCATTTATTCACCCACAACCCGAATAACTCTTCGATGAGAAGAAGCTTGTGACCCATAGAACTCAGCCCATCATACAACAATTTTGTGAAATTAAAAGATCTCCTACGTACTTATTTTAATTTCATATAAAAAGACTCCGTTAGTCCGTTTTATGTTTGAAGTGACTCATTAATCAATGGCTTCAACGTCTGGAGATTAGAAGTCAACAACTGGTAGTTCCGTCGAACAAGTGGCACACGCTTGAAACAAAGGCGTGCGGGAATCACTCATCTGTCGTCACAACAATAGCCATTATTACTCTGCAAATAATGAGAGCATAGGTACATGTCTGCATAAAAGTAGATAAGTAAAAATGAATGGTTAAGCAAAGTCCATTAAGAACCTTTGACCATCTGAAGAAATTTTATTCACTCTCGTGTTATGCTTTTTACCGTAATAACTCAAAATGTTTACCATGGGAAGGTTACAAAATGTATACCAGGCTAGGACCCAGTACCTATTTTGTTCCCTTTTTCATTTGTTAATATTATTTTTCAGCTGCCATGATGATTCATCACTTGGGGGGTTCACCCTTCACGTTTATCCATATCTACAAACAAGTGATATTTGAAAGTGTCGGTGGCCATGTGAAGAGGGTGGTCCTCCCTACCACTTGGTTGAGCTCCACCAATTTCTCGCATCTACCCTTGCTGCAAAGCAAAACTGAAGCCCAAAAAACAAGGAGTTGTGGGTTACAAAAGGGCATTGCTGGCAACATGAAAAGCCCTACTACGTCATGGAAATGCGTTTGCTTTTGCTTTTGGAATTTGCCTAAAGCCTCCAAACTCTCTTATCACTATATCTAATTATTATTATTATTGAATTCTAGAGTATCCAATTCAATCGAGCTAAATGTGACACTGGCAATAACTTTTGCTTTCAGTATCATCGTAATGGTAATAAAACGAACAATAATTTTAGGTTTGTCTTCTTAGATTTCAATAATGTATTGCCAATTGCCATTAACAATAATGTCACAAATAAACTTGTATTATACAAGAAAAATGGAAGAGATGTCCCCCCACCGAAATAAAAAGGCAAATGTCTATGAGTGGTAGGCTAGTGGGCTGCTTCTTCTTCATCCAAGATCAAAATGAATCTAATTCCCTTGTTAGCTTCCCTTTCTTCAATTTTGTATGTAATTAGCAACCCAATGCATAATGAACACCCCACTTTAAAGTGAAGGGTTATCAGGACTTTCCTCTTTTCCTATTCTTTTCCCAGCTTAATTATTGCAAAACTTGGATTTAAAATGTAACAAAGTATAAACAGTCCAAGTTTATATCTGTATTACACAGATACTGTTTTGCATTCTTGCTACCTATATTCATTAACCCATAGTTTGTTTTGTCTTTAGTTCATCCCATTCATGTCTTTTATGAAATTGTATTAACCATCCCATTCATCTCATCTAAGATGCCAAAATATTTACCACCACTCCATTAACCGAAGATACATTCCATATAGTATTTATTTGTCATTTAATCTAAACCTTCCCTCGTGTCTAATTTCTTAACTCAAATTGTTAAATGCGTGCACAAAAACAGAAGACCGATAGGCAATAGGCATCTGCAAGTTCAAAGTTCAATGCTTTTTAAGCATTTAAACATTGCGAAACCTGAACGCATTGTAGCCTTCTTCCTCCATATCCTGCATTGCAATTAATAGTAAGGTAAATTTTACGTTTTGCTGATTTAATTTTAAAAATTTACAAAATAATTATTAAATTATTCAATAACAACATAAATAGATTGTTTTCATTTTTTTTATAGTTCAATAACACCAAAAATTTTTTTTTTTTTGATAAAGTCATGGTGGACACCTAAATTTTTTTTCAAAATATCGTATTTATGTATATCAGTATAATATCGGATTAAAAAAATATCATTTTTTATGTCTAACACAAATCATTAGGATGGAATATGAGGAGTTGTCGGTCATTGAATAGCCATTTAGAATTTTTACTGTTCATTTTAGATCATTTTTGTGTATATTTTTGAACTACAGTCATTTCTGTAAATAATAAAATTTTTTGGGTCACTTGTATAAAAAACCCAGTCTTACAGCTTCATTCCATGATCCTCCACCATACACCGTTGGATCAACTGGCTTCGGATCTCTGTACCCTTAGTTTTTGTCATTTCCGTGACAAGTCTCAAGGTATTACTATGTACTCACTCATAGACTAAAAAAGAATGACCTTTGGCAATAAATACCGGAGTGTAGTCCATAAAAATATTAGTAACTGTACTTATTTTTTTATACCAGATCTGTCACACTGAATTATTTAAGCAGCACCTCACGAGGGATCTAAAGCAAGGTTAGTGACCTTGGGTTGAGTGTAGATCATGGGTGCCAAAGTTCTCTTCTTCTTTGCTTTGCTTTCCTTTTCAGCTGTCTCTGCATTTGCCCAGGATGAGGAAGACCAAGGTCTTGTTATGAACTTCTACAAGGATTCTTGTCCTCAGGCTGAAGACATTATCAAGGAGCAGGTTAAGCTACTGTACAAACGACACAAAAACACTGCTTTTTCTTGGCTGAGAAACATTTTCCATGACTGTGCTGTCCAGGTATAAATTTCTATGAATTTATAAGCTACAGTGTTTTTTAACTACTTTATACTATTTTATTGTTCTTCGTAGTTACAAGTACAGTTTTTTTTTTTTTCCCTTTTTTTGAGTAGTCATGTGATGCTTCGCTGTTGCTGGACTCCACAAGGAGGAGCTTGTCTGAGAAGGAGACAGACAGGAGCTTTGGCCTAAGGAATTTCAGGTACATTGAGACCATCAAAGAAGCTGTAGAAAGGGAATGTCCTGGAGTTGTTTCTTGTGCTGATATCCTTGTTCTGTCTGCTAGAGAAGGCATCGTTTCGGTAAAAATTTCTTTCCACCCCTCTTTAGATAACTCTTTCTCCATTCAAATTTTATTAAAACTACACTTTCTATGTGCTTGCTTGAGAGTTCCTTTTGCACTAGATCAGTAAGATTAGTGGAGGTTTCGTTTGCTTAATCTACTACTAACCTTTGCTTTCCCAGTCCTTTGAGGTTTCAACTTCAGTTTCATGTGCTTAGATCCTATTTTAACTGTAATAAATACTTAAAATTCCTGGATGCATATCTTAATTTCGTGAATTACTAAGTTTAGCTTAGCTTGTCAGTCAAGTAAAAGTAACCCCGAATTCACTTGTTTCAGCTGGGAGGCCCTTACATTCCTCTTAGAACTGGAAGAAGAGACGGTAGAAGGAGCAGAGCAGATGTTGTGGAGGAGTATCTTCCGGACCACAATGAGACCATCGCTGGCGTTCTCGACAGGTTTGCCGCCATGGGTATTGACACCCCCGGAGTCGTTGCCCTCCTAGGTACTCCTTTTCCATCTTTACTTAAGTATCAGTAAATACACGTGACTATGTGAGTGAACATTATGGAGATTATATTTCTAGCATCTTTTTGGCTCTAAGTTTCCTATTTTGTGCAAAACAGGAGCTCACAGTGTCGGCAGAACTCACTGTGTAAAGCTGGTGCACCGTTTGTACCCAGAGGTTGACCCTGCCCTCAACCCCGACCATGTTCCACACATGCTCCATAAATGCCCTGATCAAATCCCAGACCCCAAGGCCGTCCAGTACGTGAGAAATGACCGTGGGACACCCATGGTTTTGGACAACAACTACTACAGGAACATACTGGACAACAAGGGTCTGTTGATTGTGGATCACCAACTGGCTTACGACAAAAGAACCAGACCTTATGTGAAGAAAATGGCCAAGAGCCAAGACTATTTCTTCAAGGAGTTCTCAAGGGCCATTACACTCCTCTCTGAGAACAATCCTCTCACTGGTACCAAGGGTGAGATCAGGAAGCAATGCAATCTTTCAAACAAGCTTCACTAAAATGCCTCGCCAAAGAGAAAGCCGAGTGTGGCCGAATAAAATGGTTGTTTACTTGTTTCTTGTCCTCGAGACAAGTTTGTTAATGTGCAGTGATGAATAATGGTGCAATGGTACTGGTTTGATACGATCGATCCATTGCATTCTTTTAAGCATAAGCTTGGTTGCCTTCTCTTGATGTTGGTCATGGGCGTAGTAGATGTAGGGATGGATGTAATGTATGTAAGGATGATGTTGACTGTGTATGATGCATGAATTTTAATGATTTAAAAGTTACGATGATTCACGCATACTCCCTTCCTTCTCCATTACGATGAGCAATAGTATTGTATTTGGACCAATTTAATGAAAAGACCCCATCCCAACGACAACAATAAATGAAAGAGACTCTGGCTCTCCAAGTGCCCACCAATTTGGATAAAAGATTCCAGAAAACGGTGGGATATTAAAACAAGTTGAATCTACGATGATTTAAAAAAAGAAGAAGAAGATTTCAGCATAGATAGGATATGATTCCATTCCATGATGCCAACAAAGACATTTTTCGACGCATGTTATATCTGTGGCCCTGAGTCTCACTCAATAAAAGCTATACTTATATATGAATTATCAGAAGCTAGGGGACAAAAGCTCCAACTTATGGAGCAGACATCGATAGCGATGGGCATTAAATATATCATCGAATTTGTTCATCTACGATATAAATATTTAAAGTTAGGGATTATTGGTAACGAGTTTGTTAACAACTTGAGCTTTCTCTATTCTTACTCGTTTGCAATTGGGCCCTGGATGATGGAGTTATTGGTGTAAGATGCACAGTATGGACAATATCTAAGATATCTCAATCCTCCGATACCTTGTTTAGGTTCGGTTTTTCTTGTGGGTGGAGCTTGAATCAGATAATCAGGCCCAAAAGCTCTTCCATTTCATTTTCAGTTTATCACCCTTCAGCTTTTGCTATCCCATGGAGATGAACAGCCCATTATTTTACTGATATGGATCCTCAAATTACAAGCCTGAAAATATAGGGGAAAAGGGTCACTGACGAGCCCAGATTGCTGCAAATTTCGAAGATTTCCTTTTCAGTTTGCTATATCTGACAACCCTAAATTTTTAATGTATAAAACCAAAAGAGCTTTTATTTCCTAATGTTTTTGGGTTCAGAAAATAACATTGGAAATCTTAATAATCAATCAACAAAGGACGGGAAGAAAAACACATGAGAATGTGGGTTGTGAAGATAGAAAAAGAGATTTGGTTCTTGTTTCCAAAGTCATGTCGCATTGCATGGATCGCACAAAATGAGAATCAAAGAACAAAAGAACATTAACCAATGACCCATCATCACAAAACCACGGCCCCCCAAAAAAAAAAAAAAAAAATCCAAAACAACAGAAAAGACAGAGGGAGTGAAATGAATGGAGGGAATGGTTTCGATCTAAAACAAATTTGATACACCCATCCAAGGGAGACTTGAAAGCCATATTCTTCCAAAAAGGCACCATCCATCCATTCTACACACACTCACATATTGGTTTCATCTTTGACTATAAAACCTGTATTATCCTTTTAGGGTAAGTGTTGAATTGAATTGAATAAAAAATTTTCGAGTTAATTGGATTGATGAATTTTATTTTATCACCCTAACTCGATTTGAATTATTTTTCGAATCAAGTGAAATTATTCGAATTAAACTAAAAAATTAATCATGTCAAATTAAAAAAAAATCTTGTTATGGTATAGTTAATTTCAATAAATTTTAGAACTTTAAAAATTATTTTGAATTTTTTAAAATTATTTTTGCTGAGAGAGATTAATTTATTGTTTACACTAATTTGTTATTCAAATTGTAAAATTCAACTTGACTTGAATTTAATTTGAATAACTCGAACAACTTGATCCGATTAACTCGAAATTAAAAAAAAAAAAATTCAAATCGAATCGAATCGAGTTTTACTTACCGCTATCTCTCTCTCTCTCTCTCTCTCTCTTTTGTTGTCAAATTGTGTCATCAAAAATCAAATTTGTTCTTGCTTGTAATTTTTTCAATGTATCTTGACCTGTTAAAATTGTAAAACTCTAATATAAAATTTAGGATAGTAAATCAAAGTTTGTTACATCAAATTGTCAAGAACAAAAATTAAATACAGAAGCATATTAAAATCTTCAAATCTTGAAATTTGATGTTTTGAATTACCACACAAATATATTTTTAAAATCACAACTTTAGTACATACCTTTTACACGTTAATCTTTAACTTTTAATTAACTTATTATTAATTATTAAAATACATACATATATTTATCTGGTAGTTATTAATTTAAAGCTAAATAAGTGATATTATTGCGCATAACTTAGATGTTTGGCATCTCTGGACTTTTACTAGGTTGGAGTGGATTAAAGGGTATGACCTGTTCATGTGAGTGCAACTAGACAAAGGTTTGGAAGGTAAGGCGAATTAATGTATTATATACTATAAAATGTTCATTCTGTGAAAAACCTTTACATTCTCTTTGGAAACCATTCTTTATAAAATTTTCTTTTCCAACAGAATCTAAAGTAAATAATCCTTGAAAAATCCATTTTTATTTAAAAAGGAATCATTCCTTTTAATATACAATACGAATATTTTCTATTCGAGCATAAACCCTAATTTTGAATTATGTTGGTGTTCATTACTTTAATTACATATCTATTAATATTTAGAGTTGAATTTCATTAATATACGTAAAATCAAAACAATATTAAATTATTAATAGTATGATTTCAGATGACAAGCATATTTTGGAAGGACCTAAACAGTATGCTTTGAAATTAGAAGCATATTTTGGAAAGTACCACTGCTTATTTTTGGAGTAAGTGTAACATAGCATTAGGATTGTCCGAAAATTTTGTCCGAAAATCTTTGACCAAGAGCATAAATTATGTTTCCCTCAGCTTAATTTGGCACCCAAATTTATCTATTTAAGAGAAAATGGAAATGCACATTTGACTTCCAAATTCCAATCCAGTAACAGAAAATCCTTTTAAGACACCTCAATACAAAATCCTGCTTGAGCTCCCTCGCCATTGTGTCGACTCGGCCGAATCATTGCCCAATTAAAAAAAATAATGATGTAGTTGCTTTTTAATCAATCATATTCAAGCTGCTTTTGGCTAACAAATTGGTTAGCCATCGAACCCCGTCCGGCTCCATACTGCATCCCTGACCTGCCTCATGTCTCGGCCCTTGAGGGTCCGACCCACGCCTTCGAAAACCGAAGCCCCGCCAGATTTCTTACTCCGAGCGTACTCGCGCGCCAAGTATTCGTGTGGTGGCACCATCTCCGATTCAGCGTCATCCAACCCATCGTCCGAGTCATGTATCCACTCCACCGAGTTAACCCGGTAAATCTTACTCCAGTCAGGCACGTTCTCTGGAGCTGACGTGGCCATATGGTGCCCACTTGGCGAAGCAGCTGCCGCCACGCCGTCATGGCCACGAAACTGATGCAAGATCCTAGGCTTCGTCGAAGAAGAATCCTCGAAAGCCAAGGACAGCCCACCAACGTGACGGTCGCCCCGAGGAATTAGACGACGACCCCCCCTCATGTTGAAGTTCCCATTGCCGTTACTCTCCGCATCAGCGTGTGGACTCCACTGGCTCCGAGAATTGTCGACACTCCCGCCGTCTCCTCGGTCTGCCACGTTATCAACCATCGACCAAACATCTTCCTCACCAAGCTCCGCTTCTTCAGTGACGACACTGTCCCCTTGGCTGTGCCCGTAACCATAATTTCCAAGCAACCGTTCGCTTCTGCTGGTGGTCAACCGCCGGCCTTTCGCCATCAAACAATCAAATACTATTAAATAACCAAAACCAATAGATCAACGATAAATAAAAACAAAATGGGGAAATGGAAAAAAAAAAAAATTAAAAATCTATACTAAGAGAAGAAAGGAGAAAAGAGGGAGGGTGAATATTAAAGGGAGTCCATTAGAGAGGAGACTCAAACATAAGGAGGCTTAGAAGGGGAAGCTGTGAATATATAGCATTTGGAGAATGGGAGTTTCATTTCGTGTGAATTTGGATTTCATATTGTCTTCATTTCATCTCTCCATTCCGACAACCACCAATCAGATCAAGGGTGAGAATATAGAAGATGCCAATATTAACACGAAACTGCAACAAAAGAAATAAACAATAAAAAAAGAACTGAGAGAGAAGAAGAGTTCGAACTATTTGTTTTAGCTGTATATAATTAAAAATAAACTATTTCTTCAAACAACTACTTCATACAGTATTGGAAAGCAATAAAATATCAACGTTTATCAGGAGTATTAGTGATGCAGTTTCTGTTTTTTGTTTAAAAAACTTATAATCTACCTCCAACTCTTTCATTTCATAGATTAATATATTATTTTTATACCAAATAATGCTACATCCACTACTATAAAAGTGGGTGAAACAAGGAAAACTAGTCGTAATCTGGATTTCATTACAATTACGTAACCGGAGACACACGAGTAACATCTGGTAAATAAATTAAACTATTTCTCCAATAAAATAAATGTTGTTTCTCTTTTTTATATGTTAATATTTTTTAAATTTAATTACAAAATATTATTTTTAAATTTTTTCGTTTGTTTCTACTAAAATTTTTTTCCAGAACTTTGGTTCATGCTATTTTAATTAATCAAATAAATAAAATTTTGGATTAAAAAAAAAGGAGGATCAAAACTAATATTTTTGTCATCCGAAATTATATTGTGTTTGTTAATAGTTAGTTTTGGAGTTACATTAATTTAATTAAAATTTTATTGATAATATCGATAAATATAAATATAAATATAGATGGATATAAAAAATAAAATAAAATGTTAAGTAGAACAATAAAACTAATTATTAATTTTATTTTATACACGAACATGGTTAAATTCGTTAATTAAAAAAGCACGTAATACAGTAGTAGGCTCGCAATTTCCCAGATAAAGATCCAAACGTTGAGTAATATATCCACGTCAGATTTCATTCTCTTCCTAACTTGTGGAGCCCACCTTGACTACGTCAATTTTCCATCACATTAAATTTCTTTCAACACGTATATCTCCAACTTAATTTGGTTCCCATTAACCACGTCCACATCACGCCACGTAACAAATGGCTATTTAAAATAGAGGATTAATTATTATTTGAAGCTTCATGTTGTCAACTTTTTCATATTGGGATTTAATTTTTTAGTTAGGTATTAAATTTGATAATTATTTTCACATTAAGATTTGAATTTAATATCTTTTGTATTGGGATTTGAATTTTTTTATTCGATCTTGAACTTGATAATTGTTCTCATATTGTGACTTAAACTTGACGATTATTTTTACATTAAGATTTCCAAGTCTAACTTAAATAAATAAAAAAAAAATTGAAATTCCAATGCGAAAAGTTTAACAAAATTCAAAACCTGACTTAAATAAAAAAGAATTCAGATATAGGGACAATTACCAAATTAAAAAGTTAATATGAATTAAAAATATTTAATCCTCGTGTCAAGATGTGATATAACCCTAAAAGAAAAGGCTTGGGGGTGTTGCGAGACGAAACTAATGATGGTAGTGGACAAAAATTATATTGGCACAATAATGACCTTCCATTATTAAATTTAATGGTTTAGGAGAAGGGAAATGAGGTAAGATATGTTATATTTTCTTATAACCATGCTTTCCAATCTGGGCTAATTTAATCCCGCTTGTGGGTGAGGGTTAAGAAAAGCGAAGTCTCTCTTCTGTGGTGGGCACACTGAGCGGTTGAGAATACAAATATACAATGGGTGGGTCCCTTTTGTTGGACCTACCATTTGATTGTCGTTTTCTTTTGTGAGTCCCTTTCTTGATCGGTCTAAGTTACTGAAGAATGGAAACATCATCACCATTTTAAGTATCATAAATCAAAATCTTAAGGTCTATCTAAAAGCCCCTGAATCCACCAGTTGTGCTCAAAATTGAATTTTTTTTCTAATGCTTACATTTATATTATTGAGTTTTAACTTATAGATGAGTGAACATAATTATTATTATAACAATTTCAAGGACGTGAAGTTTACGAATGATTTAAGTATTGTATAAAATTTTATATTTTCTACGTATCATAAAGTTAAAAACAAAATTTAGTTTTTTTTTTGCTAAAATAATTTTAATGCTTTTGTAAAAACAAAATTTGCATATAATTTCTAATTCTATGAAAGATGTACAACTAATTAGCAAGAAATTGGGGAATAGAAAATTCAAATAAAATGTCGAATGTACGATAGACTTGTAGAAATTAAAATAGCCACTCTTTATTGTGAATGATATTTCTGGTGGTATGAAATTATATATACCTTCCGATGTATTGGCCTTTTGTAGAAACGACAGTGCAATGAAGGGGTGTGGGACCTGGGTTTGCAGTTACCGGACCTTCCCCATGGACCCATTCCCGGACCCAACTCTGTCTAGCTAGTATTTGGATCCATCATTGTTCATCAGTATCCTATGCTAGCTAGGTTAACCTAAAATTTTAACATTTTACTGACAGAAAAACATCCACGACCCTTACTAGGTCTGGATGATTAGCATTCCTTGGCCGCCAGTAAGTGTTCCAATACCATAGGAACTTCTCATTCAACTAATTAAGCCCTCACATGATCTCACCGCTGCTGTCCTTAAACACCGGAACATGCAATGACAGCTCACCACACTTGTACCTAATGAGCAAATAAATATAAATCATGCATCATTTGGGATCTCTCTGCAACGAATCCAAATTACCCCTTGGAAAATTCAAAACATATTTATTGGTCATTAATTTCAGTGCATGGATCTCGTTGTTTTACACAAGTGTGTGTTTTTTTTAATGTTGGGGGATCAGAAGTTCAGGTAATTCTCTTGGTTAGATCCGTTGTTTCAGAGCTTCTTTTGTAATGATTGTACTACTGGGGAGTTGGAGGAATCAATGGGTTTTTTCTAGTGAGTGTAAAGCCAGGAAAAGTGACGCAGACAGCGACTAGTTTAAGGAAGGTAAGGGGGTTTGATATAGGGCTACTTTACTAATACTTTTTAAAAATATTTTAAAGAAAAAATTAAAAAAATTTTCATCTCCTTTTAATAAAAAAATATTTTTTTAAAATATTTTTTATATCAAAAATACTTCCAAAGTATTTTATTTAATAATATTTTTTTATCTCCGAAGTATTTTTGAAAAACAATGATAAACAAAAACAGTAGTAAGGGAAGCATCGGCAAAGTTTTGTTGGGAGCTTTGTCATGAAGCGAGACTTGGAGTTGTCAGGCGAGCCAATGAAACCAGATTCTTTCACGAGATACTCAATCGATTGTTCCACCCTAGTGGGCTCCATTGTTTTCTGGAATTAAACCACGTGGGCCATGTCTCTAAAACGGCGTGTGCTAAGCTAATTCCCGTTGTAGTAATAATAATAAAGAAACCAATTGAATTGCCACTTTATTTCAGAATCGGCATGTCCAAATACGGCTCCTGTTTTTCGAAATGATCTGATAAAAATGTTAAAAAGAGTGACATAACTTTAACTCTACAATACATCACCGAGCCTCTAAATAAAAAATGGAAATACCTACTTGTATAAATATTTCTCTACAGTGCAAGGCTCGTCTGTCAAGCATCAACATGTTGGTGGCACATAGATGACAAAGATTTTTTTTTTTCAACTTCACTATAGGGAAAATATTATGATGAATCGATATGAATGACAAGAGTGATGAGAGAGTACAAAAAACAAGAAAAGGCAAGTTGATCACGGCAGTTTCACTGTAGGTCGTGGGGATATGGAGTCATCACAGATTGAAACAGTAATAATCACCAAACGGATCCCTACCCCATTGCCTTTGGTATATTAACAAATGCATGTGCCCTCATGTCTCACCTCCTCCAGGATTTGATGGTGCCATAACAATTGTGCAGTAATATTAATATTATCACCCTGCAATCAAATTCCCTTAACTGTATACCTCACAGTTTCACTTGTGCTCAATGATCGGGTTGTATTCTTTCGCTGCAGTACTTTACAGATTATTGATATTTCAATAGTGAATCTCAGAGAAGTTGTAGGCCACTGGGACTGGGAGTGGTTTATATAAATAAATATTATAGTACTAGCTATTATATATAGAGAAGGGATCTAAGGCCAGATGGAACAGCGATTTGGTAGGGGTAGCTAGGTTTATTAAATTAATGGCTGGCAATGGCATAGCCCACTATAGTTGTTCACTTGGTCATTGTACTTCCTATTACTGACGATGCAGTACCATTTATTTCCGTGGTAGCCTGACTGACCATGTGAATCTTGAGGGATGTTGAGATTCTATCTCTCTGAGATCTCCTAATCTTCGCTTTTTTTTCCCCTTTTCATTGTGGGGGTATAAAAGAGGAGGGCGAGAAGTCAATAATTTTCAATATTGTGAAACTTGCTTACATTAACATTAACTCATGTTACTTCACTTAACTTAACCAGCTTTATTTAGTTATTTGTTGACGGCTTAACTAGTCTTGCAACTCTCTTTTTCTTGCCACAATTGTCATTATCACAATCTTCTTGCCATAATCTGCTGCTTAAAAATAAAAGAAATGCTGCAGACTTTGAGAACCCTGATTCTAATAGATCTTAATTTATATTTTTTCTCTTTTAAGAGTAGCTGCTTGGACAGACTGAACTGTTTTGTTATGTTAAACTTACAATCTTAAGAAACATGGCATACTGCTGTCGAATGCAGCTGTAATATATGACAACGTACTGTGGCAAATGCATCCATTTTTCATTATTTTCCATGACAACCTAATGGCAGATCCCGTAACTGTATATTCAAGAATAAAATAAAATAAAGAATTATACATTACTAAACCAATCCTTTTTTTTTTTATAGGTCAAGTACTTTGATTCCCAATATTTTGCTTCAACATGCCAACAAGGTAATACCATTTGCACTAGTTTTCAGTATTGTTACATTAAAACCAATATTTGTTTCTATTATTATAATTAAAACATAAACAATTAACCCACAATATATAGTTTAGTGTTGAAAAAGAATCTTTTTGTTTAATTAAATAAAAAGCATCTTTTTCTTGTGATACAAGTATTAATTACTGTATAGCTTTGTAATTTATTCAATAAAGAACCGATATTGACCAAAGCTGCAATTATAAAATAATGGAATGGCAAGAATCTTACCTTTCCAAAGCATAAAGGGATTGTCTTGCTTGACCCTATGTCCGCTTCTAATTGAACCGTCATGGGTGGCTTTCATAATAGCTTCTCCTTTTCTAGTGCTTTTCCCATATCAGGACAATCAGAAACATGGATTATTGACCTAATTAATCACAAATGTAGTTCGATTGAACCCACGTCCGTGTCACCGGTTGTAGGTTAAAAGTCATTACCTTAACCAGTGTCCCTCCACGTATTTGAAAACGTCTAAACAACAGCATGATGAGCGCGTAAAGTCACTCTCGGATCATATCAATTAACTCTTACCACCTGGCATCAGTTAATCCAAGATTTTTTTTTACATGAGGTTACATCGTTTACCAGTTACTGGCGCCTGGACCTTTGTGATTCTAGTGCTGGTGGCAAGTCCATTTCTTAATTCGGGGTGGGTTTTCTTTCATTAATCATGAATACAAAGCACTACGCCCTCTTATTTGGCCTATAACATCACTTGTTATCTTATCACCTGATGAATGTAACTAGGCCCCAAGGCAGATCAAATCAAAAGTCGCCTTCTGCTTAAATTAATCACTTATATTTGATGTCATTTCCTACTCCTTCAGGTGTGCCTTCTCAATTACTTTGATCCACGGAATTAACTGAAACTCCAGATATGAATGCCATTTATATGGATAGAACAAACAAAATATAAGTTAACCTTAATGTTCTAAATCTATTGTGGATGATTGAATTTGCTGGCTTTAACCTCTGTTGCATAAGATTATTCCAATTATATGGCCACATATAAGACCAAAACTTTCATTTGTTGTCAACAGATAAACCTGAAGCTATGTCCTATTCCCTGTAATTGCACAGCAGACATATTTGGTTTCATGTCATAATAAGTCACAGCGAGCAGATGCCTTAATGAATGAATACATTTGCATAATTATGAACTCGAACTTTCATACCCGTAGCCATGGAAGTAGAAGTTAGGTAGAAACTGTTCACAGGCTTTTCAGCCCATGCAAATCAGCCCAAAGTAATCAATCATTAAAGTAAAGTGGAGGCTAATAAGTTTCTTCCTAACCCATTAGTTTTGGACACGACAACATGTTATCTGAGTTTGAGGACTATAAGAAGGAAGTAGGGGTTTCCACCGACTATTCTGGATATTTGAAACGTAATATTCGCGTCTCAGTAGATAATGAAAGATAGTTCTGCTTTGGATGACTTGATAGCACAAGTATGGGGATGAGGTCATCAAGACTCAAGCTCAACGAGTCTTACTGCTATGATATCTTAACTTCTCATACACAAGTGGCTGTTCGTGTGGGTCATGGCAAACTAAGATTTGACTTCACTAGGAAGCTGACATTATGCCTGATATATGGTGAATAGCTCAATGCATTTGCCAAAAGAAGCACTGGAAATTAGGTTATGTTTTTCAACAAGAGACTATTCATGACTTCAAGACAAATAATTGCAGACATGGAAGTTTAAGGCGGGACCAGGGTGATGAGAACAATAGGGACAATGATCACGCCATAGCATCTAAATTCATTGTTCTTTTCCTTTCTTAGATAACTTGAGTTCAATTTGCATCTTAAGCAACATTTCCAATAGAAATTTATCCCACAAACCATTTGAAAGCCTTCCATTACTGATGTTACTTTATAGGATCATCGACTGCTGCTTCCACTTTGCAGGAGATGTTATCCGCTTTGATTGGCTATTTCCAATAAAGCCTAGAGCCCTATAGACCATCTAACGTAATAGCTGAGACAATTTGGCAAGGGTAATGTGAAAAGCATAATTAACCAAATTAATTTTCAATCTAGAAACGTTAAAGCTTCTTTGGTCGTACCAAGAAAATTCTCACCAATAATCATATAGCTTTGAAGCTGAGCTATTTATTACTTTGTTCTTTGAAGTTTTAAAATTGGATTATTCTAAAAGTAATTCCAGTAAAAAAAAAAAAAGATGTTGTTCATCCCAGAAGTTTTAGATTCGAGCGTCTATGTATGTGTTGTCAAAAAATTAAAAAAATATAAATAAATATTATCATATAATCACACTAATATATTAAAAAAAAAAAGATTATTCTAGAAGGTGCCCTTTTCCATTCCTTCATTTCACTTAAATATTCAGATTTCACATCATACAAAATTTATTAATGGAATGAATCATAGTTCGGCTGCTAAAAGCAGTCACCTAGCCTGAAATTTTTTATAAAAGTATTTATAATTTTTAAAAGATTAAATTAATTTTTTATTATTTTTATGGGTTAAAGAATAATTTTATCACTAATTTAAAATATTATAAATTATAAATGATTTAATTAAAAATTTATCATTTTAAGGGGTCATGACCCTTGGGTCTCTCTTACACTCCGCCACTGGCTAAAAGGTTAAAATACTAATCTTTATAAATCTTAGGTTATATTCTTCATAACTCAATTTATTTTATATAAAAGTATTAAAAGATATAAATTTTAATATAAAAATATTTATTATTATCTAAGTATTAAAAGACAAAAATTTCAATATAAATAGTCATAAATTGGAAACTATTAGATAGATCATTCTCATTACATAAGCCATTGTCACATTGAGAAATTTCTCGATGTATGACTATTTATATTGAAATTTTTGTCTTTTAATACTATAATAAATATTTTTATATTAAAATTTATATCTTTTAATACTTTTATATAAAATCTTTAAATAAAATAAATTGAATTACGAAAAATATAACCTAAGTCAGTGGCGGAGCGTAGAAAAAATAATCTTACATGCTTCAACATTTTTTAATCTCACTTCCTCCTATATTGACAACAATGTTAATACCGATCGAGTTATTTTGTATTTATATTATGTTTAAGTTACGAAGTTAGTTTATATACTATAATTTATTCAATTTTAATCCTTACATTTTTTGAATTTGACATTTCAGTTCTAATTTAAACCGTAGCAATTAAATTTGTTAAGTCAAATTTGATTGTTATGTTAGATTATCTAGGTTCTATTACTCATTGCTCTTCAATTTAATCATTTTTAATTCTTGTATTTTTTGAATTTTGAATTTTCATCCCTGTCTCAAGTGATATATGTTAAATCCATTAAGGGCTGTTATGGTTTTGAAAAGCTTGATTTGTTAAGAGTGTTTTTGAAGAGTGATATGAAAAATTACGATTTTTAATTTGAAGAGTTTACTAATATTGTCAAATATGGGGTGAAAAGTTAAAAATTACATTTAAACATGACATTGGAAACTAAAAAATGAATTAATTTAAATGAAATTAAATAATTTAATATAATTACACATAAATATAAATTATTTGTAAAATAAATCATACATGAAATTATAAATGTTATTTAAATAAAATATAATGATGGATGATATATTTAAATTATTTTTTGATAACATCATGAAGAGATTACATAGTAACCAATCCTAAGGAGAAGCTATCCCATTGGATAACTACTTACGTATCTAAATTTTCAAACACCTGCAAATACATCAAATATAAATTAATTTAATATTTAAATATTTTATAAATAATTAAAATAAATAAGGATATTTTGTTAATTTAAAATGCAAAATTTTTGTATTTGGGTGGAAAAATAATTTTTAACATGCACCTGGTATTGTTTTTAGGCATTATAATAAATATAGTTTTCAAGGTTTATGTAATGTCCGTGTGTTTGAATCGGATTTGGAACAGTAATAAAATAGAATTGAGAATTAGAAATGTTTAGTTGAAGTAAGGAAGGTTAGAAAAATTTAAGGATTAAATAGTAAAGGATAGAACATATGGGGGATTAAATAGCGAATTATCCAAATTGAATTTTGAGTCATCATGTGAATTAGATTGATTGAGGAGGGGCAAAAGAGTAATTTGGTGGAAGATATTTTTGGAGGCAAATTTTTGGGCCAAAGTGTAAAGTTGGAAGGCTCAAGGACTAAAAGTGCAATTTTACTATTTTTCTTAAGTGAGATATTTTAAGTGAAAACTCTAGAGAAGAAAAAAAATGCTTAAAAAGATGAAAATATCATCTTTTTCATTAAGTAGCCGTCCATGCCCTTTTCTTCCATTTCCAACTTTTAATTTTATTTCAAATAGGTCCTTCCATCATTTTTAAGCCCTCCAAGCTCCAAAATCTCCTATTTTCTTTGAAATTTCTGAAATAAAGTCATGAAAGAGAGATAGTAGACACCTCAAATCTCATATAGAGTTAATTTTGGGGTGTTAGAGAGATAAAGGACTAAATCAAGAAAATTTGAATTCAATGGTTAAGGTAAGAAATGGTTAAATTCTCATGATATACATATATTTTACTGTTATTTAGCATGAAAATTATTGAATTATAGCTTACAGATTATATGTGTTTATGTGAAATTGAAGAGAAAGAGAAGAGAGATAAGGATCAAATTGAAGACAACGGAAAAGAATAGAGCAAAGGATAAAAGAGAGGAAATTCAGCCTTTTTGTTGTAAGTACTACAAGAGTTTTGAATTATAGTTTAATTTCTCTAATGATATATGAATTATTAGCATAGAAATTGTTAGATAGGTACATAATTTGAATATTTACAATGATAAAATGAAGGGATTAATGTGTGATTTAGTAAAACAGTTTGGACAGAACAGAAAATTAACTTAAAAAATTCACCAAAAATTGTATATAATGAGTTAATGGTCGTATTATATATGTAATTAAATCTTATTAAGTGTAGTATCATATGGAAGAAATAGTGATGGAAATGGATCTATATATTCTGAGATATAACTGATTTTATTTAACAAGGTCAGAGTAGGTACGAGTTCCCCTGTTCTGATTTTGGAAAAAACATAGAAAAATGTAGAAAAATAATTAGAGGATGAAATTTATATGGATAAATCCTTAATGAGTCTATTTTCAAAATAAACAGACGGGAACATCATTTGATCTCTGTACAAAAATATAGATAATTTTTAGTGAAGAAAGGTCGAAACTATCAGGCAGCAGAGAAGGGGTAAATTGAAAGAATTTACTGTACAAATTGGCTAAAGTAAAAATTCTGAAAATTTTATGGTAAAAATATGATTGAGTCTAGTTTCAGAAACATCAAGCTAATTATAATTCCGAATTCTGTAGCTCACAATATAAATAATTTAGTGACTGTGATGCAAGTGAACAGCTTTGAAAATATAAATGTGAAGTATTTGATGATGTATTTATTTGAGATATATCATTTATGAGAAATGATGCTAATTGAGATTGTGCCCAAGTAGACAAATTAGAACCATTGAGATATTAGTGACATGCCATTAAGGAACACTAGCGCTTTCTGTTTCACACTTCGTGTGCTTATTGTTTCACACTTCGTGTGCTTACTGATTTGCGCTATGTGCGCCTACTGATTGCACTATGTGTGCTTACTGGATTGAACTGTGTGTGCTTACTGTTTCCCCAGCACTTGTGTGCTTACTGTTAAGTACTTCGGTACTTTTTGTTCCGTTTATCCAATGAGTTCTATAGAAGTCTACATTGGGCTAAATTGTGGGAAAAAAAATGTGGACCAAAGTGAAATGAATGTCAATGTGGTAAGATACAAGCTATATACTGGTAAGGCGAAAGAGTAAATTACATGAGAAAATTTCTTTAAGAACTACAGATGGAAATGAGGTGATTGTAATTGGTGAGAATTATAGTGTTATGTCAAATGTGGTTTCTGCAATCAAAGCTTGTAAAATGATTAAAAAAGGATATGAAGCTTTCTTAGCCCATGTTCTGGATACTCGAGTAGAAGAAAGTGAGATTGAAAGGATACCGATAGTACGAGAATTTCCTGATGTATTTCCTAAAGAATTACCAAGTTTACCTCCTGAAAGAAAAGTTGAATTTGGAATTGAATTAGTTCCGGGGACTGCACCGATTTCAATAGCACCGTATAGACTGGTACCAGCAGAGTTAAAAAAATTGAAGACTCAATTGCAAGAATTATTTGATAAAGGACTCATATGTCCAAGTGTATCACCATGGGGAGCTCCGGTTTTGTTTGTAAAGAAGAAAGATGGGTCTTTAAGGTTGTGTATAGATTATCGTCAGTTGAACAAAGTGACGGTAAAGAATAAGTATCCATTGCCCAGAATTAATGATTTGTTCGATTAGTTTAAAGGAGCAAGTATGTTCTCAAATATTGATCTCAGATTAGGATACTATCAGTTAAAGGTAAAAGACTCGGATGTGTCAAAGACTGCCTACAGAACCCGATATGGTCATTATGAGTTTTTGATCATGCCATTCGTATTGACTAATGCTCCAACTACATTTATGGACCTGATGAACAGAATTTTTCAGCTATATTTGGATCAGTTTGTGGTAGTATTCATTGATGACATTCTGGTATATTCGAAAGGTGAAAAAGAGCATGAGAAGCATCTTCGAATTGTATTGTAGATTTTGAGAGAGAAACAATTGTTTGCTAAGCTGAGTAAATATGAGTTTTGGCTGAAAGAAGTCATTTTTCTGGGACATATTGTATCGACCGATGACATTCGGGTGGATCCGAAGAAGGTTGAAGCTATTCTCGAGTGAAAACTGCCAAAGAATGTGACTGAGGTAAGAAGTTTTCTGGGTTTGGCTGGTTATTATAGAAGATTTGTTCTAGGATTTTCCATGATTGTATTGCCTTTGACGAGGCTATTGCAAAAAGATGTGAAGTTTGAATGGAATGAGAAGTGTCAACAAAGTTTTGAAAGATTAAAAGCAGCATTGACTGAAGCTCTGGTGTTAATACAACCAGAATTTGGTAAGAAATTTGTAATTTATAGTGATGCTTCTTATAATGATTTAGGTTGTGTATTAATGCAAGATGGAAAAGTAGTGGCATATGCATCTAGACAGTTGAAGCCACACGAGAAGAATTACCCGACACATGATCTCGAGTTGGTTGCAGTAGTGTTTGCACTGAAGATTTGGAGACATTATTTGTAAGGAGAAAAATGCTATGTGTAAACAGATTATAAAAGCTTGAAGTATTTGTTAACCCATAAAGAGTTGAATCTAAGACAGAGAAGGTGGATTGAATTGATTAAATATTATGACTGTATCATTGACTATCATCTCGGGAAAGCGAACGTGGTAGCCGATGCTCTGAGTAGAAAATCAATGGCAGCTTTGAAGGCGATGAAAGCACATTTGGAGATACAATCAGATGGTGAGTTATCAATTGAGTTAAGAGTGAAGCCAACTTTGTTACAATAAGTGAAAGATGCATAAAAAGACGATGAAAAGTTGATGATGATAAAGAAGCAAGTTAAAAAAGGTAAAAATGGTGAATTTGAGATTGATAGTAAAGGAAATTTGAGGTTCCATAATAGGCTATGTGTGCTTAATCAAGAAAATTTGAAACGAAGAATTTTGGATGAAGCTCATCATAGTTCATTTGCTATGCATCCGGGAAGTAACAAGATGTATCATGACTTAAAGTCATTTTATTGGTGGAAAGGGATGAAACGAGATACAGTTGAGTATGTTTCCAAGTGTTTGATATGTCAAAAGGTAAAAGCAGAGCATCAAGTGCCATCGAGGTTGCTTCAAACGATAACTATTACAGAGTGGAAATGGGAAAGAATTATAATGGATTTTGTCACGAGATTACCACTTTCACCGAAGAAGAAGAATTCTATATGGGTGATCGTTGATCGATTAACTAAGTCTGCTCATTTTCTCCCAGTAAAAACTGATTTCTCAATGGATAAGTATGCACAATTGTATACAGATGAAATAGTTAGACTTCATGGTGTGCCTGTATCTATTATTTCTGATCGAGATCCAAGATTTACATCAAAGTTTTGGGAACGATTACATGAAGCTTTGGGTACTCGATTGAACTTTAGTACAGCATATCATCCTCAGATAGATGGACAGTCAGAAAGGGTGATTCAGATTCTGGAAGACATGTTGAGAAACTGTATTATTGAGTTTGAAGGCAATTGGGAAAGGAATTTACCGTTGATTTAATTTACTTATAATAATAGCTATCAGTCAAGCATTCAAATGGCGCCTTATGAAGCATTATATGGAAGAAAATGTAGAACTCTTGTGTGCTGGGCAGAGTTAAGTGAACAAAAGCTCGAGGGGTCCTGATCTGATTCGAGAAATTGAAGAAAAAGTAAAGTTGATCCGAGAGCGATTAAAGGCTGCTTCAGATAGACAGAAGTCCTATGCTGATTTGAAAAGGAAAGATATAGAGTTCAATGTTGGTCCAAGATTTATCGGGTCATATGAGATTTTGGAAAGAATTGGTCTAGTTGCTTATCGATTGGCTCATCCTCCAGAGTTAGATAAGATTCATAATATTTTTCATGTGTTTATGCTACGGAGGTACCGGTCTAACTCATCTCATGTGATTACTCTAGAGAATATTGAAATACAATCGGATTTGACTTATAAAGAGGAGCCAATAAAGATACTAGCTCGAGAAGTGAAAGAATTGAGAAATAAAAGAGTTCCTCTGGTAAAAGTGCTGTGGAGACATCATAACTCAGAAGAAGCTACTTGGGAAAGAGAGGAAACGATGAAACAACAGTATCCACAGTTGTTCAATACTGGTAAATTTCGAGGACGAAATTTATTTTAAGGGAGGGAGAATTGTAACATCCGTGTGTTTGAATCGGATTTGAAACAGTGATAAAATAGAATTGAGAATTAAATATGTTTAGTTGAAGTAAGGAAGGTTAGAAAAATTTAAGGATTAAATAGTAAATGTGAGAAAATATGGGGGATTAAATAACGAAATATCCAAATTGAATTTTGAGTCATCATGGGAATTAGATTGATTGAGGAGGGGAAAAAGAGTAATTTGGTGGAAGATATTTTTGGAGGCAAAGTTTTGGGCCAAAGTGTAAAGTTGAAAGGCTCAAGGACTAAAAAGTGCAATTTTATCATTTTTCTTAAGTGAGATATTTTAAGTGAAAATTCTAGAGAATTTGAGAGAACAAAAAAAATGGTTAAAAAGATGAAAATATCATCTTTTTCATTAAGTAGCCGTCCATGCCCTTTTCTCTTCAATTTCCAACTTTTGAATTTATTCCAAATAGGTCCTTCCATCATTTTTAAGCCCTCCAAACTCCAAAATCTCTTATTTTATTTGAAATTTCTGAAAGAAAATCATGAAAGAGAGTTAGTAGGCACCTCAAATCTCATATAGAGTTACTTTTCGGGTGTTAGAAAGATAAATGACTAAATCGATAAAATTTGAATTCAAGGGTTAAGGTAAGAAATGGTTAAATTCTCATGATATACATGTATTTTACTGTTATTTAGCATGAAAATTATTGAATTATAGCTTATAACTTATATGTGTTTATGTGAAATTGAACAGAAAGAGAAGAGAGGCAAGGATCAAATTGAAGACAAAGGAAAAGAATAGAGCAAGGGATAAAAGAGAGGAAATTCAACCTTTTTGTTGAAAGTACTACAAGAGTTTTGAATTATAGTTTAGTTTCTCTAATGATATATGAATTATTAGCATAGAAATTGTTAGATAGGTACATAATTTGAATGTTTACAATGATAAAATGAAGGGATTAATGTGTGATTTAGTAAAACAGTTCGAAAAAAACAGAGGATTAACTTTGAAAATTCACCAAAAATTGTATATAATGAGTTAAGGGTCGTACTATATATGTAATTAAATATTATTGAGTGTAGTATCATATGGAAGAAACGGTGATGGAAATGGATCTGTATATTTTGAGATATAACTGATTTTGTGTAACAAGGTCAGAGTAGGTACGAGTTCCCCTGTTCTAACTTTGGAAAAATCATAGAAAAATGTATAAAAATAATTAGAGTCTGAAATTTATATGGATAAATCCTTAATGAGTTTATTTTCAAACTAAAGAGACGAGAACATCATTTGATCTCTGTACAAAAAGATAGATAATCTTTAGTGAAGAAAGGTACTGTGAGGCAGCAGAGAAGGGGTAAATTGAAAGAATTTACTGTACAAATTGGCTAAATTAAAATTTCTGAAAATTTTATGGTAAAAAGATGATTAAGTCTAGTTTCAGAAACATCAAGCGGATTATAATTACGAATTCTTTAGCTCACGATATAAATAATTTAGTGACTGTGACGCAAGTGAACAACTTTGAAAATACAAATGTGAAGTATTTGATGATGTATTTATGTGAGATATATCATTTATGAGAAATGATGCTAATTGAGATTGTGCCCAAGTAGACAAATTAGAACCATTGTGATATTAGTGGCATGCCATTAAGGAATGCTAGCGCGCTTACTATTTCGCACTTCATGTGCTTACTGTTTCGCACTTCGTGTGCTTACTGATTTGCGTTATGTGCACCTACTGATTGCACTGTGTGTGCTTACTGGATTGTACTGTGTGTGCTTATTGTTAAGTACTTCGGTACTTTCTGTTCCGTTTATCCGATGAGTTCTATAGAAGTCTACATTGGGCTAAATTGTGGAAAAAAAATGTGGACCAAAGTGAAATGAATGTCAATGTGGTAAGATACAAGCTATATACTGGTAAGACGAAAGAGTAAAATACATGAGAAAATTTAAAAGTTTATATTTTGCTTTTGTAGTACTTACTAAGTCTTCACCGGCTTAACGCGTTTATTTTAACGCGTAGGTACAAGGAATACAATAAGTTAAATCGAGACCTCTCATCACATCACATCACTTGGAGCTCAAATTTAGGTATATTACTTTTGATGTAAAATGACATGTACTATGAAACTTATATGTGTCCTTATTAGAATAAAAAAAAATGTTGTTTGGAAATATTTTGTGTGATGAAATGAAATGATGAATTTTGGTTGAAATTGTGTTTTGTACTAAAAATCACATTTTATTTCTTTTAAATTAATTTTAAATCTCGATTTTAATTATACATAATTAATTTACGATATTTTGAATCAAGAAGCCTAAAATGCATCGTTTGATAAAAAAAATTAATTTTGCGTGAGCCGAGTTTTCTGTACTGAACATTAATGAAATATTTCTATATCAGGTTTATACGTATAAATCGAGTATAGAGGTGTTACAGTTTACGTCTTTTTGTTAACTTTTTTTTTTTATACAAGGAGAAGTAAAAACTAGAACCAAGCAAGACTATATAATGTTATGGTCGGTAAAACATTATGAAGAGCTTGTAATATTTTAGCCGGGGGTTGGTTGAGATCAAATCTTCCCATAGGTCTTGAGAATGCCAATTTCGTCAAACCATCCGCAACTTTGTTACCTTCCCGCAAGACATGACTTAATTGCACGGTCCAATTTTGTTTGAGAAGCGATAGGATTGAACTTGTCACCGTTGAGCCATAGTAGACCAAGTCTGTATCTTGAAGAACTTGCAGAGCTTCCTTGCTATCCGTCTCTAGAATCACCTTTCTTAATCCACAATTCCACGCAAGTTGAAGACCATCGAGCATGCCCTAAAGCTCTGCCATGAGAACAGAGCAGCTGCCAATGTTCCTTAAGAAACTTGCATGCCATGTCCCTTCCTTGTCACGTATGAGCTCTCCTGCTGTAGCTGCACCAGACACTGTACAAAATGCTCCATCTGTGTTTACCTTCATCTAGCCCTCATCTGACATCTTCCATCTGTCTTTTTGTTAATTTGATTCTTATTTTTTAAGCTAAATTTACCATTAATTTTTCAAAATGAGTAAAATCATTTTTAACGAAATGCAAACCAAAACATTAATTTTTTAATGATGTTGACATAGGGATCGTGTGGTAATCCAAATATGCTTCATGCTAACATTGCAATACTTATATTATATGTCACATCAATAAATAATTTAATAATTATAAAAAATTTAAAAAAATAAAAAATTCAAAAACTAGCATGGAGTATACGTGGATTAACATGCGGGTTGTCATGTGTAAAAATTTAATGTTTTAATCAGTATTTTCATTAAAAACAACAATTTAACTCCTTTTAAAAAGTTGATAATCAAATTTGATTCTTTTTAAAAGATAGAGGATCAAATTTAATAATAAAAAAAAGGATGAAATTGACAAAATAAATATTAACAAACAGATAACTTTTGAAATCATATAACTTCTTACATTCGCTTTTCAAGCCATGCCAAAAAGTTGAAAATTCTAGGCTTTGGCTTTTCAAAAGCTAGTTTGGTTGTAAAATTATAAATTATAAATTTATCTCGATTTATATTAACTATCAATTCGAAATATAATTTATATATTTAAATTAAATTTTACAATAATTTTTATTAATTACTTAAAAAGTATTTATATTATATATTTCATATATAATATTAATAATTAGTTATCATAAATTTTTTTATTAAATTTGTAATAATAATAAAGACACACGAAAATAAAAATACTTTATATTTGAGTCAATTGTAAATTTATTATAATTAAATTTATATAGTTGATATATTATAATATTAAGGTTTGAGCTTACATGTTTTTTTTTTTAATATAGGTTTGAGCTTACATGTTAAATATACCGTAATATATATATTTTTTATGCTTAGGAACTTGTAGTACAAGCATTAAGCTATGGAATCTGAAGAATCAATACACTCAGCTAACAAAATATCAAATTTGGAATTAGGTAAAGTGTGAATAAATAAATTTGTATTTTTAAATCTTAAAAAAATAAAATAACTAAATTTCAAAATTATGAAAAGTAAAAAAATTTGGAAAATATTTTAACAAAAAAAATGTATTTATGATTATAAGAAAAGTTAATATTTGACACCTTCAAGAACCAAATAGTGTAACATTATTAAAAATAACTTTAAGTAATTTAATTTTAAATATGTTTCATCATTTTGTACATTTATAGTGTAAATTATAAGTATATACAACTCATTAAAGAAAGTTGATCGGGATTGTTTTATATATATAATTGAGTCGTTATGCAGTATATAATGGTCTAATTAGGAATTTTAGCGAAAAGTTAAATTTCTTTATTTTAATTTGTCGGAATTCAGATTTCGTAAGTTATAAAAATTAAGATTGTTGATCTAATTGGATAACATTAATTAAATTTCACTGTCAAATTACTTACTAGAAAATCAACAGTTGAATAAATTATATGCAAAGAATTAGTAAAAGTCAACCGTTTAATTTCACGTGTTTATTTATAATTGAACTGATTTCTTAATTTTATTAAAGTATGATAATCAAATTCTAATAAATTAAAGTAGTGAAAGTTATTTCTTAATTTTGGTAGATAAATAAAATTTATAATAAGATCCTTATATATATTTACACTATACGTAGAAGTTTAATTGAGTTGGTATCATTTATCAATCGAGTTTCAATTCAATTGTGAAATTATCAAAAATTCATTATTTTTATAAAGCAACAAATTTTATTTTGAGAATATTTTTATTTTTTATATAAATTTTTAAAAAATAAAGACCAATAATAAAATTTAAAGGGAAACTATTATAATATTCAGTATCTTAATTTTACTGTAAATTTTATATTAATTCTTCATAAATGTGTGGTGTACAATTTTCACCAAATGTCTTGTATCATAGAAGTGTTGAACAAGTTAGTAAATTAAGGCATAAGGTGTATCAAACTGATACGGAACTGCAGATGGAGGAAGTGCATGCATCGATGATTCTTTTCAGGTAATATTCTCTGCTTAATTTAATTAACATGAATTTGACTACCTGCCTCATAACAACCACATGGACAGAGTATTTAGCTGCCAAGCATGTGTTTAGCACAGTGAAATACATGTTCAAGATTGACACGAATAAAAAATAAAAAATTATTTACATATGATATCTAATTTGAAAAAAAAACATTGAATTTAAATTTTTATTGCATATTATTATATAATTTTTATTATCTTATCAGATTTATTTAGTATTTATCATTGCCTGTTTGCTATAATTTCCTGTGCGCATTAACTGAAGGTAAAAACAAATTAAGGAAAAATGTATATATGATTGACATCTTAATATAGGCAAAACTCAGGTGGTTGCATGCAAAAGTTAAGCAAGAAAAGCAACATGGACGACCGATCAACTAATACAAAAATGAAATATTTATTTTGCGTGAACTTGGATTTGACGTTGTTTTATGAAACAACCATAACTTGCCTGGAATTTATATATTTTTATATTTAGATGCACCATCTTTCCACAGCATTTTTTGCCAATTAAACAAGTTAATACCATATTTATAGAAGATGCTAATTTCCCCTCATACATTAGTGCTATATACTTCATAACTCAATTTTTTTTCTTATAAAAAGCATTTTGATAAATATTAATTAATTTTAAAATATCCGTAAACATCAAATTTGTTTGAATCGGTTGGTTCGATCGATTACATCAAGAATCGGTTTAGATATCAATTCAGTGAAGAATATTAAATTGATTGATCCAGAAACTAGTTCGAACGGCTTGAATTAGATAAAAAAAAAACAATTAAATTGGATTTTTAATTTTTTTTATAAATTTTTAATAATTTATTTAATCAAATCAAGTGAATCGATCGAACTTATCAAATTAATAAATTGATGATCTAACAAAATCGACCACCGATCTAAAGGTTCAGTCAACATTCCAAATTGCTATGTTTTTAACCAGTAGCCCTCTTCTTTTTCTTTCCTTTTTTTTTTTTTTTGAATTTGTAGCCCTCTTTCTTTTAAACGGACTTTTTCATTTTCTGGCTTCGTTAATTGGCTAGTACTTAATATATTAATGTAAAATTAAATCAAGTTAGTTGACGTGGTGGATTAGGCATGTTTTACGACGTAATTTCATCAAATAATAATTTATGTGAATTAAATATAAGAACCTTAAATCCTTAATCAACAAGTGGTGCAATGTTCTTATCATTACATATTACTAGAGACGAAACTAAGATAGGTAGGGGTTTAAAATGGAAAATTTTAATCAATAATCCCTCTCGAGTATTTAATTTTTATTTTAAGTTTTTTAGTGATTCAAATAAATAGAAAATTTGTAACTTTGACTCTATTTAAAAATTAATTATATAATTTATTCTTTTTTAGAATAAAACTTTTATCTTTGGCCCCATCAAAATTTTAAAATTTTTCTCAATTTCCTCTATAAATTTTTTAATTTCGTCCTTGAAAGTTACAACCCCAAATATAAACAATAAAATATGCATCAACGAAAGGAAATTAAAACATAAAAAGGAAAAAAATAACAGATAACCTTGAGAGTTTTTTTTATTTTATTTTATTGAAGGTGCGTGTAAATGGAATATTAATAAAGGAAATTAAAACAGATAGTTGTTTCTCAAGCAACGCATGGCAACATGCACCAACGTGAGGGGTGAAAAAGGCAAATATGTCAAAGATTCCAATACCATGCATTTTGTTCACACCACCTTTTTTCCTCAATCCAAAAAGATCCCTCTCTTAATCCATTTCACACTCCAAATTTTCACCATTTGCTTTAATTTCACCCTTACGTGTTAAAGCTACCCCTTCTTACTTAGCCTCCTACTGCTACAGGGTCCCTTTATTTCACAGCCGGGTAATCTTAATTTGGTCAACCAACCAAGCTATTAGGTTTCCACGCAAGGCCGTAGCTCAAGATCCTGTCGTTCCAGGAAGGAACCTTAGCCGTCGCTCTTCTTCCTCTCTGTAAAAACTGCGCCCCCTTCCCTGTCCAAAATCTCTGCTCTGCTCTCTACAAAATTTTATTATACATACAAATTTAAGAAGGCAGTGGTAATAAAGAGATGGGGAACTGTATAAGACGCGAAAAGTCAACTTGGGCAGATGACGAGACCAGCTGGTCATTGCAGTCATCTCTGATGGGTGGAGATTATGGTGATGATGAGATTAGCATTATGGAGAAGGAGAAAGGGAAACTTTTTGGTGGAAAGACAGATGCAATTAATACCAGAGAGGTGAAGATAACAATTTCAAAGAAGGAGCTGGAGCAATTGGTGCAGAGGGTGGACATGCAGGGCTTGATCCTTGAACAGCTACTCTTAGCCAGGATGGTGAAGGGTGGAGGAGGAGTAGGAGATATGTTTGAGTTTGAGCAACCTCGCTCGTGGAAGCCAGTGCTACAAAGTATTCCGGAGGTGAACTAGGTTATGATCAGTCATAGATGATGGTGCCTACATTTGGCTCTTGAATTCTGATTCTGTAATTAATATTTCAAACCTTTTGGTCTTAGATTTTTTAAAAAATACGTAGTTATTTATAGTTTTCGGCAATTATCATCCGCCTGAATCAAATTTTAATTTTGTGTTTAAAGAATTAGATAGGCATAAGTAATTTAATAAATATTACATATATAACCTTCCACTCAAGTTCCAGATTTTCATAACTTTTGTGCGAAGATTTCTTGAGTAAAGGGATAAGGGGGAGGTTAGAAAAAATAATTTTAATAATTTTTATATTATCTAAAATATTTCTATTAACTTTAAAAAATTTTTTTAATAATTTTATTATAAATTCTGATTATATTTATTCTTTTCGACATAATGTTTAAAATGATCCATAATCCTTTTTCAATCCATAAATAGGATGATAATACGCTTCAAAACACTCGAACCTACGCCTTCCTATATCGGTAACAATACTTATACTAATCGAGTTAAAACTCAATCCACAACTTCTAAAAATACCTTTAAAATATAGTTTTATATAATATATAGATAGATTAGGTTATTAGCTAAGTAGCAATTTGAATAACGATTATTCTTCATTGTACATGTCAATCGTTGGATTTTGGATGGCAGTAATTTTGGTTCGTCTTTTAATCCACTGGGCTGACGTTCATAATATTAGGTCTGAATTAAGGATACATATGATATTAATTTGTTCTGGGGATAAGCCTAGCTTCAGTTGCCACCCGTTTCTCAATTTCCAGGCCTGACACCATTTTATAAAAAGGAGTAATTCCAAATTTAGTACTCATCATTTATAACTTTTATCAATTTAGCACTTATTCGAATTTTTTGGATTTAATCCACCCCAAACCTAGATGATGACATGGTAGCCTCTGACATTATTTTATATTGTATGTAAGTAATTTTCAAATCCCCATTGAGGTTTGATAAAAAAAAAAAAAAAACCCACCTAACAATCACTTGAGATACAAAGCCGAATTATATAACATCCATTAGTAGCTCCTAATGCAAAGGAGATATAATTTAAAATGGAGTGACAATCGTCACAAACAAAAATAGTTAAGTAAACAAAGATAGTTGACTTGGTCTAACAACATAATTTGTTGTGGCAACATGATCATAACTCTGCGATTGAAGACATGTGCCAATACCCCCTCTCAAGTTGAGCAGCGTGAAACAACACCTAACTTGGATAAAGTGCAGTCAAATGCTAGTTTGGCCAAAGATTTTGATCCTCCTATTGGTTACCTTATCTATTGCAAGAACATGGAGCCACGCAACGCTGGTTGTTTTGCACGTGATGCCGAACATAGTGAAAGTAAAAAACCACGTGTTTCGTTCGAGTATGGGAAACTATATTCTCACTAAGATATAAAACGCCAACAATGTCGCAATAGACATTGGGCGATAGTGGTAATAAGACGCCTAGCTAGTTCGTGCCATAAGTACGTGTTTAATCTAAGTCAACTACTGTCGCTTTCTTTTTCTTTTTTGAAGTCCAGCTGATAGGATTTATACCAAAGAAAAGTACATGGCCAGAGGTGGCGGGGAACTCATTTCAGAACCTTCCAAGAACCCAACAATAGCGAGTGACATAAGTAGGAGGAGAGTTATCACGTAACTATTGTACTTTTTTGTCTCTCATAGGTGTCTAGGCAAGGCTGTAATCATACTTGTTAATCCACCAAGACATTTCAGTTCAACATCCAAAAAGTAATGTAGCTACTAAAATTCTTAATGGAAAAATTATTAGCAGCAAATGAAATCACCTGATTAACCATAGATTTAATGTTGTCAGTAATGATTTTATCATCGACCTACATAACATCAAATAGTTGAATGTTAGGGTTAAAAATGTTATGAGGGGTAGATTGAGAATTTAAAATTCTTTTCTAAAAGTTGAGAGAGGGTAGAAAAGCTCGACAACATTCAATTTATACTGGTTTGGCATTATTTGCTTCTGTATACTATCATAGTCTTACTTGTCAAGATTTTTCTAATTTATTAACTTGAATTGATATCTTTCAAGAACAAGTTATAACGATAAAATGTTTCCCTAAATTTTTAGTGTGAAATAGGATCTTCTTAATTTTTGTGACTTAACTAGAAACCTCCTAATATAAATAAAATTAAAGTAAACAAAAATTTCGCTAATGTAGGAGTTTACAAGGTTTAAGCTCACAAAAGGATGGAATAAGGCTTGTACAAAGACTTCAGTTACATTGGAGCACTAGAGATGATGTAAAAATGAAAGATTGTAGAAAATAAAGCTCTAATAGATTTTCTCTTGATTTGTTGTTTGGATATTGATCTCTTATATCTTATAGTGTTCTTGAGGCTTTTATATATCAAGGAATTAATTTATATCCATTTGGGGATTAAATATGACCATTGAAATGTGAAAATCCTCGTAGAAATAATACTCTCTTAGAGTATCTATACTTTTAAGAAATATAGCCGTTAATAATTGTTAGAAACTTATTGCATCGATACTTTCGAACTAGGTATCGATACCTCAAGAACATGTGTTGATAATTTAACCCTCTAGAATTGCATGTGGCTATTGACTTCCAAAAGTGTCGATACTTTGGACAAGACATTGATACATATACTCTTGATATCAATACTTAGCCATTAAATTAGACCTAATTATGGGTCGGATCACTCGTCCATGTTTAAAGACTTGCTTGAAAAGTGGGAGGGTTTGGGCAAAAATATAGGCTCACAAAATGGACTTGTACAAAAAAATAAGGTTTTTTTTTAAACGGGTCGAGCTTTGGGTAAGAATTTTTGCTTGGGTTTGACCCGGCCCGAATTTGGCTAAAAAGGTTTTTCCTTGCTGTTGTTTTGTTGTTGTTGTTTGCTGTTATTTGGATATTGTATCTCTTATTTTATTGTTAATTTTGCTACTGTTTTAGAGGTATTTGCTTGCTAAGTTATAATTATTTTAGTGTTATTTAAGTATAAAGACTTTTTTTAATATATTTCTAATTTGTTAGCAAACATTTATTTTAATGTTTTTAGTATGTATTATATTTTTCAAAAATTTGTTTTTATATAAAAATAATAATATAAAAAAATTTAATACGAGTGAGTCGGGCCGAGATTAGCTCAGGTTTAACATTTTTATTTGGGCCAAGCCCGATCGAAAATTATTCGATCCCACCCAATCCATGATCAGATTTACATTAAATAGCTTTGAAAATTATTTTAAAATATTTTAAAGCAACTTGGGATCAACTTAAAGGCATTCGATATAAAACACGTTTTTTTTAGCATTTTAAATACTTGAAGATGTTTAATGAAATTTCCAATAAAATTTTCATGAAATTACTTTGGAATAAATATGTAAAATTTATCTTAGATATTTTTATAATTAAAATTTGATAATCTTAGATATTTTTATATTAAATCAAAACAAACCATTAACATTATTATGATGTAATATGAAGAAAGATGTGAGGAAATCTGATTTAGTAAACTCAAGAGATTGCAAATAAGTGGTAGGAGTTGTATACCAAGCTAAGGGTGACTGTTTAAGGTCATAAAGTGCTTTGTGTCAGCAACAAACATAATTAAGTTGGTCAGGATTTTAAAAATCTAGAGGTTATGAGATACAAATTTCTTCAACAAAATCACCCTGAAGAAAAAGTATTCTTCACGTAAAGTTGTCGAAGGGCCATGGTTCTACACAGCAAGAGACAGGACTAGAGAGATTGTTGTTGGATGTAAATGCAGCAAGTCGGTCACAAATGTTGAAAATTCGAGTTTTCGATTTGTTGGCAAATGTAGTGTAAAGAGACGCCCATGTTTGACGAGCAAAGTTGGCAGTGGCAACTATGGATGCTATCGTGTGGTCAATTAATACCATTAAAGTGTTTTTGTATGGGTTGATCTTAATAAAATCGAATGGTGAAATTTCAATTGAATTGTTAGCTTGCATTAATTAATGTTAATAAAAGAGTAAAAATAAAAATTCATGTCAATCTATTTAATCACTTGACGATGATTCAAATACAAAATTGAGTTAACTAAATAAACAATGATGTAAAAGAATGCTATCAACCCAAACACCATTCACTTTCAAAAAGTGACACGTTTAGAAGAGGACTTACGGATGAAAAGGAAATGGTGGGGAGGGGAGAGAGAAAACAAAGATGAAGGCGATTTATCATTTATGGGCTTTGCCGTTACTACAAAGGAAAGGATAGGCTGTCGTCTACTTTCTGTTTGGGCTGGACAGTTTGACGTGACCAACTGTATACCAGAATTTATGGTACAATAACAAAAGCCACTAATAGATACTTTACTTTAAACGGTACAACTGGAGGTAGGGGGGTTTTGATTTCTTAGGTTTAAGTCTCCAATTTAATAATTATTTGTAAATTAAATTTAATTATTCAAATTTAAAAGATCATACCATCCTATACTGATATGCGTAAAAATAATCTAAAATATTTCAGAAAAAAATAAAATAAAAGCTCGAAGAAGGTAGATTTGTCTTAATAGAGGTGGTTGGGGTGACTGAATGGTCCAGCCCATTCTGCGAGCCAGGCTTTAATATAGCAGCAAGGTAAGATGTTGCTACTGTATTTGGTCACTGTGCTTTTTACGTGTAGCCCATAGTCTCATGCCGACAGCCTTTCATACAATTTCAAACAATTTTAGTAATGATTGTTTTTGCCTTTTTGACGGGATAGTAATGATCAGTGTTGTGGAGCTTTACCATTTCACTCTATTCGGGTTCAAATATAGCTGGACTTGCAGCAAAGACAGTGACAACCAAATATAAATGTTGTGGGCTCAGGTAACTCACGTTTTGGGGGTTTTAATTGTAATGTTCCTTTTAGTAAATGACAGTGACAACCATTTTTGTTTTTGTTTTTGTTTACGCAACAAATATATGATATAAGTTGAAGGATAACCATGTTAATTCCATTAAAGAGTGACAATTATTTTGATGTGGATGTTTACAAATGAGTGAAGCGGTGTTCAAGTTGGTTTTAACTTGCTCAGTGTATACAAATACAATGATGCATGTGATGACGTCAATCTCGTTGCAGACAAATTAATTGGTTTTAACTTCTAATTAATAAGATTAAATTCTTCATGAATAGTTTCAGCATTTTAAAAGTTTCGAGTTTGAATATTTATATGTGAAAAAAAAATATAAATAAATATTATCATGTAATCACATTAATATATTAAAAAAAAATTCTTCATTGTGGCCGCCAACGCTATAAGAAGGAAAACGGGTGTGATTTAGATTTGAGCATGTGTATGTGTACAATGTGTATGCCTTGTCAAAAGTTAAAAAAAATATGAACAACTGTTATTTTATAATCACACAATATATTAAAAAAATTATATTTATATTTATAGAATATTATATAATATTTTTTAAAATTATTTAAATAAAATATAAAAATTCAAAAGAATGCACTTCTTTTTTCATGTGCATTTGTTTAATATATATAAAGATATGGAATTAATTAAAATCTTACAAAACATTTAGAAATGATAAGAAAATAATTTTTATAATCGTAATTATAATTTTTAAAATTTAAATTAAGTTGTGAAATAATAAAAAAGTTAACGATTACGATAAACTTTGGATAAATTCGCAATTGCGATAAACATGACGTGATTGAAAATATCACAATATCAATAAGTGGGGTTGATTTAATATCAAAATTAAATATGGGATGTGGGAGAGAATCATGATACGGATTAAAGCCAAGAGAAAACTGCGAAAGTAGGATTCCAACTTAAACAAAAAGTTTACATAAATGTAATCCAAACAGTCCTTTTTTAATTAATATCTTAAATTCCCCAAACCTAGAAGAAAGAAAACAATCGTAAATTACCAAATAATGAAAAATGGTAAGACAAACAATATGCCACGGTTTTCGTCTTTTTGAGGGGACCTATAAAATTGGAGATCAAGCATGTTATTAACCCAGAAATCCTATATTTAATGTTTATATATGTGTACAGTTGGGGTAAGAAACTGGCACTACAATAATAAATTAAACCAGATCGAGATCCTCAATAAATAAATAAAAAAAATTGGAAAAATTTACTCAACTTGTTTACTCCTTAACTAGGACAAGATTCCTTTAAATGTTATCTACTTTGTTTGCTTCGTAGAGGCCATAGATCGACTGCAAATTTTTCTAGTAGTTCTTACCAAACCTGGTACGATACCATATACTTCATACCGATTTATATAAATAAATGGGGCTATGAACCTGCATTGTCACGGGTCTTCATTCCTTCTTAAATGAAAATGAATGTGTTGCTGATGTAAATGTAGGCTAAAATGCTGAAAATATTTATTGAATTATTTCATTTTATAATTTTAGATTAATTTATATTAAAGGTCCATCAAAGTATAATTAAAGGTTGGGTTAATTAGGTATAACTTAAACATCAATGATTTAGTTTTAGTTTCATTGACATCGATATTTTGTCAGTGCAAGAGAATGTGAGTTCAAATACGTTGAAACGTATTGCTTTCCTATTTAAAGATTAGGGAGGGATTATGGATAATTTTAAACGTACTCTTCATTTATATAGATATAAAATATATGCATCTTTCCATGAGAGATTAAGATGCATTTTTCAATCATCATAATGTTGTCTTATGTTGTTTCAAACAATAAATTTATTTAAAAGTCTTGCTTTTATAATTAAGTAGTTTTTCGTACAAAAATCATGTTTCAACAATACAATTAATCACAAATAATTATAATTTTCTAATTTTTAAGCAATATAACATTATCACCTACCATTATAGTAAACTCCCAACACATTGTAATTTTGTTATTTATGTTACTTGTCTGATTTCTTTGAAAATAAATATTTAATCGAAAATGGAATTCCTGGACCTACAAGGAAACTGCAAAATATAATTACGATTAATATAATCAAATAACGACAATAATTTTTGTTGTTCCTTTGGCACAATTATTTAATTTCTTTATGTATCCAAAAGTTAATGTAATTATTAAATTTCTTTATGTGACGATAGATTGATATAAAATTAAAGAAAAAACATTTAATTTAGAAAGTTACCAATTAGCGGCAGTAACGTGAGTGGTAGAAGGAAATGGCATTCGCCTTTGGAATATTCAAATGTTACTATTATTCATTAAGCCATAAATGAATTCAGAAACAATCTCAAGAAATAATGGCTGCCAGACATTACTGGCAATGGCAGCAAGCACCATACATCAGTAAAACCCTACAAGTATATCAACAAAAATAATCCCTAATTCCTTACGATCTCCTTTTAAGGCCAATTAATATTTTCTCTACTTACTATCAACCATAGCCTAGAACTGCTAGGGAAAAAAAACACCATGGATTCCCAACAGGAGTTGAATCACCCAATATTGAATAACTCCATGCATGATGATCATCAGCAGCTGCTACCCTCGGACGGCTCATCAAGAGCTAGTCATGGCCATGAGGTGGACTCTAGACTCGAGAAAGTTTTGTCGGACACCGAACTGCCTTTCTTCAAGCGTCTCCGACTGGCCACGTTGATTGAAATGAAGCTCCTTTTCCGCCTGGCAGCACCGGCGGTGTTTGTTTATATGATCAACAATGCCATGTCCTTATCCACTCGTGTTTTCTGTGGTCATCTAGGCAATCTTGAGCTCGCCGCTGCCTCTCTTGGCAATAGCGGCATCCAACTCCTTGCTTATGGTCTCATGGTGATAAAATTTAACCTACTTTATTCTTTCTTTCTTTTTTTTTTAATATTTGAAACCTTCATCCTCGATCACTTCATGTAACTAACGTTTTGCAGCTAGGAATGGGGAGTGCTGTAGAGACTCTATGCGGGCAAGCTTATGGGGCGCTTAGATACGACATGTTAGGGATTTATCTTCAGAGATCAACCATTGTCCTTATCCTAACAGGGATCCCGCTGATGTTGGCCTATATCTTTTCCAAGCCAATCTTGATGTTACTAGGCGAGCCGGCGGAGGTTGCATCAGCAGCTGCTGTTTTTGTCTACGGTTTGATCCCACAAATCTTTGCTTACGCTGCCAACTTCCCCATACAAAAGTTCCTCCAATCTCAAAGCATTGTGATTCCCAGTGCATACATATCAGCTGCGACACTTGTGCTGCACCTCCTGCTAAGTTGGCTCGCAGTTTACAAGATGGGGTTGGGTTTGATAGGTGCATCTCTGGTGCTCAGCTTGTCGTGGTGGATCATAGTGGGGGCCCAAATGGTGTATATCTTGATAAGTGACAAGTGTAAGCTTACATGGTCTGGGCTGAGTTTGCAGGCCTTTTCTGGGCTATGGGATTTCTTGAAGTTGTCCGCTGCTTCGGCTGTCATGCTGTGCTTGGAGACTTGGTACTTTCAGATACTGGTCTTGATCGCTGGTTTGCTGGAGAATCCTGAGCTTGCACTCGACTCTCTTTCTATCTGGTAAGATACTTGGCAACTATATTCTTTCATATTGTTTAAGTTATTAATATCCTATATATTATAATCCATTATGCAGACATTAGAGATTGTGATCTTGGTTAGCTTGTCTTTTAATTCAACTTGTTAATCAAGTTTCTAAATAAAAGGGCAGAATGACAAAGGGTCATTTATTCTAAAAGCATAAAGGTGAAAGGAGGGAATAGTAAAACCTTATTACGTTCTTCCAAAAAATGCATATTATTATGACAAAGTCTGTATATGGGAGTAAACGATGAGCTCCACTTTTTATTGTCAAAGGATATATTGGCAATCCATGGCGTTTCAATTTGACTATTCCCTTACCCCGAATATTTTTGTCGTTCAATAATTAAATTGGCGGATTTATGCTTTATGCATTCATAATATACACATTTATATATTATTATTCAATCAAATGATGACTTATTATAAATTCATTTTATTTTATTTTTCATTTCTATTAACTGTACCGTCAACGTGAACTATTAACCCTTAAATTTGACCAATAATTTGATGGTTTTTACTTGGGTGCAGCATGTCTATATCTGGATTGATGTTCATGATTTCTGTTGGGTTCAATGCAGCTGCAAGGTTCGTCGCTTTTATTTCATTATTATTTAATTTAACAAACAGAAGCACCCAAAATTATATTTCTACAATCCCAAAAAATGAAAATCAATTAAAATTTACCATAAAGACTACTTCCCTATAATTCAGGTCAAAGAATTTAAGCTAAAATCTAGCAAGTGTTTGTGTTTCCATTAAAACAGTGTTAGGGTCAGCAACGAGCTCGGATCGGAACATCCCAAGTCGGCGGCATTCACGGTAGCTGTCGTGACTTTTGTCTCCTTCATAATTGCTGTAGTGGAAGCTGTCATTGTATTAGCTCTTCGAGATGTTATAAGCTATGCATTTACGGAAGGTGAGACGGTGGCAAAAGCAGTCTCGGACCTATGCCCATTCTTGGCTGTCACTCTTATCCTTAATGGGATTCAACCAGTCTTGTCTGGTAAGAAAATTTTTCAGCCACCAGCTGTGTGTGGTTCCCATGTTTGGAAATGAAACGAAATATATGATTGATGGATGGTCCATGGATGCAGGGGTGGCTGTTGGATGTGGATGGCAAGCATTTGTAGCCTCTGTAAACGTGGGATGCTATTACGTTGTTGGGATTCCCTTGGGTTGTGTTCTCGGCTTCAAGTACGACCTCGGTGCAAAGGTAAAGTCTGCCTTGAATTAAGTCATTCGATTCATTGGTAAATAAGCCATGTCTCCCCTTCTTTGAACAGGGAATATGGTCCGGTATGATAGGAGGAACAATGATGCAAACCCTCATTTTATTGTGGGTGACATTTACAACAGATTGGAAGAAAGAGGTAAGTCCGTCCCATCGAAATACACCTAAAAATCATGTGCTCTGATGTGGTCGGAACTGATGAACCGATTACTGAAATTTCAGGTGGAGATAGCAAGGAGGCGGTTGGACAAATGGGAAGACAAGAAGCGGCCACTTCTTAAGAATTGATTGTTGAAAACAGCATTAAGCTTTTGCCAGCAAATGCAATAAATAAATTGGTTTAGCCACCACCTGTAGTAAGTCGTAAGCACTGAGAATCCGGATAACCCGATATATGCTGCTATACACCTACCGAAACATCGTGGTCCTACTACCGTCAAATGTAAGGTTGGATTATGCTCCCAGCTGATACTGATTCACAGAGTCCACAAAATGAAATAGAATGTGTTCCCGGTTCTTTCTTCCAGCCATATGGAAATTTCATGCGAATTGCTTAACAAAACAATCTTTTTTTTATTTATTTTAAATTGATTTTTTATTATTAATGTTATTCTTTTTGTCTAGTAGAGCTTTTTCTTAAGTCAAAACCATGAAATTTAAAAAAAAAAATTTATAATGGGAAACATCGGATTTCAATTTTTATGGTTTTTTTTAAAAAAAAAAAAAAATCTTAGTTGATTTGGACTAAGACGTAAAATATTTGTAAATACTTAAATTAAATATAATACAAAGACGAAAATTTTGAGTTCATCCTATTAGAAACCAAGTCATCAAGCACAGGGATTGGTCCAAATACTAATCTATATCTATGCACTAAAGCTTTTGAACCAATCTATTCCTTTAACGAAGCTTTCTGTTATTGCTTTTGGCCCATAAAACTAGCACAAACTCATGGATCTTGGAACAAAATTTTGGGTTTATGTTTTCTGTTAATATTAAAATTTTAAGAATTTTTGTTCAACAATTGTACTCAATTTGTTCTATGATGGATCAAAATGAGATTTGGATTGGTTCTACACAAATCTCTTGAACCTCTCAGAATTTGCTCGGGATTTCGATTGTGTGAGTGAGGAGGTGAACAAACCAAGGATGGAGCTGCATGGTCAAGTTCGTTGCAAAGAGGGTGTAGGTGATAAATAGTAACTAAATTGGTTCTACACTTTGAATCATTATTAATATTATTATTAGTAGTAGTAGTAGGAGTAGCAGCAGTCAGTAGAAATATATAATACTTATAATTTAACCCTGCATGTAGCTTTCTAATCCATCAATAAATTTTTTCGTAGGAAAATAGAAGCACACGTAGAGAGGCAAAATCAGGACGGCTGGCAGGCCCCCATCTTTTTAAATTTTGTAATATTTGGTTTTAGAAATTTTTTTATTTTAATATTAATATTAGTATTTAAATTTGTGTAAATGCAATTAACCGCAACTTAAACTCAAGTAAAATATGGGGTAGTGAACACGCTTTAACCATCAGGCTATCACATTGAGTTCATCCAAATTTAAAAGTACTTATTGAAAGTTGGCTTGGCTCTTTAAACATGTATATTTTATATGAATATCCCGACCCCTTTTATCAAGCTTGGTGCAGGGGTATAGTTAGGGGGAGCTAGCAGAGGTCTTGATCCCCTCAAAATTTTTTCATTTAAGTATTTTAAAATTTTAATTAATAAAAATAAAATTATACTTTGACCTCCTAAAAATAATAAAAATTAATTTAATCATTTAAAATATAAAAATATAATGTATCAAAACGATAAAATTATTTTTTATTATTATAAAAATTACAATTTAATTTCTGCACTTTAATCCCTTTTTATCAACAATTCTCATTCATTGAATTACAAAATTTATTATCGATATCTCTCTATTATCATGGTTATCGAGAATGATGAAGAGGTGATCAAGAAATTAGTGCAGATTGAGGAGCAGAGACTGAAGTAGGATCAATAGGAGGATTGACTTCGTTTTCTTGAGGTTTGGTGTATCCTTTCTTTTTTTATTCTGACATTAACATACTTTATCGATTGAGGGGTTGTCAAATCGAGGTGTTTAGAATTATGTTTTTGTTTTTTTTTTCTTGTTTGTGGTTAATTAAATTCATTCTACTGTCCATATTCACACACACAAAAAATCATTCTACTGTCTCAAGTCTTCGAGGAGTGCTTTGTTGAAGAAAGATTTAACATAGGTTGGTTTTTATGTCAGAGATAATGTCGCTTATGGTTTTTTCTTTCACTTCTTGAGGGTGATCTTTTGCTAAATCTTGAATTTTATAGTCGGTTTAATTGCTGTGATCATAGGTTCGTGGTTTGAGATTGTTATCGGCGATGGGTGTAGCCGGTGGACTGGCTTTTCATGGATTGGTGCAACGACTTCCTGCTTGGGGAGAGGCCGGGTGTTATTATGCATTGCTAAACTTAAACCCTCGTTTTCTCCATTACAAAATCTCGTTTATTAGTTGATGTTAGCATCAAGGTTCAGACCCACAAGCTCGACTCTATTTTAAACTCACTTTCGTCTTGCCACAAATTTCAACCCATATGAAACTCGGTTCATCGATCCCAAAAAGCACTTACCAGTCCAATCCATCACCAATAGTACATAAACATCAACTAACCTCAGTCAAAATCAAGGGAAGCCCGAAGCCGTAAGAATTGTGAAGCTTGACTTTTGACATACGAAATTTGTGGGGGTAACGTGGTCCCGAGGTTTTATTTATTAGGTGTGCAGTAGATGAACAATGATGAGTGCCAAAAGAGTTTGAGTAACTAATAAATTTTATTATTGCTAGTTTGACTGTATATTCACAGAATCATACAATACTCGATTCCAATGAGCTATTCAAGAACCCAAAAAGACCAAAAACAATATATATACTTAAATGTTTAAATAACATTTATTAGGCCGGGGTGGTTGTCATTGGGTTGACCTGAAGCCAATTGGGCACCGGCATCGAGCGATTCAATAATTGAAGTAATTGATTGGGGGCGTGGGAGAGTACAGTCAGGACAGTCCGGCATGATAAGGATAGAGGGGAAAATGTCTGGTTTGTAGCTAGATCCTTCAAGCACTCACTAAAGTACCAATCGTTTTCAAGCTTTTAATTCGGCTGTTTGGTTTACGCCCAACATTTCAGTAAATGTGTAAATTGCTGATTCTAATTGAAAGTTGAAACCCATGTGAGAAGCTGTTTCAAATCTCAGCTTGGGTCAATCATAAATCACTCTTGGATCTTACCATTTCTAAGCACCTAGCTGGAACCGGGACCACGATCTCATAATCCTCACTTTTTAATTTGGGGTTCATCTGAAAAAAAGAACAAATATCAATTGAACAAGGATTTGTCCTTCATTACAAGGAAAACTTGTAAAATAAACCTTTCTTTTGTATTTTCTTTCACGTCGTCTTTGTATTATCCTTATGCTCTTTGCAGATCCAATGTATTTTCTTTCATGTCGTCTTTGTATTGTCCTTATGCTCTTTGCAGATCCAATTTTGAGTTTATTTCATCAAGGAAAAAAAGGAAAGCAAGAATTTTCCAAATGATGATCTAATTCAATTCTCAACCAAACAAATTAACCCACTAGAAAGCTCTAATTTTGGCGACGAGCAGAAAAGAAGAAGAAACTTGTTATTGCCAAAAAGAAGAAAACACGAATCATTCTTATATTTTAACAAAACAAAGAGAAAATGTGTATGATATAAAGGCCACATATATATATGCTTCAAGTTAACAAAGGTCGAGGAAGGGTGGCAATGGTTCCATGATGACTAGCAGGGTTAAACAAGCGTCTCCATGACTTCAATTGATCCATAACCTGCTTGTAAACACCAGTTCTTGCTGCCGAAATACCAACCAACGCACTCTTCCTTAACTTCCTCAATCTTCTCCCAATCTTCACCTTTAGCCTACACAGTCTGATTCGTAGAAACGATGGTTTCCTTCTACAATCTGCCCGCTCCAGCACTTTGTGGATCAAGAACTGAGCTCGTCGATGGATTATCTCCTCTGGGTCTTCCTTGTCCACCTTTGAGTAACCATTTGATCTCCTCAGAATCACCATTTTTGTTTTTTTGGGAAAGATTCTACTACCAGAGAGGGAGTTAAAAGAGAAACAATACGAGACCGTAGGTTGAAGCAATATTTATAGGGGGGATGTATCTAAGCTATCGAGGATGTCATATGGTGCTGAAGCTGTACACGTGAAGCAACATTCATTTGATAAAATTAAAATAACAATAATTACGGAGACATATAGGTTTTAAATTAGCTGGCTTTTCGCAATGTGAAAACTGACCTGCTCTGGACTGCTATGCTCAGGAACAACATGCCACTAGATAATTATTAAGATTTTAATTGAATGCAGGTTCATTTAGAACTCATCCAATTAGGTTGGGTTTTATTTTATTTTAAAAATAAAATAAATGAATGAATGCAGATTACGCATGAAGTATGACGAAGTTTATGACCTAAGTTATGTAAATATATTTTAATCGCTGAAAATTATAGAAATCCAATGAAGAAATATTATCAATGAATATTGAGGGTATTTCTACTTAATTAGACCTTATATGTCAGTTTTCCTGCTAGTAATGTTACTCCTGTAAAAAGATTACTACAAGATCAACATTTTCTTGCAAAATAAGATAAAATCAAGTTATTCATATGGTAATTCCGATTATTTATATAAATTTAATAATCACGTTGACTTCATCCTAATCCCAATTGGAAGGAGAAATGGAGCACGTGGTGCAAAGCTGTATCCGCGCATATGATCCAGCTATTCATAGGTCTGAGAGAACGCCATACATGGAAAGTAGAACTCGAGAGTGAAGAGTGTAACAAAGATATCATTTCAATGTTTTATTGGTCGGGTTGGGCCAGAGACAGGACAGAAAGGAGAGATGTTTAAAGTCAAAGGTAGCCGATGTAAAACAGACCAAATTTCCACCGCCATGACATGTCATTAAGCATCTTTTGTAAGCAAGCAAGTGTCTACCGACTATTTATGCTCAGATTTTATATTATCAAACACAGTTCCTGAAGCACGAGTCAGCCTACCAATTATGTGCTGATAAACCGTTGACTCAAAAGTAATTTGTTTTTCAAAAACAGAAAGGACCAATTATTTCTAAATTATTTTGCATGGGAAAGATAAAAGAGGTCTGGTGGTATCATCATCACAGTAACAACAATGGTTCAAGGGATAACCCGCTGGAAATACAAACAAGATTCTAACACTGCTGGTGAATAATAGAATTACACCGACAGTTTACAAAAAAGCAAGCTCAAAAAAAAAAAAAAAAAAAGATGATTATTTGATAATATTGACATAAACTTATTGATCTTATTCCTTTCCTCGGCAATACACATAATGGACTACTAAAATGTATGTAACACAGTTGTTCAGGGTTTAAGAGATCAAATATATACACAGGTCTATCCCAGGGAATACACAAAACAGCACTTCGAGAACAGCAAAGTACATTACAGCTAACTAGTCTTTTGTAAAAAGATGCTAAGAGCTTGAACGTTATTGAATTCATTGACAAATTTATTTCATTGTTCAACATGGCCTCGATTGAATAAAACCTTCATCATGCTTAACCCACGGATCCCTCAAGCTTCAGACTCATGAGTTGGTTCACCTCAGCACCGAATTCATCAGGAAGCTCATTGAATACGTCATGGCAAAACCCAGAAATCATGGCAGCCATGGCCTTCTCATAATCAATTCCCCTCTGCTGAAAGTAAAATAGCTGATCTTCACCAATTTTGGAGGTGCTGGCTTCGTGTTCAACACGAGCTGATGGATTCTTGACCTGTTAAATGACAGCAATCCAATTGTAAGTAACAGAATGGAGCACCTAGGTTCTTGATACAACAAATAACAACAGTGAACCATAAATGGTAATGTAATGGCACTGTGGGAAAAGTAACTATTACAGCACAAACATTCAAAAAAAATAATGAGAATAAAGTTCTATCCCAATTGGCATTCCACTGTTTTCTTCATAGGAGGTTGAATAAAGCTCTTGTTAGTAAAACATGGTCATGGATTGATATTACGGAGCATGCATGGTATGGGAGTCAACATGGTTTCAGCAAAGAGTAATACAGTTCAGACACAGATGACAAGAAGTCGGATAGAAAGGAAAACATATGTATGCCAAAATATCAATCAAACAGCTTGAGTTTTGCAGCACTATGTCAGATGGGTAAACAGGAAAAGCAAATAGGAAAGAAATGGGAATCACCCCCATACACAAAATATCAATAAATGCTTGTACAGAGACAAATATTTTCACAAAATGTACGAGAAGATGTCTAAAAATCAAATATTTGCACCTGGATGTAAGGGTAGGTGTTTGCAGCGGCATTATCGCCGATAAGCATTGAATCACATTGTGATGAATTTCTAGCATTCTCTGCCTTTGATTGAACCTGAACAAGCCCCCTATAACAGTTTCTTGAATGTCCAACAGAAATACCCTTTGAGATAATCCTACTTCTTGTATTCTTCCCTTTGTGTATCATTTTTGTACCTGTGTCAGCCTGCTGATAGTTATTTGTGAGTGCTACAGAGTAAAACTCACCCACCGTATCATCACCTTCCAAAACAACACTTGGGTACTTCCAAGTAATAGCAGACCCCGTCTCCACTTGGGTCCAGGATATCTTCGAACGATCTCCAGCACATAGTCCACGCTTAGTAACAAAATTATAAATCCCTCCTTTTCCTTCCTCATCACCGGCATACCAGTTCTGTACAGTGGAGTATTTAATCTCTGCACCCTCAGCACAATACAACTCAACAACAGCAGCATGAAGCTGATTCCTATCATAAGAAGGCGCCGTACATCCTTCTAAATACTCCACAAAGCTTCCCTCATCAGCAACAATCAAAGTCCTCTCAAACTGCCCAGTTTCCAGTGCATTAATCCGAAAATAAGTCGAAATCGGCATCGGGCATTTCGTATCCTTTGGAATGTAACAAAACGACCCATCACTAAAAACAGCTGAATTCAAAGCTGCATAATAGTTGTCCTCACTAGGCACAACTCTCCCCAAATATTTCCTAACTAAATCAGGGTACTCCCTAATTGCCTCGGAGATCGAACAAAAAATGACCCCAGCCTTTTCTAAGGTCTTCCTATGCGTAGTAGCAATTGAAACACTATCAAGAACCGCATCAACGGCGACATTAGCCAATCGATTACGTTCATTCAAAGGGACACCCAATCTATCAAAGTACTTTAGAAGTTCAGGATCAGCCTCATCTAAGCTATTCAGAGTTGACTTCTTTTTGGGTGCACAGTAATAACAAATATCTTGGAAATCAATCGGCGGGTACCGATTATCAGACCATTTGGGTTCTTTCATTTTCAAAAATTTCTCATAAGCATCCAACCTAAGCTCCACCATCCAATCAGGTTCTTCCTTTAAAGAAGAAATTAAACGAATTGTTTCTGTAGAAAGCCCTTTGGGTATCGTAAAAGAATCGATATCCATAGTAAAGCCAAACTTTTTATCATAATCACGGATTCGAAGAATTTCCTGGATTTTGTCATCGTAGGATTTACCTGATGAAGAGCTGGGATCTGACGTGAGGGTTTGAGGATCGAAACCAACATCTGCTCTGACCGTCAAAAGCCTTGAACTTTGGGGTTTTGGGGTTATGGGTTTGACAGAATCGAGCTTTGGGAAGAACCCTTTAAGGAACTTGGTTGAATCAGAAGTAGGCTGTAGTGAGAAGCTGGAAATGCCGTTGGCTAGCAAGGAAGACATGGTTACGGATGTGGTTTCAGGATAGAGAGAGAAAGCACCAGAAAACAAACAAACAATAAATAAAATGATATTAAAATTAACGTGAAATTAGAAATGACTAGCTTCTGCTGTCTATCTAATTTCTATTTTTCTTTTTGTCTTAATTTTTCTTGGCTATGATATTGTTAGATGGTCTTGTGGGCAACACGCACTCGCCACAGAATTTTTTTGTACGACCCATCAAGTTAACACGAAATAGTATGGGTTTTAGACCCTAAAAAAAATCGAATGTTTCAAGCATTCCTATGTTTTCATATTCGAAATTTATTTTTTTAGTAAAATAAAGTTAGTCGAAGTGATTCACAAAATTAATGCAAATTCAATATATGAGTATCTGTTAATAGAAGCTTTCGAACAGTTGGAGGGGGTGTTTCAAACACATAAAGATGAGTCATGGTAACATTTATCAATTTGGTTAAAGAATTTGCCACCACATTCTGATTTCGAAGAATATGACAAGAAACAAACAATCCAAGATCTATCAAGCAACTCATGAATTATCTGAAGCTCAACCATCCCACTCGTAGCAACACAACCAGCAAGAATAAATTCAACTAACAAGTTGTTATCACATTCTAATTCTACCTTCTTAAAACTTTTATCCTAAATTACTCATAATCTCTTTATCATCGCCCTTACCTCAATTTGAAAAACAAAAAACCCACACATGATCATCAAAAACCCACACTATCAACCGCCAAACTCGTCTCTAATAACCCTACCAATTGTCATAGAAATTTATTCTTCTTACTTTTGGGTTTTAAAAATTAAATTTTATTTATATAGTTGTTATAATACTTTTATTAAAATTCTTAGTCTAACATTAAAAATAAAAAAATATTCATTTAATAATTATGTAATAAAAAGTTTTTTTACAAATTTAATATAAAAAAATAATTAATTATCAAAATAATACTTCCATCCCATTAATTATTAAAATGGTATGTTTAGTTAGGTGGAGGGCTTTCAAATGGCGGCATCAGTGAGTATTTCTGACACGAATTTTTTTATTTTTTAATTAAATTTATATATTAAAAAAATAATATTATATTAGTGAAAGGTTATCAAGTGGTAGTACCATGAGGATAAATTATGATGCAAAATATACGAGAAAAAAATATCTAACACAGGTGGAGAGATATCAAGTGGCGGAATCCTTGGAGGGATATTAAGTGGTGACACTAATAGGTGTTTTGTCACTTGTCAATCCCCCATTTATCCGTGTACGTGTGTTTATGGAGGTTTTTGGAGGTAAATTAAAATTTGGGGGTTGAGGTTATTAAAATGGGTAAATTGAATTTTGGATGCAAACAAAAATAAAAATTTAAAAATATACCCTACTAAAATAAATTTATTATAAATTAATATCAAACTAAACATTAATTGCCTAAATTATGTATAAAAATAACAAAAAAAATTACTATTACTAACTAACAAATTAAATAATTTTAAAAATAAATTGAATAATAAACACAAAAAAAAATTACCTTTCTCTCTTTCTCTCTTTCTTCTCTCTTCTCTCTTCTCTTTTCACCAATTTGAAAACCCCATTCCCCTGTTTTATAACAAAAAATTTACCTACTTTAATAACCCCTCAATCCTCAAAATTAAATTTAAACCCAAAAGCCCCCCCCCCCACACACACACACAATTAAATGGGGGATTGATAAGTGGCAAAACACCTTTTGGTGCCGTCACTTGATATCCCTTCACTTGTGTCAGATATTTTTTTCTCATATATTTTGCATGTATAATTTATCCCCATGATGTCGCCACTTAATAACCCTCAACTAATATAATATTATTTTTTATTTTTTAATATATAGATTTAATTAAAAAATTTGTGTCAAAAATACCCACTGATGCCGTTATTTGAAAGTCCTCCACCTAACTAAACATATCATTTTGGTATTAATGGGATGGGAGTATTATTTTGGTAATTAATTATTTTTTTATATTAAATTTGTAAAAAAAACCGTAATAAAAAGTATTCATTAGGGTCAGGCACCACTTTAGCTAACGAAAACAAAGTAGAGGGGTTAAATGGATATTTTGAAACTATAAAGGCTACATTAGAACAAATCCCAAAGTACAAGGGCCTTTCATACCATTAATCCAAAATTAAAATATATAGATTAAATCACAAGTCTAGCATAGTATAAAGCCAAAATTGAAATTTGACTCTTGTCTTACAATATAAAAAAATAAACTATGCAAACTTAAAATAAATGAGAAGTTACGTGTTGGTTTCTAAAACTTAGGTATTCAAATAATATATAATCACATAATATTTTAAATGAAAAGTTAACGATATTAACTAATTGGACTAATTAATAACATTATAAAACTATAAGAACCAAATTATGTTAGAAATTAAAGTATGTAGATTAAATATCAAATTCTACCATATTAGAGGGACCAAAACTAAGATTTAACCATTTGTAAAATGTGGAAAATCAGATAAAATGCTAAGTGTGTCTCTGACTAACAGAAAGATGCACCTGTGGCCTAATGGATAAGGCGTCTGACTTCTAATCAGACGATTGTGGGTTCGAATCCCACCAGGTGTGTTTAGTTAATTTTAATTTTTGGGTTCGAGAGTCTTAGCAGGCTAAAAGTCCAGTTTTCTTTTTTCGGCCAATTTTAAGTTCTTTTCTATGGATTTTCTCTTTTAACAATTTAGGCGAATTGAAGCCCAACTAATGGCCCAAAAACACTTGATCGCCTTTCGTGTTTCGTCGCATTACAGTTTTTATATTATCCCGCGAACTAAACAACCACTCCAAAGAAATCAGAATTAAAATCAGCAAATTTTCGATTTGTTTATTGATGATCTCACCACCCATTTCCCACTCACTGATTCGGAATCTCTCGTAAAAACGAAAGGTACGTTAATTTTCTTTTCTTTTCCCGTTTAGAAACTGTAGTTTACCTTATGTCGTTGCGTTTTGATTACTGAGTTCGTTTCTCTTTTCTTTTCTTTTCCTTTTACATTTTGATGGAATGAGTAAGAGACTTGTATTTGGGATTGTGTCTTAGTTCTTAGCTTAGACAGATTCATTTTCCTCTTTAGATTGTGAAGAAGATGGTTCTTTTGTTCTTTTGGACTCGTTGTAACTTGGAATGTATTCAACAGGGTGTTCCAATGTTCATTCTTGCCTGATTTGTGTTATGTTTATGGTTCAAAATTTTCTCATATTTGAGGGTGTTTCTTGATCCAAGAATACCGTTGTTCTGTTGGAAAAAGGTCATCAAAAGTATAGGTTGGTGTGCGCTGTTTTATAGAATGGTTCCATGTTTTTATGTTTGTTATGCATAGATATTAGAACTGTCCCTTCCATCTTTTTTCGGTGATTGTGATGTTCCATATATTCTCTTTTACATCAAAGTTGTAGCTCTATTGAGTTTCATTCCATGTTGGAAATTGTTTAGAGGATGAAGTTTTGGTTATCTCAAGTCTCAAAATCCTTTGATAGTGTGAGACTTGGGTTAAGAAATCATGGATCAAAAATGGGAATTTGTTTAGCATTTCATTGGCAGATATGACCAACCAGTACATTGCTGTTGACAAAATGTTAAAGGAATAGACGAAACAAGCAACATCTATGGCTTGAACTTTGGGCCTTCATCATGATATCAAATCTGTACCAGAAATTCTTGGTCATGCTTAGACTTCCAAACATCCTTCACAGACAATATCTATATTTTGATTTTATTGCGCCTGGTATTTTCATAGAGGTGGAAAGGTCTAAGATCCTGACATCCATAGCATTTATTTTGTGATTTTGTTCCCAAACTTGTATTGATTACATTTAAAACTCTTCAACATCTTAAACAAATAGAGAACCTATGAAGCATTTAGTAACTTTATCGTCTGCTTAGGTGCCCAAATTATGTTCCCTTATATCTTTGTATTTGCATCCATCTGGCTTTTTGTTGAATCTACCTATTACATTGGTGACCTTCTTGATATGCATATCTCAGTTCACCAGTAGCTCCTTTTGTTGAGTAGGCGATCTTAGCTGTTCAAATCTAACCCATTTATATACTTTCTGTCACTTGAGAAAATTAAGACATTAATTTCTTCATGGCATTGAGCAGTTATTAAAAAAAATATATTATGCCAAAACCTGGGGTCTTCTCCAAGAGAACACTTAGCTATAGCACCAATAGGCAAACTTTACGTTAATAACAATCCAGAGGACCTGACGTTATCTAGTCTGGTATATTTGATTCTTGTAAAATACTGTTTACTAGCATGGCAAAAGAAGTGGTGGTAGTGTTGATTAACTATGTTTTTCTACCATTTTCCTAGTGTATTCAGTTCTTGATTGGGCATATGGATGACAAAAGTTTTAATTACTCTCATCATTGCAGGTAAACGCAGGAAAATTATTGACTAGGATTTGTTATAAGATAGCTTAAAGGAGGTTGTGCATCCATTTGTGGATGATGAGCAACCAGAGTCAAGGGGCGAGCGTGTCTTTGACAGCAGATCCCCCTGTAAAGCGGAGACGTGGGCGTCCTCGTAAGGATGATAGTATTCAAGGGGACAGCACACCTCTGACACCTGCAACTGAGAATCTGAAAAACAAGCAGAGTGTGGGAACAAGTGACCCTCCCCCTAATGACATGGTAGGTCAGATGGTTTCTGGTGTCATTGAAGGTTCATTTGATGCTGGATATCTTCTTAATGTTAAGGTTTGTGATACCGACATGCATCTTAGGGGTGTTGCATTTCTACCAGGGCGATTCACTCCAATTACTGCTGAAAATGATGTGGCGCCGCATGCTAAGATGTATGAAAGAAATGATATTTCTATCCCATTGGTAAACGCACAGGGTCATCTCCATGCTGTGAGTCCATCAGGGAAAAGTGAGAAGCCTGTTGAGGATAAAAATGATGCACCTAACCTTCCAGACCAAGGTCTACAAATTGGGCTTCGTTCTGGTGCCATGGCTGCTAGTGAGAGCCAATCTGCCTCTATTTCAATTCCTCTAGCTAGTAACTTGCCAATTAATGACACTGGTCTTCTCCTGGGGCAAAAGGTCCTGCAAGAACGAATCTTAGATTCTGGTTTTCAGACAGATAAAGCTGTGGGACAGGATCAGTCACTGCTGGGATTTGAAGCCTTAAAGCTGATGAAAAGACCAAATATTAGCATGGAGGTACTTAATACATCTGAGCCAGTGCCTGCTATGTTTACTGCTGATGTGCCAGCCGCTAAGACTGTAAATCCAAATCCTCAAGTTGATGACCAGGCCGTATGTTCTGATCTTAAGTCACAGGAATTGTTTCATGATGATGTGAAAAACCTTGACTATCGTAACAACCAGACTCCCAAAATTTCTGAGCCTGAAGCTCAAGCCGATGGTTGTGAACCCACTCAAATCAACTTGTTCGAAAAACAGGCTTCATCCGGGCAAGATTTAGATATTTTTCAAGATACTGAATTGGAGCTTGCTACAAAGATAATTGGTGGAGCTGGCACGTCTCACGTGGATGGATTATCTGCAAGTGAGGCTGCCACAACTGCCACGACAGTTTCATGCTCTGAGTCAATGACCAGCCAACCAGCAATGATATTTGGAGTAGAAACTATCCCATCTGAGCCCAAGCCTGCAGCTGAAGAAACTGTTCCAGAAATGGTTGTACCCGAAGATAGCAGTAGTTCCTTAATGGCGGCTGACACCAATGGTGTGGAATCTAATGCCAAAGATGCCATCCCACCAGCACAATCTTAGTTTTCAAGTTGTCAAACTAAAAACAGAAAAGGAACGAGCCTTACAGTCAAAAGTCTTGATGAATGATTAGTGTTTAATTCATTACCGAGTATAGGTGACATTGGGGGTGATGTTTAGGTACCCTTTTCTCAAATTTGGATTTTTTGCAAGAGGTACTCTTTGCAATCTACCTTAAAAATTAAGCACTCTACATTGTGTGCAACTGTGCATTGTTTCAGGGACAATTTTTCTTTCTTTTTTTTATTTATATAAAAAGAGAAAAAGACCCATAAGTTGGGCATAAAAATCTGCAACTATCATTCAAATTTTATAATGCTTAACTTGTACCAGTCCTGATAATGAGGCTCATGGTTTGAGTGTGAAAGGTTTTGTTGGGAAAAGCTTAGGAAAATACTGTAGTAGTTCTTTTTATTATCAGCAAGTGAAAATTTACTGCAATAGTTTGGAAAAGCTGATATGGTGTTTGTCAAAATGACTGAAATAGGTTTGTTTGTTAACAATTTAAATGGATAACTAAAGGTTAAGTAGGAGAAATACATATCAAAATTATATAATTTAAAGATATCACTTTAGTCGAGGAAATCTGAAATATGTTATTTAAGGTATATTTTGATAATTTTACATGAAATCAGAGAGGGTTTTTTTCTTAAAATATGGGATAATTTGGGTTTTTACAATAACCTTTTAATTGTCTCGAATCAGTTTCCTTTTTGGTCTTTTACTTGAAGCGTGCGCTATACAAACAGTAAACTCTTCGATCTGAAAGTTAAAAGGCAACGGATCTTGACAGCTCTTCCACTCTTTTAAATCTGAATGTTGAAGGAGAATTCTAAAGTATAACTAAGACAGGGTATTAATTTTTAACCTTTTGTCTTCCAAATTGAGGTAATTGACTGGTTTCCATTCTTGCTTTTAACTCTTTCATCTTGCCTGGTAATCAGCATTTCCTTCTTTCTAGGTTTTAAGCTGTTTTCTTTACTGAATATGCTTGGAGAAAATGCTGAGTTTAAAGTGATTATCTTATGAGATCTCTTGACAGATTTTGATTGATTTCATCTTTGCAACTAGAATTGTTGTCTTTTATCTCGTTCTCTAAGAGACATCCAGGATTTTGCTAGATTTCATACTAGGGCCGGAATGGATTTACATTTGAAGAATCTGTTTGATAGATTCCAGGAGCAATTTGGTTCTGGTCCTGGTCTCGGTCCTGGATCCGGGACGTGCCTTATGAAGGTAGAAGGCATTTCTTCTAACTTTATAAAGCCCTTATTTAAAGCCTCTGCTGCCTTATATAGAACTGAACCTTGGAGAAGGTTGCGCCCAGGGCATTTGTTTGGTGTCCGAGTCGGGAAAGATTCGGATTGGTCAGGCAAAAAACAGCCTTTTCCATGTTCCCAGTTCATTGGAGGAGATGGTGGGGATATTGGGTTTTATATGTTTAGATCTGAAAATGATGCTAAGAAGATGACGGGCTCAAGGGAGACGATTCGAGTTCCAAATGTTGAGCTTTTGAGGGTCACGTACGAGCTTGAGACATTAATGTTTCCTTCCAACCGCAAAATGATCAAGTCATTGTCATTGGAAGCATCTGGGAATGATCGGTTTCCTGTTATTGATGTAACACGCTGCACGTCTTCCGGTGAGCTTCAATTTAGGAATCCTACCCTGGAAGAATTGAAGTTTGTCTATGCTTTCACGAGAGCCATTTCCTTGGTGCACCCATTGCTTCAGGCGGATAAAGAAGGCGGTCCAAACTGGACCAGGTTGATAAGTTTTGACCCCTTTATTGAGACAGTTGACATTCAGTGGCCTCCAGAAATGGCTAGAGGTCATGAGCTTGTTGCTGTTACAATCTCACATCCACCTGGTCAGGCATATGAAGAAAAGATAAGTTCAAGCGCCAGCTCAACACCAACCAAGTATGCAGAGCCTCCAGATGAGGTCACCTTCATGGATATTAGAGTAAACTCAAATTCAAGCTCAAGGCATTGTGCAATGTGTGAGAAAGAAGTTAATGGAGATCAATCTCTCTGCTGTGGGCGATGTCGAGCAGTGGTCTACTGCACTTCTCTCTGCCAAAAGCAGCACTGGAAGGAGTCACATAAAAGCATGTGCGGTCTGTACAAAGCTATGATGGAAAGGGAAGAAGAGCTTGTAATGAAAATCTTCATGTTTCCTTGCTCTGCTGCCCAACCTTGTAAATGGCTTGAATCATTGGGAATCCATCAGAAAGGGATGTGGAGAAGGAAGTGCAGTTGCTACTCTCACTGCCCTTTTGGTCTCCTTCCAGTTAAAGGTGGGTTATGGGATTCCTGGGGTGGGCTAGATGATGAAGAATACCCTGGTGATTTGCCCTTCCGCAATCAACTACGAGATGGGATCTCTAGCCCTATCCTTCTTTCTGGTTGGTCCGAGTACTATAACCTTCGGTCCCTGCCATTGTCGAGCCCTGTTGCTGATATTCTTTCCCACCCTTTGACTGTTTATCATATATTGACGGCTCTCAGTATCAATACAAAGAATCTTTTACTGAAGGGAAAGGAGGTGATTCTTCACTACCTGGGGCCTGAAGGGGAGATGGATTGGATGCCTGCATTTTCTGAAATCAGTCACTTGTTAAACGGGTTGGGTAATATACAAATCATTATGGTAGGACCTGAAGTTCAGACAAACTTGTCAAGTACCACATCAGGAATTAGTAGCAGAGTTAGGGTGAATCTAGTAAGGGGTGTTTATCAGGAAGAAGCCACCTACTTGCCTTCCCCCCATGCTATTGTTGCTCTGAACTGTGCATTGGATAGGTATTCCAGCTGGGTTGGTGCTCTTGATCTGATTAAAGCCATCGGCGTCCCTGCTTTCTTCACTGAGCAATCTGAAATTTTGTGTGCAAATGCTAAACAGGTTCTACGTGGTGCTGGACTGCATATCACCCACCCAGTGACACCTAATCCCTTCCGTTCCCCGGTGAAGAATCACAATTCTTCCACCAATCTTCCTTCTTACAGCAATGGATTTGTGCTGGGGGTAAACGCATGACTCAAATTTCAGGCATCACTGGACACCGGAACCAAAGTTTTTTCACGATTTCATTTTAGAAATAGATATTGAATGTTGTTAGCTGCTTTACCTACTGATAAGATATTGGCTGAGAGACAACCTGGGAATGAAATTCTTACTGCAAGATAGGCTGTTTCTCATATTGAGCTGAATACAATGATGTAACTTTATGATTTTTCCATCACTTCTGATTAATAGAAACAATGGCTGCGAACGAACTTCTTGTTCCTCCTCTGACTGAAGCTGCCAAATATTATTCTGCTTAACTTTTAACTTGGTGGTAAATTTCATTATTATAGTCAGACAGTTTCCTGTTTTCTTTGAGTTTGGCTGCAATAATAAGACTGTTTCTTGAGGAAATGAGAATCGTGGCTTCTATTCCTTTTCTTTTTCTCCTTTTTCATCCTACAAAACATACGTGGATACCATCCAAGTTCCAATCCTAATGCTTACATGGACCTGAATACTTCAATACTTGTTTTGAAAGCTGTACATGAACATATACTTTAGTTCTCCCTTTTAAAATTTCAGGAGTAGTATGTGCAAGTATGGTGAAAGTAACATGTCATTTTCGACAGCCCGTGCCATGCTAGATCAAGTCTGTCATTACAAAAACAACCTTTTTACTATAAAAAGTACCGTAAAGTTTGATTGAACCTTTGAATAGCCAATAAGGTCCTCAATTAAATGCCTCCATGACCCCCAACTTGCCCACCTGGCCTATCAAAAGTGCGGACAACCCTGTTCCTATCACGTTATAAAACCAACTTGCCCATTAGGCAGCCAAGAAAAGTTCCCTTCCATTAAAAATGGAGTCTTCCTTCCCATCATACCAACTCTCTCCCTTGTATCATTATCTCCTTCCTTCTCCTGCCCTTTTCTCCAACCAGCTTCTTCCTGAAAACCATGTTAATTGGACTCAAACCCCAGAGGCTCACGTTTACTCTGCTGATCTTCCTGGTAACTCTCTGCCATGGAAAATTTTCTTTTCCTTTACCTTGCTAATTTATGTACTGGAAACTAGTTTCATGCCATGGTTTTTTTTGGTACTATACATTAGGGGTGAGGAAGGAGGAGATAAAAGTGGAAGTTGAGGACTCAAGATATATTATAATTAGGACCGAGGCAATCGATGACTCAACAAAACCAGCCATGGACTTCAAGAGGAAATTCCGGCCGCCTGGTTCCATAGATATTGATGGAATATCAGCTAATTATGAAGATGGGGTCTTGACAGTAATCGTGCCAAGGACTTTCAGGAGGGGTAGTTTCTATATTGACCCCGCAGATGTGCCTGATAGGGTCGAAGTTCTTGCAACGGCTGCCTGAAATTGGGAACAGTATTTTTTTTTTCTTTAGATTGTAAACCTTATTTGTGAGCTATAATTGGTCTGGGGTGAGAACCTGGGGAATTTGTTTGTACCAAAGATAGAATTTGGTTTGGACTATGGCTCCTGTAATTCTAAAACTTCAAAATTTTCCAGGAAACAAACATCCAGGTTCAGCAGACATGTTTATGGGCCTGGGATTAGCTGTACATTACATTTTATTTGATTAAATATAATCTAAAATTCCTTCCATCTATCTCAAACCTCTCATTTTGATATGTTAAGAAACACAAGCACTTCGCCTACATGTTTCAATTTCTCTCTCTTATCTGTCCGATCCGTTGGTCAGATTATTGGAATCTAAATTGTAGAACAGCTGTGGACTGAAGTGGAAGATACGCATTCAGACCACCAAACAGACTTCAACTGCAAACAAGTTAACGAGGGCTTGTTTATTTGGGTGGATCTCTCACTACAACGACAAAAAAGATCATTCACGTGCGTAGCAGCATCGGGACCAGCTACCGTCACTCAAATCTTTAGCACCACTAATTTAATTTAAAAGTTAAAAAAATCCACAAAATATTAAATTTACGCAATTGCGACTTTAATTGAATAAACCAAATTCATCATTATCAAAGTTGCAACTTGTTGAATCATTGTCTGCCCAAAATAAATTGAAATCACTTGAGCCACAAAAATAACATTTCAAGTTGGAAAATTGTTTGGTATCCAGAATGAATATCATAGATTACATGCACTCTAATTAATTAAATACTTTCTAAGCAAACTACAGAACAGACCTGCTTCACCATCCCAAAAACATGGATAGCAACAATAGTCCACGTTTTTGCTTGCTTCCCAAGTTTCACCTTTCGAAAAAGTACTTGAACAATTATGGTTGATTTGTGTTGATTCGGTGAATGCAGCATACACCCACGTATTCCTAAAAGAACTTTCGGTTTTTAAACGGTAACTAATAACAATTCTTATTCTTCTTTTGTTAGAATTCAAGAGATCCAGAGACGATATAATTCGAAGCCCTTGTTTCCTTAGCTCACCCCCAAAACAAATCAAGATAATACCACAAGTATATATAGCTTTTATGTGACTTTTCTCGGTCGCTTTCTTCAAACAATGGAGATCAAACTCAAATTCTTTTCGATTAAAATAATCCATCATTCATTTCCTATAAAAAGCTTCAGCGTTTTTGACATATTCGCATCTTTTTTGCAAAATTTTCTCACTTTTACGCCATGGAACGAAGCCAAATTTCTCCATTGAAACATTCTCGAAGATTTGATCGTAATTCGAAGCAGCACAAAAAACCTTGCAACTTAAGCTAACGTTGACGAAATCCGCGACAGAATTTGACATCGCATGCTTGAGAATCTCTGGCAACATATCTTCAGAAAATGACCTTACGATGTCGTTAACAATTTTATTCTTCATGATCCTATTGAAAGATTATAAGATAGATTGTTTCTTGAATCAAATCCTAGAAAGTAATAATATAACAAAGCGATGTCTATATATAAGAAGAGAAGTAGAGGAGGTGCCATGATTGACCAGGATTAGGTACACAAAATCCTGTAATTGGTAGGATTAAATATTTAATACAATTTTTACGCATCATTAAAACCCGTTCAATGAAAAAAGAAAAACTTTTGGACAACTAATAATCTTTTTTTCTATTTTGAGAAACTAATAAACATTTCCACTATAACAAATAAAGTAAATTATAGTATGCTAATTACATGAATTATAGTGTTATTTATAAAAAAAAACCTTTTTCTAATTTTATTTACGAGAATAGATTGTATTATATAATTTATTGATTGGAATAAATTAATTTTATAAAAATGCGTTCACGTGAACGTCATGTCTAGAAATTAAAAAAAAAAAAACACTTTCACATGGAAGCGTTTTTTTTTGTGTACAGTAAAAGTGCATCTAGATGGAGGCACTTTTTCAAAAAAAATCACATGGACGCGTTTTTCATCGTTTTTTTTAAGGGGGAGTTTTGCAATTTTGACCCTTAGATTTTAATGAATTTTCAACGTGCTTTTAGTGGGAAATTTTTTATTTTGAGTATTTATTTTATATATTTTAAGTAAAAAACCCGAAATAAATTGAAAAAATTAAATTTAAAAAAAATATTTGTTTTTTTCTATTTTATTTTTATTCAAATTATTTAATTATTTTTATATACATATTCCTTTTGTCATCTAGCACTACAATAATTAAATATTTATTATTATTTTTAATTAAACCACAATTTTAACATATACTTCTTCTTGTCTCATTTTTATTTTAAAGGTAAAGTTCACTTTGAGACAAAAATAATATTTTATAATTTAGTTATTATAATTATAATTATAAACTGATTAATTAATAATGTGTTTTGTTGTCTTTATTTTATTTGCATACTAGCTAAAAACTTTTTCTATTTGTTTTTTTTTCAATGTAAATTTTAGGGTAACACCAATAGTCACTCAACTTTCATTTTTTTGAACAAACAGTCACTTGATTTATATTTCAGTCCTTCAACTTTGAAAATATGACAAAATAGTCCCTCAACTTTTGAAAATGTGACAAAAAAGTTCTTTTCCGTCACAATCGTCACAGAACAGTGACGTGGCATGTGACGGCTTCGAAGGCGTGTAGGTTAGCTGTCCAGCTGGCCAGTTACATGTAACAAAACAGTCACTCAACTTTGGAAATGTGACAAAACAGTCACTAAAGTTATCGAAAAGTGACAAAATAGTCCTCTTGTTGTCATCCACGTCAGCATCACCTTTCATCTAAATAATATATTTAGAGTCATGTCCTATTGATATACAATCATCACCTGAAGTAATGAACGAATATATGGAAAGTATTATGAAATGAAACCAACAAAGAAAGAAAGAAGCAGACAAACCAATTTGAATGGTTGTATTATGGATAGAGACATTGGTGGAACGTTGGATGTAAATGCCATCAGTGTTGGGGCTGTTTCCCGGAGCTTCGATTCTAAGTTGAGTGACATGAATCAAAGTAGAGTCTTCGAATGCAATGTGCATTTGTGGATTGTCTTCAAAGCTTAAACCTTTGATATCTACATTCTTGGAGTGTCCTGTCATAAACCCTACCAACACAACCAAGGGAAGTCTTATGCAATAAAACTGTGTGCATTTTACGTCAAAATATTTCTGCCATAGCAACTAAAAGCCTCAAACACTTACTGTTGGTTTTTGAAGTTGAGAGGTATGTTGGCAAAGAGCAATCAACATTTATATATCAATGAAGTTTTACCAAAAAATTATGTAAAAATCTTATGGGTTTGTGATACAATATAAATAATTACCTTTTGGTTATCTTTGTAAGAAAGTTTCCACCAATTATCTCCCTGTCCATTGATGGTACTAGATCCTTGAATGTGGATCCATCGAAATTCTGAAAGTCAATCCAATGGTGACAATCTATATTGCATTCCCATCCAGAAGATTTGGTTGGGGCTCTGATTCTCCCATCAATATGCACCTCTAATAATGAATATAATTTTTTTATTGGCATTATTTTTTAATAATCAAATAATTTATATATGTTAATTATGTTATTAGTTGTTATTTCGAAAAATATTACTTAATATAATTAATTGAAGTAAAACTATGTTGTATATTGAATATGAAAAAAGTTACTATAATTATTTATTAAATTTCTTATTTATAATATTTGAATTGTTAAATAGGTTAGTATTTTTTTAATTATGTTCAAAGGGCCAAATACCACGACAAACAAATTATAGTAAATAAAATTATATTATTTTTAAAAAATTAAACGTAAAAAATAATGTGTACCACATTAGACATTATAAACTAAGTAATATATACGATAGGTAGGGGATCAATATTTTTTGAACTTTAATACAAATCAAGTTTAAATATATTTTTAAAATTTTAAGTTTTAAATATAGATAAAAATACAAATAATTTGACAAAATTCTTAACAAAACGCATGGATTTGCATATAAAACTTACTATTAAGTAGTCCAAGAAAGGTGATGCTGATGTGGACATAACAAGAGGATTATTTTGTCACTTTTCGATAATTTTAGTGTGTTTTGTCACATTTTCAAAGTTGAGTGACTGTTTTGTTACACGTAATCAGTCAGCTAGACAGCTAACCCACACGTCTTTGACGTCGTCACATGCTGTTTCGTGACGTTTGTGACGGAAAACATCAAAAAGGACCGTTTTGTCACATTTTCAAAGTTGGGGGACTAAAATGTAAACCAGATGACTGTTGTTCTGAAAAATGAAAGTTGGGTGACTGTTGGTGTAATTTACCCTAAATTTTACTTTTTAATTTAAAGGAAAATCATAATTAGAAGTAAACTTTACCCAAAACTAATGTGTACAAAAATATTCAAATGAACTTCGCTTTAATTAAATGAAATAATATAAAAATAATATTTACAAAAATATTCGAAAATAATCAATGCATTTGTCAGTCCGAATCAGTGCCACATGAGAGTGGTTGACAGTTACGCGCTAAATTCCTTCTTGGTTTAGCTTTCGGGCAGGGTTGTGCCTGGTTTTGGGTGTTGGAAAGATGACCCACCTTAATAGAATAAAGTCCCAGAAGTGTTTGCATCACCCACGACGATTGAGCGTAATCGAGTTGAAACCCATAAGGAAGTGGAAATTGAGGTGGCGATTGGAATTGAGTTGAGCTTCCTGATGATCCCTCATGCGATTCCTCCTGCGACGATGATTGCCTATATATCATTGGTTGACTCGGATTCATCGAGATATTAGATGCACCAGGCCACATATTCCAACCTGACGTAGGCATAGAACTAGAAAATGGAAACATATAAGGGTTAGAATACACACCCGACATAACCTAAAGGGGTTGTGAGGGGCTGTGGTGTGGCAATCGTAACTTACTGCGTTGGGGCCAATGCTTGTGTGGGCAATGATGATGGGCCCGCCTCACCACCCCTTCTCCTTGGATTTAAAGGACCCCGTCGCTCTCTTTCGACATAGAATACTCGACGCCTCATCTTTTTGGAGAGCAAATATGGCTTGCCATGGATCCTAAACCATGACATGTATTTCGGATCACATGTTAACTCCGGAACGATAATCGATTCACAAACAGGTAGATAATAGTACCTATTTTCCAAATTCTCGATATGTTTCCAGTGAAATAATGGCTAATCTGTATCCGATCATTGTAAGTCGATTTTGTGCTCATCATCGAGCACCTTAGGTGCCATGGGAATTGGTTGTCGAAATCCAAATTGTCACAACACTCTATCCGCCTGGTGCATCTCGATAGTAGCGTAAGTAACCATCGAGACCCTAATGTGCCAGAGGTTCGAATTCTGTAGGAATTCTTCCGGAATTACTGCCAGAATTATCAGATCCTTGTATGGCGTCCATTGAAACTATATGAATGTGATAAAAATCTTAGTGGTATAATACTAAATACTAAATACTAAATCCACTATGTTATGTATATAAGTTCAAAATTAAATAAAGACTTACATGTGCTTCCAATCGTTGGTCTAATAGAAGTCGTATATCTTTAAGAGCTGTAGGTAATCCCATGTAACTCGACGAATGGTTTCACCAATTTAATTAAAATTTTAACATAATATTTAAATTTAAATCTATTTAATAATGGTAAAATCTAAAATAAAATTTATCTCGTTATGAGTGAGAATGTATACGATTGGTTCACTCGAGGACGTAAAAATGAAAAGCGAAACCAATCCCATGATTGTAGTAATGAGAGACAATCACTGATTTTTACTTTATTTGGTTGCATCGTCCGACACATCTCCCGGTACAGCATCGCTAACACAGCAGACTCCCAATTGAGTTCGCCAACTGCTCTAAAAAATACCAACTTCAGTAGCCACCTCAAATGTACGAGGGTTCGTGACTTTTTCAGCATTAGATAATCTCCGATGATTTGTAGGATGTATGCTCAAGCATATCATACTCTTTCTATTTCTGTCGAATCATTTGTTAGCTCATTAAATGTGTTTAGTAACTAACTCATTTCGATTCGACCTCCGTAAATAATATTCGAAATTGCACCCAAAAGATCGTAACACATGAGTGTCCAATCAGTAAAATGAACGGACCAAGTGACTACAGGCTCATCATTTGATAACCTCAATTATAACTACACGTCCTCCAGAGTGATTGTACATTCTCCACATGGAAGATGGAAAGTGTGCATCTCGGGTGTCCACCTCTCCACAAACGAGCTTATTAGTTTTGGGTCCAACTTGCAACCCCAACCTAAACGGCCACGTGCTAAAAACCGACTTCTCTCAAGTAAGTTTCAATTAACGATGATGGAGGAACGAATAGATTACAAATAAAACATTGTAGAATTCGATCAACCGGTTATTCAAATAAAAAAAATTAAAAATTAATTAAATTATATAATTAAATTATAAAAATAAAATAAAATAAAATAATATAAAAAAATTAAAATTAACTCTTACCATTTGTAATTGGTCGACGGACATTTGATTACCATCGAGACTGATTAATAGTCGGGCCATTACTAACACAATCAATTGAGAAATTTGTGTAAAAAATTTAGAGAATTTTGAGAGCTTTAAAGAAAATTTTGTGTAAAATTTAGAGAAAAAATTGAGAGAAAATGAGTAAAAAAATAAAAGGTGAGGGGTTTATAGTTTTTTTTTTTTAATTTGATCATTAGAGCAATGGTCAAATTTTCAAAGTTACCATTGGGGCACACGGGCAAAATTGCGCCCCCCGTGTGGAAAACAAGGCCTAAAACACGTCCACGTGTGCGCTCTTTTGGGCAAAAGCGTTTTCACGTGAGCGTCTTTTTAGCAAAAACGTTCTTACATAGACGTGCTTTTGCTGTACAGAAGGAAAAACGCTTCCACGTCAAAGCGCTTTTCCTGAAAAACCCATGACATGGTCCACGTGGACACGTTTTTCAAAATTGACTCATTCCAATTAAGAAATTATAATATGATCTATTTTCGTAAATAAAATTTAAAAAAAATTAATAAATAACCCTGAATTATCTCTTAGACTTTACCACTATTTTACACGATAACAAACTCATATGTATATACTATATATAATTAATATTTTCCTTTTTACTTAATTTATACAATAAATACAATATTCAAGGTCTACATTACATCACTTCAAATATTGCTTTCTAATAACAAGTCATATTTTCGTGCAATCATACTTAAAGATTAAGATCCCATCACATTTTAAAATGTGGAATTATACATCGTATTTTTTAATTTTTCTTTTTTTTTTTTTAATTTTTTTTAATTTTTCACTTAAACTCTGATTAATGTAGGCTATTTTAATATTATTTTACTGATAAATTTATGTTTCAGAGAATTAGTTTTTACAAGCTTTTAGAGAATTTTGTGTTTACGTTTTGAGTTTCGAGGTTTAGGTTTATCTTCATCTTTATATTTTTCCTTTTTGTCGTTATAGTAAAATTATTTACCCATGGTTTTTTATCCTCTTCAGAGGAGTTTTTCCACGTAAATTATTTGTGTTCGATCTTTTCAATTTCTTTGACATTTTATTTATTCGTTTTTTAATTGGATTTATCCCCAATAAAAACTGTCGCATATTCAGTTTTTTTTTATCAATACAATATTGGAAGAAAGGGGTAAAAGTAGGGGTGTAATCGAATGGAGCCAAGCTTGAATACTGTCAAGCTCGACTCAAAATTTGAAGCTCAATGTTTGACTCGAGCTCGATCGAACATCTATTTTTAAGCTCAAGATAGACTGGAGATATAATCGAGCTACTAAAGTTTGAGATTGATTAAGCTTGTTTACCAAATTTCTATACTTGAACTTGAACTCACGCTCGAGCTCTGCTTAGTAATTAAGCTTAACCTTAATAATATATATTAAGGGCAATAACGTAATTTAATAATATAAAAATATGAAAAACTCGATAAGGCTCGTGAGCTATTTGAGTCAAGTATTACTAAGCTCGAATTCAACTTAATCAATAGTTGGAGCTATTCGAGCTCGAGCTTGACTCGATAATATTATCAAATCGAATTTGAATTTTTTTAAAGTCAGATTCGAGTAGTTTGCGAGCACCAATGTCTCATTTACACTCCTAGGTAAAAGTATCATAGAGGCTTTTGTAGTAGGAGTTGAATTGCATTTTCTCTACTTAAAAAAAAAAAGGTAAATTAATCTCTATATGTTATATTAAAGAGAATATTCATTGTTTTTTGTTAAAAATTTATCCATTTTTACTATTTAAAACATATCCTTGTATATTAGCATGAGATACACATTATATGTCACATGTCACTATCAAGTTTTTTCGTCAAACATGCCAGTTTAAAACAGTACAAATTGATGAAAATTTCATATAAATGACTAGTTTACTCTTTAATTTAAGATATACAAATTAATTTACCCATTTTTTGAATAGATTGAGGCAAAATATAATTTAATTCTAATATAGAAGCCTTCATGATATTTTTTACCGAAATGAGAATAGAAATAGTAGGGATTGACTAATTTCATTTAAGTGTCAAATAAAAAATTTAACCAATGTTTCAAATAATTTAGTATTGGATTACTCTTATTATGATAAATCTTAGTTTGGATTCTTTTTAAATAATTTGAATTATTATTTTAAGTAATAAAAAAAATTTCGAGTAATAAAAAACTTGTACGGAAGAAAGTGAATTTACTATTCAATTAATTTCAATAAAGAAATTGATTTTTAAAAAATTTAATGTATTCTATAATTGATTTCATAAGTTTCAAGTGATGAATACAATTTTTTAATTTATTATGTAACTTATCAAATGACTACAATATGAAAAAGATATATTATTATGGGATATTTAAGTATATTTGTATATCTTTTAGTAATATTTTTAGGAATATATTATATATATTTCTTATTCCTACGTGACAACTTCAATGTACAAAATGTCTATCGATAAGATCATTTATACAGTCCTTGAACTTCCAAGAAAGTTCCCAAATATGGCAACTGAGTCAACACAGAAAAGCAAACAAAAAGCATTAGGTGCCACGAAACGAAACCATGATTGATTTCCCTATTTGTCTCATGAGCTCAAAAGCACGTACAAATTGAAGAAAAAATAAAAGACGTCACGTCATACATTGCTGCTTATTTGCATGATATCATCATCACTCAGCATGAAAATATGAAGTATTCTGATGCTTTTTTAATAGCACCAGACATACATGGGCATGTGAGGACCAGATGGAGATACAAGGGGCCCTGCAAATTATCGTTCCCAGAGATTCAATGGCCTTAATAATTGTTTCCATCAATGGAAGATGCTCTTTTCTGCTCAACTTGCAAAAACCTTCTATCTTTGTCATAGTTCCATCTTTATATGTATACGTTCATTGTGACACCAACTGCATTTCACTGTGAAGTGCGGCCACCAACAAAGAGAAAAGGTTAGGATCTTCTTGCATTGGATTTAGCTTCAACTTTTTCTTACATGGCTAGTTAAGACCGTGTTGCCTGTATATTGCTTTCTAATTAAGAAAAACATACCAAGGTGGCCATATATGTTAACGATGCGTCTAATTTTCGGCTCCCAAAGTTGATGTCGACGCATCAGCGACATGCGTAAACAGGGTTAGCACTAATGCAGGTCTTAAAACTATATTATCTCTGCTAGCTAATAGCTTCTTAATCTTAATTTTCATTGACTTGCTGTTTCAACTATAGTTTTTGAGGTAAATTCTGATGCTTTACTTATCTCAAAATGCCATGCCAATGGCATTATGTGCAAGGCCTAGTTGTTTATTTCTTTCTTACTGCATTCATCAAATTGTTTGGAAATCAAGTTTAAAACAAGTAGTTTATAGTTGTTTATTTGTGCCTAAATGAAGCCGTCCAACAGGAATCTGGGAAAAAAATCATGGAAGACAGAAGTGGTAGCTCTTGTAACCTTTCCGCAGGTGCCAAATTCTTACCACTTCTAATTATATTTTTTCCTCCTAAATTCAGACACAACATATTTGAGGGGGTCACATGCTTAAAAAAAAAAGTATAAGCTATATTCAAACGCTTTCCTCCCTTGTCTTTTCCCCCGATATCATGCATATTATTTTTTTTCAACCGAAGTAACATATGGTTTCTCAATCTAGAAATTATCAACTTAATTTATTAATTATATTATATTATAGCTGCTGTTTTTCTTTTTTGTGTGTGTGGATTTTGCTGGTTATATGAAATACTGAAGTGTTAGAAGCAGTAGGCAAACCGTCGTCAGAGTTGGACACACTGCAGAAGCAGCACGAGGAGAAAACGGTGAAGATCCAAGAGCTCAAGAAACAAATCGAAACTGTGAAGCTTCGGTTGGAGCAGAAGAAGAAAAAGGAAACCCCAGGTGAGAAAAAGGAAGCTTTCCATGACCTGATCCTCAAATATAACAGCCTGAGAGACGACTACATTGCACTGTCGAGGGACAAGTCCAGGGACCTGAATAAATAAGGGCAAACTGTTCTCTCTCTCTCTCTCTCTCTCTATATATATATATATATATATATGCACGTTTTCTCATATTTAATGTTTTCTTCAGTTTATCAGCTCTGTTTAAGTACTTTGCTTGATGGGTTAACAAGTGTTTCTGCAATTAAAAGAATAGAGACATAGCTTAGATTACATCACATGCACTAGGCTAATTTGACTTTAATTAACTAAATATTTCCTAAGCTAACTACAAATAGAGTTGCTTCATGATCCCAAAAACAAGAATCGCAACCACAGCCCACGTTTTTACTTGCTTCCCAAGATTGACCTTCTGAAGAACTCGAACAGCTCAGTTTGATGTCACGATGGCAGCAATTACAACTGATTTGTTTCGGCCAGGTCAATGCAACATACACCCACATGCTGCTCAAAAACTTCTCGGTTCTCAATCGGCTTTTACTAGAATTTGCAAGATCCAGAGACGACACAACTTGAACCTCCGAAACAAATCAAGATAATGCCATAGGCATATATGGCTTCAACGTGACCTTTCTCTGCTGAGTGCTTCAAACAACTAAGACCAGATTCCTATTTCCTTCGACTAAAATAATCGACCATTCCTTTCCTATAGAATGCTTCGGCATTTTAGGCAGCTTTGCATCTTTTCTGAAAAACTCACTTTGACGCCATGGAAACGTTCTTGAGAATTTGATGGTAGTTTGATGCTCCGTGAAAAGCTTTACAAGTTAACTTGGCGTTGACGAAATCTGTGATGGAATTTGAGGCGGCATGCTTGAAAATTTTCGACAACATATCGACCTTATGATGTTATTGTTAGCATTTTTTTTTGGTCGTGATTTTATTTGAGTTTGTTAAGAGGCGTGTGTCTCAAAACAAATCCTACAATACAATCTAATAATACAACGAAGTTATATTATGTGTATATACACACACGTAAAAGAAAAGAATTAGAGGCGGTGACACAGGTTGACCAGATTAGGAAATCAAAATCCTTTAATTGGTAGGATTAAATATTTGTACAAATTTGACTTTGAAGTTAAAATTTGCTCTTAGTTTTAGGCTATTGGTTTTGTTTTTCGCTTGTATGAGTTTGATTCATATTTTTAAGTGTTTGTACAGAAAATATGTATGTAATTTTAAAATGTAGGTACTTAAAGTTATTTTGTTATCACCATTAACTCCAATTAAAAAAAAAAATTTAAACAAATCAATTTATAATTCATGCCATTTTTAATTCGAGTTGATACTTAATTGAAAAAATTGCATTTTTTATTTTAAGTATTTTTAATTAGATTGTGAGGAACTTGCACCTTAGTGCTCTTCTATCATCGGTATACCACTTTGCATTAATTGCAACATTAATTAGAAATTAAAGATTGAGCCTCAGTTAGCGAGTATGTGGTTTCCATCATGCTTCAAGTCTATTTTTCTTTTTCCGATTAAAAAAAGGTTTAAGAAGAGAATATGGATGGTAGACATTGGATCAAAAATAAAATTCTTAAATCCATAAATGTCAATGAATTTTGAAATATACCCAACTGAATAAATGTTACTGAATAGCTTATCTTCAGTGAAATAAGGCAACAGCAAGTACGTTGTTGTCTGAAATTTCAATTTTGAATGAAGCCAAATAAATCTGTGCATTTAATTTAGCTTAGGATCTTAAAGTAGAGCCAGAACTTATTGTAATGATTCAAAAAAGAAAACGGAAAGTGGCTGAAATCCTCATAAGATATGATAGCAATGGTGGTGGTATATATGGAAATATACAGAATTATTTTATATTTGTAAAACTTCCCCATGTTGCGAAAAGGTTGATGATGAGAAAGGGCATTCTATAACAACCAAAAGCAGAGTCTGGTAATAATTACAAGATTTCATCCCCAATATCTGCATATATAGTGCAAGCGATAACATCAGATGTACAGTTATACACGCCTCTAATTCTACCAAAAGATATATATTGTCCAGAATCAGCAATTTAAGCATGTTAAAGCTTGAACATGTTTAAGAAATAGGGCCAATCATGCTTTTTTTTAGGCCTTTCCTATCAGAGATCAATTCAACCAAAATTTCTCTAGTTTTCCAAGGGCCGACTAGTCTCTGTGAAGTTCATCTGCGGGTGGAGCAAATCTCACATTTGCTGGCCGTGCTACTACTACAGCTTCATCTGCAAACATCGCTTTAATAAAGGATGGAGTTTTTAGGGGTCGACGTCCGGTCATTCGTGGATATACATCTTCAAGAAAATAGTAGGCATGACCAGCAATCATTCCCTGGATCAACCAAATATTTAGTTCGATAAAAACAAAAACCACAAAAGTAATAATGATAACTGTTAACCAACAAGACGCAAAAGTTGAGCGTCACAGCAGTGAGAATCTAACTAAACAAAGTGAGACTAGAACAAGTGGCATTTTATAGGACCACAACATAATTATACGAGTTACTCCCCCCCCCCCCCCCCCCACATTTTCGAGACTTGCACTATGAACTTTCCAGCAGTAAGCATATATGAAAAAAAACGCTTTATTATATAAATATAAGTTCGGTCCCCTTGGCCAAACATATAACAAAGGATCTCGGAGATATGCAAAAAATCCGTACAACAGTGTCCCAAAATTTTGACGTTAAAGCAGGCTCTGGAAGGGAAACGTACCAGGAGATCCACCCAAGCACTAGCACCAACAAGGACAGAGAACCCCAAAAGCACCTGAATGTCAGGGAACAGCACCCATTACACTCTTTAACTATGGGAAGTAGAATCATATTCAACAGCACAAACATATATAAGAATAGTAAACTTTAGAGTTTAGCCCAATGGGCAATCCACATAGCTACTTTTCTTTCTTGGTCAAAACTTGAAAATGCTTTGATAAAGAAAATACATGCTCGAAGAACAATATAAGAAAAAAAGGATAGAAAGATAGAAGCACTCACCCAGGGTAAATAAGCTGCTGTAAAGGTAAAAAGACCCAGAAAACTCATATGTATAAAAGGATTCTGTTTGCTCCACACGTAAACCTACAACATGTAGTACAATAAGATGGCTTTCCTAAATGGGCACCAGAAAACATATACTACTACTAAACCATATTTTGCATGTAAATAAAGGCAGACAAAATTACCATCATGAATGTCAATGAATTGCTTAGAAATATGATCTTGGCAAATGATGCTGACAGATAAGGTATCATCCCTCCAACAAGAACAATGCCAGTTAAGACTGAAGCTCCGAACAAGAGCATGTAAAAGAAATCTGCAGTCCTTCCCCTGAAAGAGTTCTCTTCAAGAAGCTTGCAGTACCGAGCAAGAAAGAACATGTGAAACATGAAATCCAAATCTGGCATTATCAAGGGATACCATGTTAAAGATGCTAAATGATTTGAGAATACTGACCTCAATCATATTCAAATTTATCGCATACACATGCCTAGCAATCAATTATCAATTTTAAAGATGTTTTAACGTTACTAGTGCAGTCCTCTACGAAGAAAGGAAACAGCGGGGGCATCAGAACAATGGACTTTATTCTTTTTTTTTTTAAATCATACCTCATTTCATTTTTACCTACACTGCTACACATAGACGTACTCCGTTCAAGCTTTTTAAAATCATCTGAAGTCCAAACACAACTGCATTTCAATACTTTTGACTAACATTTGAAGGGAGACATTAAAAAACAGCTCTCTTTGTTCCATTGAGAACATTCTACTTCTCTAGCAATAACATGCAGCGATGTTGTCAAGGCGCACCAATGGCCTCAGACCCTTTCGGGCTAGGCACATTTGATCAAGCACACACCAGGGTCTCCTAGAGTGGGCCTCGCGCCCTTGACAACACTGACCCCATCGCAACATACTACACAGCATCGTTCTGACGGCACAACAATAAACCAGAGATTTCATAACACTCAGACGTAAAAGCACATGGAATTTACCCATCTTGCGGAAATACAGGAAGTTAGTAATGAGGCGCCAGAATTGATACTGCTTAACCACGAGCTTAGGGTTCAAGTACAGATGATAAGGTGATATTATCTGCAAAGATTCAGAAAAATAAATTAGATTAGCATAACAATCCCAAATGTATATTCTAATTCTTTTTCTTTTTTTTTTCAATTTCAAAATGTGAGAACCAATCATACCCAATTGTGTATTATACCAATAAAAATTTCAGAAAGGAGGAACAAATAAATTGTTAGTTTTGCCTGCCCATATTCCCTACCAACTTTCTCAAGAAATAAAATTTCGCTACAACCATATAGGAAACCCAATAAGGAGTCGCCAAATTTAGAAAAAGAAATGAGATAAGCACAGATCAAATCTAACGAAATTATTCATACCCAATAGGATATAAATTAAAAAGCAAGCACTAGTTAGCCAATGAAAATTGAAGACACGATTTCAATCCTATTGCCCAGAAAGAAAAATAACACCAAAACAAACATAAAAGCAATAAAAAATGAAAAAGAGGCATACTTCGAGAGAGCAACCGATAGTGGTAACTACGGCAGCTGTGAGATAAGAGCGGGTGATGATGGGCATCTGCTTATACCATTCTTCAACAGCTTGAGCCATTTTCCTCTTTTTTACCAAAAAAAGTTCTCCTTAATTTCAACGATAACAAAACTGAACCAAGATAATTTAAAGGGTAATTCGATAAAAAATTTAATTTGATCTTCTGGGATTTGGGGGTTCTTCAAGATCGAAAGAGAGATTAATTTTGTTTTTGAAGAACCAAAAAGAAGAAACGAATGGGAATTAACGCGAGATGGCACAGGAAGTATAATTGACAAATAATTTTTGGCTGTCCTGTATACTCCGGGTTTTGTTTAATGACAAATCCTGGCGAATCAAAGAGCGAGTAGATGACACGGACCAATAGCATTGCCTTTGTTTGTAATAAATAGTAATTAGTAGACCCTAGCACATTCCTAATTTTCTAAGGGGATGGGAGACTGGATTTTTTAGCGATAGAACACATGATTAGGGTTAATAAGGACTTTGTCACTCTACTGTGGGATTGGCTGACAACATATTCCTATTATTTAAATAAAAATAAAAATGAATTAATCATTTATCTCTATATAGAATTTAGAATTATGAAACATTTAAATAATAAAATAAACACATTTCAACTCAAATCTATATTTTTATTTAAAATTCAATTAATTATAATTCTCGAATCAATTAGCGCATTAAGAAACAACAATCTCTTCCTCATTATTAAATTTACAAACTCTCCTTCACGAATAAATTAAGGTGTATCAAAAATTCTCCACAACACCCTTTTTCTACCCTCTCCATTCAAACAACAATTAAAGTCTTGTTCATCAATCTCAGACCACGCATACTCATTGGCCATCACCATTGCCTTGAACAGGGCTTTTAATTTTTAAAATCTCATTTGATAAGTCTTTTTGCTCATTAATCACATATAAGTAATCATAATTTCAAAATTTTCCTACGCTCGCATCTTTTTAAAAATAATAGATCCTATTTAAATCCATCATGAATACGTTTAACTTCAGCTAATGATTTAATCCCTAACTCTACTACTCATCATTGAAACGATTAACTCAAAACTATTATATATAAACTTTTTTATCTTTCTTCATTTCTTGTCAAGTACATGTCAATGGAAGAAAAAACCATATTCATATAACATTTATGTTAATTTCATTATTGACATGCTTAATGTTCAATAAAAGAATCTGATACTTTTGCAATACATCAAAACATTAGTTTTGATGATAAAAATTTATGTGCACAAATTCTAAACCGTAAATTTTACTTTGAAGATCAATTAATTTGTTTATGATTAACTAATCATCGCATTTTGTCAATAATTTGGTGAGTTTACCGACTCTCCACTCAATTCTTTGTGTTTTTGCAAAGAATTCTCCTATAATTTGAATGTTGAAATCAATAAGAGATTTATTTATGTATTTTTTCCACTACGTTTAGTGATAAAGCCAGGATATTAATTGTAACATCCGCGTTCTTGAACCGGATTTAGAATAGTAATAGAGTAGAATTGAGAATTAGACTATATAGCTAAAATAAGAAAATAGTTAGAAAATTAAGGATTAATTAGTAAGTGTGAGAAAGGAAGAAGGACTATATAGTAATTTATCCAAATTGAATTATGAGTAATTATGCGAATTAGATTAATTAAGGAGGGGCAAAAGAGTAATTTGGTGGAAGATATTTTTGGAGGCAATGTTTTGGGCCAAAGTGTAAAGTTGGAAGGTCCAAGGACTAAAAGTGAAAATTTTCCATTATTAAAGAAAGATATTTTTATAAAGAGAAATTGATAGAAAAGTCTAGAGAAATGATGAAAAGGCTATAAAAGCCATCAGCCATGGTGCTTCACGTTGGCCACCATTTTTCCACCATTTCAACTTTTGCTTTTCTTACAAATTAGTCCTTTTTCACCAAATACAAACCAATTAAGCTAGTTTCTTCCAAATTTCTTCAAGATTAGTGAATAAAATTGATAGAGAAGTGTAGTAGTTATCCAATTGTTAAAAGAAATGCATCCATACTTGTCTTGGAGGAGAAAGAAAATGAGAATTAGTGTTGAATACAAGTGATTAAGGTAAGAAAGCTAAACTCCTCTTTAAATACATGTTAGTTTTGGTTTAGAAACATAAATTATGATATGTTAGAATGATTTTAATGTGAATATATGTGTTTTGTATGGAATTGAAGAGAAAGAAAAGAAGGAAAATGACTCAATTGAAGAGAAAGGAAAACAGAAGATCAAAGAGGGAAAGGAATTTTTCTACTAGAGTAGTAAGTACTACAAGATTTTAAATTGAAAATTTATTCTCTTTAAATTATATGATTAATTGTGATAAAAATGAGTAAGATGATATGTTTAGTTATAAATATGGTGATTAGGTGTGATTAAATGAAATTTAGTGCAAAGGAAATATGAGAAGGGAAAAATTCACTTCAAAACAGTTTGGACAGTAACAGGGGACTAACTTCGAAAATTCACCAAAAATTGTATATAATGAGTTAAGGGTCGAATTATATATGTAATTAAATCTTATTGAGTGTAGTTTCATATGGAAGAAACAGTGAAAGAAAAAGAACTGCATATTTCGAGATATACTAGTTTTAGTGTAATAAGATCAGAGTAGATTCGAGTTCCCCTGTTCTGACTTTGAAAAATTATAGAAAAATGTAGAAAAATAATTAGACTGAAATTTATATGGCTGAATTCTTAATGAGTCTATTTTCAATAGAAACAAATGGGAACATCATTTGATCTTTGTACTAAAAGATAGATAATTTTTAGTGAAGAAAGATCGAAACTGTCAAGCGGCAGCGAAGGGGTAAATTGAAAGAATTTACTGTACAAACTGGCTAAAGTAAAAATTCTGGAAATTTTATGGTAAGAAGATGATTGAGTCTAGTTTCAGAAACATCAAGCGGTTTATAATTTCGAATTCTGTAGCCCAAGATATAAATAATTTAGTGACTGTGACGCAAGTGGACAGCTTTGAAAATTAATGTGAAAATAAAAGTAAAGAGGTATATGATGATACATATATGATGAACAATATATATGTGAAATATTATGTGTTTAATTATGAATATTGATTATATGAAAAAATGGTGATATTGTGTAAGCCTTTGAGCAAATAAAGGTGAAAAATACATGATTATGTATATTAGAAGAGAAATGTAAATGTGATATATGAAATCATGAGAAATGATGAATATGAGAGATTATGTCCATGTAGACAAGTTAGAACCATTGTGATAATAGTGGCATGCCATTAAGGAACACTAGCGCGCTCTCTGTTTAGCACGTCTCGTGCTCTCTGATTAGCACTGTGTGTGCTCTCTGTTTAGCACTTCGTGTGCTCTCTGATTAGCACTGTGTGTGCTCTCTGATTAGCACTTTGTGTGCTCAGTACTTTGTGTACTCTCTGTTTAGCGCTTTGTGTGCTCTCTGTTGCCCAGCACTTATGTGCTCTCTGTTTAGTACTTCGGTACTCTCTGTTTGTTCCGTTTATCTGATGGGTTTTATAAAAGTCTACTATGGGCCAAGTGGATAAATAAGCTAAGTGAGCTATGGTTAAGAAAGCTATGATGACTAAATTGTGAAAAGTGAAAAAATGTGCAAATTATTACATTGAGGTAAAGAAATGATAAATACATGAAAGAGAAGTACTATATTTGTATGTGTAATTATATGTTAATAATTAAGTGAACTAATGTGATTGAAATGACTAAGTTGTGAAAAATGGATGAAAATGTAAAATCTACCGTTGAGGTAAGTTGGAATATGAGGATGAATGTGTGTTATGGTGAAATTATGGTAAGTTAAATGTTACATGCAAGAAAGGTTAGAAATTTCATACGCATGAGTAATAATGTTTGATAAAATTAAGCAATAAATAAATAATCATCTATTATGCTTGTAGTGCTTACTAAGCCTTCATCGGCTTAACGTGTTTATTTTAACGCGTAGGTACAAAAGCTACAGAAAGCTAGAGTCGAGCAAGGGACCTCTCATCACATCACATCACTTTTGAAGCTCAAGTTTAGGTAATTTACTTTGAAAAAAAATGGCATGTACAAATGGTATACTTAGGTGTCCCTAATGAACAAGTTACTAATATTGTTTTGAAAATTTACATGAATTAAAAGAAAATTTTTATTATACTCGTTTTTAATTCTCTGACATTGTATGTAATACTCTTATGTTGGGTTATATGTGTGAACCGGGTGTAGGGGTGTTACATTAATCTTGGGAGGCCAAGTTAAAATTAGAATTGCTCTGTAACACTTGATTTAAGCATATAAACAATCGATTCAAAAGAAACAGTATTTCAACATGATAATCGATTTAAACATATAAAAAAATTGATTCAAAAGAAGCAATATCCCAACAATTAAGACAAAATAGCATATCGTTACTTAAAATTGTGCACGAGATTCTTTCAAGGAAATAAAATCATTAAATATAGAGTATGAATCAAAAATTTCAACAATCTCTCTCTCAATATAAACAACAAGATTATATGTAAAAAAACTCATCCTCCATTTTGTTGCAAAGCCTTGTTTTGATAATTTTCATCGCCAAAAATGCTCTTTTTGTAGTTGTAGTTGAAATAAGAAGAGTCAACAAAAGATGAATTAATCTATCAACAACAAAATATACCTTTGACATTTATGTATTTGCTAATCCTCGACAAAGATCATAAACTGTGGACAAATTCTGTAATTTTGAATGATTTGGAACGTTTTGCTTATAATGTTGCAGCTGTTACTTCAAGATTATTTTCTTTTTCTCAGTGAAATTAAGAGGATAATATTTTTCCATAATACAACAAATATCATATATATTGAAGGATTTATAAGCATCCTTCGGATCCAAAGAAGAGTTAAAGGTAAGAAGATCAATTGTTCGTTCATTAAATCTACTATTTTGCTCAAGAAATTGAGAATCTATAACAACATTGAATATCTCAATCCGATAATGGTGCTCCATATTAAAATCAATATGTTGGTGACAACTACGTTTTATCACATATGAATAATCCATATCAAGAACCTCAATATTGTGTTTTTCACAAAATGCTTTCACAACTTCCAACAAATTGTCTCAACTATCTTCTCTTAACTTTCGTATCAAAGTTTTGGTGCTTGAGACTAAGTATATAGCATTTACTATATCTTAGGATTTTTCTTGTAGATGTTGAAAAAGAATATCTGTAATACTTATTATCATTTTATAATCCGAAATTCACATAACTTTTGATTTGGTTAACCATTTTTTATTTCGTTTTCACAGGAATGCTCACTGCTTCACAAGTTATCATTTGACATAATTTAGAACAAAGTAACCAATGTTTTCTTCCTCCCCTTCACTTTGGCCAAAACTTACTATAATATTATTTAACTATTTTTGTTTCATTTTTACACTTCTAACAAGTTAGAAATGGTCTCCTAATCATTTTTCATCCAAAAACATACACATTTCACTTAATTTTATAAGTTTCCAAGTTCTATCAAGATTCTTAAATAGATTTTAATACACTTTGATAAAACAAAAAACTACTGGTACATATATGTAAAACAAATTTTAAAGATTTAAAGTCTATGAAAAGTTTGAAGAAAATCATACTTTATACTTCAAACTTGGAGGAAAAATGATAAAGAATTTTTTTTTCCTCTTTTATTGCGAAGCACCAATATGAAAAAAAAAAGATAAAAATCTCTTCATCTTTTTTTTTTTCTTTATATATATTATTATATTACTTATAAAATATTATTATGTTAAGTAAACTATTAAATAAACATTAAGTTATTATTATTTAACAAATATATCATTCAAAAGTTATTATCAAGAAGATTTTTTTTGTTTTTTTATCAAGATTAATTTTTTAATATTATTTTTAATCTTATAAAAATATTGAAGTGGTCCACTTATATTTTTAAGAGGGCTATAATATATATATAAAGAGGAAAATTACAAAAATCTTAACAAAATTCGTTAGGTAACTTTGACTAATGAAAAAGCACCATATAGCATTTTTTATCAATGAAAAAATGTCATGTGACAATTAAAATAAAAACATTAAATTTAAATTTAAAAAATAGAAAACTATAATATTAAATATTAAAAGTCCCTTTTTAGAAAATGGAAACAAAGTACATGGGCAAATTAGACATTTAGAAACTTTAGGTACCACATTGAACATTTTGCTAAAGTATAGGAGGTAAATATGTTATTATCCCTTAAACATATTACTTCATAATTAAAAATTTTAAAATTAATAAATTATATTATTAGGTGAAATGTAAACTGATAATGTAGTTTAAAATTAATCAATATCTATTCATTATATAAAAAATATTTTTTAAATTTTAATTAGATAGTATATTTTTTAAAATAAGTAAATGGATAATCTTAAAATTGAAAATGAAATTTTGCAATGTATATGTTTAAATTTAAGATAAAACTTTTTAATTTTAAATTTAATATATAATTTTTTTAATTTCAAAATGAAAATTTTAATATATTGAAAATATTTAAAGGTTGAGTTTTTAATCTATCAAATGAGCACATTTGCGCACATTATGCAAATCCTTATAGTGTTGTAGAAGTTTCTCGTTCGAAAGTTGAGTTTAATCAGTTGTTGGCTCGGGACGCGGTGTACTAGAAGCAACGCTTGAAGGTGTTTGGTTGTGTTACGATGATGCAAACACTTAACAATTTCATGCACAAGCATCAAAGCATGAGTGGGTAAATCATATTCAGTTGCATGAAGATGATAATGGTTTTCAGTGTACCGATGACACGAGTATGTGTGCTATTGTTTCAGACTACTTTCATAATCCTTTTTCAGCCTGAGCCCGTCCTTTATTGTGTTCTCTGAGCGGACAACTTGTGTCGTTGAGGCTGATAATGAGTTCTTAGTGGTACCTTTTAGTCCAATTAAATTTGAACAGGCTATTTTCGAGATGCACCCAAATAAAGCATCTGAGCTAGACGGTATGAATCCAACATTTTCTTAGAAATGTTGGTTTTTTATTGGCACCCAAATGGTTTCTCAATGTTGCAAGTGGCTCAGGACAAACAAGATTTTGGTTTCTATTAACAACTTGATTCCGGAAAAAAAGATGAACTTTCCTCTATGAGAGACTTACGACCTATCGTGTTATGTAATGTTGTGTATAAATTGGTGGTAAAAGTTTTAACAAATCGAATTAAGTGTTGTTGGTTAATGGTATTCCATGGTGATTTTTATGTTCACTTGTCTGTCCTACTCGGTTGTGAGGGTATGAAGGTTAATGATCTCTTTGGTGACAGATGGTTGTTCTTGGGACTTTAGCCTTGTTAAGGGATTGTTGTCTCCGGTTGATGCCCAACATGTGCTTAGAATTCTTATCATTCTTTAACGCTTAGATGATCTCTTCGATGACAGATAATTGTTTTTCGGACATTAACCTTGTTAAGGGGTTGTTGTCTCTGGTTGATGCCCAACATGTGCTTAGTATTCCTATTGTTCTTTACTGCTTGGAGGATTTAGGATTTAGGATTTAAATAAATTTTAAAGATTCAAAATCTATGAAAACTTTAAAGAAAAACATACCTTATGCTTCTAATTTGGAGGAAAAATGATTTTGTTTCTTCTTCTTCTCTTGTTAAGTATAAAATATTATTATGTTAAGTAAACTATTAAATAAACATTAATTTATTATTATTTTTAAAAAATATAAATTAAAAGTTGTAATGAGTAATTTAGCTTCTCAAGAAGATTTTTTCATTGTTTTTATCAAGAATAATTTTTTAATAATATTATTAATCTTATAAATTTATTGGAGGGATCCACTGATATTCTTAGGAGGGTAATAATATACATACAAGAGAGAAAATTACAAAAATTTTAAACTTTTAGAGGCAATAGTGCAAAATTATAAAAAATTAAATTGAAAAAAAATGAATGTTTGAGAGGCCCATAACCCCTTGAACCTCAACATGACTCCATCAATGACTCGTTAATCAATAATCACACCTTTCACCTTCATTTGTACTTTCTTCTTTTTTCTGACGATCATCTTAGGCAAAATGCAACATTAATGTCTTCAAGAATTTCACTTCCCTTGTTTTAAATTATGAACATTTATCCTATTCAACTAATTTTTTGAGTCCTATCGAGTCGAACAATTACATTATTTATTTTCATTTTCCAAGTGTTTGATTATGACCTTACTAGTGTGTTGAACTTAAAAGAGTTTAAGCCCATATTAATTAAAAAAGCTCATTAATTACCACAGTCCAATACTGTGTGTACTTAGCTCTCCGTCATCTCCATTCAATACTCACCGAACGGCGGATCTTAAACATTTCTCATTTATCAATGTGTACCTGATTTCACGCAAAACTATGTACAAATACAAAGGTTAAATTAAGCCAATAAAATTTTGGATTGAAGTTTTAAAATTTTGAGTTGAATTAACATGTTAAAGTTATTTATTCAATTCAATTTTTTTAGAAATTAATTCTACTGCTAATTACTAACATGATTGTAAGTTTTAACTTTAAAAAATAAATTTAACGTGTTTATAATTAGTATATTTTGTTAAAGGAGATTTACTGCTTCTTTTTTATATGCTTTTTGATAGTTTTGATCAATTTTAATTGATTGTAGAAAAAAAAACTAAAATTATTAAAATATTGAAAATTCAATCATTCATATTGTATAATTTTTTTATATTTATATATCTTATTTAAGTCGTCATTTTCGATATGAATAAATATCAAAACTACACATGAAATTTTAGTTTAATGTATATCGTCATATATGAACTTTGATTTTTTGTAATTTTATAGATAATATTTTGATTTAAAGAAATTTTAACAAACTACTAACAACATTATTGATGTGGCACCATTTTATATTTATATATTACAAACACAAATAATTATAATAACTCAATATAAGAATAAAATAATGTATGTATTTCTTTAAATGTATAAAATTGAATTAAAATTAAAATTTCATAATTACAAATGAATTATAATCAAAGTTTTATATGTATAATTATACCAAATCAAAATTCATATACAAGATTACACATCTGATTAAGATATATTCACATTCTAATGGTTGATTATTCAAATGGCGTTGGTCGTACTTGCCATCTAAAAAGAATTTTTTGTTATAATAATATTGTGTGTATAATATAAGTCAATCAAAATCTACTCGTATTAAACTGTGGACAGTATCAATTATACCCAAGGTCAAGGAATCAACGGAAAATTCAATCATATTTAAACAAAAGAATATGAAAATTACTCGTTTCTTATTTTTCACGAAAAAAAAAACTATTCGTTTCTTTTCTGAGGTAGGAACATAAAACACGAAAAATGAGCACTAGTTTCACAGATTGTGGCTGAAAATGATTTTTTTTTTTTTTTTAATTTTCAACTCTCCCTTCAACAAACTTCTGCTAGTAAAGCTAACAATAGTGTCTTTGCTTATGACAAAAGTTATACATTAAACAAAGGTGTGCATACCCAACACAAATCATGTTCATCTTCATTTTCCAATAAACAAACCGATGAAACAACTACTAAACTCTGATAACCCCTACTAAATTCTCAATTGTCAACCAATAATGCGCAAAAAGTCAGATAAACCAACTCTTTGATCACATAATGAATGAAGAAATCAACGAAGATCTCCCCTTAGGAAAGCTCCAAAACAGCTATGTCACATACAAAATTAAAAAATTTTTGCATGCATCAGCAACCATTCCAGTTCTCCCGGCTCTGATTCCCTCACTCAACTGGAAATTTAACTAGCCCTCTTGAAACATGCCAAAACCATCTTTTTTTTCTTTTCCTACTTAAACAATTCTACAATTAAAGATGCATTCCAACTAACGGATTGGGTGATACTGAGCAGATACTCTCTTTGGAGGCAGTTTACGCAAGATATACAGCACTAGAGCAGAAGGTAGGATCTCAACCAGCTGTAATTTGATCAATAGAAATTACATGCTTAGGAGAATATAAGAGAGAGAAATAAGATGAGAGAAATGGGTTCGTTAAATACCGTGTAATAGATCAAGTTCAGAACTGGATGGTCCAAAACATCAAGTGACGCATCTGCATCAAAGGCAGATAAAACCACCTGCATTTAGAGAAATTAGTTAAAGGAGCACATAAAGCAGTAGGGAAACGTTGAACAACTAAATGAAATCACCAGCAGAATATTATTGTTTCTAAATGGTTGATGGAAAGTGTTTTGGCATTTGACTGTTGTCAAGCCTAGCCTCATGCCTCTCTTCTCTCTATATCCCTCAGTGGGCAAATCAATATCTTCTTACATTCAGCTACACACAAATTCCTGGGAGTATTTAGCCAAATGCAAACTACCTATTTACTTGTCTCTTATTATTAGAAAGAAAAACTTACCACAAAACACCTAATAAGGAAGCAGGTGAAACAAATGGCTGTAACAGATCCAACCTACAAACAAATAACACATCAATAAACAATAGTAATGTTGAGAACATCTTACAACATGATGGCCATTTTAGAAACCATGTGATTAGAACATAGAAATGCACGTTAAACTTATGCTATGTCAGGCTTACACTGAAATTGAATTGTTATTTAATAGAGTTATAAAGGAAGGAAAATACCTCGTGAAGCTTCTTCCTTCTTCCTTTCGATTCAATAGGGAATCGTCTTAGCATGAAAAATAATCTGCAAGGAATTGAGTAAGTAGGATTTGGTCATACTTAGAAGCTCACCCTAATTCAATATCAATAAGTTTTGTGTTAGCAAAACATAATTACCTTCCTCCATACAACAAAAATCCTAATGCAGCTATAAATGACACCACTGGAGAAAAGAATAACGAAAATAAGGGGCAATGTTAAAAGATAAAAGTATTACTTAATGTGCATAAGATTTTCATTAAGGGGAAAAAAAGAAAAACTAATATCCGGGGATAGACCTAGTGAGCATGGTTTGATGATTCACTGTAACACTTACCAGCAATAAATATTTTTCCAATGAAATCCACCACACTGTTGTCATCTATCCAGAGGTATACCCACACACAGACCTGAAGTCAAAACATCATTTTTTAACTTCACTCACACATTTAAGTACATGTCATAGCTAGAGTGGCAGGAAACTTTGAGATAAAAACTCAACAGAGAAATAAGTAAACAGATATAATCACTTCCTTCACAGATTAGCCTAGTACTAATGATGGTAATATTCAGTAAACAGCACAAGATAACGCAAGTTGGAGCGCACCTGTATAAAGTAAATAACAGCATTGATTGACACATAAAAGATTCTGAGTTTGTCCGTTGGTAAGCTTCTAGCCTGCTCATAATGGAAAGGTAAAATGTCACAGGTCCTCACAAGAGGACAAGAAAGAACCGAGTACATGAGTTTGTAACCCGGTCTATTGATCTTATATCATGGAGAAACCAAGTTTGACGCATCATTTCATAAAAGCAATTAAGAATATGTTCTTGCCTGATGGTAAATCTCCGCCCAAAACAGGACAAGTAATGTGTATGTGGAGAAAAATAGAAGGCCCGGAAGATCCAACAACATATATGCGAGTACCTAGTTCAAGAAGTAATGCTTGTGTTAGAATTATAAAACCCTTGTCTCAATTGGATCATAACAACTTGCTAGTTATACACTCCTTGTTCTCTTGAAATAGAATCCTCCTTATGCTACCGAAGAAACCTTAATTTGTATGAGAAACTCAAACAATAGGCCTAGATTGTGAAGCAGGAAGAGTGAAACGAATTTACGCCCAAATACGAAATGTTATCGCATTTGGAAATGCAATGCAAACTCTGTGTCAGAAATGAACCAATATCTCTGGATCCTATAGCAAACTAACCTTGGGAGACAATACAAATACTTGTCTGTGAAATCCAAACACAATTGCCCGAACTGCAACAACAACAAAATTCAAGATCAAATAATCAAACTAAAATCCGAAATCCTAATAACAGTAACAGAAAACACTACATATGTTTTGAGGACTTTGAATATTACCTCCATTAACAATGAAGTTCATTAGATGGAAAACTTTCTGTGTCGTCCAACCATATTCGGGCACTCTCAATTCAATCCTTACTAATTGTATCTGCATTACAAACAGCAACTTTCACAAACAAACTAATCTCATATCCCAGTTCTGGGAATAAATTTCTCGAAATTGAAATCATTAACAATAAAATACGGAGTAAAATTAATATTTAAAAGCTTTAATTCTATATTAAATATGTGTGAAAAGAATAGATAGTGATAAAATGTCACTACTCACTATCTAAACAAACTAAATCAGTTTGAATCCTAAAATATTGGAAAGTACTAACATGAAAATAAAAATAAACTCCAGAAACAGAGCTTCTACTAAGCACTGATCCAAACAAAATGAAAATCGAAAAGTTCAGTGAATCAAACAAAAACTCACAAAAAAAAACTTGAAAAATAATTAAAAAAATAGACAGATGACCAGAGCAACGGAGGAAACTAGGGCATAAGCGGCGCAGAGAGTGTAGAAGATGCCATCCTGCCACTTAGTGGACTCATTGATCTCGTCCCACCAGTCGGACACCAGAACTGAAAGCTCCATAGAAGTTAAGTCCAGTGGCATTTTCGTCATTCTAACCATTTTCTCTTAATTCCCCGAGTTTCCCGGGAAAGCCAAAACCCGCCTCAGCCAAACACAAATCGAAGAAAACCTAAAAACAAAGAGAGCTGAAAGAGAAATGAAAAACTTTGAAAAGCCAAGGACACAAATGACTCCAACTGTGAGAAACAGATAGGAAGAGAGGCCCTTTTCTTTTCTTCTCCTTTTTATTATTATTATTAAATAAATCTACCCGTCGGTCCAAAGCGATGGAGCCAATCCTAATTTCTGCAATTATTAGTAATAAAACTGTGAGAACCTTTTTTATTATTATTATCGTTTTTATGGCTTTATTGGGCCGGTCTTTTGCCTTCCCTTCCCTTCTCGACTCCCACCTAAGCTTCTACGAGTTCGTGGTAGTTGCAATTTCTAATTTTGCTTTTCATTTTTTTCTCTCTCTCTTTCAGCATACCTTTTCTTGGTGAGGCGTTTATGGTTCAAACAGGTCAAGCCGTGATTTATATAAAAAAAAAAAATTCAAATTAATGGAACATAAAAAAATATTTTTAATTTATGTTATCTATTTCCTGTTTCATGTTAATTTTGGAGAAGCCATGTTGATAGAATAATTATTTTAATAAATATAAAAAAATTAATAACAATTCAAATTAATTTTTTATCATTATAATATTAAAAATAACATTTTTTATCAAGAAAAATAATAAAATTTAAAATTATGTAATTTACACCTCAAATCGTTGATGATGTAAATACCATTTTTTTTGGTAGAATACCATTTTAATTCTAATCATACATAAAAGGAAATTCAATCATAACGCCTAAGATATTATTTCATCTTTTATTATTCATATACCATTATCAGATTTCAAGTATTTCGAAAATTAATTCAATTGTTAGATAATTTATAATAAATATAAAACTTTTGATTTAATTAATATTATAAGTTAATCCAACACTAATTTAATTGAATAATATTATTTTTAACATTATTTCATTATAATTTTTTATCATATTTGTTTTTTTATAGAATGTTTATTCATAATCCCTCTCCAGCTCTTAAATAAGACGATAATGTGTTTCAACGCACTCGAACCCACATTCTCATGCAATGACAACAATATCAATGTGAATCGAACTATACTCAATTGATGTAATATTAATCCTTTTAAATAGTAAACATTTTTAACGCAATTTTGTTTTTTTAATTTATATATAATATAAATTCAAATAAAATAACTTAGCACTTAAAAATTGGATGGAATCGACTTACACCGTAAAATTAAAATGGTTTTACGCACTTTTTTAATTTTTTCAGCAATTGATATTTTAAATTTAACGGTTGAATTAACAATATAAATGTCCTTGTTATGCACGTAAATTTTCAAATCAATACAATATTTCTATCATATTGATATAAAATATTATATATATTTCTATCATATCGATGCAATATTCCATGAAAGGAGTCCTTCCGTTCCAATCGATACCAGCAAATAGTTGGACACCTCCAGATCCAAGTTGGGTTCGACTGAATTTGGATGGTGCTACGTCCCTTTTGGAGGATAAGGCTTCAATAGGTGGAGTTTTTAGAGACTCAAATGACCACTTGTTAAGGGATATTCGTGGAGGTTGCATAAGGAGACCATTTTCTGTATTAAAGCTCGAGCAATCCTAGAAGGCCTACACATAGCATAGGAGAAAGGATTCAGACAACTTGAGATTAAGTGTGATAATTCACTGCTAGTGGAATCTTTGCTTGCAGGAAGTGCTGTTAACAATAATATAGCAGAACTACGATTAATTAATGCTTACCTTGCGAGAGATTGTAAGACAAAAATTCGACATACACCGAGATGTCAGAACATGGTTGCTGATCAAATGGCAAAGTGCATCTACGACAACACACTAGGACTAATGATATTCGAGCACCCACCAAGCTAGATCCAAGATAACTAAGTGTCTGAAATTTCATCTTTCTTTAGAGATATTTAATTTTTCTATTTTCGCATAATACTGTTATTATCTCCTAAAAAAAATTATTCACTCCAAATTTACATGCATGATTTATATAAATAAAATATTAAATATGATAGTCAAATTATTAAAAGATGAATTGTAAAGAAATTATGAAAATTTGTAAACAACATTAATCTTACACAAGTGTAAATGTTTTTTTCCTTAAAAATATCTCTAAAAATATTACCATTAAAAACAAATCTCCTAAAAAAATCTACCATTGTTTTCCGAAATACCCTTGATTTGTTTTAGAGCACCCTTGATTTTTTTCTTAAAAAATCATTTATTTAAAATATAAATATAAATATAAATATCAATTGAATCTTAACTTGATTAGCATGAACATTATTGTCAATGTAAGAGAAAGTGAGTTCAAGTGCACTGAAGCGCATTATTCTCCTATTTATAGATTGGAAATAGACTATAAATAATTCTAAGCGTTATATCAAAAAAGTAAATATGATCTTAATTTATAATAAAATTATTTAAAAATATATAATATAAATATTCTTTTACATTTTCTCACACATGTATTGATAGTGATTATTCTTTAAATAAATAAAATTATTAGAAAAAAATTAAATCATGATGCACATTGCATAGCATAATGTCTTATTTACATATTTATAAATAACAAAAAAAATTGCATACACTTAAATTAGAAAGAAGAAAATAGTTAGGGAGTTTACCTTTTTTTACTGAAGTTGTAGTTGGATTCCTACTGAACCTATATTTTAGTGAAGGTTAAATTTTATTAGAATTTGTATTATATGTGATAAATGTTAAAAGTAACATATTTTAATATCGTTTTTAATGCTTTTTTTTTTATAATTTTTTTTTATGTAAAATAGTGAATTTTATGCTCTTAATCCTTTAAATTCATGTTTTTATACTTAGGATATCATTTGGGAGCGAAATAAGTGAAAATCGGAAACAGACCATGTGGAAATTGCGAACTGAATTACAAACATGCGGAAAAGCAAAAGTTTTAGGTTTTTCGAGCATTTTAAGACCTATATATACCAAATATGATAAGAGGGGAGTAAACCGTCATAGAATATTTAGGAAAACAATTCGAAAACACCATTGAAGCTGATTCTGAAGCAGATTTCCATCAAAATTGAAGATATCTTTTTTTATTTCTTTGAAGTTTATTACGAGTTTCTTCGTTTCTTATGGATTTACTGTCTTTTGGATGTTTTTATTTACTATTATGAATTAATTTTCTAAATATCTAGAGGAGATGAACCTTATGATGAATTTCGTCATTTGATTTTTGTTTTACGCAATAAATACTTAGATATTGTTTTCAATTATATGTGCTTAATTCTTGGTTTAGTATTTTCAGGATATTAATCCATGTTTGATTTACTTAAATCAGAGGAGGAATATACCATGTTTAAGAGTATATCTAGCATAACTGAGTAAAATTGCATGCAATCCTAGAAATAGGACGATATAAATCTACTGGATTAAAATTAAATCTAATAAGGGATCCAAAGATCGAGTTAATGCGACAATAGGGGTTTTAATTAGAAAGTTTTAAATAGAAAGAAATTTCAATTAATCAACTTAAAGTTAGTTGCTTTTATACTAAATAGATGTATTAGCATAATTTAAGGATCTCTATAGATTATTGATACTATTGAATAAATTGTTTGATTTAGATTGATAATGATAAATAAAATCTAGGTGAATTCTTTCCTGGGTATTATTTTGCTTCTTGGTTGTTAATCGTTTATTTTCCTGATTTGTTATTTGCCATGTTTTTTAGTTTATTAATTTAGTTAATTTTGAGTTTTAAGCAATCACTCCAATTTATCGATTAAATAATAGAAAGACAGTAATTACTAGCACTTTTAGTCATTGTGAGAATGATACTTGTGCTCACCGTAATTATACTATTAATTGGTAAGTGCACTTGCCTTAGTCATATTTTTTTAGTTAGTTTCGACTGCATCAATATGTAAGTCGTGGATTTAATTTTTGTGTTTTAATTTGATCATTTTAAATTCATGTACTTTTAAAATTTTAGTATTGACCAAATTATAGTTATTAAATTTATTAAGTTAAGTTTTGCTATTTTTAAAATTTAATCGACAAATATATTATCTATGTGTAATGTCATATCAATTTGTTGTTTTCACATATCACTCAAAAATTTATTAATAGATTTAACGATTGTCATTTGTATTAAGATTGAAATTTTAAAATTTGAAAAATATAGTAAAATTTAACCAAACAGATTCAATTGTTGTTATTCGGTCAAAACTAATTTTTTAAAATTTTAAAATTTAAAAAATTAACATTTCTAATAACATAAATTTAAATTTTTAGTGAAACTTTAAGAGCTCTTTTATAACGTGTCATTACAATTCAACCTTTGAATTATGGTGGTATGAGATTTTCATCTTCACTCTTTTTTTTTTCCGGATAATGATAATCAATTAAATTATATAATTTAAAAAATAATAATTAATGGAAATAAATATATAAGTACAAATGTTTAGATATCAAGGGAACCAATTTTAGGAGATAAAGATTTTTCCCAATATATATAAATGAATAATTAATTTATTGACTCATTTTAGGACAGAAGTATACCATTATCCTTTCATTGTAAAGTTTAAATTTGATGTAATAAATAATATAAAATTATTGTAAAATATTTTTTATACAATAAGAAAGAATAAATGAGTTTAATATACTCAAAATTAAAATTTTGTTATATTGACAATAATATTTACACTAATCGAATTATAATTTAGTTAACATTGTAAAATATTTTCGAAACTTAAATAATTATATAAATACATAAAATGATGCATCATTATTTAAATAAATTTATATAATTGCATCCACAATAAAAAAAACAAAAATATTATACATATTATATTTTATTAATGAAATTATAACTCAACACAAATTTAGTAATTTTATAAATCTCAAATAATTCAAAATGTTGATTGTATAAAATATTATTAATGATCATTTTATATTCTCATCCACTGTACATATTTCACCATTAAATTTATTCTATTGTAATAATTTTATATTTTTCTAGATAATAAAAGAAAAATATTATTAATTTTTTATACAATTACTACTACTATTATCACTTGTAATTTTTTCTAATAAGACTAGAGAAAATTCATATCCTTCTTAATTGTTAGAAAGAAAAACAAATCTATAAATTCAATGGAAATTTTAATAAATAAGATCACCAAGGATTGAAATACTAATATTGTGATTAGGAGTGCTTTTTGGTTTAATTTGTTCAAGTATTAGCACTTAATTTAAAAATAATAAATTCCAAATCACAGAATTATGATTAAAATTAATGGAGAACCGGAGATGAGAATGGGTTGATATAAAAGGGAAAGGCCAAGTAAGTAAGTAAGAGGATAACAGGTGAGGTAGTTGGGATATGTCGTAAGAGATTCCCGCGAGATGGGGTCCCACAATCATGGGGAAGTGAGAATCGGGGAGTACTACGTTGACAGCTTGTGACGCGAAGTTTCTTCACTGCCCCCTACTGATGACATGTCCAGTGGCCCATGTCGTTTTTGGCGATGTCTTTTGAATTTCTCCCACTCAATTTATTTATTTATATTATTAATACAAAAAAGGCTCTATCGTGTTCGGTTTTATCATCTCTTTTGGCAACAAGTGTTGTTCTAATCATTTTTCTCTTTTTATATTACAGTAATTATAAATGGGATGAGATGTTCAACTGAACCATTGCATAATCGTTTATGGTTTTTTTTTCCTGGCAAGCTTCTGTTTTTATATTGTAATAAAACGATGAGGGATTAAATTTGGGTATGAAGCTTATTGAGGAAAGATTGTAATTTTAAAAAGTTTTTAAAATGTAGTTTATTGAAAGTCGATTCATCTCATAATAATAGAAGTATTATGTTTGGAGGTGTTTGCATCTTTAAATTTTATTCTAGACTTCAAAAAGAATTTAATTGGATTTATAGAGTTTATGAAATGTTTTACCCACTGAAAAAATGTAACTCAAATGATATTATTCTTATCCATTAATTTCAAATAAGGGCATGATTTTTAACTCCACTAAAAATATTGTTTTGGTGGACGAGACATTTGCTGAACTATTCTTGATATTGAAAAACAAAATCCAAAAATAAAACTGAACATAAATATTTGATATATAATACTTTTATTGTTGAAAAGCTTGTCAGACTTTCAACAAATATCATTTCAAATTTTCTTTTAAAGATAATCCGATCTTCCCTCACCAAAATCTCATTAAATTTTTTATCTTGTATGATTGTTGCCATCATATAGAATTTTTTTTTTTTTTTTATGAATTACAAGAGGAAGATAAAACTCTAATAATAACGTGATTAAAATTCATATCACACCCGAAATAATGAACACCTTTGACAATCAATCTAATACACGGGGCTCATAAAGTTTTTTTTTTATAAAATTGATGTGATACCTAGTGTCGTGTGGGTTTTTTACTAAAATAGTATAAAAAATTTATGTACCAAAATAATACTCTATTTTATTATTTATCAAAATAATATGTTTTGTTAGGTGGAAGGTTATCAAATGGTGGTATTAGTGGATTTTTTTGGCACGATTTTTAATTTTTTTATTAAATTTATATATCAAAAAAATAAAAAAATTATATTATATTAGTGGAGGGTTATCAAATGAGGCGCTACAGGGAAAAATTATACAAAATACACGAAAAAAATACCTGACACTAAAGGAGGAGTTTCAAGTGGCGACATTGTAGGAGGGTTTTAAAGTGGCGACACTAGGGGTTTTTTTATCATTTATCAAAACTTTTTTGTGTCGTTTGTGTGTGTGGGATGGTGTTTTGGATGGAATTTGTTTATTAGGGTTATTTAATAAAATAGTATAAAAAATAATTACTTTATTTGACATAAATAATATTTAAAAATTATTTATTTAATAAAAATTAAATTATAAAAATTATAAAATTAATAAAGTATATTTAAAATATTTAAAATTTTCATATTCAATATATATATATAAACATATAAAAATTCTAAAAAAACTTATAAAAAATAATAAAATTTCATTAAAAATATAAAAAATATTATTAAATATTTAAAATTATATAAACTTATAAAAATTATAAAAAAACCCTAATAAAATTCTAATAAAATCTAATACATATAATTTTTGTATAATTTTATATTTTGTATAAAATTCTAATAAAATAATATTATATTTTGTATAATTTTTCTTGTAGTGCCGCCATTTGATAACCATTCATTAATATAATATTATTTTTTTATTTTCTAATATATAAATTTAATAAAAAATAAAAAATCGTGTAAGAAAAATCTACTAGTGACGCCAGTTGATAACCCTCTACCTAACAAAACATATCATTTTGGTAAATAATGGGATTGAGGTACTATTTTGATATATAAAATCTTTTTATACTATTTTAGTAAAAAACCCATTAAATATTTAAAGAAATTGATTTCTTTGGAACCCTTGGCCTTTGCCATCCACGTAAGCCTCTAGACATGGTTGGTTGGCTACGAAAATTACACGTCTGTATACATATAAAAAGAGAAGGCTACAATTAATTAAGCACATTATCTTATCATATCAGAATTCAAAAGGATCAGCAATACCGCTCAGTCCAGTCGGCCTGGCTTTGGGCCGGTTTGAATTTATAGTTTTCAATTTCGATTCTATTTAAGTTGTGTTTGACAAATTAAAAAATTAAATATGGTAAAATCAAGTATTAAAAAAATTAAGATTCATATTTAAATTATAAAATTTGTTTAATATATTATTTTAAATTAAATATAAAATATAATTATATTATTTGATAAGTTATGATATAAAATATATAATAAAATAAAAACAATTGGGTAATTTCCCATCTATTTATAATCTTCTACACTTTCTTATAGAAAAAAAATATTCTATCTAATAATTTTTATTGTGATTTTCAAATCGTTCAAAATTTTAATTTTTGGTTGATTGATTTTTTAACACTTAATCAAACACACAACTTTAGTTTGGCTTGTTATACGGTCTATAAATAATAAATTTAATAATGATTTTATATTAATATTTATATAATTAAATTTTAAACATCAATATATCTTTTGTCTATAATTAAATACGTTGAAGCGTATTATTCTTTTATTTAAGGGTTAGAGAAGAGTTATGAGTAATTTTAATCATTTTATCACAAAAAACAGATATTATAAGAATTTATAATAAGATTAATGTTAATTTTTTTTTCTTTTAGAATTAAACTTCGATTCAACCCGGAAAACACCTTTAGAATTTGTAAAGTTTGATCTATGGCTATTAACATTTTTATACTTGCACGTATGCATTGATATGGCAGCAGATTATAAAACTTGGTTACTTCGGCATTTAAATGTACTTCATAATAACTTGTTTTTGGTAACAAAACTTCATTTTTTTGGAATTAAAGTATCTTTTAAGTCTATATTCTATGATTTACAAAGATTAATTATTTTTTGAAATTTGGCCTATGATTATTGTTTTATTGTTTAGCTAAAAAAAGCGCCGTATTAATCATCTCTTACTTATTACTAGAAAGGATCCACTCAAAATTAAAATAGTTTTACATAATTTAATCATATTCTGTGTGATTAATATTTTAATAACTCCATGGTTGATAATTTAAATTAATTTTATCATCTGCAGGCAGAGCAATTATTTAAGAACCGGCTGAAGTTGATGGCGATTCCCTACTTGAAGAGAAATACCCTGTAAAGGGTCTTTGTCACTGATCAAGTTCTTGCAACTGCGGTGAGCGATATTGAGAGGCAGTGAAAAGTAAAAAAAGAAAAAAGAGAAGGCCAATTGGAGCTGTTATGGCATTATCTGAGCATCATATTTCAGAATTCCTCAAATGTCGAAGACATGGATCTCATTCCCTTTTCTCAAATGAAGTGATTTGCATATTTTTCATAAAGTTGGGAGCTGATTAGACTAGCAGTTGAAAGCAAGACCAAGCAGAAGAAAGGGTGTTTTTCATTTTTAAGTATATCAGCATATACGATTCAAAGACACACATAGGGGAACCTCCAAGGTTCTGTGCCGCAGATTGTGTCTAAGAAAAAGAGTAACCATGGGTTTTGATTTTACGAAGAGAAGTTGAAGCTCCGGGCTTGAAGGGTGGGCAAAGCACCGTGTGTTCCTAAAATCCAACTTAGAGGCTGCCTCCAACATGGACTAAACCTGAAAGTTATACACGTCATTTTCAAGGATCCTGTAACCGAAACCAGGAATTCCCTTTAGCTGATTCATATTTATCTGCAACTTCCACCACGGAACACAGGCTTGGTCGCCGGTCGGAATCCGCTGCCACCTCTTCCATTTCCAGCCAGAAACTAGGCCTTGAATGCCACTCCCGCAACCCCTTTCCACTATTTGTCCATGAGACGTCCAAAAGGCAAAGCTCCCTCGTCCCTTTAACCCAAACTTGGTAAAGCACTCAATTTCCTTCTCCAGTAGTGATCCCACAGTTCATCTTGTTCCCATGACAACAGGAGTTCTCTTGGTATTATTAATGGAAGCTTGTCGCTGAAGAAAATGGTGGCCCTGGTGATCTTTTTGAAGATATGGCAATTAAGATTACTTTAATAAGCTATTTTAATCTTAATCACTTTTAATAAACGTGGTCAGTACGAGTTTCTGCACAATTGGAGCACTGGATAGGGATAACATATTCATATACGTCTTGTGTTTGCAATATTGCCCTGCATGCACCCCCCATCAATTTTTAGGTAGCATTTTTATGTTAACGTCAGGATTCACCATTTAAATAAAATAGGACATATCTTCTTTCAGTTCAAAATACATGAACATAAAGGGATTTGAAGCTCTAGCGAGCGAGTGAAAAGATCATCAGAAAGCAATAATGATAAAAAAGAATTCCGGTTTTCTCTCTCTATTTCGAGCAAGCAATTCATCAAAGAGGGCCCTCATGGTGAAAAGGAAAACAAATAATTTTCTACAAAAAAAATAGAATGTAAGATCAATTTAATGAGTTTATACTTTGTATAGCAATCATCATCTTCAATCCATCACCCTTACCATCAGTGGTAACTATCTGTTATAATTTTCAGCAACTGCACTCTAATTATAGATGCAGAATAAGCTCATAAGAAGACACTGGCTAGGTTACAAGTTACATTACAACGCACAGAAAAGGCTATCGCCAGGCGCTAAGAAGAAATTTCAATTTCTATACATATTTCCAATAAAAGAAAATGTAATATGTTAAAATATTTTTTAGTCCCTATACTTTTGGTGTATTAAGAATTTAGTCCTCCTATTTTTAATTCTAGGAATTTCGTCCCTATATTTTTTTATTTAAACTTTTTATTTAACTATGCTGATGTGGATTTTAGAAAAAAGAACACATACTTGGAATTTGACATGTCATTTAAAATGTAATTTAGTGAAGTAAAAAGATTTAAAAAAAAACTAACAGAAAAGTCGAGTAATAGAAACATGTTTGAATACTTTCTTATAAACCAGAAAAATCTGGCTTAAAAACATTTTATTATGTTCTTCTCTGCAACTAATCTTAAAAAAGAAAAATAAAGAAACCAAGTAAAAAACATTGAATCGAAATTATTTGAAATGTTAAACCCATTTCGTATTTTATAGGTTTTTATTGAAACTTTTTACTGCCTATTTTTTGTTAATTTTTTTTACTTCTCTAATTTACTTTTTAAATGACACGTCAGATACCAAGTATTTTTTCCCTAAAATCCATGTCAGCAGAAAAAATTAACAAATTATGCATTGGATATGAATTTTTAAATAAAAATATAATGACTAATTTTTTAAAATAAAGATAAGAAAGCTAAATTCTCAAGGTATGAAAAGTATAGGAACTAGGAGTATATTTTATCCTATAATGAAAGATAGAAAATAAATGTAGGAGTTATTCATTCGCTTGATATTTTCTATTTTCTCTCTCTCTGCCTCATCTGCCTTCGTTTTATTACTTGTTTTTAGTTTTCAATGTTGAATGAGATTTATTTGACAAGCTCATGTTCACGCGGAAGGTGACAGGAATACCTTAGCTTCCGATGGGAGGCAAGAGCATTTTTCAGGGCAACATCCACACTTGCTCCTTCACGCAATACCAAGTCATAAAACTGACATATAAACTCTGATAGTTCCTCTTCTTCTTCGTCCCGGAAACCGCTAGTTTGGTGGTTTCCATTCTTCTCCGAGTCGTTGTCTTCCCTATCGCTTGCTCGACTGATACGTTCAGCCTCTTCACCTTTTACATCTTCTGCACCAACCTTGAACCCTCCGTTTTCCGGGGTGTTATACTTTCCTGATCCAGTAACTGTTGTCACTGACGCATCCTGGGGCTCAGCAATGGGGCATATAACAGCTTTTGCCCCAGAATCCAGAAAGGCCTTAATCAAATTTCCAGTGGGACCATGAGTTCCGGTATAGATTATGATCCTGTCCCTCCAAGCTCCAACCTAGCATTATTCAACAAAGCACAATTTGTCAAAAAGAAAAAATATTTTCAGCAAAATGATACCCAAACAATTTTCTTCAGGGTATCATTGCTCATTATCCACAGAGAACAGAAATAAAATAACATGAAACATATAAAAAAAGACTTCCGCTGCCATTGAAAGTGGGATACTTTTTTTTGGTAATATTGAAAGTGGGATTATTGAATATGCTGAACATTGGCCCTACAACATCCAGAATAAACGCCATTTGGCTAAAAAATAACGGTAATCTTGTGTCTAGCGAGGTCATCTCGATCCATGAAGTTATAAAATTGGACCAAGGGAAATTACACTAGACCTGTAAATGAGATATTGGCCTTACAAGACAACCAGAACACAGAACATTAATAGACATAAAGTGGACAATGGAGGTTAACCATGAATTATTTCTCCATGCAAAAGCTAACCAGAGTGAAAAAGGGAAATACAAATTATCCAATGGATGTCATCGGGATGCAGGTATCATGTGCTTTGACTGGTAAACTAGATAATCAAATGAAAGCCACGTACATACCGTGGATCGAACATCTTCAGGTATTATGTGCAAAGAAGGTGTGTTGCGACAAAACATGTATGCCCTGATTTCTTTATCATTTTCCATGACCTTCAATAAATCATAAAAATCACAACAGAAGTTCATTAGTTTTGATAACGCCAAATTGACAGCAAATGAAATCATTACAAAGAAAATGAGAAAAGCATCACACTCGGGTTTGGTGTCCAACATATCTGTGGACAATATTTCCAACTTTGAAGTATGGTCTGCAGTGAACCAAATCAGCAATATTAGCAAAAGGTAATGCACCCTTCCGGTTTTGGTTTTGCATCACAGAGGACATTGTATCCTTGACACTTTGTAGAAACTTATCAGCCAGTTCTCCGGGTTCAGACACGACAAACACATCCTTCTGCCAACTAGAGAAAGAAGCAGCTAGAAGGTTAAAAGGTTAGGATTAGGGCATAATCTACCCACACAAATAATGTGACAAAACAGAAAGGCTTTTAGACCTTAATATTGAGCCAATGGAGTCATTTTGAAGTGCCATATGTATAATGCCCACTTGTGGTAGATTCTGTAACTTCTCGTGTAATGACTGTACGGGTAAAGAAAGCTGCCTGGGTTCAGGAGAGAGTTCTGGGGTTGAAGTAACTGTCTTTCCAGATCCATCCAAACTTAAAGGTGGGACCATGTCAACTCGGCCAAGCATTTGCAATCGAACATCAGGACTGAAAACAAGAGGGCTTGAGGGATAATTTTCAGTGATCAGAGGAGGGGTAAATGGTGTTGGAAATCTTGTTTCCAGTACCGCCTTTGAAATTCCAGATATGTCATGCAAAAGAGATAATCTTATTCCATTTCTTGAACAAAATGACTCAAGTGCCCGAGCATGGTGTACAATTCTTCCCGAATCAGGACTATTCAAAGCTTCAACAAGTAGTATATTTCGCCTCCAACCTAATGAAGGGCTATTTTCACCTAGAACTAGTATAGACCAAGAAAAATGAATTTGAGAAGATTTAGCATAGTATCCAGAAAGTTAGAACACATGACAACTAACAACTACAAGGTTCAACACCTGAATTTGTTGCCTTTGCCTTCGTAAAATGTGGAGATTTCAAACAGTCTGCCCACTTATCATCATGTATAAAGGGTAGAAGAAGCCTTTCACATGCGCTCTTTAAGGAATCTGAATTGTTTTGGATGTAGTCATCTACAGCAGCTTCCAGTTTCAGCCAAACTGTTGGATCAGTCTCATCCAGCTCCATGTCACAACGTTCATCAACTACAGGGGCAACCATATAAAATAGTGAAAAGTTCATAATTATTTAACTAAAGAGCTGTTACAAGTGAAAGCCATAACGAACCTGTAAATTTTTGTACCTGGATTAAACCGAAAGTATTGGATCTCAGGGAGCATAGGTAACAGTATACTCAAAGCTTCCTCAGCTCGATCCACAGAGCATGCACTCTCAACCAACACTTGTCCGGTATCTAGATAACGCCAACCACCTTTTCGTGCCTATAACACAGAAGAGATAGTCATGAATTTATGAAGTAATGAAACTTAAACCTCAAAATGAACAGCAATGGTAAGGCAATAGAAAATTAAATATTTCAATTTTTATCATCCAGTTAGGCAAAATATCAGAACCACATAGAAACGTATCATGTAGAAGTTGAAGCAGCAATAAAAGCACCTATTCTGTTTCCTATTATTCTGCAGGAATATCCTCGTGAAATGGCGATTTGCTGTTCAGGGTCATGGTTATTGGTAAAGGTTTATGGATACTTAGAGCAATGTCATGAAAAATTCTTAAATGGAAAAAGCACAAAAGCGAAGCAATTACCTTTATAGGCAGAGAACAACAACCAATTGAAACTATACAGTCAATTTTTGTGTCAGGCCACAAAAGTTGTGCTTCTCTTAAGGAAAAGACAGTTGGATTGTTTGCCACTATAGCACCATCTTGCCAGCGGTACACATCTACACAAATGGTAAAATAGAGGTTAAAAAGCTTAGACATTCTTAAAAGATGCAGTTGATCTAAGCAAGCAGAAGAAAAATACCATCAGAGAAGTCATCAAGATAATATGGGGCAGCAGAAGACGCTCGTATAGCTTGCCACACATGATGTTTACAACTTCCCATAAAAGCACTTTGTTTGTAGCCAATTTGAGAACCTGCAGTTGGAGACCCTAGAATGGTGATTCCTGAACTTTCAGATATTGCAAGAGGCACCTCAGGTGTTCCCACAGGGTACTGCACAGTAAGGAAAAAAAAAAGGTGTGTGACAAATTTATACAGCTAACAAGATTACCATATATAAGCACCAAAATACTTGAACCCAAAAAGAGTTCATATTATATGATAAAAAAGGAACTCTTGACCTCAACCTGATAATTGCGGAATAAAAAAGGCTGAGCTGGTGCCACGCTCACCAAAGTTGACACAATAAAAACTTTTGGAATGTTTTTCACAGCAGATTCAATTAGTAGGTCACCATCCTCATCTGCACACATTTCCCTTAGCAACCTCTCAAATTGATCTGCACTGTGCTGCAATTCTAAAAGTTATGATGTCTTGTTGAAAGCAAATGATACTTTGAAAGGTAAAACAAATAGGCCCATTAGAATTATTGGTATAATGAACACCTCCAGAAGTTAATGTAAATCCCCTAAAAGCTCCTAAATTATCTGGTTAGAAAGTAGGAAAATCCCATTTGTTCGAGATCTAATTTCACATAGTTATTAATGCATATCCCTGTATACATACTGATACACATACATATTCCAGCAAGACATGAGGAACTTGTAATTGAAAAAAGATGCACAAATTTTGTATACATAAAAGAGATTCATACTTTAGATCCGTGTACAACAACTCTGAAACTCTGTGATGAACTTTTATAAAGCTGATCAAACTTTTCCCTCCAAGTTGCTGATTCGTTATTTGGCATAGGTTCAGCAAAAACAAGTTTTCCTACAGAGCCAATATAGGAGAATAAAGTAAAAAAATAAACTACAAGTAAATTGTTATTGAATGAATATTTATGCCGCATACTCACCAAGCTTTTTGTAAATCTCTTCACACTGCTCCAAGGTCATCAACTTAATACCAAGGGCAACAGCAAGCATACCACCTGTCGATGTTCCGCATATAAGGTCAAATAACTCATGTATCCGCTTTCCAGTTCCCTTCTCAATTTCTTTAAGGATCTGCACAGTTGCAAGGCCTTTCATACCACCTCCATCCATTGAGAGTATGCGTAGGCCTTGTTTTGGTATTTGTCTCCCTCTAATAGCTCGTCGCAAACTTTCATTCTCTCCTAGAAAAATAACGTAATCAGATAATCTTATAATCTTAAGATTCTAAACGAGAAAAGTCAAATCCAAAAAAATATACCAAGGATTGCCAAAGCACGAGCTGCAGCTTTATTTACAAGTGGTTCAGGTGTAAAAGTCAAGCGCATGAAAAGTTCCCTCAGACTTTCAGAGGTGACAAGAATGTGGCGATTCTCCAGACAGAAGGCCAGATTTCCTACAGCTACCAAAGCAAGCCTTTGCACCTGATTGGATAGGTTAAATTATACCTAACTATTCAATATACGAGTCAATTATAATCTGAAAGTTACCTCTGGGTTTTTATGGGCGCACAATAATTTTAATGATCTCAAAACATCCTTGTTTAGCATCTTCTGAGCTACAGTATCAGATCCAAAGGCTAGTGTGACCACAAGTTGCAGCACAGAAATCAGTTTTTCTGGGGCAGGAGACTTCAAAACATTTTTTATGCGTTGCATGATGTCACATTTCATCAATTGTATGGCCACAGAAACATCCCCAGCAAGAGTTGATAAAGCAGAGCAGGCTTGTTTGACCTGGGACAAAAAGAACTATAAAGAGGGTGCAAAATAGGGAGGGGAAAGAAAAAGAGATGATGCCCTATGTGACCTCATAAAAGGAAAGTATAGCCAGTGTACCACATGGTGGTTGTCACTATTTATCATGCTAATGAGCTGCTGCAATGCATTCTCATCTTTACCAACAACTACACGGTTCCCCTGGTTTTGCATTATTATCTTGGCCAGTGCAGAGGCAAGCAAAGGGTGATGACAAGAGGAAAAACGGAAAATGAGAGAGAAAAAGGCACTGAGCTTGTGTCTAGATGCACCAAAATAAGAAATATTCTCCATCTGTAACACGACAAGAGAAGCACTTCATTTCATACATTTATTATGCTCATTAAAAGGCATGAGCATACAAACAGCTAATATTGGTTGACCTCTACCTCTATTTGCACAGTGACCGATTTTAGATTTTCATCAGCCACAATCCTAATATTAGCAAGAGACAAGTGACGTAGCTTCCTTAAAGGCAAGATCTCAGGAAGGAATTCTAGTGGATTACCAAATAACCTCAGAATTTGTAACTCTGCCATATCCCTGCCATCCAACTGGAGAAAAGCATTAGACCAGAGAAAGCTATATATTCACTAGCCTAAAAGAAATAAATTGATAGTCAATAAAGTGACCTGAAGTCGAGAAGAGGCCGAACAAGTTTGTTATGCTCTAATGATATTTCCACCAGCCCGATGCACTGTTTCAACTCTACTGCTCATAAATTACCAAAAAAAAAAAAAAAGGAAAATGTCCACTGAGGTAAATATGGTAGATTCCAGCATCATTGGCTTAGACCCTACGAATTCATGAGAACACGTTTTCCCTTGTATTGCAAGTTGTGAACTTGATATGGTGGTATAACTTTCAGGAAAGTAATCTAAATGTAAAAACAAGAGTAGGCTTACCAGGAACCGAAACAAGCATGTTGTTGTCGACCCTAAGAACTTTTAAGGTTTTTAATTCACCAAGCTCATGCGGTAACTGTGATAGCTTGTTGTTATCAAGGTATATTTTCTCAAGAACTGGCAAACGAGTTAACTCTATAGGCAGTGTCTGTATCAAAAAGTAAGCAGTGAGCATCAAACTACAGAAGGAAAGGAAAAGAAACATGCCTGATAAAAGTTCAAATATTTATTAAAAAAATTTATGGACCCACTTTTTCTCATTACCAGTTTGTATGCTGACAATGAAAAAATCAATTATTAATTAAAAATAGCCTAGACTTAGCCTTGTACTTGATAACACTCTATTGCTCCCACATTTCTGCAAATATGCAAATATCTATCACCGAAGAAAAGGTAAATGAAAACAAGGTAATTACCGTTAAACCACATCCACAAAGACTAAGCAAAGTTACACTTCTCCAATGGTCATCATATCCGGTGGGGCTCCCGTCACCAGAAAGAACCAAATCCGACCTTAACAATCGAGCCAGGACTCCAACTCCATCACTCTGCTGACCCGACCCGCCAGTCTTAAACATTGTAACCGCTCGTAACGGCTCCCTTTTCTTCTCCACCTTCAACTCCACCCTCACAACATTTTCTTCCGTCTCTCTCAATTCAATCGCCACCGCATCTTGAGGCGCTGGAAGCGCCACCATCAGCTGAGATTGCAGCCTTAGCGCCACCTGGTCGTCGTCATCTCCCGACACCCAATCCAGATCGATCCTGGAGCCGATGTCTTGCAGGTCTGTAGACGCTAACAATGCCGAGTAGGAAGAAGAGGAAGTTAGCACCGGTGACGAGGATTTGCGGTGAGGTTTTTCCGTCGATTCTTCGTATCCGTAGTTTAGAGATAAACGGAAGGTCTCCGAAGGACGTTTCCATCCTAGTCCCCAAGACATTGTAATCGGACAGTTAAAATGCGCGGGGAAGAGAACTGTGATCCCGATCTAACGGTTCAATTGATGTTTCACATTTGCATTTCTTCATGGAGAATTATAAAGAAAAATTGCATTGAAAATGGAAATAAAGTTACTTTTCTTTTTAATGTTAAGGATTAAACTTTAGAGAGATTAAAAGGCGGGAGCTACAAGAAATGTGAGAGAGATTGAAAAACTGGAACAGTATTTATGTTCTTTTTTCCTATGGAATCAACTACGTCATATTGGTGGATGTACAAGATTGAAATGTAAACGACGTCGTTGAAACCAGTCCCACTCATAACGGTCTTAACAAACGGAAACGTTTGGGCTGTAATAGTAAATGGGCTAAAAGATACGGGCTTAAAAAGGAATTAGGCCTAAAACCTCCTAAGTTAATCGCAAAACAATGGGCCAAATCCTATCCGAATAATCTTACCATAAACCCTCAAAACCAACACTGCCTCCGGCTAGCTAAACCATGAAGATGGGTTCAGCCTCAGCTGGTTTAGTTTCAATCTTCAGCAATGGCTACCGGAGTCTCATTGCTCCAGTCTCCTCCTGGCGAACGATAGCGTCTTCTTCTTTATATAAGCATTACAAGAGCAATAGCAAGAGTGCAGTTTTGTCTTGTTTGAGTTCAAGCAAGAGAGAGCTTTCTTGTTTATCTTCCAAAGTGGATGTTGCCCAAACAACAACTTCTTCTGTTAATGGGTACTTCAGCTTCTTTTTTTCTTCTTCTCCTTTTTTGTTGTTGGGTATCTGTTTTTAGAGAAAAAGTTATTTCGGATTATAAATGTTAAGAAAAAGTTAGGTAACTGGAAAAATGGTTCTCTTTCATAGTTTATATGTTTTTTTTTTGTGTGTGTTTTATTTTTGTTATTATAATTTTCTATAGTTTCAATTATAAATTTTGAGAGTCCAAGCAAAAGGAAACTATAAATATTGATATACCAACTCGAATCCTGTTGACGTTTTGATGATCTTCTGTTATTTGTAGTGCTGTATCAATATACTCATCCTTTTTTATGGTAATTCTATGTTTTGTAATTGAGATTCATTTCCCTTGCAGCTATCACAAATATGACCGGTTGCTTCCATGTCCTTCAGAAAATGGCCCACCAAGAGTTGAACACTTAGTTGTTTCAGAAGGAGGGCCTGTTCTGGAGTACATCTGTAAATCACTAGATCTTCCTCCTCTGTAAGTTATTATCTTGTTTATTTTGTTTTAAACTACGTGATTTATGGTGTTATTAATAAGAACAGAGTGATACATACAAAATTTCATTCTTTGAAGGTTTGTTGCAGATCTCATCCATTTTGGAGCAGTATATTATGCCCTTGTGTGTCCACAGCCTCCTCCAAGTGCCACCCCGGAGCAAATTAGGATATTTAAAGAAGTAACAGCACCATCAGTTTTAAGTAAAAGAACATCCATTAAGGGGAAAACTGTACGGGAGGCGCAGAAAACTTTTCGTATAACTCATGTTGAGCAGTTTGTTGAAGCTGGAACATACTTACGTGTGCATGTACACCCGAAACGTTTTCCAAGGTGAAACACTATTGTTACACTTGTTTCTTTATTTATTTTTTCATTGTAATGCTACTGAAAATAGTATGTAGAGCAGGTGTTATGAAATTGACTGGAAATCAAGAATCATAGCTGTGACTGACTCCTATGTGGTTTTGGACAAACCTGCCGGTACATCTGTATGTGATTGCTTCCGTTATTACTTCAATTGTGATTTGAACTTAGCAAAGTTATTCTATTAATGCATGCCCAAATCCGATATTTGTAAATTTGAGGTGTGGATGAATTATAACATCTATATTCTATCTCAACTTGCTAGGTTGGAGGAACTTCAGACAATATAGAAGAAAGTTGTGCAACATTTGCTAGTCGTGCCTTGGGATTTTCCACCCCATTGAAGACTACTCATCAGATAGATAATTGCACGGAAGGCTGGTATTGTATCTTGTGGATGTTACATTGCTTGTGGTTGATTATAGCCTTTTTTTTTCTTATTATTTTATTTCCATTGTTTGTTGGTATGCTAAGTAATAGCTGGTAATTTACTTGCAGTGTTGTATTAGCTAGGACTAAGGAGTATTGCTCAATTTTTCATGGAAAAATCAGAGTAAGTTTCTAATAGGTTTGTATAATTTGAGAAAGGTAGTTATATTTTAGAGCTTTAACTTGAAAATATAGCTGATATTTCTGTGAAGTCGTGTTTTTTCGAAGTAAATAGATTAATTAATTAACTATCTATGAGTGTGTATAAGGTTTAATTTGGCAAATGGATATTTGTTTGCTTTGTTCTAGTTTGTTTGCTTGTCTGCATTGCACTGATGCTTTCTGGTTTTATTACAACAGGAGAAAAAGGTAAAGAAACTATATCTTGCTCTCACAGCTGCACCTGTACCAATTGGAATAATAACACACTATATGCGTCCAATCAATGTTGCTCCTAGACTTGTCTCAGAGGGTAATACTGTCTCCTAAGCATTTTGATTATGCTAGTTAATTTCTCAACCAAACTCGAAAGACTCTTAAGAATGAGGAAAAAACATGGAACATAAAAGATGTAGCCCTCTCCATATTGCTCCTGTCTGACCAAATGGTGTCTCACTCACTCTTTTCCCTCTCTTTCTATTTCATGAATTGATATTAATGCCAAGTTCTGTATTAAAAGCTACTTGATTAGTAGAAAATAACCGCAATCCAGTTGTAGGCTTTTCATTGGATGTGTGATGTTTTTTTTGCTGTTGTTTTTTATTACATGTTTTCCGCAATTACATGGAGATTTCAACTCCCTTCACTAATTTGCTCTAGATATTTTTACATTGTCCGCTCAGAAGTTCTTTTGGTTGTTACCATTTTCTGTCTGTCCTATTTCATCATTTCTAATATGGGTTAAAGCCTGGAGTTTATATTACTTGCAGACTTTATTAAAGGATGGTACTTGTGTAAACTTGAGGTTATGGAATGCAAGGAGGTTCCCTGGCCAGATCCTGTCATTCAACAAAAGTACTGTATTGAGGATTCTGAGTGGCCCTCAAAAGATCGTGCTTATGAGTGTAAAATAAACCTTTTAACTGGTCGGACTCATCAGGTTGTTAAGTTATTTCTTTCTGTAGTCTTCCAAGTTTACTTGATATGCAGTCTAAGCTATGCGTTTCTTTCATAGCGTCATTTTTCCCGGTTTATGGTGGTGTTCGAAAGGTAACCGCAGTAATTTATTGACATGCATCTAGTAGCATGCTCTTCCTGTTAGAGATGACTACTGGTTCCTAATATTAAGCAAATATTTTGTCTAGATTATGATGAATTTTAGTAAATCTAAAAAGCCTAAAGCTTGGGGAAATGGAGTTTGTTGATTCCTGATAATTCAAATATAATTAGAATTGTTTCTGAACTGCTCAAGTCCATTTCCGCATCTCTCAACCTTCATTTAGGTGCTAGTTTTTTGTACTTCAGTTAATAGAGAGGAGCAGAAAAGAAAACGCTTGATGTGAATTTTCATAGTATTGGCAATAGGAGACTGGATTTTATAACTACTCAGCATTCAATGCAGGTTCGTGCACAACTAGCTGCCTGTGGGGCACCAATAGTGGGCGACTCGATGTACATGCCAGCTGCAATTGCAGAGATTGCAAACCCTGGGCTTAACCCATTTGGTAAATACAAAAAGTACACTACTGAGAGTGATAAAGAAATGGCTGTCACAGAGTGGTTTGCCCAGTTTGGGAAAGAGCCAAAGGTTGCCATCGGTCTGCAAGCTTGTCAAATTTCATGGGATGATGGTGAGCACTTTTATGAAGCCAGATCTCCCTGGTGGAGTTCTGGAATGGCTTAAATTGTATACGATGGGACAAGGAGAATCAGTCATTTTAAGGTGCATGCCTCGTGTTAATCTTGTTGTGAAGGTTTCATTTCTGTTTACAAAGGGGCTCTACAATTTTAGTAACCAACATACAGGTAAAGTCTATAGATGGAGTAAGGTAGATGATGATCATAGTTTAAGTAAGGAGTTTCGGCAATATATAATCTTTGTTTCTCCTTGTGATGTTCTGCAGGGCCACGTGGCAGTTTCAACTTGTAGATGTTTCCAGTTAGAAAAGTCCTCTTTGGGTCATTTCTTGGCTGATTTTGATTTGCTAGATCCTCCAATTCCCTTTTCCCTTCGGTTGTGATTTTTCTTGTAACCTTCGTAGTGGTTGTAAGTGAGATATGGTTGATGTTGTTTCCAAATAGTATGAGCAGTAAATAGTTAAAATTTTAATTTATTAGTCTCTTGCAGCTTCAATCTTGCCATCGAAATTTAATTTAATAAGCAACTATAATTTTATTCCCTGGAGTTCAAATATGATACAGCATGTAATTAATCTACACCCCAGCTTCCCTTAATTATTTTTCTTTAGCAAATTCAATAATAAAGTTCACAAGAAAGTTCTTGAACTGGTTCATGGCTTAACCGGAAAAAGAGTTTAGCCTTGCCCCATGAGCCTGAACTTTCAAAAGAAAAGATCTCTGAATCCCCAAGATAAAACTTCCACTGCAACCATTTTGATTGGCCTGAACTTTAAACTTCTCTTAATTTGTGATTGATGCTCACAATATGCAGTTAGTATTGGAATTTCACTGCATCATATCTTCACAGATCAAAAAAAAAAATGCTCTTGCATTCCAAGGGTAACTACTTCCAATTCCAAACAAAACTTGTATGATATTCATGCATGTGAAATGAACTTGGAAGTCGAACACATAAAAATACTGTCATTTCATCCATAACAAGACGAAAAAATTAGAATCCTTTACAAACTTGGTGAAGCCAATAATCTGAATTAGCAAAACTTTCCACCAAACACAACCCAATACAAACTACCAGCCTTGGCACTTGGATCATTCATTTTGTGCTCAAGTTATCACCCAAAGCTAATCTACTTTTACCCTTTTGTAAAATAAATATGTTTTTTCTAATTTACACAAGCTTTTTGTTCCAACTTCCTGCACTTCTTTCTGGTCTGAATGAATAACATCTTGACCACTGAAAGGAAGGTAAACGCCACAAAAATCTTATTACATGCAGATCTCTCTTTATATTTGAAGTTGTGTGGAGGAACCCATTTGAGTATATGCAGCCCTGGTGTTTGATGTTCGTGAAGATTTGGAGGATGAAGACGTCTTCTTTTTTCGCTTTTGTTTCTTAGGAATATCTGGGAGATCCGTGCAAGAGAGGTTTGTCATCATCTCCGTTGCAGGTTGGCATCCCATTGATTGCTCAAAATCTGTTTATTAAATAATGAAACACCCCATCAGAAGCCGTGTATATGTCTATAGCAGTGACTTATAAAGATCCATTAAAATTATTGAAAGGGGCCACCAAAATGATCTCTAGTTAGGACTAGTAGCATATAGGGTTCCCCTAGATATGGCAGTTTTTGTCCCGTGACAGAAGAGCCAAGGGAGCAAATAATTATAAAAATTGAAAATCTTTTCTCCATGTCTTGGAAATCTTAGCTTCAATATAATCGAGATATATAAAACATTTCCCCTTTGTCCATCTGACCCGTGAAATGGCCCTATTTTCTATTGTTTTACTCTTATTAAGAATTCTCCACATGCTATCCGACAATGCTTTAGGGATGATGGATGCATGGTTTTCAAGTATAAATAAATAGAATAAATCCTACTATTATTCTCTGCATGTATAGCATATTCTCGACTGTTATTTCATTTCATCTAAATCATGCACCCATATTAGCATATCAAAGAAAAAACAAGGTAAAATTGAGAGAACATGCCTTGAGAGGACCATGTAGGATTAGAATCTCTGGAGTTACCAATTGATGTTGCTGTGAAATCAGGGTCTGTCTTTAATTCGTTCATCTGCAATAAAGGCCCATCAAGGCAACACAGTTAAAGAGATAAACACAAAAGGACTTGCAACTTACTTGAATGTTAAATCAAATATGGAACAGAGTGGTGATAACATTACCCAACTGGGTGCAGTGCCAGAAGAGCCATCCCAACCAATGTGAGTCACATGTTTAACATCTGTCGGATACCCAATTTCCATCTCTCGTTCCTTCACAACTACAAACAACAAAATACCCCTTTCCCACCTCAGCTCCAAAGCAATCAAAACACAACACTAACCCAGGAAACATGCTCAAATACATACATTTGTGGAATGAATGTATAAAGATAGAGACAGAAAGGGGCCTTACCAAAGATTTGGGAAATGAATTTGAAACTTTTGTAGATGCCTTTCATCTTGGTAACCATGATGGTGTGGACTACGAATACAATGGAGCAACTGGTTCAAAGAATGATTGATTGTTGAAGGAACCTCTAGAAAAATGAGAAATGGGAATAGATTGGACTTTTGCCTGCTGAAAAGTAGTTGTACTTGACATGAAGTTTGTTGCTTTAACCTTTTATATATATATAGAAATACAAAAAACAAAAAGTTGCTGCGTATCAGAGGAGTAATTACATGTGATTGAGGGACTATATTACCCGTGAAACAAGGTTGGTATCTATCCTTGGAACAAAAGCAAATTATGATAATAAATAGATGAAAGATAGATTGTTTAGGTGTAAAAATAAACAACTTTAATGTACCTATAAAATTCCCCCCATCTTCTCCAAGCATTGATGCAAGGTTCCATTCTTCATCTTGTTTCTATCACTTTTTTACAAACGGATAAACATAAAAAAAGAAAAAGAAAAAGAAAACCCAACAGAGATAACAAGGAAGAGAAAGGGAAAGGCAATGCAGATGGCGGCTTCAAGGGAAAGAAGATAAGAAAGAGGGTTCTAAACTCTAAAGGAAATAGAAGAGATAGTGGAAGGGCATGAAATGAAACTAAATAAGAACCTCCCAAAATGAAAGGTGAGGGATAATATGGGCCTTGACAGACAAATAAAACAACAAAGAATCGGGTGGTGGCTCTGTTTGTTTGGTTAAAAAGCACAAGATTGAGACCTGAGACAGTATTTGTTGTTGAGAGCGAGTTGAGTGCGGAACTCAGCTACTTTATATGTATTTTTAAGGCTACTCCGTCGAAGTTAATAAAAATACTCTTTTTAAATTGGGGGGCAAAAAACCAGAAGATATAATGCTTTTCTTTTGCCCACCAAATGTTGCAGTTTTGGACATGTCCTGTTCAATTTCGTTTAATCTTCCTTGATTTTTTTTTTCACTTTCCCTTTTCTTCTTTCGCCTTATTACTGCTATACTATGTTAATTCTTCAAGGATGATTCATTAGGGGGGAAATCAAAAGTCAAACACCAAAAGGAATCATTCAGTCCTTTTAACAATCAATTATAATGGATTTTTCATGACCCCCACATGGATGCTCATCATATCTTTAAAATATTTTCTGGCAATGAATCTGATGATAACAATGTCTTCCTCCTGGGGTATTATAATATTATAACTGCTTGTGACCTCTGATACAGCTAAATTTCCTAAGCATTTCTTTGGCAACCACACAATATCTTTAAAATGTAATCGGTTGTTGTAGCCACGTTTGGAGCAGCTGTCTCTTAGAATAAAACACAGCTTTAGTTCTTGGTTTCCAAGCCTTCTCAGCTTTAAAAGACAAAGGGCTAATTTGAATATGCCTTGGGTTTTTTTTTTTTTTTTGTACAAAGTAGAATACTCAGCAAATCTCTCTCTTAAGTTCAACGAAGCTAAGGTTAATTTATAAGTAAAAGGTTACCATCAAATTTAGTTTAGTGAATTGAGTAAGACAACAGCAAGTTCTTATTACCCTTGCTTCAAAGCAATCGATTAGTTAATGAACTAAAACTTGATTCCAACCTTAAATTCGTCTCCATTTTAGCCAAACTATTACAGCGAAAGGGTTGATGGACGACTTTCATTTATTAAAAGAAAACACAAGTGCCACAGTGAACATATTTACAGCCATTCTTCAAAAGTCACCCCTGTAGATTTCAACCAAGATCCTCCCTGTATGAGCTCAGCCACAGTGAACTTTTTGGCCTCTTCGGCGCTAGTAAAGACATGAAAGCCTGGCCATTTCACTCGCTTGCTAGTGTCGGCTCCTGGTCCTCTGTTCATGTACTCCCCGTAGCACAATGTCTTGAAAGTGAAATCCCCACTCCAAACTGACCACCCTGAAGGGTCAATATGGTCACCAATGTGGGATTGCATCACAACAGTTCGTGAATACTCCTTCCAGGGCCGGCCTAAATATGACTTGATGGAGCCTTTAACGGGCTCAAGACCAGCACTTGCCAGTATATTACAGTTTTGGATCGAAGTCCCAGTGTTTTGGTTTGGGTCTAATCTGCTTTGGGCTGTGACCATATTTGATTGTGAGTTCATGGGTTTCCGGGCAACGAGTTTGCAGTTCTGGAACACCACAGCTGCATTGCCAAATATGAAGTCCACGTGCCGGTAACGTAGGAATCCCTGTAGAACTGGCGGTTGGTGTGGGCATCAAGAGTGTCTTGGTAAGCATCGATCTTGCAGCGGTTTATAACAGATTGATCGGCTCCAACTCGGAGGGCCACAGCTTGATGCTTTTGTGTCCCAGCTGTGTTTTAGAACCATATGTCTTGGGCCATAAATCCATCACGAACAGCCGCTGCATAATTGAAAGCAAATAAACCAGTGTTGAAAGGAATATGTATGCATTAAGATGTATTTTAAGGTAAAGATGTTTACCGACGGTGGCTGATTTGAAGGTTGTGGATCCATCAATGACATTTAGGCTACCGTTGATAATCGTTGAGTTCATGCCATCACCAACAATCATCAAATTCTTCTTGTTTGTTCCAATCTCGACGTTTTCTCTGTAAATACCCTTTTTCACAATAATTATGTACCTGGTCTTGCTTTTATCTGGTGCCGCTGCCACTGCTTCTCCTAGGGTCTTGTAGTTGCCACTCCCATCTTTAGCCACCACAACGTCGCCCTTGATTTCGTTAGGCAAAGCCTGTAAAAGCTTTCGATCCTTGCTGCTGAGCCATGATGGAAACCCACCGATCAATGGGTGGTCATCGAATTCTGCCTTCGTAGGAGAAACGGAAACCAAAATGGTCAGGGAAGTTCTTGCTCTCGATCTAAGGTCGCTGAGCCTCGGCTCCATAAGGGTCCTCACTGACCCTTGTAGCCCATCCAAGCACGTCACATGGTTTGTCAGCACGCTGCTCAGCCACGCCTGAGCATTTGAATGCCAATTAACATCTTGTCTTTAACACCAACCATAGAATCCATGATCCTGTCCCTGGATAACTCCATCAACTCTAGACAATCAGCCAAACTCGCTTGTTCTCTACGATTATTGATCCCATCGTTGAATTTGCGAGCCTGGTTGATGGCATTTTGCAAATAAGAAGCAGATCGCTCTAAGAAAGCATGTAGCAGATCAACACCCTTCGTTCTCACGGTTTTCTTTGAGGCTACTTCAGAGAGCAAGGCTGAACATGATTTCTGGTCAACAGCTCTCTCACAATATTTATATGGATGGTTAGCATCAAAGGAGCTGAATCTTACTAAACGGATAGCAACCAAAGCAGCTAAGCATATTAGAAGTACCAATGTGAAAATTAGGGGGCAATCCCTGCTGTAAGAACTTCTTGGTCTGTCTAGTAGACGCTGCCGGATATTAGCCATGGTATTAAGTTAGCTTGATATGCTTAACTGCAGTAGTAGGCTCTTTTGCGCTACATAATCCTTAAATAAGAAAGAGAGTCCAGTACGGGATTTTCTTAATCACAACATTGAAGTAAGGCACATAAGGGGATCATGTATGAAACAATTACACACAGATAAAAAAATAAGTGGTAAATAATTAACGCCATGAATGAAGATGGAAGTTATCATTAACCAGGATTTGAGATGATCAAGTTTTCTCAGTGGATCATTTGTCAACTTCGGAAAACTGGGACATTTTTAACCATGCTTTAGGCTGTTCTTATTCTCTGGGTCCCTCAATGGCTAAGCGGCAACATTAGAGCTAAGGCTATTTGGCTCAGGAACAAGCTCGAACCTTTTGTTCCGTCAACTAAATCTAAACATCAAACCTCTCTCATTATTATCTTTAATTATTGACAATTTTCCGAGTGCTTGAAACATGCATCTGAAAACTGTTGAATGGTTATGAAATTGCTACATGTTCAAATGGTTCATAAATACACGAGGAGTGCTCGAAGACATTGCATACAGTGCATATCAGTATCTTACACATATTCGGCTGAGACAAGATTTTAATGCGGAAACACACCCAATACTTTTAAAAATATAAATATAATCAAATTGGAACAAAAACAATACTTACTAAAGAGTATAAAATGAAGCACATATGTATGTGAATGCTTGGTTATTTATAATAGAACATGTAAAGCTTTTGAATAAAATCTACTGAGCGATGACTTAGGAAAAGCAAGGGATCATGATGGCACTGTCTGCCACTTTAGAATCCAAGTGGAGGATTTTAGATCCGGTTATAATGTGAGCCATCATGGAATTGCTGAATATCACCATTAAAAGAACAGTACACCAAATGGGAACTCTTACCACAAACAACAGCATTTCATTGATTTTCTTGAACGGTTGCGATAAATTCAATCACTTCATCTACTCTACTTTTGTTTACATGCTTTTTCTTTTTTATATATATATAAACATATCAATATTTATCTTTTTCCTTTTTCCTCTACCCTTTTTCATATTTTTTCCCTAGAACTTTGTCTAAGTTTAAACATTGGGAACAACTAAACGTATTTTAATAACTTAAATTTACGTGCTTCTCCTCGGTTCTTATCTTTCAACTCAAAAAGTACATCGACATTTGCTTTAATCCCACTGTTTCTTTACAATATCTAGAGAGTAGTTTACTCTTAGCCCATCCCAAACAATTACGCATTCAAAATGGTCCATGAACAAAGAAATCAAAATGGCCCAACTAGCTTTTCAAAGGATCCCATCTGACTAATACATCCACCAACTAGGTTTGCTGTGTTTAGCTGTGCTTTCAAAAAGCATTTTTTTTTTATCCAAAAAGCACTTTTTTGGGTTAAAGCAATACTACAACCTACGATGCAATGTTTTTTCTTACTACAACCTACGATGCAATGTTTTTTCTTACTTTTTTACCGTTTAAAAAGCTAAAATTTGTCGCTTTTTTGAAGCCAAAAATCCTTTTGGGTATAAATTTTTTTTTTTCTTTATCCTTCTCTTTTTTTTTTTCAAAGGTGATATTTGTTGTGTTGCTTAATTTTTCTTTCAAATTTCTCTTTTTTTTTTTTCTTTATCCTTCATGTAAAACAAATATAATCCCAGCACGTAAATCAAATTTTTCTTTCAACTATATATATTTGTTATACTGATTTACATTGTAAAATTTAATCAAAATGCTTGTAATATTTTAATTTGTTAAGTTTATGTTTTTTTATGTTATGTTAATATCTAATATGAATTATATATTCAAATTTAATCCAAAAATATTTTTTAAAATAATACAACCGTATTGGTATCTAATTACAAATATTTAATTATTATATTTAAATATTTAAAATATAATATATATATATATATATATATATATTCTAATTAAATTTTATAAATGATTATTAATTATTTAGAAATATTTAAAATTAATATTTCATATATTAAAATATTAATAATAAGTTATAATAAATTATTTTTTATATTTTTGCTAAAATACCATAATATTAACTAATTTGAATATTATTTCAAAAAAAATTAATTTGAACATCACTTAAAATGCATATTTGTTATTTTTTAATATCATATCTAAAATGAACATTTTATTTTTCTAAAATACTTTTTTAATAGCAATACTAAACACTCAAATATTAAATAAAAATACTTCTCAAAAGTATTTTTCTACAGCACTTTTTAAAAGCTCTTTTCAAAAACAATGCTAAATTAGCCCTTATTAATACTTGAATGCAGAGTAAGCAGTCACCCTGAGCAAGTAACGTTTAAGCTTAAAACTCGAATACCGATATTGCAATCTCTTATTGTATTAAACCGAAATAACAATCCAGGCAGGCAGGCTTTGATGTAAACTACAGCTTTAGTAATCCAAGGAGGATAAATGCAGACAACAATGAATATAACGATACTAAAGGAACAAATTGATCAGTGAATATAGAGTTTTATCCAAGAAATGTATGTTGAACAACAAATGATTGAATGGGGAAAAGAACCATTCATCCATAGTTCAGGCGGAATATGTCATTCTGCACGTAGAAGTTTCCTTCAAGCATGGGGATTAGATGAAACATCTGTTATACCAGTAAAAATTAGAGACTAAAACAGTATTGATTATGAATGAGAACCAAGCTTTGAGTAAGAAATACCTAACCTGGCTGAACCGTAAATGGTGCTCTTCTCCAGGCAACTGGAGACTGCCACTGATGAAGACGACAATGCCGCCAGAGAAAGAAGGTTGTGAATCAATGGTGCTGTTTACATGTTGGCATTGATCAAAAGGCAGACTGGTAAGCTTGGCAGTGATCTCCTCAACACCTTGTATCTTATGGTCCTCAAAGGTCAACATGGAGGAAGGCTTGTAGAGAGAAGACAGTGCAGGCCGATCATTATCAAAGAGATGGTAGTAATGATCCGCAAATGCCTTCCCCACCAAATCAATTTGTTCTTCCATTTGTTATGATCTCTCAATAATACTCGAAAGGTTCCCACCTTGTCGAGAGTCACCATGCCATGGGAATATAAGGTTGGATGAATATATGACAATAAGAGAATAATATGCGGACTAAGCTAAGCAACCAAAAGGGACCGTCTCCCGGGTTACCATTTAGATGACTATAGTACCCCCATATTCATTTGCCTTCAGCTTAAAAGGGGAGAGATTTCTTCCAACTAGATGAGGGGTGCGATTGTAATTGTAGGATGAGGAATCAGACAGCGCTGCCTGCAATTATACGCAAAGTTGGATTGGACGGAGGATTGAAACCACAGTTCAGAGCCTTTACTAGCCGTCCAAATGACTCAACAGCTACCTTTTTGTGATGTGTAAAAGCACTGTATGGTCGTGAGTGACTCAGCAGCAATCTCTTTTAGTAAAAGTAAAAAAAAAAAAAAAAAAAAGAAGAAAAAGAATAAAAATAACACCTTAAGAAAGTGAAGTAGGAGGTGGGCCGAAAGTTTGGAATATATTCTCTGTTCTTTCCCCCTGAGAAACTTGTCCTCTTTAGAACCAATTCCAAATGCCAGAAACTGGACCAAAGAGAGTTTTATTAGATACCATATCTACACTTAGCCAGTGGTCCAAATCTCCATAATCAGCTAAATCAGTGTAATAGGCGCGAGTATTTAGATCCCTATCATAGAAATGAAACTACTTAAATACTTAGTTCTGTTTTTTGGTATGAAATATATAGAATTCTTTACCTGAAGAACAAGGTCCAACAACCAAATATACCCAAGGAGCTAATTTGGTTTGGAAAAGTCATCAACAAGGGAGCCCTCGGAAAATACTTTGAATCTGTAGGGGCTGTAGGTTTTCAAATAATCAAGGGTATGAAATTCATGGTTTTTCACATTAATCAGTCTGAGAAACTGAGATGCTTAGGGCCACAACCTAACTGCAACTTTAATCAACCTCATGTAGTATAGCCCTAAGCTGATGTGTTCTCATTTCTCAAGTACTGAACAAGTATCTAGTCAACAGCAATCATTCTTCTTCATACTCTCAATAGACAGAAAACATAGCATGATCCCCAAAATAACTCAAAGATTTCAGGTTCATGAGTTACTAAACAAGCAAAAGAGAGCGTTTTAAGCAAGAAAAGAAACCAGCATTTCAACCAGGAAGAAATAACATGAAATGTGTGTTCTTTTATGTCCTGGCCAATCTGAACACCCATGGAGTATAAGCCATGAACAAGGAATTTGACCACTGCTCATCTTAAGCAGTTTGCTGGCGTGCATGCAAGGAGTTTGCTACATGGAGCATAAGCCATATAAAAGCCATCCATGTTTAATGTGCAGTCAACGGTTTACTGCTCTAGATGTGACTCTATTGATCAAGAACATCAACTTCTACACGTTACTGACATAAGAAGACTGCTAACTTGTATGATACAAAACATCAGGAACTTGGACATAAACAAATCATAAGAACCATGGCAAGTAAAAGGTGTCCAAGGCTTGAATTCAACTCAGACATTAAAGTTTGGTTTACAGAATCCTGTATCGATACCACCAAACACAGATATGATTAATGTGTTTCCAAATCAAAACTATGGCTCTCATATGTCTACAGGATTCCTTTGCAGCTTAGGATATGAAATCCTACAAGACCTTTTCCAATTTATGCTTCGGTAGATACTTAAAGCATCACTAATATCAATTACAAAGATTAGATTAATATTTTTAATGCACGAAATTAGAGAGGTGTAAGCAGAGAACTAAGTAAAGGCAAACGTAGACATGTATAAATAGATAACCAAACAAGGGCAGCAAATTTTATTTCTCCACAAGTTTTTATCCCATGCATGAAAGCCTTCATATAAACCAAGAGACTGAAACGAGGGTTAGCGAAACCATCAATGCTAAACATGTAAAGCCTGACGCAGCACAGAAACAAAAATAAGTGGACGCATAATGTGGAACACTATGATTAAAGTCCGCAAATTGATTTTTTAAGCAAAGATGTCAACTTGTAACAAAATAATGTTCTATAAGCCAAAAATTCCACGCAAAGTTATACAATTTAAGTATCTAAATTTGTATCGATTTGTCAACTAAAACCTCCATGTTAAAACCATAATTCACCTCATAGAAACCGGATAAACAAAAAATGATAATCCCTTTAATTCCAACTGGAAGGCCAAAACCCATGAATCCCATACCCGGTCTTCCAGTTGTCCAACAAAATCACTTTCTTCACTGCCCAGAAGGAAACCAAAAGCGTAAAAAGCATAGCCAAGCGTTTGGCTTTTGCATCCTTAACATAGACAAGGACATGGGTCACGAATGCTAGCAATAACCGCACAACAGTATACAGAAAACCAACCGCGAACCCTTCCGCTCCAAGCTGCATTCCTGATCCTTGGTAAAAGAAAACCAATTTGTTTGGATCGTTCCTATCCACCAAAAACATGGGCATTTTCCTTATTATGTTATGCATTGCACCCGAAACAATAAAGAAATAAACAAAAAGGGCACTGGAAAGACAAATTTTGGGATCGTGTAAGAGGGTTTCGCCGGCTAAGATCCTTTTGGCGACCAAGGGTAAACAGAATAACAAAAGAGCAGTGATGAAACCCAGTTGCATTTTAGAAAGAACGGGAGGGCGATGGATGGGACCCAAGTGAGTTTAGTTCTGGAGTCAAACGGGAGAAATCGCCCTGGTCCATTAAATCCGAGTCATCTTTCAAGGATTTCGCCGTGGGGCCGATGAGGTGGACGTGGGGAAGGGAGTTGACGCCGAACAGCTGAAAGGAAGATTGGGATTCGCGGAACTCGATGTCACGAAGAAGAGCTTGGTGTTGGAGCTGTTGTGGTTGGTGATGAAAGACGAAGCGACTATTTCGAATTCCCGGCGGAGTTCAGGTTTGTCGTGGAAACTGGCGGCGTCGAAGAAGATGAGAAAAGAGTAAGGGCGAGGGGATCGGGGAGAGGTTAGGATTTTGGATACGGTTCGGTCGTCTAAGTGGATAACTCCTGATTTTGATTCGGACTGTAGACTTAGGAGATCGGCTACTAGCTCTGATTCCAGTTCACCTGACGAAGCTACAACGGAGAGAGAAAGGGTAATGATCGAGAGTGTGAAGAAATGAGCCGCCATTTTTACTCCTTTTTTTTTCCGGTTGGGATTGTTTGTGTTTATGGTATATTGGTCAAGTTTAACATTCAATTGGCCCGGAAGACTTTGAATTGACATTGAACTCCACGCTTACGACACCGTTTCATAATAAGATTCTTTTTTGAAATAATCTAAATTTTGATACATATTCTTTTCCTTCTCTCCAACAAGTGTTGATATCAAATTTAAACCTTAGAAACAAGGTTGTTAGACTGTCTACATGAATCTAAATGGAAATGAAAGATGCTTCAATCATAATTTTTTTTTGTCTAAATGGAGTAAGATTTCGAGACCCAAACTTGAATGGTCTATATAACCTAATATGGCCTTGTGAATGTGATAAATGCACAACCTATATCTATTACTTAAATCCAGAAATCAATCGCTTGTATGTACCCTTGTCAGGTTTAAACCCCATCTTCAACATTTCATCATGAATTTTCATAGCTTTTCTCATTTCCTTCACGTGGCAGAGCTCACGGATCATGATCGTAAAACTTGCACTATTAACCAAGTTCAACCCTGTCATATAATCAAACACCCCGACTGCTTCTTCTGCTTTCTTTTCCCTCCACAGCCCTTCAAGAATCGTGTTGTATGTCGTTACATCTAAACTTCCCTCCACTTTAACCATCTCATAATGCAACGCAACAACTTTGTCCATCTCCCTATTAAAGCAATAGTACTCCATCAGCAAACAACAAGGAACTGAATCAGGCAATAACCCTTTCTTTAGCATTAGATTCAAGAGTTCTTCAGCTTTTTTCCATTTCTTTCTTCTACACAGTGATGCTATGAATTTGGACAATTGGGAAGGACAAGGATGATGTCCTTGATTCATAATGTTCACCAACAATCCATATCCATCACCAGATTGATCTTCCTTACAGAGAACATTTGCAAATGCACAATAGCAACTGTCTTTTATCTTAATTCCCCTTTTCAACATCGTTCGGTACATGTTTATTGCTTCATCTATTCTTCCGACCTGAGACATTGCCTTTAACAAAGATCCATAAGTACCATCTTGGAATCTAATGTTCTTACCAGAAGCCTTCTTAAACATCATTTCAGCTGCATGTGTCTTCCTCAAATCACAAAGCTTTTGGATGATCGAATCATTTTGGGTAAATTGGCATCTTGGAAGCAATTGCTTCTCTATCATTATCCTCATTATCCTCTCCATCACTTCACTATCATTATGTTTACAAGCCCCATCAAGTACTGAGCTATAGGTACAAAAACTAGCATCAAGCTTTCTATTATTCATCTCATTTAATCGATGAAATGCAGCTTCAAAATCCCCATTTTTGCTATAAAAATCAACAACAAGATCATAAATTTTAGTATTATAAATGCCCTTCTCCAGCAATTTAACAACTTTGTCAAAATTCCCATTTTTGCAAAGAATTAGAGCAACCAATGACCAAGAAAATGAATCAGGGTCGACATCTCGAATCATGGCACCTAAAAAACACCAAGCTAGTTTCACCTCATTTCCTCTCTGTAAAGCATCAAGCAGCTCATTATAAGCACTTATTGAAGGAGTAAATCCATAGCATCTGATTCTCCTAAACACCTCAAATCCTTCCATAAAAAGACCCTTTTTTGAATAACATTTGATCAACGAACTTAAAGCAGTGGAATCAAAATTTGTACCTTTGCAAGCTTGAACCATAGAATCTGCAACCAGTGGTGGAGGACGCGACTGAATCAGGGAGTGTAAAAGGGGGTCTAGGGATGGGGAAACATCCGAGCCGAGTGAAATTCGAATTATATGGCAGTGGGAGAGGAGGTCAGGATCAAAACCCAGATGGGTTTGGACCCAGTTGAAGAAAGAGAGAGAGAGATGGGGGTGATGTTGGGTTTTGCGGAGGATTTGGAGGAAGAGAGATGGGGTTAGTTTGGAGGAGAGGTTGAGAGTTTGAAGAAGGGGTGGCCAGTTATGTCTTTGTAAGAGAATGGATGATACTTGGGAAACCAGCTGGGTTTGTTTGATTTGAGTTCTCCAATTAGAAGAAGAAGAAGAAGGATGATTTGTTCTTTGCCTTGGTGTAAGGCTTGAAAAAGGTTTCATAAAACGGTGAGAGCGGCAGTGAAACTTCATTTGAGTTCAGTTTAGAGTCTACACTTTCCGTCGCTTGAGAAAGTACTGTTTTCGAGAAGCATTTTTTCCCCCTCAAGTAGATACATTGAATCGGGTTTGGGTAAAACTGTATCGATGGTCATTGATTAGATGATTAGTTTTTTTATTTAATTGATTCTAACAATATAAAAAAATTTAAAAACGAAAACAAAAATTAGAGTATAAATGAATAATAATACCAAGATAAGCCTTATTTATAAAATTAAATATTTAAACTAACTCAAATTTCGTTTAAATGATTTTTTAATCAATTTTCACTTAGTTAAATTGATTTTTTACTGATTTAAACTTTCTCTAATTTTTTAGTATGGATTGAATTGATTAAATCATTTATTTTTTATTTAAGGGTAAATTATAAAAATAGTCATTTTTATTTGCTTAAGATTACATTTTAGTCATTTAGGTTTGAAATGTTACGTTTTAGTCACTTATGTTAGTATTTTGTTACGAAGTGACCACTGTGCCGTTGAGTTCCGTTATATCCCTAACGGTAATCTTACGTGAGAGTCCAACTAGATTTTAAGTGCCAACTTAAATTTTGAAATGGAATAAAAATAAATTTAATTAATTAAAATTTTTAAACCTTAAATCTTAATTGAAAAAACCCTAAACCTATTTCCACATACATTTTTTCTTTATCTTCACCATCTTCCATTTTGATTCTAATATCTTTAGTTATAAATCTATCTCAAAATTTAAATCTTATTTAATTGATCCAATCTAGTGTTAACACTCATGATTGGTCTATGGTAATATACGAATTAATATCTATATCATTTTTTAATTAATTGATTAATTAAGTTGACGTTAGTAACCAATTCCAATTCTGTCGAGAATATAAGATTTAGAGAATTAGCTAAAAATTATAGTTTTAAAAATAACTTATATTATATAAGAATGTTTTTATTTTTATTTTATATTAGATAAAATGGTTAAAATCTCACATATTGAAATTAAAGTTGGATGGTACAACTAAAATTTTGTAGTATATATAAAAAAATGGATTATAGGTATTACAATCCAAATTGGATTTATATTTAAATCATGCGTAAATTTTTACCCAAAGTTGATTTCTGATCCAAATAAATTTGTTTAAACCTTCTTAAGTGAGTGTTAAGTAATTAAAAAATCTTCCACCTTAAACGAATAACCAAAACCATGTCTAACTATCGGCTGGAGGAATAGGAAAGAAACTCAAATCGATTGAAGTGGTCGTTGATTCGGTTGGGAAGGGTGCAATTGGGTTTAAATTGAAGGTCCAAGTCCAATCGGCAATGAGCCATTAAAATCCAATTTCGGCACTTGGATTTTAATGACTTCTTTAATCTTTAGTCGTTTCAAATTTTAAAGACTAGGCTTCTTTCAATAAAATTTTTAGACAAATGGAATAGCTAATTCCTTTTAGGTTGCAAGTTTTGTTATTGAACAAAAGGGCGGACAATTTGTTTTGTGTTGTTGTTGGTCTGAAAGGGGCTTACAATTTGTTCAAAGTCCAGAAGGGCATATCGATAACACATTAGTGGTAATAATACATCTCTGCTCAAAGCACAAGGGTTTCATGTATGGACCACAACCTGGAGTTGCAGCAACAGTCACCTTTCCTTCATTTAAATTATGTATAGATGCACTTAGAATTACTTTACACAACCTTTTATTTCCCTTCATTTTCTAAGATAATATGGACATTAAGCATAACTCAGTTAAACCAAAACTCAAAGCAAAAGTCCTTTTGTCCAGCTCCAGTCTTTAACAGTTCACACACACCATTCCAGAACGGTCTAGTTTCATTTACATATAATCTTTATGGAGTCCATTCCCAGAAAACCAAACCCCCATGTTCAAGCATCCACAATCTCCTCTGTTTCAGCAGCAGCAAGAACAAACTCTGGCTGTTCTCTTTCAGCTTCGCTGAAGGTCCCGTCTATCGCATTTGGCTGTCCCAATGCCTTCAAGACTAAATGTGCTGCCTTCTGCCCAGATATCATCATCGCTCCAAATGTTGGACCCTGCAAAATCAAACCAACATTTTGTTAATAACATGATTTTACTCCACAGGGAACATGTTCCTAGTCACTAAACACAAGGATAAGCTTACCATTCTTGGGGCTCCGTCAATCTCTGCAACTTCCATTCCCGTAACAATCATGCCAGGCACAACCTCCCTGGTAAGTCTAACAATTGCATCCTCGGCAGTGTTCATATCCAGTGCCTTCATTCCAGGGACGCTATCGATCATCCCAATACTCTTCAATCTCTTTACTCCGGTGGCTCCAAATGGTCCGTCATGCCCACAAGAACTGACCACAACCTTGGACTCCATCACGTTTGGGTCCATACAAGATTGTGTGTCATGGTTCATTGACACCAAAGCCCAGTTTGTTACCACACCGGCGACTCTGTTTTCCTTCACGATCAAATCCTCAGCAGCCACAGCATTGAATAGCTTCACGTTAGGCCTTGCCAAGAGCTTGCTCATGATTGTTGAGGTAAACAGAGCTGCGTGCTTGATCACTACGTAGTCTTCTTGTTCATCGTACTGGATGCCGAGCTCGTCAAGGAATCTGTGAGCCGGTTTCCGCACAACCATGGCTGAAAAGAGTTGGCCACCGAGCCATGCGCCTCCACCGGGGCTAACAGACTGCTCAATTATGGCGACACGGATGTTGGGGTTTTTGCTAATCTCGTAAGCACAGGAGAGACCTGCAGAGCCGGCGCCGACGATGATAACATCGGTGTCAGCATAGGTAATCATGTCCATCATGTAACGGCGTGTCATTTCACGAGCGACATAGGATTCTTTGATTGGTTGGAATTTAAAGGACTGCAAGTCGTAAGGAGGGGTTAAGGACATGGAAGTGGTGGAGGTTTGGGAGGAGGATTTAATGGGAGTGAAGCGAGAAGCTAAAGGGGTGCCATGGAAGGATGACTTGTGGTCTAAGAAGGATGGTTTGGGGGTGGAAGATAGTGAAGTGAGGGCTGTTGCCATGGCTGCCATTGAATGTGGCAAAAGTGTTTTTGGGGTGCGTTTGTGTGGTAAACGGAGGTTATATGGTAACGAGTATCAACTTGGGGTGTTATTTAAGCATGTTTGCAGGGGGGGAGAGAGCTGAAAATATCTGAACTGGAGTGCTGAAGCTGGATCAAAATATCTGCTCAAAAAATCTGAAAAGAAGGGATGGAAGATAGAATTTGAACGGTTCATAATGCTTGGAACTTTGCTATCAGCATGGGACATGGGTATAATGGTATCTCCTGCAGCTAGGTTCCTTCGGCTTTCTCCTGGAAAATTCACAACCCCTTAAACAAAATAATTATTAATATCTCTTTGGGGGAGATTAATTATTGTAACAATAAAATTAAATATTATAATAATAAAATTAAAATTAATAAATAAGATAGAAAATAACTTAAAACATTAAATTAAAATGTGCATATATATAATAAATATAATAAAATCATATTATTTTAATATAATATTATTAAAATTTACTAGATTTTATTTACATTGATAAAATAACAGTAAATAATTTAAAATTTTAGAAAATGAAGGGCGACATAATAGGGTATAATATTTTATATATAGTTTAATGATAGTTGTAGTATTAAAAAAATATTAATTTTACTTTATAAAATTACTAATACATATAATTTGCTTTTTATTTTAAGATAATTTACATTTAATGTTACTGAATTATTAGTAAATGTATACTTTGGTCACTAAACCTTAAAAAGTTGAAAATGGTCATTAAGTTATTGAAAAGTTTTACTAAATTGTTAAAATTGTTATTGAATCGCCTTCTTCATTCTCACTTCCAACACCAATCGGATGGGTAAACTTACATTCATCTTCTACAGTTTAGTTTTTTTTATAAAACAAATTTGAACATCATCAATAAGCAAACCAAAATCTGAATAGCTTTACTCTTCAATCTCTGACATTGGTCATAGGATTTAAAACGACCCAATTTTAACCGGTGTCAAAAAATATGGTTTTGAAGCCAAATACCGTAAATAGAGTTAATAAATTTTTGAATAGAGGATTTACATATTTAGTATGGAAAATATATTATTGGATGGTCAAGTAATTGAATCTAGAAAGCGGTTAATTATAGTATAAGGATTAAATTATAAAAGTGCAATTATTATTAAATTTTAATTTAGAAAATGTTAGAGGGTTAAATTAGTAACATAGATAGTGGAGTATGATGATTCATCACTCAATTTTTAATTAAGAAAGTTGGTTATGTACTATATCTACTTAATTAAGTTTAATTTATTCATTAATCTAAAGTATATATTTAAGTGAGTGGGAGAGAATAAAGTCACCATCTTTTTCCTTTAGTTTTGTCGTCCAAAGCTTGAAAGAAAGAAGAAAAATTCTCTTTGTTCTACTAGCCATTCGATCCAAAATTATCAAAGTAATCGAGTCTTTTTACCTAGTTGAGCTTAATTGAACTTACCAAATAAGGACCAAAACTCTGAAAAAAACTTAATTGAGCTTACCAAATAAGGATCGAAACTTTGAAAGCTTCCAAGGGTTCTCTTTGTTTTAACTCTCGGAAAGTTGAAGAAGATGAAGAAAAAGATCTCATCTTTTTACCTAATTTGTCTTATATACTTTAATTAAACTTTTAATTATTTAATAACTTAATTTATCCTTAATTAATTAAACTTAATCACCGTTAATCAAGTATAAGTGAAATCTTTCATCATTTTTTGATCCCTTAATTAATCAAAAATATATAGTGATAAGATTTTTATAATTTAGTCATTGTACCCTAATTAAGTAATTAATAGACAAAATTGAAGGATCAAACTTTAATATTTTTTTATTCTAACTCCGTAAATATTTACATTTAATATTTATGAACCCGATTTACGAAAATGAGATTCAGAAATCATCTTTTCTAACACTATTAAAAATCGAGCAATTACAAACTATGTTAGAATTGAAGTGATTAATCAATATTTTATTGATTAAATAAATGATGTAAAGTTATGATAGGAATTGGTATGATGCTAATTAAGTTAGATGATATGGAAAGTAATCCATATCATGAAAGAATGGAAGTGAAATATGAACAATATTATTAAACATATCAAATTACTTAAAATTTGAGGTCGAAATGTAATGCTCGAAGGTACATTGATACATATATGACTCAAAATAGGAATTGAAATATTTAAAATTTAATCGATAATTAAATTTTGATTTTATAGTTATGCTTTAACGTTTTATGTTTATATATTCTAATTCAATTTATGATAGCAACGCTAAGTATTCAATATTCAATATATAATTATGTTTGTTTTTGTGTGTAGATTTCGATCGTGAGTAGACGTTGATTTAATGTGGTTAAACATCTAACTCAACAACTCAACTCGAAATATACATTTTTTTTTTTTATATGTAAAATTAATTTTTGAGTTATATGACATGTACTTAATATATTTGTGTCTTGATGACTGAGTTTGCATTTTGATATATTTGGTATTTGGACTAAAAAAGCTATTTCATCATTGAATTAGTAAGTAATTATGTTAGATTTTATGCGTTGGAATATGATAATTAGTTGATTAGACAGTGATGCATTGATGGTTAAGATTTAATGATGTTTGGTTGTGGTTACATGTGTTAAATTGGTGACTTTGTATTGGTGTGGTATTTTGGTATGTTTTAGGTATAATTAAGTGAGATTTGAATGTTTGAAAATGTGCATTTTTGGCCATTTAACTATTAAGTCTCGAGATAAAAAGAACATGTCTCGAGATCGTTGGAATAATCTTCATTTAAATTTTGTATTCACGAGCTTGAGGTCTTGAGACAATTGATTCTAGGTCTCAAGAGAAGTGGACTTTGTTTCGAGACAAAAGAACATTGTAATATCCGTGTCTTTGAATCGGATTTGGAACAGTGATAAAATAGAATTGAGAATTAGAAATGTTTAGTTGAAGTAAGGAAGGTTAGAAAAATTTAAGGATTGAATAGTAAAGGAGAGAAAATATAGGGAATTAAATAGCGAATTATTCAAATTGAATTTTGAGTCATCATGGGAATTAGATTGATTGAGGAGGGGAAAAAGAGTAATTTGGTGGAAGATATTTTTGTAGGCAAAGTTTTGGGTCAAAATGTAAAGTTGGAAGGCTCAAGGACTAAAAGTGCAATTTTACCATTTTTCTTAAATGAGATATTTTAAGTGAAAATTCTAGAGAATTTGGGAGAATAAAAAAATGGTTAAAAAGATGAAAATATATCTTTTTCATTAAGTAGCCGTCCATGCCCTTTTCTTCTATTTCCAAGTTTTGATTTTATTCCAAATAGGTCTTTTCATCATTTTTAAGCTCTCCAAGCTCCAAAATCTCCTATTTTCTTTGGAATTTCTGAAAGAAAGTCATAAAAGAGAGTTAGTAGACACCTCAAATCTCATGTAGAGTTACTTTTGGGGTGTTAGAGAGATAAAGGACTTAATCAATTTTAAAAATAACAAATTTATATATCTTAAAAAAATAAAAACAAATACCTTCCAAACATTTATAATTGTTTATAAAATTCAAAAGATAAAAAATATATAAATTTTTAAAATTTTCATAAAAACCATATAAAATTTAAAACTCTATTATATATAAAATTTAAAACTCTAAAATAATAAATTATCAAATCAAATCTATCATACTAAATTTATATGATCTGGCTTAAACTTTAACTATATTGTCGATAACTTATTTAAATTTTTTATTGAAACAAAGAATTAATTTATTTCAAATATCTTTTAAATCTATTAAAAAAATCAAAATCAAATTAAATAATAAAATAAGACTCAATTCAATCCAACCCTCACCCACACTCCGTAAACAAAAAGACATGCAATGGAACTTTGTTTCCAAAGTAAAAAATGAGAGGGAAGAAAAAAATGAAAACCCGTATAACGTTTTCATCGAACGGAAACAAAGAAAATCTTCTTTGTCCCAATCCCTCCTCTGTCCCCTTCTCCCTCATCACTACCGTACGAAACGCTTATATGATTCGCCGTGTTTAACCTCTCTCATTTTCTTCTGCCTCTCTTCGATCTCCACCTTCTGTTTCGATCAGCCTCTACACATGGATTCCGACCCCCCACTTCTGGAGACATACAAGACCCTCTTCACCAACTCCAAGACCTCTTCCAACAACCATGACCACCGCCATGTCACGGTGGAGGAACGCCACCTTCCCTTGATTGATCTCACCCGTTTAAGCCTTAACGAGGCGGAGAAGGAAAGGTGCCAGAAAGAGATAGCCAGGGCTGCACGTCAATGGGGTTTTTTCCAAGTCGTAAACCATGGAATCTCGATGGAGTTATTGGAGATGCTGAGGGAAGAGCAAGTGAGAGTCTTCAAGCAACCTTTCCACCACAAGTGCAGGGAAGACAAGTTCTTGAATTTCTCCGCTGGTAGTTACCGTTGGGGCACCCCCACGAGCTACTTCCTTAGTCAATTATCGTGGTCTGAAGCTTTCCACATCCCCATGAACGATATCAGAAGGTATGTTTTAATCAATTTACAGTTTTTTTATTTTTTATTTTTCTTGACGATATCTCTTTCTCTCCATCTCCTTACCTCGTTTCTTTTCGACAAATTCGGCAAAACAAGTAGTAACCAAGAATTAAAGAGCTAACAAAATGAGTTTGTTGTTATTATATATGTCCTCTTTAAGTTATGACAGTTAAGCCTTTTGTTTTACCTATTAGTATAATTTATGTTGTATATACAGATATTTCATGTCCGCCTACAATTTAAATTTACCTACATATAGTTCTTATTCAAAAAAACCAACTATTTTCACGATGAGACAAGACAACAACGCTCAAATCCATACTGTTTTTCTAGGTTCCGATCGCTGTAATATTAATAAACTCTTTTAAATCTTTGTCATACTATTACTTTCTGTTTTCCTTTTTCTTTTTCTTTTTTTCTTTTTGAAGAAACTGTTTTCCGTATTCTTTATATTGTGTAGTTTGTACAATTTTAAAATATATATATATATATTAAGTTGAATTTTGGATTAAAAAAAAAAGGGTTTTTGTTTGTTATATAAAATGATTTGTTTTCAATAGTAATGTAAATGATCTCTTATAAAACTCAAGCTTAAAACTTGCTTAGAAGAGCTGATAGTTGTAGACATTACAGTGTTTTTAATTATATCATGGAAGCAGATGTGATGAATTTAATGTTTGATACTTCTCTAGGTACCATGTGAATAGATGGATAAGTTTTTATTATTTTACTAAAATAATGGATTAAATGAAAAAAAATAAAATTTGAATAGTCCAATTTAATATTATTTGAATGGAACAATATTATGAAAATATTTATTGGAAGGTTGGCTAAAATTAATGGATAGCATTACAATTTTTCTTTAAAAAAAAAAAAAGAGATACATTATCTTTTAAATATTCAAATTTAAAGAAAAAGAGTATTTTGGAAATTAAAACTATAATGAAAAGTTTTCTTCTTTCTTATAAATAGTCATAGAATATGGTTCACAAATATCATATTAGTGTGATAGATTATTAATATAATAGTCCGGGGTCAATCCTGATAGGATAAAATTTTCAATTGAGTTGTTCTTTTTTAGTATATCTTATAACTAAGAGCATCTATTATCCTCCAAAACTCAGTTAAATTTAAAAATTTGACGGTTAATGTATCATTTGAATTTCCTTAATATTGCCCATACGGTTTTCTATGTTAAATAGGTTTTCAAATTTTCAAGTTACACAAGTTACATACAAACACAACACCTCACAACTTGTCTGGGTGGTGTAGTTGGTTATCACGCTAGTCTCACACACTAGAGGTCCCCGGTTCGAACCCGGGCTCAGACATTTTTTTTCCAAACCAACTTTTTATAGTTGGTGGTCCTCTCTGTCAACTCGTACTACACTTACTGGGACTAGCTTCAGACTGAGTGAGTTAATATTACATGTAAACATCAGGAATCACAGCTCCATGGTCAAATTGTGTGAGGTGTCACCCTATTTGTGGAATTAAGCTGCAACGTTTCAGTAGCTTTTTTCTCTGATTTAGTGAGACAATTCAATGTTCACTTTTATTTTTTTTTAAAGAAGTTGGCATTTATTTCTTGTGGTCATGTTTGGTGGTAAGTGTATGGAATTTAACATACAGTACTGATGCATTGCACCCTGATAAAAGAAAATGGTTCTGAAAAATCAGCATCAAATCCTTCAAAGTAACATGGGTATTGTCCTTGCCTTTGCAATTCCATTCCATGCATGTTCTTCTCGTTTTTATCTATGGCGAGTGGCTACGCATGAACTCCAATAGGCAACGTACCCTCCTGAATTGAAGGTCACAAGTTTTATTTAGACGACCTCAGTGAAAAATTCCAGTCTGACAACAATGAAAGAAAAAGGGTTACGCAACAATAAAAGTTTATTTTCGAAATTATTTATAAAAATGTTTTGTGTTAAAAATTAATTATGAGTATGGGTTAAAAATATAAAAATACACTTATATGACGTCGATTTTAGGGGATAAGTAAAAAAAAATGCTTCTACGTAAGCACGGTTTTGCTTGACACATGTAAGCGTTTTCTCGTGTCAGGCAAAAACGCGTTTATGTGGAAGCGCTTTACAAAAAGGCACTCACGTGGATACGTTTTTGCCCGTATTTTTTCCAATGGATTATTCGCTAATTAAGGCAAAAGCGTGTCCACATTGGCCTTTTTTTGAAAAATATTTCCACGTCAATGCACTTTTGCCTAACACAAAAAAAAAATGTTTACACGTGAACGCGTTTTTTTTATCTCCTAAAAATGACACCACATAAACACATTCTTATGTTTTTAACTTATACCGGTAATTATTTTTCAAAATAATTCATTTCTACAAAAATTTCGAAAATAAGCATTTAATGGTACTGAAAAACTTGACGTGGCCTCACCAATGGGTCTCGTTTTTGCTTATTTTTATCACTGCTACTCCCTACTCTGTGTGTGGACCCACTTCCTCATAGTTGGGAGATTCCTTTTTCTATCTTCATTTTTCAAATTACCTACGTACATTCACATAGATACATACATGCATACAAGTAACGATTCTAACACCTCGTAATGTGTTAACCAGCACACCAATGGAACCGTTTGCCGCAAAAGTCGCCATTCTTGCTCAGAAATTAGCTGAAATTTTGGCAGAGAAGTTAGGTCACAAATCGAGTTTTTACCAGGAAAGTTGTTTGCCAAGCACTTGCTATCTCCGGCTGAACAGATACCCACCTTGCCCGGTTCCTTCAGACATTTATGGTCTAATACCACACACCGATAGCGACTTCCTAACTATATTGCACCAAGATCAAGTCGGAGGATTGCAATTAGTGAAGGATGGACAATGGATTGCTGTTAAACCATATCCCGAAGCTTTAGTCATCAACATTGGAGATTTATTTCAGGTAGCCAATTTCATATATATCAATCAACTTCTTTACCGGTTCGAAAATAGCTAACGGTGTTAAAAAGCTTTGATTGATATTGTGCAGGCTTGGAGCAATGATTGTTATAAAAGCGTCGAACATTGTGTGGTGACGCATCCAACGGAAGAAAGGTTTTCAGCAGCATATTTCCTTTGCCCATCGTATGAGACAGTGATAGAGAGTTGCATCATGCCCTCGGTTTACAGAAAGTTTAGCTTTAGGGAATATAGGCAGAAAGTGCAAGAGGATGTTCAACTCTATGGTTGTAAAGTAGGGCTCTCCAGGTTTCTTGTATAAATTATTACTATCACCAACTAAAATTTATCGATTGCATCTTCTTTCTAGATATATATATATATATTTAGTATTATATATTTGAATTTATAAGTAGGTATCCATCTATTTCAATGTAAAATTGTTTTAGTTTTGCATTATTTCGTATTTTTTATGTTTAATATTTTAATAATTCAACCGTTGAATTTATCAATATAATTATATTTAACATAGATGTAAAATTTTGAAACATTCTGATATCTCTATCATATTGATAGAAAATACTATATATATATTTGTTATACAATTAAAAGTTTTTTACATAAAAAATGGTTAAAAATTTTTAAATTATATCAAATTTAACATATATTATCTATAGAAATAGAATATTAAATATGATGATTGAATCATTAAATATTAATCAAATAAAAATATACAAAAAACTATACCGATATAAGTTGATCTCTTGCATTTATAAAGGTGTGTTTATATATAATTTTAATATTCAAATTATTATTTATATATTCAAATTAAAATTTAAAAACAATTTATAATAATTTCTTAAAAAGTATTTAAGAGTTATATTTCATGTATCAAAGTATGAATAATGAATTACAATAAAGCAAACATTTAATAAAAAAAGCAAACATTTAATATTTATTATAATTTGAACTCGATGAGTGGTTCAAGTGAAAAAGAAAATGTTCTTCAGCCTAACAGTCTCGGGTTCGAGCACTTGTGCTTATAAAGTGTGTGTTGTCAAAAAAATTAAGAAAGTTAAAATATAATTATTGAACTATTCAAAAAAAATTATTTAAGTTATAATTGAAATATTAAAATCAATATTATATGGTCTTCTTTATTTGCACCGCTTGCATTAATTGAAAGCTTACATTTATTCCCCTTCTCTTCTTCAATTCATTTTTTTTTTCATAAAACAACTTTGAACTTCACGAATTTACGAACCAAAATCCAAACAACTTTCTTTTTCGATCTTTGAACTGATCATTAGATTGACTTGGATTTAAGATATGTTCATCTACTTGTGGATAGATATTGATCTATCGTACCGATCATCAAATTTTTGTTTGGAGGTCGCTAGTTAGGCTTTAAAAAGAAAATTAACAACCCAATGACCTAGATAAAAATATTTAAACAATTCGATAATCATTTTATAACTTTTTTAAGTTAACTGAATAAATATAAATTTATTAATATTTTAATGATGTTAAGTGTTGCACACCCTTTATTTAAAAACTAGTGCTGAAATCTCATATTGTGAAAGAAGATATTATTTGTGTAGGATAAAGGTACATAATGATTCAGCAAAACTTGATTAAAGCCCCAATAAGCAACTTCTGGGCTCGTGCATAATGGATTTAAATATATAAGTACGCGGAATTGGGAATTTCACAACAGCCATTTTCTTTCTTGCAAAATGAAATTACCCTTAGAATATAAGAACTATTATTTCATTCATTAATATCTACACAATATATTTTATTTATTATATTTTAAATTTTTTTAAATACCAATTAAAAATTAGTGACACTTTGAATTTTACTTATTGAATTAAGAAGCTTGACCAACAATTATCTAAAGGTTAAATTATGTTGTTAGCCTCTGTATTTTGATGAAGTTTGAGATTTAATCTTTATACTTGAAAAAGAAAATTAAGAATCAAATCATATTTTATTTATTTAAAATTTTAATCCAATCATTAAAAAGTAAGTATTTGCTATCAAAAACAGTCAGTTTAAAAATTTAATTAGATTGTTCTCATATGACGTGGCATATGATTGATAAAAAGTAAACACGTTAAATTAATAAATTTTACATATACAACCAATGAAAATAATGATTGAACTAAAATTCTCAAATTAAGAAAACAGAATGATTCAATATTTAACTTTTAAAATACAAATGTTAAATCTCAAATTCTATACAAATACAAGGATTAATAGCAGATTTTAACCTTATCTTATATCAAAGTCCAAACAGCACCCTGCTTGGCCCAACAAGCTAATCGGAATTGAAAGTAAAATAAGTGTTTTAAGCCCAATATTTTCGAATGCGATAAACATTTGCAGCCGAATTTAATTAGCGAACTGCTAAACTTTTATTAGCCCCAATTGCTACTCGCTTAATGCTGTAATTTTTTTCTTGGACCGCTTCAAATTTTAACTCAATGATTTACGGTTTAACAATATTTTTTAAAAGTATTTTTGAATTAAAAATAGTTTTTAAAAAAGTATTTTCATCCACCGAAAAAGAAAGGTTTTTTTTATCTAAAAACATTTTTGAAAAATTAAAAAGCATATTGTTTAATAATAATTTTATCTTAAAAAGATTTTTTGTCTCAAAAATGTCTCTGACAAGCAATACCAAATTGAAACAATTTTATTTCACGTCATCTCTATCCCTTTTCAATAAGAAAAAAATAAATTAGATTTTTTTTTCAGCTTTTTACTTATGAAAAAATTTAAAAGAAAAATACAATTTGTCAATCCCCTATTAAAAAAGAATAAAAATAACATAAAATCACAATTTTTTACCATCCATTCTCTACTAAATTTGCCCTCCATCAAATGTTTGAAGCAAAAACCGAGAAGATCAAATTGTTGGGCCCTTTCGAATTTGTTTATGATTGATTATTTTTATATTTTTACTTTTCGGTTCTATTTTGTTATTTATGTTCAATGTGCATGCTTGCTTCTTTTAATAATATAAACTATCTTTAAAAATGAAATTTATGCCATTACGCCCAATATTGATTAGTTGTTTTTGTTATTATTTTATTCTTACTTTGTTTATTAATTATGAGGCTGTCCATCTTACAATAATATTCTTACATCAATGTACTCAATCAAGGTTCTTCGTATTTTCCTTCAGAGAAATCAAGTGCGTCATTCGACGGACACTTCTTTGAGAACCTTCCAAATGTCATTGCAGGCCTTTAGAAATCAATTAACAAACTCTTCAAACGAAGTGAGCCACCAGTCAATGTTTGCAGCAGCGACAATATCGATTATATTATACAGTTTTAAACTATTTATTCATCAATGTTTCACGAAATCAACATGGTCCCGTGGAAGCTGAACAGACAGAGACGTGCTTTTACCTAATCCAATCTAATTTCTACAAAAGAACAAATGGGCACCCAGAGCTTAGAATCATACCACTTATCCTTTTCTCAACCCATTTTCCCATCAGAAGTATGAAAAAAACAATGAATTCCCTTTACAAACCTATATATTTTATCACAATCTTCGACCTCATTAGCTTCATCGCTTGTCTGTCACCAACATCTAATCATCATTTTTGTTTAGGTCCAGGTAATGATACCGCCACTGCAAGCTATAAATCTGACCTTACAGTTCTCTTGGATTATATGTCCTCAAACGCTTCCGATAAGAGCTTCTATAACGACAGCTTGAACGGGATTTACAGTCTCTTCCTTTGCCGAGGTGATGTTTCTAGCGATGTGTGTCGGGTTTGTGTCAGCAATGCCACTCAAACAATTATGCAAACGTGCCCTTCTGATAAAAGGGCAATCATTTGGTACGATCAATGCTTGTTGCGATACTCGAACATCAACTTTCTTGGCCAGCTGCAGCTTTATCCAAGGCTGCTCATGTGGAATGCTCTGAACAACACCTCACCTGAAGAGGGCGATATCGGTACCCGAGGTTTGTTATATTCCTTGGTTTCTCAGGCTCCGTATAAGGAGAACATGTTTGAAACAAATGAAATGGTGGTTGGAAACGGACCGGGTCGTAGATACGGACTCGTTCAGTGCAGCGGAGATCTTGATGTCGGCGGCTGTTCTACTTGTTTGAGAGAATTGTTGAATCAGACAGAGGATTGCTGCATAGGGAGAAGAGGGTGGCAAATTTTAACTCCAAGTTGCCGTATAAGGTATGAAATGTACTCTTTCTATGAGCGAACATCAGGCCTACCAGGATCAACACCGGAGAATGGAGGTAAGCCAAACAGGCTTAATTATTTAATTATTTTATCACCCTAGAACAATTTTTCTTTTGACGACATCTTAGCTTATATATGAAGTTAATACCTCAGGAAAGGGCACTTTGAAATCTTTGGGGTGCTTACTGATTCCTATGATAAATTGGTCTTATTATTATGTATCCCTATCAATGAGGAATGATCTTCTCCACAAAGGAAATGTTACAAGCTTTTTTGATAAAATTGTGACTTGTTAAAATAACATGAATATTTGGTACAATGTGACGGGAGGAGTAGGTAAGGGAGGGAAAAGCACAAGGAAGAACACGATTATCATTGCATCATCATTGGCAGGCGTTTTGGCAGCAGTTCTGGTGGCGGGTTTCTCGTATTATTCGTCCTTAGTCAGGAAGAGAAGGCAAAAAGGTGTTCTTTGACGTCTAAATTTTTTCAGGTCATACTCTAACTTCTCGATTTTGCACAAATGGTTAATATTATTGCTCAATACTCAGAAGAAGGAACAAGCCAAGAAATATTAATAAGAAGTTCTCAAGGCTCAAAGGCTGCACATTTGACGGAGGAAAGTATTCATCTACATCTATCAGATGAGAATCACAGCGGGGACTTGCATCACTTCAATTTAGCTACCATACAGGCTGCAACAAACAACTTCTCCAGGGAAAATAAGCTTGGAGAAGGTGGTTTTGGACCTGTTTACAAGGTTGAAACCGGTTCTTTGATCTATTGACATTTGGCAATTGATTAGTATTTGTCTTAGGATTAAGGGATTCACTAATTCATAGAGGAGATGATTTCACGTGTAGAAATTTCGATACAAGAATGGATCATATGCATATTAACATGCCGTGAACCTCTCACCAACGACAGACATGCACTTTTGAGAATTGTAAGGAAAAATCTTCTGTTGGAGGACTAACTTCAAAATGCTTTCAGGGGGAAATGCCCAATGGGAAGGAAATAGCAGTTAAAAGGCTTTCGATCAACTCGAAACAAGGTCTTGAAGAATTCAAGAATGAAGTGAAGTTAATTTTCAAGCTTCAACACAAGAATCTTGTCAGGCTATTCGGATATTGCTTGGAGGAAGATGAAAAGCTTCTTGTCTATGAGTACATGGCTAACACCAGCTTGGATGCTTTTCTGTTTGGTTCGTAACGTTCGTTCTCTCTTTCCTTAACCTGTCATGTCAAAAGTCTGGTCTAAGGATTTATTGCTTATCAGATCCAGGGATTTTTAATAGCTAAGAACGTCACTCTTGTGCATTTTTCTGAAGGCAGATTCTGAAAAAAGTAAAGTACTGGACTGGGAAAAACGCTCGAACATCATTACTGGAACAGCAAGAGGTCTTCAATATCTACATGAAGATTCTCGGCTTAAAATAATTCATAGAGATTTGAAGGCTAACAATGTGCTGTTAGATGATGATATGAACCCTAAGATATCGGACTTTGGCACAGCAAAAATATTTGGAGGCAATCAGATGGTAGCCTGTACTGAGAGAGTTGTTGGCACATTGTAAGAACTTCATTTTGTTCCTTCACACAATTATTGTTGCCAAGCATTATGTGTTATGCCTCTCTAGCTATATTTTATCAAAGTTCAATAGAAGGCTAGGATGTTAATATTTACTTTAATTGCAGTGGATACATGGCACCAGAATATGCGCTAGAAGGATTGTTCTCGAACAAGTCCGATGTTTATAGTTTTGGAGTCCTAATGCTAGAAATATTAAGTGGTAAAAAGAACAGGGGGTTCTACCATCAGGACTGCGGCCAAAGCCTTCTAACATATGTAGGCATCCTCTCTTTGTTATCTCTTTATTGTACCTAAACTTAAGGCTTCTTGCACCTAAACATATGGCCCTGAGCAGGCATGGCAGCTGTGGAATGAAGGCAAAGGACAGGAGTTGATAGATCCAAACATCGCCGGCAATTGCCCGATTCAAGAGGTTCTGAGATGGATACATATTGCATTGTTGTGCGTTCAGGATGACCCTGCACTTAGGCCTGCAATGTCATCAGCTATTCTCATGCTTGGGAGCAAATCAGTTAACCTCCCCCAGCCTTCAACATCTCCATATCCTGCAGCAAGATTTTTACATATGATCAATCTTGAACCACTGAATCTTCCTAGCTCAGAGATTTAAGAATTTAAAGGGATAGACTCCATTGTGGTGGACCTTAGAGGTTCCAATTATAATTGTTCCTTGGGAGAATGGTGCTTTATGTGCTTGCAAATATCGATGAAATGGATTCTGAAGTCGACGGTGCATCATCTAAACATTCTTCATCTGATACTACTTTAGCTTTAATGGAAAGTTTCATAGTGTACAGAATACAGAATTGCTATATTATAGTACTGTTGTTTCAGTCCATATTAACAGCCTAAAACCCAAGAATTATGTGGTCCAAAGGTCCAAACTCCTCCTCTATCAGCTCCATCAAAAGCCCGAAATGACTTTCGAAAACCAGTGATTCCATGAACAGCTTCATCTCAAAAAGGCCCAAACAAATACATACTAGAGTTGTAAATTCCATTGATGTTCGAAATAAAAAAGGCCAATTCTGACATCATTTGATAGATGCTTTACCCAAGTTGAAAAAAAAATAAAGTCTGGCAACTTGAGAAACACATTTATTATATAATTATAATAAAATATATAATAATTCGACTCGAGATTTAATTCGGGATCCGACGCAAAATATTCATGATTTAAATAATTTCGAATACTTCTTTTGAGGAGGGAAAAGGACTGTATGAGAAAAAACCTTATTTTTATTATTTTTTTCTTTTCTTTTCTTAAATTAGAATTCCTTTCTTTTTTGAATTACTACATTAATACCGTATATCAACAACATATTTCATAATAAAAAAGTGTCAGATTTGAAGTATAAGATTAAAAAAAAAAAAAAAAAAGTGTTTGAATTCCCCGATCGTTTAACATCAACTTGATTGTATTTTCAATGAAAAAAAAAAAGAATAGGGTTTCATTTAAAATGTACGGAGGGTGGAATTGAGATAAACTTGAGAAAAGGAAATGGATTTAACGCTATAAAACTCAGTCCTGGTTGACCTAAATGAAAGTGACATTTTTCTCGCATTTCATCCATATCCACATCAACCAGTTCTTCCGATTCGACATATGTATGTAAATTTTATTATATAAATGGAGCTCATCCATTGCTTTCATTTTTGTATAATACCTTCACCTTGACAGTGATCCGTTCCAATCCAAACACTGTGTATTCGCGCTGAGACCTTAAACCATCCCTTGCTGATTATGTTGATTTCCCCTTGGGAAGATCAGCTCGAAATTTTCTGAGGGATGCTTTGCTAAGAGAAGGAAAATTAAAAGCCCAAAACATATTATGTCTGGACTCTAAAATCCATTTTTTACAGCTAGTTTCAGGTGATTACTTCTTTTCTTCCCAATTTTTGCTCAATTGCTCTCATCGATTGCAAGTGATTGTTGACTTCTCTGTATTCTTGAACGCCGTGCTTCTTTTGTAAGCAGAAGGGTAGCCAATTGAGGGGTCGTTCTTCTTTGCATTTTTAGCAAGTGTTTTTGAGCAAACAAAATTCAACAGTTGGTAGTCCTGTAACTATAAAATGAGATTGTAATAAATCTGAACTGAATGAAATAATTTAAGGATATAATTAAATTTCTAAAAATAAAAGTACAGTGATTTAATTCCAAATGTATAAAGAGTAGAGGGATTTATGGGCAATTTTAACCAAAAATTTCTTTCACAAGCTCTTCGTTCGGGCCAAATTTAGGCCATAGGATATTTCTAGGTCATCCACTTGTCGAAAAACGAAACGCAAACAACAGTAGATTATATTTTTTACCATTTTCATTGGTGCTTTAACTAAGTTGGTGAAACACATGGAAGCTCCTATTTTTCTTACTGATCCTTCCATTTATTTGGATAGAAGAGGGGGAAACCATGTACAGAAACAGGAACTTTATTCAGGAGAAATTTAATACTCTAGCTGCAATTGTTGTACAAATTAACCCAAAAATGCCTGCGTAAACATCTCCATTTCCAACCTCCATCACTTGCAATTGCATATCCTTAACAAACACAACACGTTTAAGACGCACATAAAAAAGAAAACACGATAATCCTCCCTCATATAACATTAAAAGTTTCCAGGCATGCAAATGGGTTAATCTCAATTATTAGAAAAAGCATGTGCCACTAGGAACCACCAACAAGAGGATAAAATCCGCCACTGCAATACCCGCCATTTTGTTTGCTTGTCTAGTTTCACTTAAGAGTTTTTCAGAGTTTTCTGCCATTACTTGTAACTGAAGGGGCACTAGCTGTGCTTCTTCCCAGTATAACCTTAGGTCGAACTTGCCTGTAATAAGATATTGAATTCTTAAAATTAATGATTATATTTTCAATCATGTGATCCTTGCTTAATTTGTATAAAAATGCTTAATTAAATCTCCGAAGAGATTTTTTGGTGGGGGAGGTATGAGCGGATGAGATATATGTGTTTATTATAATATATATGGTTAGAAGTTATCTAAAAAACCCATATTGAAATTGATCGCCTTTATGTTCTTTCTCCCACAAACTGCCATGCAATTCAAGATTCGCGTCCTCCATATAAGAACATTTCCACACCAACATCACCATTAAAAAACCGCCAGCTAAATGAAGATTCAGAATTTGCTAAGATGGGTTTCTCTCATTTTCCTCATCAGCCAGGGCCAATCCCATTCCACGCAAAAACATCCTATTTTAGATGATGAACTCACAATCGAGAGCTTCATCAACAAAACTCTCCAATGGAGAAAAAATACTCTTCACCTGTTAAAGTTGCAGGGGAACAGACTGGAGCTATCAACCTCCACAGTGGTAGCAGCGGTGTTGAGCTCCGTAGCTGCCTCCATATCCAGTGCGGGAGGTATTGGTGGGGGAGGGTTGTTAATTCCCATTCTCACCCTCGTGGGTTGTTTAGACCTCAAAACTGCCTCAAGTTTCTCAGCTTTCATGGTGACGGGAGGGTCAGTTGCAAATGTTATGTTTAACTTGGGTGCCCAAAAGTGCCATGTTTGGGGATAAGTCTTTGATTGACTACGATATAGCACTTCTGTCGGAGCCGTGCATGTTATTAGGCGTCAGTGTGGGAGTAGTTTGCAACGTTGTGTTACCAGAGTGGTTGATCACCATCATGTTTGCCGTTTTCCTAGTTTGGTCTACCATTAAGACTTGTGGAAACGGGGTCGGGCTTTGGAGAAAGGAATCGGGTCGACTTCTAGGAACCTTAGATGGGTACGGGGAACTGGAAAGTGGTGAAAGCGGCGAGGTTAAGAGTCTAAAAGAACCTTTGGTGGGTACGGAAAATAAAGAAAGTAGTAGCAGGTTTCCATGGAAGAAACTGGTGGTCTTAATTATGGTCTGGTTTTCCTTCTTTGCCATCTATCTCCTTCGTGGGAATCGCTATAGACAGGTAACATTTTCTTGTCTCATTGTCTCGTCCTTCTTTGGGATGGATTTTGCATGACTTCAAATACGTCTTGCTCTTGTAATGTCCAGATGTGAAATGATTATTAAATGAAAATAATAATAACAATCCCATTTTTCAAGAAAAAGTATTACCTGACTGTTAGGCTTATGTTAGAATATCTCACAGGATTCTGCAAACCAGCTTTATGTGTATACCTTATTCTTTCCTTTGCAGACGTTGCCTGGAAATTAAAGGACCATCTACTTTAAGGAAATTCGTATCTTCTCTAATTAGCTTAGTGTAATCTAAAATGAATTCAAAATAATAGGTAGAATTGATGATGCTCAAGGATTGATTATAGGCCAAGGTCTATTTTCTCTTTACAGCAAACCCACAGGAAAAATAAATAAATAAATAAAAAGAAGTGCAAAGTGAAAGCTACCTTATTTTGGATTTACCTGGAGAGTGGAAATTATTAGTAGGCATTATGCTAAGTCTATATGGTCCAAGTAATCGATTTTGACAGGGAAACTTTGAGTTTATGTGCCCACTTTTTGTATTAATCTTAATCCTTACATAGCATCAATTTTATAAAATTAGAAGTAAAAAAAGAGAAAGAGGAGATGTCTAACTTTTATTCAAGAAATTAAAATTGCATGGAATGATGGGGATGATCTTGAATCTATGTGGTCAATCATGGCCTGTTCAATGTTCATAATTATTCAAAAACATGCAGGGTGTCATACCACTGAAGCCTTGTGGAATAGGATATTGGTCTCTCTCCTTGCTTCAAGTTCCCCTCGCCATAGCTTTTACTGCATGGATCCTTCGCAGAAAAGAGGCGATTGCATACCAAGGTCCAAATCAGCAGGTGCTTCACAAAATCTATTTACAAAATTAGCTAGCTACTTGAGAAATGATTAAACGTTTTTACATTTTTTTTCTTTTTTTGTGTAGGGGGTGGTTAACAAGCTAATTTTCCCCTTAATGGCTCTAATGGCTGGAGCCTTGGGTGGGGTTTTTGGGATCGGAGGTGGCATGCTTATAAGCCCACTTCTTCTTCAAGTTGGAGTAGCCCCTGAGGTAAGTATACCAGTTTACATATCCCTGTCTTAACCATAATAGAGTTCCATAGTTTTATCTATAGCAAAAGCCAAAGGGGAATGATGTAACCATTTGCTCCAGGTGACGGCAGCTACATGCTCTTTCATGGTTTTCTTCTCATCCACGATGTCCGCATTCCAGTACTTATTGTGGGGCATGGAGCACACCGGCACTGCCCTTATATTTTCGGTTATTTGTTTCTTTGCATCGCTTCTTGGGCTGGTGGTGGTGCGGAAGGCCATGGAACGGTTCGGAAGGGCATCCCTAATTGTGTTCTCAGTTGGTACAGTGATGGCTCTGAGTGCCATTTTGATGACTACCTTTGGAGCTCTTGATATTTGGGACGACTACTCATCAGGAAATTACATGGGATTCAAACTACCTTGCTGAAATCAAATTTTGAAGACCTGCTTGAATCGCCAACCGCGTTATGTTTTAGCTTTGTAATCAAGAGGTAGAGGATTAAAAACTTTACTGTGTTTCCAAGAATCTGAGGTTTCCATTTCTCTTCACTCCATTTCCCATTTAGAGATAAAAACATTTTCAAGTAATATCAAAGGGCAACTTCATCAAATGGCTGATGCTATCAAATGATTGCGGCAAAGGAATCAAATAAGTAAAAAAAAAAAAAAACAAATAAGCCGGTTTCACTTGATTACAGGTTCAAGTTACACAAAACTGCTTTAACTGCAATGTAATCAATGCTTTCCAACTTTTAGGGGTATAAAAGTTAGAATATCTGAGCAATCAATGTAGTTTCAAACATTGCTTTCAGTTCTCACTTCACATACTCTTTCAAAAGGGAGTAAAATAGTAACAATACAGATAAAAAAGATCAACACCTGATGATATGACAGATACAATTATGAACAATGGTTGTTTCTGCTAAGGAAAGCAACCTCAAAATAACAGGCTGCCAGCTTAAGCAACAGGAGGGCGGAGCATATGATCCTGTGATGTATCGACAGCAGCAGGAGGCAAGAATTGCCACATGGAAACTCCGGGATACCCAACGAAAGGCACCAGTTTCCCACCAACTTGGCTTGGGGTAGAAAATGGAGTAGGAATAGCAGGAGCCTGAGGCATGAATCCTGGCTGAGAACCTAATGCCTTTACTTGCCGCTCGAGATTATCTTTCTCGGTCTTTAGCCTCTGCTTCTCATCACGAAGTTCGTTCTTTTCAGCCTACAAATAGAACTCAGCTCATCATATACAAGAAGAAATGGATATTCAAGCCACCTGGAAATTTTAAGCAATACTGATGCATCTAATAAAATTTTTAATATGCAACACTTGCACGTGTATACTGCCAAATATAACATAGAATAAATGAACATCAAAATCCAAGCTCACCTTAAGCTCATTAATCTTCTCCTGCAAACTCTCATTTGACTCCCTCAGTTTCTGGGCCTCATCCCGTAACTGAGTAACCATCCGAGCAGCTTCAACTAATATTACAGCCTTGTCCACTTTGGAAGACCTTGCAGGCTCTAGGATAGAACCCAATTCTAGGAACCTTGAGACATTGGCGTACAAATATCAGAGGAAGCAAATTAGGTTGAAGGGAGAGAAATAGGGACAACAAAACATGCCTGTCATTTAGCTTATCCCTTCGCATCTTTTCTCTGCAAGCTTTGGACCCAGATGCACTGGATGATCTAGACCTCATCCTGAGACAGAATAGTGAAGGGATTACTAAAGCAAACCAGGTATGGAACCAAGCACAATTGCAATAGACAATAATAAAAGCAAAATAAAGTAGCCGCATACCATTTTCGGGGGCCTGTTTCATTAAGATTGTCTGAATTCCCAAACGATTCAGTGAATTCAACACTGAAGAAGCATGAAGAAAGGTCAATGAGCAGGTTTAAAGAACAGTGAGAAATTTAACATAGCCTAACTTGAAGGAGAAACTGGGGGCCTTGGTAGCTTGCCAACCACTTAGTCCATTGCTAAACATAATGGTAAAATATAAAGCTAAACAAATAACAAACTGGAAACAGAACTACAAAAGTTCTAAAAAAATCATTGCTTTGAGTACTATAATGTTATAAAAATCCTTCCTAGGAACTTTTGCCCACTTGAAAGTTGAGCTAATTTAGGATGAGGTTTACAACTAGTAATGAATTCCATGTCATTTTAAAGTTCATAAGCAATGAAGAAAAAGGGAGAAAAGAGGAACCTGAGAGGAGTAGAGCAAGCAAGGGAGGGAGATGACCAGATTGGGGCTGAAGGGTCAAGTGAGGGAAGATCACCACCAGGGACAGGAATGTCTTCTAACAAACCATAATCATCAAAAATCCAAGCATTGGGATTGTCAGAGCAGACCAGGTCCACCGCACCCGGTTGCCGCCGGGATATCATTTTTCCCGGCAAGGATTCAATTATGCCAGACAGCAGAAGATGCTCGATGCAGAGAGTGAAGAAAACAAACAAAAGAGAACAGAGAGATAGATTGGAGATATGGAACGAGTGAATTTGGTTGATTTGGGGGAATTTGTGTGGGAAGAATGTGATAGTGAGGAAAGGTGGGGAATATTTTCTTTGGATTTGGGCTCGAGAATCGAAAGAGATTAATCATTCGAGAGAAAATCCACTCCTTTTGACCTTTTCCAAAGTTATTCCTTTTTAATGTCACTTGCACTCCACCACTGTCGCAACCAAAGTCACCGCACCAGGGCCACAGTCTTTTGGTTTCGTCTACGCAAGAGTCAGTGTTGCTTTTGTTATCAAATTTTAAAATATTTTAATTACATTTTTTATTTTTTTATTAAAAGTATTAATTCAACTATATTTTTAAATGTATTATGAAAATTTCGATCTTAAAGTTTTTAACACCTTTTATAAAAAAATTATTGTTCACGATTTTAATTTATTTTAGTTTTAACTTTTAAAAATTATTTTTTTATTTTTCTTTATTTTTAGTTTTAATTTTCTTTAAAATTTTCATTTTAAATTGTACTTACACTAAAATTTAAATTAATAGCACGTTTGATTTGCTGTAATAGAATGAAACTGTAATAGAATGAAACTGTAATAGAATATAATTGTAATAAAATAAAACTGTAATGTAATAGAATTGTAATCAGTAATTCAATTGTTTGATTGAATGAAATAAAATAAAAACGTAATCTATTTGGTTGAATAGAATGATGTTGTAATAACATAAAAAAAAAAAAAAAAAGTTAAAATGACCATAATACTTTTAGAAAAAAGCTGAAATGATCCAAAAAGAATAGATTTAAACCACAATGAATCCATTCAAACAAGAGAAGAATTAATTTAAACAAGAATAAATCCATTCAAATAACAAAACAATCAATTAAAAGTATAAAGGAACCGATTTAAACATCAAACAATTGATTTAAAGCAGCTGCAAATACTTTCTTTGCATACCATTTGTTGGTGTTCATCAACAGCATAAAGATTCAAAGCATTAAACAATCAATTCAAAGCATCATTCAATCAGGAAGATCAAAGATGCACAACTTCCACCATTGTTATTAAATTGATTCATCAACAAAATGAGACTAAATTAAAATTGTTACCCTCTAAAACCAGATACTTTTTTATTTCCACGAATATGCAAATTGATGTTGGTGAATGCAAATGCAAAAGGTAACAAATTTATTTTACAACCTTACTACAACCAGAGACTATTAATCATGATATTAAACCGATATGCAATAATTCTTTTTTAAAAAAAAAAAAACCAACGCATCATAAACAAATAAACAACAAAGAAAACCACACAGAATTTTCACAAATACAACAAGAGCTTCTCTTTGATTTTCATGGACAATGTTCACAAATTTTCACATATCTACTTGCAGAAGGTTTATAAATTACACTTTACCAAGTTTATATGAAATCATCATAAAAAAAACCGATTGTCATAGTGGAAGTCCTTATATTTTAAATTATTATCATAAAAAAGAAAAAGGATATTAAACCCAGCAAAATTTTCATTAACTAAAAATTATAAGGACCCACAAGCGCAATTATACAATAATTCCATTGAAATCAACTTTAAAAGCAGTACATTCGTATACACAATAAAAAAAAAGAGCAAGAATGAATAAAATAAAATATCAATTTCAATGAAAACTACTGAAAAATAAAGTATTCATATTAATGCAAAAATCTTACAATTTGATAAAAAAGTATCGAACAAACTAAGAATTAGCAGATTAAACCTATAAACCAAAACCCATTATAAGAGCCTCAAAATTAGGGCATTTGAAATTTGGATTCAAATTAAAACTTATCTTACAACCTGCGAAATAACCCAAAAAACACTTCACTTCTTTTTTTTAATGGATTAAGCTATCAAGAATTTCAATTTTGTAAATATATTGAAGAGAAAAAGAGTTTTAGTGTGCAGCGCAGATAGGGTTGGGAGCAAATAGGACTACAAAAAGGTTACGATTAAGTGAAGAAGAGATTATTACAGTGGAGGGAAGAAGCATGAAAAGAACTTAGTTGTGGATTTCAGAAGAGATGAGGGTAAAATTGGAACCTTGACTAATTTGTTACTTCACCCATTCCATGAATCACCATCCAAGCGAGGAAAGCACATAATCGTATTCGGCTTTTTACCCTGAATAAGCCCGTATGAAATAGGACTGTAATAACTATTACAACCAATCAAACAACGATTCAGTGATGAGCTCACTGAATTGAGCTGTAATGCATTGTTATTACAGTCAACCAAACATATTGTAACAGTTTTAATAGTAACAATAATAATAATAATACCTAATTGATATAAATTTAAATAAAATATTTTAAAAGATGAGGGTTAATTTAAAATAAAATTCATAATATGGGGATGTCTAGTGCAATTAACCCCACGAATAAACAACAGCACTTTCCGGTGTTGGGCTTTTATGTTTAATTCTTTTTCGTGGATGCTGGGCTTTCATTCAGTAGAAAAATAATAGACTTGTAGATTAGCAATGAAATTGGGTTATTTTGGTCCGGCGCTTAGGAAGCAAAGATTATATAAAAGGAGAGCATCATTAGTTTTAAGTTTAACCCCATTCACTCTCACCCCTCCATAAAAAACCAAAACAAGAAATTCGATATCTTCGTGGTTTATACAACAAAGACGGTGAAGTGGACTGTCAACTTATCAATCACATTTCAGAAAATTAGAATCACGCTTATAAGAACGCCATGCAAACACACACGTTCAAGCATGTATAAACATCACAAAGCATCCACACTATGCGACATACACACGATTGGATTGCACAAAGGCATCAATCCTTCTCCTTATCTCTTCTGGGTTTGCTCCCACCAACTTGTCTACTACAGTCCCTCCCTTCATCAGTAAAAATGTTGGCATTGCCTTCACCTCCATCCTCGTTGCTACCTCCTACAGTAATCAACTCCCGTATATTTATCATTATCAAGTCACCTTTAGATGGTAAAATACCGAGACAAACAAGTCAAGGCAACACACAAGAAATTTATCCTTAAAATTGCAAAACCGCTTGACCTAACCAGAAACCTAATGTGGGATTAAAAAATAGAGCATGATGTGAACGCATTATTCCTAAACCTAATCATACCAAAACAAATCATCCTTATCACAAAAGGAAGGATACTTATCCTCCAAACCACAAGTTGTGATGATCCAACTTACAAGCCAAACCAGGGGCGTAGTTCAGGGGCGGGCCCCTCAATTTTTTAATATCTATTTAGGATTTGGTCCTAATTTTTTTTTTAATTTTAAATTATCCTTGTATAATGAGTTTAAACTATTTGGTCCTCTAATTTTATTTTTTTTTCAATTTAGTCCTAATAAAATTTGTGGGGATTACAAACTGTTCTATCTCCATTGTGATCAGTAGGTGTGAAGTCTAAATTTAAATGCCAAATTGCCAACCTATTATTTTAAAACTCAAATCTGAACAAAACATCAACAGATCGTACAGTTGTTACCTTAACATCATCAACATCAACGGTGAGAAACAGGGCATCTTGAAAAGCTGAGGCCAGTTCTTCAAAATAGGGGTTCATGGTCACTGAAGGAATACACCATGAAGCAGTAAAGTGTACAACAATCTACAACAAATCCAGAAAAAAAAAACTGAAATTCCTTGGTTGAGATCAACTGACTGACCATTTATGATAAAGACATGAACTGTGGAATGTGGATATGGAACTTTCATAAGGCAAAGCAAAGGGGACAGATGGGATTGTTGTAAGGAACAATGATGGGGGACAAGGACCAAAAATAAACTATTACCACTAGAAAGAAAATAGACATGGGCAGTGACTGATTGAATAGCTTACTGGGCAGCCTTGATTTGTAGCTTGGTTAAAATAGAAGTCCCAGGATTCAACAGAGTCAATCTTCACAACTCTGGACTTGTTGTGCTGCTCTGGAGCCTCCATGTTTTCTTCCTGGTCTTTCACCACCCTGGGCAATTCTCCTTGATGCTTTGGTTGTGGCTTTGCTTGTTTGAACAAGAGAAATGTCTTTTTAGACCACGTGAATACATTTAAAGCTAGGCCCACATTATCTTGATCGAAATTGTAAGATGAACCTTGAAGGAAAAGACAAAAGGAACCCTCTGAAATTACTATGGGCGTTCTCCTGATAAACCCCCTGTTTTTGTCATTCCCTTCCTACTCTGTATATAATATTAATACGTTTATTTTTTCTCTAGGAGATGCTTGAAGGTTCTAGACGTCTAGAACTACAGTGTCCATCACAAATAAAATATCTCCCCAGTTTGTTACTTTTCCATTAGAAGAAAAGAAAATATGAAGGTTTTCTTTTTGGCCATGAAATTCGTTTCAGTTTTGTCAAAACCTTATCTTAGCATTTTTACAGAAAGGTGTCTGCCAGCGTTCTGAAATCCCAATTCTGCTTGTATACCTGACGAAATATCGAATTAGAACTTGAAGAACAGTAAGATAGCAAAAAGCCTAAAACTGAACTCTGATCAAACATAGAATTCCTTTTTTTCTGTATTCATCAAATGATGAACTTTATAGCATACAACAATGAAAGAGTTACTTTTGTGCCACAGTCAAATAAAATGCACCTTTTTTTTTTCCTTCTATAGAAGCAGCTTAAATCTAAGAACACAAATGATTAGTAGTAGTAGCTCAAGCAGAAACCCTACAATGATACAAAAATTCAACGCATAACACTTGAATTACAAAATATAGTTATTACTACAGTTATAAAAGAATGTGATAATAATCATAACTTCATTTCAGCCACAGCTCAACCGAGAATCAGCTGCTCGCAATGTCATCTGACGGCGGGGAACTCCGATTTCACATGCATTCACTCTAGCAGCAAAACGGAGGGAGCACAGAGACTCACCCACCGAAGAAGAATCCGGTGATACATTCACAAACATAAGGGTTTTTGAATCTCCACCAAGACAAGGCTGTAATTGTGGATGGAAACAAATTTAAAAGGAAATAGTCATTCATTGATAATTATGATATACAACAGCAATTATTATAAGAAGGTATGCTTGTCAAAGTGATGCTACATTCAGAAGGAACCGTTACGGTAATGTGAACTCAAATATGATATCAGCAAATACAGAGTTAGCATCAACCAGAGAAGGTATAAAAGATTATAAGTTCTTTAAGAGCACTTTACCTGGAGAAGATATGTCAGCTTGGAATTCCTAAAAGGCACATGATCCTCCTTTTTGGCCAACGCAAATATGACATCACTCAAACTGGATAAGCTCTTGTTAATGGCCTAGTTTTATTGAAAGACGTCAGCGTAATAACATTAAGGAACAATTTATGAAAAGGAAAAATCAAGTTGTATGTAAACACCTGAGTCTCCTTCAACCTATCACCAGTTGCACCACTTTTTGACAATCGTTCACTTCCTGCAAGATCAATGAGATTCAAGACACCCTGTACTTGTTGCTCAGAACCCTTACAGAACCAAAGGAAAGAAATGTCAGTATACAAAAGAAACAGGGTTATCAAGAGATTCAACATAAAGAAAGCACTCAAAGGAAGTATATTTACCTCGTTTATGCCCGATATCCTTAATGTAAAAACCATGTGACTTCTAGACGATTGTTCATTCATTTGTGTCCTGCCCACAGATCTGGAAAACAGAAAAATAGAACCCCCTTGAATATCCAAATTGTACCGTAACATGGTCATTAAGAAGAAACTCATGAGGCATTATATATCAGAGAAACTTTTGTTGCTTTTTTTCTTTTAGTTTTGTGCTACCTACACTAGAAAACTAACTGCCTCATCATTCATGCACATTTCATAGTTTGTAATGATTAGTAATTTAAAAGAACCAAGTCTTTCCATAAAAAGTCATTCACTTGGGAAATTTCTGGAACAATTTCAATTCCAACTTAACACTGTAGAAACTTACTCAAACTAAGGTAGATGCATAATGCAAGACTAATCAGTTCAACATTGGAAAAAAAATCAAGATTGTAAAGAATTTTACCTGCTTTGAGCAGCCTGCTTTAAAAGAGAGGAAATTTCTGTTATGGTACTAACATCGACAATGGTCAGATCACTGACATATGTATTACCATTTGCATCATGTTTTATTGTATACTGCTTTCCAGAAACTGCACTTTCTGCGCGTGTTGGATCTGAACCAATAGATCGATTGGTTGATAACAAATCATGAATGGTCTCGTTGTATATTTCCAACATTGAAGCCTAAAATTTTGTAAAGGGGTGATTAAAACCATGATTAACCGATGTAAAAAGTGGAAAACGGAATCAAATTAAACTACCTGCATTTTGTATTTCCATCCTTGTGCCTGCAGTGACTGGCTACTTTGGAATATCTGCTCCAATGAACGAGGTATCAACCCCTTTTGCTCTGGGGCTTCTGGCCTTCCCATCATAGTATATGTCTTACCTGATCCTGTCTGTCCATAGGCAAATATACAAACCTGGAAAACAAAACAAACCACCAACAGCCTGTGAATGCATATTTCCTCTGTATCTAGGGGTAAATGGTGTAGATCAAATAGCAACCATAGACAATTGCTAGTGATTTTATAACTCAAATATCAGAATAGACATTCAGGATTTAGCTTCAAAGAAGACAAGTACGTGCAAAAGGAATTACCTACCTTTAAATGAAAATCTTCCTTAGTTTTGAAAAGAAAGACAAAGAAAAAACAATCCTTACCCACCACTCACAAAAACACAAGTGTAAACTATAAAGTAGCTAAATCACCTTGTATCCATCAAGGGCACTCTGTACCAACTGGGATATCTCCACAAAAACATCTTGCTGTGAAGCTTCAGGATTGAAAACCTTGTCAAATGTGAAAGGATACTTTTGCCCTGTTGGCAAAGAGATAAAAATTATTAAGGCTGTTGCTTTTGACATGAACAGAAATTGAATAGCAAAGAAAGAACAGAAAATCCATACCGTTTTGTATCAAGTCAATTCCACGGCCAAGAGATTCCGTTGATGTAGGATAAGACACTACTGCACCTCCTGCTGCACCATCATCCGGTAATAGAGGACGTACCCGACAAAATACTCGAATATTCCCTTTCAGTTCCTGCAATTATAGGTAAGTTAGTATCATTACATAATTACAAGCGAAAAAGGGAGGGCAATCGGTCTTGTAGTACCAAAATAGTATTGTGCAGCTTTTTCCTCAATTTCTCTCCTTCAATCAGTTTATGTTCCATATCTGCCAATTGATCTTGTAGTACTTGTATGGTTCTTTTTTGTTCTAAATATTCCACCCCTGTTTCTGAAGCTGATAAATCGGCCATCTGGAGAAATGAAAAGAAAGAAAAAACTATGACATCAGGAGACAGATTGATGATATTTTTGCAGAAGATAAAGAAAATAAAGTCACGGTTTTAAGCATTTCCATTGTTACCTTTAGTTTCTCATTCGCAGCTGCAAGCTGAAGTTCCAGTATTCTTAGTTGCTCCCTCTGAGAAGAGCATGTTTCCTGCAAAATGTAAAAAAGCAATGTAGGAAAGTTGGCCCAAATGAATTTTACTATTTGGCATTAAGAAAGTCAACCAACCTCCAAGGATTTTGATTTCATAGTCAAGTTATCTAATTCTGCAAATGATCTTCCAGTACTTTCCTTGAACTTCACTATTTCGGCAGATAAGCCTTGCACTTTTGACACTTGGTGTTCACGATCATCCCTCACTTGTTGTAGTTCCCCTCGTAGGCAATTGACTTCATTAGCTAATGTTTCCTTCTGATTAACAGCATCATCTTGTGAAGCCTGAAAACAATAACAACCAAAGGATAATACTGGTTGCCTCCATGCAAACCTAAGTGCTATAGAATACAATGATCAGTTGGCATGTATAAGGACATGTATATGACAAACCAGCTACTATAAAAACCGAAGGTTACATCACTTAGGTTGACAAATAAAACAGAAAGTTGCACAAAAGACCTGAAAATGCTTTTTCCAGTTCAGAATTAATTATCATGAAAATCTAACTTAACCAAACAATGGCAACATTAAAATAAGATCAAACAACTCCAGTGAAGCATATGGAGGGGAAAAGGGGAAGGGAAGCAAAAGAAACAACTGAATAAGCTAAGATAAATTATACAGCAGGGTGAAACAAAAACCATACTCTTGACAAAATTAATTGCTCTTGCAATGAACTACAGTGGCCCCTTAGAGAGCTAAGATTCTCCACTATTGTCAATTTCTCCTTTTCTACACGTTTGAGCGACTCACGGACTGTTTCAAGGTCAGTGATTAATTTGGAATTGTACTGTTGAAGACTCAGGATGTACTCTTGTAATCGCTTGTGTGTATTGTCAAGTGATGCAGCCTGCAAAATACAACAAAAGTCAGCCTGAAAGTGGACACTAATTTAATAATAGCATCAAATTCAATATGTATTTTGCCCTACCCTCTCATTGGCAGCTGCTATATCGTGCTGAGCTTTCTGAAGCTCTTCTGTCAAAGAAGCAACTAACTTTTCAGCAGTAACCCTAGCTTCAATTTCACTTTTATGGCGGTTAATAGCATCCTAGTTATTAAAATCAAACACATATATAAAAGAACCATTAAAGAAGAGCATCTATGCACAATAGATTTATAAGATTAATATCATACCAACTTTTCAAATGCTTCCTTTGAAAGTTTCTCCAGTAAGGACGCATTACTGTCCCTTAACTCAGAAATAACCGCATTCAATTCTTCCTCCTTGTTTTTCTTCTCTAACTCTGCAGAATCAAATTTTAATTAACATAAATCAAGCAGTAGTGCAAATTAACGTTTAGGAAGAAGTAAAATTACCTGTATCAATGCATTTCTTCTCAGCAGACTCTAATGAATTCTTAAGCTTCTCTTTATCAAGTACATGATTCTCATCACATTGTTGAAACCATTTCACACAAAGCTTAAGCCTTTTATTATGTTCAGCCGCGTGCTCATATTTAGCCTACAACAAAAATAAATAAATAAATGACAAAATTAAAATCTACAAAAGGACAACAAAACTAATTACAAAAATAGCTTTACCTTCAGATCGAACTTTTTAGCTTTCGGCCTCTCATTCAAAATCGCTTCCACTTCTTCTTTAGTGAATTCATGACATTCCTCAGCGTTCCCGACCTCGGCGTTAGCAGCGGTTGTGGCGTCTTGGAGATTGTTAACAGCTGAAAAAGCTCGTCGGGTTCGCCCTGTTGCTGTGGGTCCCACTCCTCTTCCTACAAGCCTTCTCCGTTTGTCTAACGGATTTTCATCTCCAATTTCCTTCCTCTGAAATTAATAATAAGAATAGAAAAAATTAAAACAAACAGATTGAAACATTAAAAACAAAACAAAATCATAAAACTAAAACAAATTGAAAAACCGCTTACGGTGGAGGGGCTGCGAGGCGGTCGGTTCTGGTTGCGGGAAGCCATAGTTGTAACTCAGTTGAAGCTATTGGTTAGAGTCGCTTAGTTTATCCTAGTGTTGTATGGGCCGTTGATATCAGAGAAAAGGGACTTGAAGATTGGAATTTCGATTTGATTCTCTTGAAGAATTTGGATTTGGGGAAACAAATTAGAACGTTAGGGTTTGGAGAGCGAAAGAGAGAGCGTTGTGAGCCTCAGGGAGTGGATTTTTTGAATTGATTTGAAATAGATCTGGCGCCCTCTCCTACGAAATTAAAAATAGAAAATTACTAACGTTAACTTCTTTGGGAGTTGGACCAATTTGGGTCGTGTAGCTTAGCCCATTAATCTTGATCCTCTTGACCCAGGTGTGGACTCAAACATTTGGGCCTATGATAATGAGTCAACAACTGCTGACGTAAGCACCAAACTCTTTGCAGAGCCGACGTGTCAGAATACAAGCAGTTCAACATGACACTGAAATCTAAACATGTCAAATGTCAAAATCATCCACCACCACGTGTTTAAGAACAGTTGGTTAAGGCCATATCCATGTTATCCAAAATGGCAGATTTTTTATCTAAATAATACAAAAAAATAAATTAATAATCAAAATGGTATTCCAAATTATTATTTATCAAAATGGTATGTTTAGTTAAGTGGAGGGACTCTAAGTGGCGGCACTAAGGGGTATTTTTGACACGTGTTTTTTTTAATTTTTTTATTATTTTTGTACATTTAAAATTAAAAAAATATTATTTTATTAGTGGAGGGACTTAAAGTGGCGGTACTCATGGTTTTTTTCAAAAAAATACGAGAAAAATACGATAAAAAAATACTTGACACCCAGTGGAGGAACACGAAGTGGCGGCACCAATGGAGGAATATCAAGTGGCGGCACTAAGGGGTGTTTTGCCACTTGACAGCACCCCATTGTGCCGTGTGTGTGTGCTTGTGTGAGTTTTTTAAGAGGTGAAAATTAATTTGAGTGGTTGGGAATTTTTTGGTAGGTGATAAAAATTAAATAAAATAAAATTTTTTGTTATAAAATAGGTGGGAGAGGGGGACCAACGAAAAATGAAGGAAAAAAGAAAGAAAAAGGAGAAAGAAAGAAGAAGGAAGAAGGAGAAGAAGGGTAAGAAGGAGAAGAAAAAAAAAATAATGTGTTTATTTTTAAATTTAATTTTAAAATATTTTAATTTATTAATTAGTAGTGGCAATGTGTTTGATTTGTTATTATAATTTTATTTGTTTAATAGGTTGATTAAAAGAGTAAATTAAGAGGAGTGGAAGAAAGGTAAGTTTAGTTAATATTTTAAGTATGGTTAATTTTAAAATATTTTAATTTGCTAGTTAATTTGATTATTTTAAGTTTTTTGTTTTCTTTAATTTAATTTTTAATTGATTTGTTATTTAATGTTGTTATAGTTGGTGAGTAAATTAAGAGGAGAAGAAGAAATGTAAGCTTGTTATTATGTTATTATTAATTTACTTTAATTTAATTTTGCTAGTTAGTAATTTTATTTTGTTGTTAGTAGTAGTAAGTAAAAAATATTATTCATATTTATTGATTTAAAATATAATAATGTTTAAATTTTGTTAGTTAGTAACTTTATTATACAAGTCATAAGATTGTTTAATAAAATGTGAAAGAAAACTATTACAAGTGTTTAATAAAATTAACAATAATCTATTTTTAAGTTATAATTAAAATTAGTTACAATTATAAAATTAAAAAATTTATTATTTTATAAAAATAAGAGAGTTTTAATAATTCACAAAAAATTAAACTTGGCTAATTAATTTTCAAAATATAATATACAAAATAATTAATTATCAAAATAATATCCCCATCATATTATTGACCAAAATATAATATAAAAAATAATTAATTATGAAAATAATATCCCCATCATATTATTTACCAAAATGGTACAAAATAAATTATTTTGTACCATTTTAGTAAATAATGGTGTGTGAATACTATTTTGGTTTATAAATATATATTTTGTACAAATTTAGTAAATAACACATTTTGGTATTTAATTATTATTTTTGTATTATATTGGTAAACTTATGTATTGAACTAATTGATAATTTTTTTTCAAGTTACAGAATGACTTCATTAATTAACTCGGAACGTCTTTACATAGCCAAATCAGTGAATGCGGATACACACCAAGGCAATATGAATGTAAAAAAATTATTATTTGTTCATTATGTCATTCACGATATTATTATTTGTTTACAAAATTAATTTTGGCTATACTAACTATTTTTGTAAATTAACAGGAAGAGCTCGCGTATCGTTCATTGAGGGGTCGTGCACAGGGCTTTAAATTTCCCCCTCATGAACGTCTGCTTCCGTACTTGCGGGATGCCGGATTTGCATCTGCGGCATTGATCCAAAAATTTGAGTTAATATATGATTTAATCAGTGCATTGGTGGAGCGTTGGCGCCCGGAGACCCACACATTTCATCTGCCTTGTGGGGAGTGCACTGTGACATTGGAGGATGTTGCGGTCCAACTAGGGCTACCAATCAATGGTGTACCAGTCACCGGTGTTAGTTCGTTTCAAGAGCCGGCAACGATGTGCTTCCAGTTACTAGGTCGCTCACCTAGTAATAACAACGACTTCACGTCGTTGTTATTTACATGGTTGAAGAGCAATTTTCAGCACTTACCCGAACATGCAACTGAAATGAAGGTTTCTTGGGCCGTTCGAGCCTATATTTTGCTAATGATAGGGGGCATACTCATGCCGAACGTAAATAACAATAAGATCCACTTGATGTATTTGTCTTTACTAAGAGATTTACGAAAGATTCATGAATATAGTTAGGGATCTGCGGTGCTTGCCATGCTATACCGAGAACTTTGTCGCGCCACAAACCCTTCTTCTCGGGATATAGGTGGATGCCTAGTGTTATTTCAATCTTGGGCACTATATCGGATGCCATTCTTGGCATCCGTTAGGCACCAAACATATGTTTTTCCACTCGTTAACAGGTGATTACCATATACCCTAAATTTTAATTATTTGACATATTTTATTAATTATATTAATCTAACAAGTTATTTTTTGTTTTTTTAGATGGAAAACAAAACCGGGGATCGGGAGGCAGTACACAGTTCCCATGTATCGTTTGATGCTAGAGCAATATGCTGGGGAAGGGGTATGTTATTCATTAACATGTTAAATTATATTACTTGACTCGTGTTAATATGGTTGCATGTTACTAAATTATATTACTTTAATCTTATTAATATTTTGACATGTTATTAATTGTGCAGTTCATCTGTACCCCATATATACAGCCAGAAATTACCGTTGTTATTCCCGCCTCAACATTCCTCCACTCAGACCAATGGTGCATTATCGCACCGATAATCAATTTTCAAACAGTGGAGTGGTATGCCGTGGATCGAGTACTCCTGCAGTTTGGTTGTAAACAGCCTATCCCACAGTCGCTATTCCAATTAGGGTCTATCCATGGGATGGATAAGAAGGGGAAAGCAAATTGTGATTGGGGGAGTGTGCATGGACAATATGTTTATGTGTGGAACAACCGAATGACTCGAGTACCTCCGATGGAGTACACTCCGGATTTACAGCCATCGGTGCAGTACATGCAGTGGTTCATTGAGTTCGGGAAACCATATTTGATTGGTGCTTCATCGATGATAATTCCCCCATACATGTCTCGACAAGATCGCCCCTATCATGTAGCTCCTGTCCCAGAGCCACAGCCAGTGCCAGAGCAACAAGAAGAGGAGGATGAAGAGGCATTGAATGACGATGATTCTTATCGTCCTGATTTTGCGGGATCATCACATATGCATAGCTCATCAAGCCAAGGATATCAGCCTCAGTTTGACGAGCCACCGCAATGCTCAAGGGAAGGATATCAGGCTGAGTTTGACGAGCCATCGCGATACTCTATTCCTCCCGGGCAATACTCTACTCCTCCGGGGCAAATGGACCCTAATGATGATGATGAACTTGACGAGCAACCTCGACGTAGACACCGGCCACCACGAAGATATACCCTGAGAACCACACCATCTAATCATTGATACTAGGGTTGTATCTAATAGTGTTTAAATTTGACTGTTGATGAATTATAATGATGAATTTTTCCTCCATAATGTACATATATTTTAACCTATTTGATCATTTATTTAAATTTCATAACATTAAACCTTATACTTGAAACCTTAAACCGTAAAGTTGAAAGGGTTAGGGACTTAAAGCGTAATTTTACCATTTTTATTAAGTGAGATATTTTTGAAGAAAAGTGTAGAGAATTTGAGAGATGAAAAATTAGAAGATAGATAATTTTTATGGTAAAATGATATTTTAGTCTAATTTCAGAAACATCAAACGAATTATAATTTTGAATTCTTTACCTCAAGATATAAATAATTTAGTGACTGTGACGCAAGTGAACAACATTGAAAATTAATGTAAAAATAAAATTAAGAGGTATATGATGATGAACCGGGTTTAGGCCCTACTCGATCCGGATGATTGACCAATATGATAGGTTCGTTGAGGGCAATTACGTCGAGTATGCCCAGCTAGCCTATACAGTCCACACAGCTTGCCCCCGTCTGTTTTCTCCATAATGTCCATTTCGTTGCGGATTCTGGTGATATGAGGACGACCTTTTGGATTCCTTCGTAAACTTTTGTTCGGGATAAGCTCGAAAGTCGTCGGAGGTACCTCCAATGTGGACAAGTCAGGTAGGATGTAACACCCTTATATCCGGTTCATATGCATAAACCCGATATAAAAGTATTACATTAAAATAAACAGAGTCATGCAACTTTTTTTTTTATCCAAAATACCTCATTTCATTTCGTCACACAAAACAACATTTTTGTTTATCTAATAAGTACACATATAAGTTCCATAGTACATGTCATTTTACATCAAAAGTAATATACGAAAATTTGAGCTCCAAGTGATGTGATGTAATGAGAGGTCCCGATCTACCTTCTTGTATTCCTTGTACCTACGCGTTAAAATAAATGCGTTAAGCCGGTGAAGGCTTAGTAAGCACTACAAAAGTAATGAATGATCATTTAAGTACTCATGCATATAAACTTCTTGCTTTTCTTACATGTAACCTGTAACTTACCACAATGGTACAACTTACACTTTTATCCACTTTCTGTAGTTTAGCCCTTAGTAGACTTTCATAGAACCGTTAGGATATACGGAACAAACAGAGAGCACATAAGTGCTGGGCAACAGAGAGCACACACAGTGCTAAACAGAGAGTACACAAAGTACTAGTCAGAGAGCACACAAAGTACTAGTCAGAGAGCACACAAAGTGCTAATCAGAGAGCACACACAGTGCTAATAACAGAGAGCACGAGACGTGCTAAACAGAGAGCACACACAGTGCTAATCAGAGAGCGCGCTAGTGTTCCTTAATGGCATGCCACTAATATCACAATGGTTCTAATTTGTCTACTTGGGCACAATCTCAATTAGCATCATTTCTCATAAATGATATATCTCACATAAATACATCATCAAATACTTCACATTTATATTCTCAAAGTCATTCACTTGCGTCACTTTCAGTAAATTATTTATATCTTGAGCTACAGAATTTGAAATCATAATCCGCTTCATGTTTCTGAAACTAGACTCAATCATATTTTTACCATAAAATTTCCAGAATTTTTACTTCAGCCAATTTGTACAGTAAATTCTTTCAATTTACCCCTTCGCTGCTGCCTAACAGTTTCGACCTTTCTTCAGTAAAAATTATCTATCTTTAAGTACAAAGATCAAATTATGTTCCCGTTTGTTTATATTGAAAATAAACTCATTAAGGATTCAGACATATAAATTTCAGTTTATAATTATTTTTCTACATTTTTCTATGATTTTTCAAAGTCAGAACAGGGGAACTCGTACCTACTCTGACCTTGTTACACAAAATCAGTTGTATCTCAGAATTTACAGATCCATTTCCATCACCGTTTCTTCCATTTGAAACTAAACTCAATAAGCTTTAATTTCATATATAATAGGACCCTTAACTCTTTATATACAATTTTTAGTGAATTATCGAAGTTAATCCTCTGTTCTGTCCAGACTGTTTTACTAAATCACACATTAATCCCTTCATTTAATCATTATAAACATTCAAATCAAGTACCTATCTAACAATTTCTATGCTAATAATTCATATACCATTAGAGAAATTAAACCATAATTCAAAACTCTTGTAGTACTTACAACAAAAAGGCTGATTTCCTTCTCTTTTACCCCTTGTTCTATTCTTTTCCTTTGTCTTCAATTTGATCCTTGCCTCTCTTCTCTTTCTCTTCAATTTCACACAAACACATGTAAGCTAAATGCTATAATTCATTGATTTCCATGCTAAATAACAGTAAAATACATGTATATCATGAGGATTTAACCATTTCTTACCTTAACCCTTGAATTCAAATTTTCTCGATTTAGTCCTTTATCTCTCTCACACCTCAAAATTAATTCTATAAGAAGTTTAAGTTGTCTACTAACTCTCTTTTATGACTTTCTTTCAGAATTTCCAAAGAAAATGGAAGGTTTTGGAGTTTGGAAAGCTTAAAAATGATGGAAGGACCTATTTGGAATAAAAGCAAAAGTTGGAAATGGAAGAAAAGGCCATGGACGGCTAACTTAATGAAAAAGATGATATTTTCATCTTTTTAACCAGCTTTTTCTTCTCTCAAATTCTCTAGAATTTTCACTTAAAATATCTCACTTAAGAAAAATGGTAAAATTACACTCTTAGTCCTTGAGCCTTTCAACTTTACACTTTGGCCAAAACTTTGCCTCCAAAAAAAATATCTTCCACCTAATTACTCTTTTGCCCCTTCTCAATCAATCTAATTCCCATGATGACTCAAAATTCATTTCAGATCATTCGCTATTTAATCCCCCATATTTTCTCTCCTTTACTATTTAATCCTTAAAAAAAAATTTTATAACCTTCCTTACTTCACTAAACATTTATAATTCTCTATTCTAATTTATCACTATTCCAAATCCGGTTCAAACACACGGATGTTACACAGGACGGGGAACTCATTTTCCCAAATACGTAACGTACGATAGAGAGTGTAAACGGGGTCGATGAACTGTTCAACATTGAACGACACTTTAGCACAAGCTGCAACGACATGCGCACAGGGATAACGAAATGTATCGAACCTCCTGCAATCGCAGTGTCTGTTTTGGAGATCAACCCCGTATGACCTAGGTGGGATACCAGGTCGACGACCAATAGTCTCAGTAACTTGAAATCGTTGAAACTGTCGTGAATATATTTCAACGTTCATCATCCTCGCACACTGACGGTTTGCATCTATTGCATTCCTGACAGCTTCGACAAACACGTGACCAGCGTTCATCTGATCAATTTGTCGCGTTCCCATTACTGGCATCAAGGTAGCTAGCCTATAGAACGTAGCGGAGAACACGGATGAAATCGGAAGATGTCGTATTCTTTTGAACACGCCGTTAATCGATTCTGCCAGGTTGGTCGTCATTTGACCATATCGATACCCCTCATCAAAACTTTGAGACCATTGCCACGGCTCCATGGTACCCAACCACTCGCGTAGAGGCTTGTTCGTTTGACCTTCCATGTCACTCTCAAGTCTGGTCATTCTTTGCCGGAATCGGTGTGGCTCTAGCTTGTACGCTGTAGGAATATTAAGAAAACATAAGTTACAGTCTAAAATTAAAACCTTAAAAATATAATTTGGAACTTAATTTTTTTACCCATTTTCACAAGTTGTCTCCGCCAGTCTGCATTCTTATATTCTCGTTGGAAGTTAGCCGAAATGTGTCGGCTGCAGTAAACCGATTTCCATGGTACACCAGTACACCTAATGGCCGCAATAATACCCTTCGCTCTATCAGAGATGATGCAAATATTATCGTTACGAATCACATGCCTCCGCAGGTTTCTCAAGAAGAATTCCCAAGATTCCATGTCTTCTTTGTCCACAATAGCGAATGCTATTGGGAGCACGTTTTGATTCTCGTCTTGAGCCACCGCAATTAGTAGGATTTACATATATTTCCCGTATAGCCACGTTCCATCTACCTGGACAAATGGCTTGCAGTGAGGAAATGCTCGAACGCAGGGATCAAACGTCCAAAATATATATTGAAAAATTCTTCTTCCCGATTGCATGTTGTTATCTGAGCCATAATAAGGTCGTGTCACCAACTCAATCGCAGTCCCCGGTACGTACTGTCGCATTGCGGCTATCCATTCTTGCAGCTCATTGTATGATGCATCCCAATCACCGAACAATTGTTCCATTGCCATCTGTTTCGCAATCCATGCTTTTCGATATGAAACCCGATAATGGAATCGTGATTGCATGTCCACAATCAATGTAGAAACCTTGATGGTCGGGTCGTCCTTAACCATTGGCATGATATGTGTGCAGATGATTCTGGAATCAAGTTTCCGGTGATCTTCTGACAAACGTGTTAAACTGCATGTGTGAGGCCCATCAATTTTTCTTATCTCCCACATCTGCGACTTATGGATAAATGCAGCTCGCACCCGCCACTTGCAACCTTCCGTCGACTTCCAGCACTCTCCAATATACAATGTCGGTTTAGACACTGCGACTTTGTAGTCTATCGACACATTCATGCTATATCGTTTAATAGCAAATATGCATTCTTCCTTGGATTCAAAATTTTGGCCCACAAACAACTATTCACAATCTGCTGCTACGGCCAATCGGTGAGCAGGTACTATTTCAGGGTATTCCACGAACTCGGCATGTGTCGCATCGGGGTTTATAAGCGACATGTGTGCCCCAGGAGGATTATTGTGCATCACAATATGTGTAACTGGATTTTCGACTGGATTTTCATCGTCATTCGCCCCTTCTTCGTCAATATCATCTGGGACCTCATCCACATTCGGATCGCTATCAATATTGACTTCATTATCAGAAGGAATACTACTATCATATCCACCATCTTGATCTACATCATTCTCGGGTGCAGCAGCATTAAGATCGATGTCTAGCCCACGTACGATTGATTGACTTTCAATGTACGATATTGGAACCACCATACACGGAGTTGAATCTTCATTTTGTACAGGTTTCACATCAACTAACTCAGCAAACAATTGAACTGGTGCATTTGGGTCACTTTGATTCGAACAATAAAGAGCGATCATTGTCTCCACGTCTTCGTCGTCTACAAGTTCCATCTCGGTGAATTTGATGGGATCTATCGAAACTGGAAACTTGTAGAAAAGTTTCGAGATCCTTCTCCCACAACGTCTAAAAATTTTTGCACTAATCCTTGCTTTCATATCATCAACCGAGATATTTCGACGAAATCTCATTCCTATTTGTTCCCGACAATCAAATATACATCCAACCGATGTTCTCGAAATTACTCCATCAAAATAAATGCATACAAAAAATTGATTATCCATCTTCAATAAATCTGTTAAAAATTAAATAAAATTTATTAAATAAAATATGATTTTACCCATTTATATCATACTCAAATAAAATTAAAATTAAACACATTACCGTTCTTTCCTTCTTCTTTCTTTCCTCTCCTTCTTCCTTTCTTTCTTTCTTTCTTTTCTTTCTTTCCCGTTTATTTGCTTCCCCCTTTCCTATTTTATAACAAAAATTTTATTTCATTTAATTTTTATCACAAACACTAAAAATTCCCAACCACCCAAATTTATTTTCACAAATAAAAAAAATAAACACACACATAAACGACACAATGGGGAGCTGTCAAGTGGCAAAACACCCTTTAGTGCCGCCACTTTATATTCCTCCATTGGTGCCGCCACTTCGTGTTCCTCCACTGGGTGTCAGGTATTTTTTTGTCGTATTTTTCTCGTGTTTTTTTGAAAAAAACCCTGAGTGCCGTCACTTTAAGTTCTTTCACTAATAAAATAATATTTTTTTATTTTTAAATATATAAAAATAAAAAAAAATTAAAAAAAACACGTGTCAAAAATACTCCTTAGTGTCGCCACTTAGAGTCCCTCCACTTAACTAAACATACCATCTTGATAAATAATAATTTGGGAATACCATTTTGATTATTAATTTATTTTTTTGTATTATTTAGGTAAAAAAAGCGAAAATGGCAGATAAGGTGCCTGCCCAAAAGGCCAAAACCAATCTACATCACAGAAAAAATAAAAATTGGATCAAACCTGAAAAACATCGTTAAAAAACAAAAACCATTATTCCACATTTCTCGACATAGCTAAGTCAGATTCTTTTGAAGATGGCGCAAGCAATGGCATCCATGGCAGGCTTACGTGGCTCCTCGCAGACTGTCCTCGAAGGCAGCCTCCGAGTCAGTGGCCCAAACTGTTTAAACATTGGTAGCAGCAAAAGACTGGGTGTGGCTACGCCTGGTTTCACCGTGAGAGCCCAACAGGCAACTGCCCAGCCTGAAACAGGACGCAGAGCCGTGCTGGGTCTTGTTGCTGCTGGTTTGGCCACAGGGTCCTTTGTTCAAGCTGTGCTTGCCGATGCGCGAAGCATCAAGGTCGGCCCGCCTCCCCCACCCTCCGGTGGATTGCGTAAGTCGTCGATTTATCTTTTGTTTTCCACCTTGCATTTAGTTCTGTTTGGAGGGGAATTTGGTTAAATTTGTGTCTGTTGGCCATGGTCCACAAAGAACATGAAAACTTGAAGTTGTAGGTTGAAAATGGAATTGTTACATATTTGACAAAAAATGGGGGCATTTTGGCAGCTGGAACTCTGAATTCAGATGAGCCAAGAGACCTTGATCTGCCATACAAAAACAGGTTCTACCTCCAACCACTTACTCCAGAGCAGGCAGCTGAAAGGGCAAAGGAATCAGCCAAAGACATTCTTGGTGTCAAGAGTTTGATTGACAAAAAGGCTTGGCCCTATGTCCAAAATGATCTCCGTCTTAAGGCTGAGTATCTCCGCTATGACCTAAACACCGTCATTTCCTCAAAGCCCAAAGATGAAAAGAAGTCTCTCAAAGAACTCACTAAAAAGCTCTTCGACACCATCGACGAAGTAAGTTTTGAAATTTGCTTTTCGTTTTTGCCATATAGTTTACATCAAACTGATGCCCTATAGTTAGTGTCAACGACTGGTGATTAAATGCTGAGATACCTCGTTTTTTCCATTAAATGATGAATTGTCCAATCAAGTTCACCTTGTCAGTTCTGATATGGATTTTCTTTTGTTTCTTCAAGCTTGACCATGCAGCCAAGATCAAGAGCACCCCTGAAGCAGAAAAGTATTATGCTGAGACCGCATCTACTCTAAACGACCTTATTTCCAAGCTTGGCTAAGATGAATTGTTGTATTTTGGATGCAAGCATAAAGCATTGTTCATAGTTTGTACATGTCTATGCTTTCCAAAGGGAAGCTTTATCAAAAAGACCATATCAAAGCCTTTATGCATCAAAAATCATGAACATTGCATCTCCATTTACGTATATACCTGTAACCAACCCGAGTTGGTCCGTTGCTAGGCTAGATCTCAGCTCAAATCAAAAGCTTGATGCACAATGTTTAGCTCGATTTGGTTCATACTCAAACTTGGTTTATAATTTACTCTGCTATTGAACTAAGCCTCAGGTTTTCATACTAGCATTTTCATCTTTTACTTTCAAGTATTATGGGCAAAACAGTATGGATTTCACACTTAACAGTTGTATTGTTTTATTATTAGATAACAGATAATAATGAAAATTAATAATTGGAATATGATCATGTTCTGTTAGCATGTTGATCTGTGAAAACTACGACTTTGAAAATTAATAATGAAATTACTTCATTTCATCTGGATTGTAGCATAAAAACGTACTTAAACATGTTTCCAGCGGGTAGAGTGATAATCATCTTTCTAAACTTACAAAACATTAATATTTGCTCTGATTGATTTATATGTTCTGGACGTGACAACAATTCAGGCCCCCGCATGCTACGCTTGGCACGTAAGAACAAAAGCCTTACATCAAGTCATAAAGACTTTGGTGTCATCCGACATTAATGGAGATGATCAAGTATTTAACATCAGCCAACAAAGCCAAGGTTGCAGTGACAAAATTGTCATATGTTGACATCATAAATCAAGGTTAAAGCCCTATGCAACTCCTCTCTTTGGCACTCAAGTTTAAATCCTGTGAGTTAAACTGGGAAGACTTCATGGACAAGACAGGGGAGTCAAGGCAAATGTTTCTTTACATGTTTCACTAAGTATGCTATAAAATCTCTGAAATGTCTGATATTCCTAATAATGGATTCGGATCTCTAATAATTAGTTATTCATTTATTGGGAGCGTTTATTTTTTTTAAAAAGAAAATCAGAGGAGAAGAAAAAGAAACGGCCAGGCAACTTATTGATTGCATTTATTTGGAAAGTGCTTATTAGGAATCTTCTTAACTTATTGCCTTAGATTAGCTTTGTTTCCCATTTTTCTCTGTCTGAAACCTTGTCTAGATTTTGTAATGTGTATGGCAGGTCCAAGCAAGGAAATAATTGCCAAACACAGAATAGTGCACAAAAACAGAAACAATATGCGCAAACTAAATATAGCTTCCCCTGACGGTATGTATGCTTGTCTTGTTGGATTCTAATGGCGCAATCATAGGGTTTGAAAGGTGAGACTTTTAAGAGTTGTGGAGATTGGAGACATAAAAAGAACATACTGGTAGAGAAGAGAAAAAGGGGATCAAAGCAAAGGAGAATAAGATGTCTTCAGCTTGGTTAACTAGTCTCAAGAGATCAGTTAACTGTAAACCAAAGTTGCCTGATGTGAAGGAACCCGCTGCCAACGACAGCACTGAGAAAAACAGCCCATGTTTATGTGGTTCAGGGTGTTCAAGATCCTTATCTAACTTGAGAGATGTCATTCACGGAAGCAAGAAACAGGCAGACAAGGCACCACGAATTGGCAGCCCGACATCTATAGCGAGCAGTGAGATTATCAATCAGATAACCGATCAAGCCGTTTTGACCGACTCCAAATGTGTTCTCGAGATCAAGACTCAGTGCTCAGGTAAAGATGATGGCAAGGGGGGTTCAACTTCTGTGGGAACCCTTAGGCCTGGTACACCTGGTCCCGGAGACTGTTTTATAGAACCGGCCTACAATAGGAGAAGGTCAATGAAGATCCTTGCGGGTCCTTCACTCATGAGAAGTAGCTGTGGCATCTCTTCTTCCAAACCTAGAAGATCCCTTGATTTTGAGTCCCAACGTTATGTTTGCCAGAAATGTGGGGAAAATTTTAATAAGTTGGAAGCCATAGAATCACATCATCTCTCCACGCATGCTGGTAAAGTTCATTACTCATGTTTGGACATTTATATGTATTTTTCATCTGTCAATTAGGATGACAATTTTAGTTTTACATGTTGAGATTTATTGGTTCTTTTAAAATTATGTTGTTCTGGTTATGGAGAAATTTGAAAGTCATCTCATATGTGCAGTCACGACACTTTCTGAAGGAGACTCCTCCAAGAAAGTAGTGGAATTAATTTGCCAAACAAGTTTTTCGGAGCCTGAAAATAAATTGGGTGAAATTGAAAGGGTACTGAAGATTCACAACATGCAAAGAACTCTTGTGCAGTTTGAAGATTACAGAGAAATGGTAAAGCTCAAGGCAAATAAACTACCCAAGAAACATCCACGTTGCCTAGCTGATGGGAATGAGCTTTTGAGGTTCTATGGCTCAACTGTTGCATGCTCTCTTGGCATGGAAAACACTTCAAGCCTCTGCACATTGGAGCAATGCGAAGTGTGTCAAATTCTAAGACAAGGGTTTTTCAGCAAGAAGGAAGCCAAAGGATGCTGGGGTGTTTTGACTTCTTCCACAAGTAAAAGAGCTATGGAGAGTGTTGAACTTGATAAAGAAAACCGTTCCCTAAGAAAAGCTCTGGTAGTGTGCAGGGTAATTGCAGGGAGGGTTGTTAAAGGTTTAGAGAAAATGCGGGACACGGAAGGTCAATCAAGCTTCGATTCAGTGGCTGGAAATGCTGATTGCCATTCAAATATTGAGGAACTCTATTCACTAAGCCCTAGAGCTCTCCTCCCTTGTTTTATATTAGTCATCTGCAACAATTGATTGACCACTCAAATTTTGACTTTGAGAGGAATATGTTGTACTCATCAAACATGTTGTCTATTTTCATTCCATCCTATTTCCTTTCTCAACCTTCTACTAGGTGGCTATTAATTCTTGCTGTTATTATCTAGAATAAATACTATATTTTTATACTCGCAAATTATAGGTTATCCGCATAATGAAAATTTTAGTCCCCGATGTTTATTGTTTTTGTCACTGTGGTCCTGATTTTTTATATCACTTTGATTCTCAACTTCTACAATTTAGTCAAATTGTTTTTTTTTATACAAAAAAGTTGGTTGAACTGTTAAAAAGTTTAATGGCAATGGCATTACAACCCACGAGATCATCTTTGTTTATTCCATAAAAATTTAATAAAATATGTAAAAAAAATAAAACACACATGAACTACCACACGCTACCATATCAACACCATTAAAATGTTAACAACTCTATCAACTTTTCATTCTAGGTTAAAGATCAAAATGATAAATAAAATAAAAAATAAAAAATAGTACCAAAGGGACGACAGAAGTAAATGTGGCATGATTGACCTTATTTGCGACGTTTGCCTCTAAATTTATGATTATTCCTTATTTAATTCTTAATTATCTTCTTATTCTCTCCAGGTTTTTTGCAATGCCTTCATTTTGAGCCAAACAGCTTGGAGGATTGTCGACGCAAATAAAGTGAATTGGGCCACCAAGCAAGGTTGCCATTTGAGTAATTCTCATTGATGGTTTCATTTCCAGAATAATAACGTGAACCGCAGTTCAATTCGTGCCTTATCTAGAAGCTAATCGCGCCCACTTACTAATGCTATTGAGCTCAGACCAGAACACTGCTTCTAAATGTACTAATGGGATAAATTTAATATCCTCTAACAAATTGAAGTTCTCTGATTTTGATTCAAGGACTTTCTGCAGAAACTTTGATTTATGAAAGTAGATAACTATCTTCAACCCTCTCCTCTTACCTTCCGTAACGATGAATAAAGAAGCTTGTTTAACATCATTTACTTTCAAAGTGCTGCAAAAAGTTTATGTCTTCCTTCCATCCCTGTAAAAAAGTGAGCAAGTAGTAAACTACCTAACCAGGGAAGAAAGGTAGATGGAGGTGGAGTGTGTTTTTAGGTGGTCATTCACTCAGCTACCCCAACACTAAATCTTCGCTTTATTGCAGCTTCAGTACTATATTTTCCTATTTAGGGAATGGATGTAAAATTATAAAATTTTATGTTAAAAAGAATTTAGATTAAATGATTAATTCTTTAGAGGGGCCAAAAAGGCAAGTTTTTCATTTAATTAGAGGCTAAAAAGGTTTAATTTTCGGAGAACCTAAAAGAAATTATCCCATTTGTTCAAAGGGAGGAAAGACTCTATCTACCTAACTAGCAACGGTCCTCGTACTTTATAAAATTAAATTCCTGTTGCAAAAATATCAGTTCCCTTTCGTCCATAACCGTAATAATTTAGCCTACGATTACTGGATTAACCTTATTAATCCAAACTTCAATTGGAGGCTTATCCGCCTTTTCCAAACCACTTTAGAACTTGAGAAGTTGAAGAGAGGAAGAATCCTTCGGGGTTAAGATTTCAGTTTTCTTTAACATTAATTATGAGATGAATATTACATTTGGAATTATTTTGTTTTAAAAATTGCTGGTACTCTTTTAGATTATTACTTGAAAATTTATGTAATAAATTTATAAAAATTAAATATGACTTTAGTTAAAAAATGATAAAATAAATACTACCATGTTTTAAATTTAAATCTTATGTTATTATAAATACTTCTAGATATTTACAAAAATATAATAATCAAAACAATAATTTTTACTTTATATAATTAATGAGTTTTGACAATTTGATTCAAATATAATTTTTACATCGAAGATAGCAAGACTTTTTGTGTTGTCGTTGTGCACGAGGTCGCGTGCTCACCTAAATACCTAATCTAGTCTAGCTTGGACCGAGAGGTCAGCGTTTATTAAAGCGGTAGCTCACTCCACAAGTGTTTCTTCGTCGGTGTCCGAGAGCAGTCCCTGGGAACAATTAAAAAGAACCAAAAAAAAAAAACAAAACACAGACTAAGGCATAGAAGCATGGCCAGCCAGATCGTAGGAAAAAAGAGAGCTTGTGTCGTGGGTGGCAGCGGATTCGTTGCGTCATTGCTGATCAAGTTGTTGCTCGAGAAGGGTTACGCCGTTAACACTACAGTCAGGGACCCTGGTTAGATCTTCTTCGTCTTTTATGTTTTGTTTTTGATGGAGTTGTCTGTTTTCATGTTGCTTGCTTACTGGGAGAAATGTTGTTCCGTCCCTCTTACAAGGGAAACTTTCAGTAGACTAGATTACTACAACTGCCTAACTCCCTAGTTTTTATCAGTTTGGTTTTGGTGGGCCCATTCTGATATATGATTTACCTCCTTCGTTTTATTTTTCCTTTTTATACTCCTTAGGCTGACCAAGAATTCCAGGGCTTTTTAACCCCTTCCTCAGACCTTTTAAGCTTTTACCATGATATGAGATATCAACTGCGTAGTGGGTAGAGTTTTCTTTTTAATTTTGATTTTTCTCGCGACACCCAAAGGCCAAACAAAGTAAGCAAAACATATAAATGGGGTTAATTAATGTCAATTTATGCAGACAACCAGAAGAAGATCTCTCACCTTGTAACACTACAAGAGTTGGGAGACTTGAAAATCTTTCAGGCGGATTTAACTGATGAAGGGAGCTTTGATGCCCCTATTGCTGGTTGTGACCTTGTCTTCCATGTTGCAACACCCGTTAACTTTGCTTCTGAAGATCCAGAGGTATATAACATTAACACCCTTCAATTGGTTTTTTTTCATTGATAATCAAATGACTTGCTGCTTCAGGAATGACAGGGGTGCTTTATTTTCTTTCATCTTATAGAATGACATGATCAAACCAGCAACCCAAGGGGTGGTGAACGTTTTGAAAGCTTGTGCCAAAGCAAAAACAGTTAAACGTGTCGTCTTGACATCATCTGCCGCAGCTGTGTCGATCAACACACTGAATGGGACAGATCTGGTCATGACGGAGAAAGACTGGACTGATATCGAGTTCTTGTCGTCAGCAAAGCCACCAACTTGGGTAACAATTTGATGCAAATACAATCTTTTTTTATCTTATGATCAAGCAAAAGATAGTTGTTATAAGCTTTATCCATATATATATGCAGGGGTACCCTGCATCCAAGACGTTGGCTGAAAAGGCAGCTTGGAAATTTGCTGAAGAAAACAACATTGATCTCATTACAGTTATCCCTTCTCTCATGACTGGTTCTTCCCTCACCCCAATTGTCCCCAGCAGCATAGGCCTTGCTACATCTTTGATTTCAGGTATTAAATCAGAACCTAATGTCATAGCTTTGTTTCATTGTGCTGCAGATATATCTAAATACATGTGAATAGGAGCATCATAAACTATATCCGATGGAATTTCAACATTTTGCAGGCAATGAATTCCTCATAAATGCTTTGAAAGGAATGCAGATGCTGTCAGGTTCGATCTCTATCACACATGTGGAAGACGTATGCCGAGCCCATGTTTTTCTGGCTGAAAAAGAATCTGCATCGGGTCGATATATATGCTGTGCTGTCAATACCAGTGTGCCGGAACTAGCTAAGTTCCTCAACAAAAGATACCCTGACTTCAAAGTCCCTACCGAGTAAGTCGATATGCATTGAAAAAGGTCTCTTCTTCTATGTGGGAAATGTGGTTAACATTGTCTACTTTAATAATGATTGCAGTTTTGGAGATTTCCCTTCCAAACCCAACTTGATCATTTCCTCAGAGAAGCTTATTAGCGAAGGATTCAGCTTTAAGTATGGGATCGAGGAAATCTACGACCAAACCGTGGAATATTTGAAGTCTAAGGGGCTGCTCAAATGAAGCATTCTGACTCTTCCCCAATGATTATGGTGTTTGATTGCTGTGTTGTTGTGATAATATCCGAATAACTTAATGTTCTACAAATGAAGGCAACCGTGTGGCCCTTGTCATCTATTTTTATTATGAAACGCATAATTTCTATCACCTCTTGTCCTACAAATGAAGCATGCATTTTGATCTAACTTTTTAGTCTGCTCAGCTAATCTCAAAACAAAACATAAACTCTCCGGTCTGCATTTCAGTCTCAAAAGAAAAAGGAAAATGAATAACCAAGTTATCCTAATCACTTCAACGTTCAGTTAAAGAAGGATCAATAAATAATAGTCTCTTGTAGACCCATGATTTATCCAGTAATAAGCAAGGGCAGCAATGCACTTCACTTCACTTATTAAACATCCAATTTTCCTTGAAGTCGAGAATCTGTAATATCTTCTCATCCTACAATATTTTCCACATCAGTACAATCAAAGAATGTCGATGAATCATGCAGAACATTTGTACATCATGGCTTGATCAAATGCATATCTATATTAGTAAAAGATGTCAATGAGTCAAGCATGAAAAATTGTGTACCTTTTGAATTCAAACTGTGTTGAAGTCAAAAGAAAGGTTGGCCCAAGGAATCCCAACAAACCATATTAGTGAAGGACTTGACCCAAAAGAGTTTAGGGCATTGCTTAGCTCAACATCCCATCATTGGTTTATGATAGAAACTAGGAAAAGTCCAACAAATCTTTTTAGCTGCAGTTAAGTGACTCAAGTCCTGTTTTGATGACCGCAATTAGAAAAAGACCGAAGAAGAACCATGCAACGGAAGAACTAACACAATCGAACCGAGACAGAGAAAGGGAGACATTAACGTTTCTTTGTATAGATGAAGAATGAAAACCAGAGAGCCCGTCACTAAGAGGCAACCCATCCAGAGCTTGTACATTCACTTTGAAGAATGTTGTTGTTGAGATATGAATCATCCAACACTAATTCCTCTATTTTGCTCCACACATACAATTGAGCTTCACAAATTTATGAGAGTTATTTAGATGATTGATGTTAAGTAAATACTATTTTTAAATGGAACCAAATAATAAAACTACATTTTCAGACACATATATATTATACCTTGAGTAGAAATAGAAAAGGTGTTGTTGAAGTAATTGCCTCTCAAATATAAGGTCTTAACAGATGAGAATGTCTCCAGAAGCAGTTCCATTGATGAACACATAAGCTAATGTAGCAGCCTTTAGCTTTCCCAAACTTCCATTTTCTGAGAGCCAAATTAGTGGTTGGCATCAGTTCACTAGATATCCAATGGCAAGCAATTAGTAAGACTTTCTTTAGTTGGTACATATACCTTTGTTCTTTATGGGCACAAATTCCTTCACCCATCATTAGAATGATCCTGTAAGGTGCATTTAGACTACTAAGCTAATTAGAAATCAATGTAACAAATTAGGTCTTTCAAGCATCACTAGATATCCAATGGCACCGTTTTATTCTTTATGGGACAAAAAACTATTGTCCCAAGGTGTCGTTTCAAAGGCAATCTTAAAGAATGATCCTGTAAGGTGCATTTAGACTACTCATAAACTTAGTGCTCTTTCCATACAGTTAAAGCATAACAAAGGTTATTCAAACACTCCTTCAATGAACTTGTGTTTCTGCTGAGGCTATTTTTGGTTAAGAATGAAAAGGCGCTATTGTCTTCTCCACAGTGAGCAGATCGTGCACTGTCATGAATATCATCACAACTCATGAGCCCATATTCAGAACAACTGACATACCAACTCAATTGCTACGTCTTCTTTCTTATGATTCCCAGTTTTTATTAGGCTTTTGGCAGAAGCAGTCCTGAAGAAAGTCGATTAATTGACTTGTGGAGAAGCATTCTTTCAAGCTAATTTGAGTTTGATCGTTTCTCTTCGGGGATAAGATACTGCTTCTCATTTGGGCCAATTGATTAGCCTAAGTATCTCTTTTGGGTCCAATGGAGCCTACCCCCTGAAGTGTCACCATCTGTTATCAAAAACCAATTAATTTATTTTTGTTGTCTTTTTTTGGCGGAATATACATGATTTTATGCCCTAACAGAAAATAAAATCTTGGACTGGACCAGCTTTTCTATTTCTTTTTCAAGTGGGATACAGACTTGTAGATGCAGCCTCCACTATGGGTTCTTTTTTTCCCCCTCAGGCGCAATTGAAATGGAAAAGTCACAACTCCATCCTTTGTGTTGGTCAGCGAGAATTATACCCCTTCTAAAAAGAAGCTAGAGACAGAAACCCTTGAAAAACGTGCATCATACAAATTAATATAAATATTACAATATATTTGCCCCGTGACTTTTGCAATTTATCTTTAAAAAGGTCATACGCATTGCAGCCGTTTTTTTTTTTTAGTTTGACAGTATCGATAGGAAGAAGTCCTCCCTTTCTCTTTCATGGTTTCTAATTAAAAAAAAAAAAAAATCCAACCAAATTTGATGTCCACTTCTCAATGCAGCAAATGTAAAACAACAGTACCAAATTACCCATTTTTTAAAACTGGTTTTTAGTGGCACAATTAATGGGATTTGGATGGGGGTCGTTTAACATCGGATCTTATTTCCTTATACACTAATGATAACGATGCGATTGAGACTAAAAATCATTCCACTTTTAAGACATCTTATGATTGAAATTATACAATTTTAGTTTTTGATCATAGTTGTCGGATTTGATGCCCTTTTTGATAAGGGCGTTGAATCCTCATAAAACCCAAGCGTGTATTTGGTAATGAGAGGGAAGAGCGTGTGGTGATGGCCAGGCCACCATAGCAATAGCAACTATAAAAACTTCCACTGTTTTTAAAAAAATGCCTCGTTGCTTCCGATTCCCTCCTTTCCTTTTCTCTATCTACTGTCTAACCAACCTTGTCGCTTATGCTGAATAGTCCATTTGACCAACCAACACCGCACCGGCACCAGCTTCTTCATACAACCAACTTTTCTACGTCCTTTGTTCTCCTTTTTTGGCTCTGTCTAAAAGAAAGTGCATTCCCTTTCTTTTTTGTTCCTAACCTACCCAAACCTCTTTTACCGTATTGGGATTCTCAGCTTTTCACTTTAGTTTATCTGAACAATGCAAGCCTGCTGTGATCTTGAAGTGGATGTCAACGGTGAGGAGGTTTTTATGGTAGACAAGGTAATATGTTGAAGATTAAACCCTTTGTTTTCGTTGTGGGGATTGTTCACTTCAACTTCAAGCTTTTGTCGGTAGAGAAAATCATAAATATCACTACTTTCGGCATGCTTAGCTCGTTGTTGTCTCAGCTTCTATGATTTATTGCATTCATTTGAAGTCAACTGTGTTTCTGCCTTCGTGTGCTCTGTTTTATTATGCGTCTTTATTTCTCCCGGGTTCTGATAAGCAATTCCTTTCACCAATGATCATGGGCTTGGCCCCTTTTCTAGATTACAGAAGAAACAGGACCACTCTTTAATTTATTGTTGATGGACACTTCTCACCTCACCGTCTCACACATATGCAAGATTCTTTCATTTGCTAGCGTAGATAGGTATGTTTAATGCTAGTGGGGTTCATATATAGCCTTTTTTGTTGAGTAGGTAATCGCTTGGCGTTTTGGATTAAAATGAATTAAATGTCATCAAAGACTTCTTCTTTTTCTTTTCACATATCCTAAGTATGTGCTATAATTCCTCTTGAATTGTTTCTTACTGCAGAAAACTCTTGCATCATTCTCTAAAAGATTCGGCGACTTGTTTGGTAATTCGACGGATAATAGCGGGAACCTGAAAGTTGTATTTCATGACTTTCCTGGGGGAGCTGAGGGATTTGAGCTCATAGCAAGGTTTTGCTATAACAACGGGAGAACCCAGATAACTCCTGCCAGTGTAGTCTTACTAAATTGCGCTGCACAGTTTATGGAGATGGAGAGTGATGGCCACAGGCCTAGCTTGTTGAACCAAACCGAAAAGTCTCTAGATGGCTTCAGCTTCTGGTCCTGGTCTGAGCTCCTTGTAGCTTTGAAAGAGTGTCAAGATTTGCTGCTTTCTCCCTCAAAACCTTCTCTAATACTTGATAAAGTCCTCGATTGTGTTGTAGGAAGGCTAGCGTCTCCTATTGTTGCCAGTCCATACACATCTTCCTCTGAGAACTCAAGTTTCCAATGCTCATGTGATACAAGGAGCAGCTATAGTATCAGAAACAATTCCTCTCAAGCATCTTGGTGGTTTGAGGATCTTCTGTTTTTGAATATTGATTTGATTGATAAGGTAATCAAATTGATGATATGCCAACATTTTGATCATGCTACAATAACTAAGTTCCTCTTCTGTTGTCAAAGATCAAGATTTGTCACTGCCACCCCAACTGAGAAGGGCAGAATCATGGAGGTCGTAATCAATTTGCTTTCATTGCTTGATAGGAACTCCCTTTCTTGCAAGCACTTGTTCGATATGTTTCGAGTGGCTTCAAGTTTGGAAAAGATTAGCAAGCATTGCAAATCCGCTTTGGAAACTCTTATTGGTTCACAACTGGATCAAGCAACCATAGATTTTCTGCTTGTCCCACCACCACGGAAGAAACATTACATGTATGATATGAACCTGGTTCTGAGGCTGGTAAATGCATTTCAGAATGAACTGAGTTGTTGCTCATCCCTGGTTCGATTACGAAAAGTTGCTAGCTTACTTGACTCATACCTTGTGGAAGTCTCAGCAGATTCCTACCTGACCCCTTCAAAGTTTGCAGCATTAGTCCTCCTGCTGCCAGATTCTGCAAGAGAATCCCATGATAGGCTTTTTCAAGCCGTAGACATTTATCTACAGGTACTGCTATCAACTTATAAGTCTTTACCCTTGTTATAAATGGAATTAATTGCTTTGCACAAAATTTATAGCAAAACCTGATTCTCACTTGGAATTTAAGTAATGATGTTGGTTAGGGTATATTCCTTACAAGTTACAGGCCTTTTGTTAGGGATCAATCAATTCAGGCTTGTAATGTTTAAGCAAATTCATTAGATAGCTGTTAAGTACTTGCTAATTCTAATTTGATTGTTCGTATTGGAAAGAGATCACTTAATAGTTAGTACTTAGTATCGGGATCAATGCCAATCCAAACTCTCAAGTTACTGATGAAAATTCTGAACAGGTTCATGGAAGAATATGTGAAGCAGAGAAAATGAGAATCTGCAGTGCACTTAACTATGCAAAGCTCTCCACAGATGCATTGAGACACTTGGCTCGGAACTCAAAATTTCCATCAAGAATAGCTATACAAGGTTTCATTAATCAGCAGTCCAAGCTTGAAATCTTATTTGAGGGCCAAAAACACATTGACACCTTCAGTGGTTCCATCTCTATCGAGGAAAGCATCAAAGAGAACGAGAACTCTGATCAAGTCCTTGTGTATGCAAAACGAGTCGACGTTCCAGGGAAAGCGGAGCAACTTGAGGTACAGCTGCCAGGAATGCAATTCAGGGTAACAGAACTGGATAAGTTCTCTGGAACAATCCATACTCAAATAGGAAATATCCCAAGAACAAGATTATCCAGCCTTGGTAATAATGCTAGATTCTTACCAAAACTCTGTTCTTGAAACACATCCTTGCCTCCATAGTTTTTTATTTTTATAGTTTGCCCCTACATTGTCTTTGAAAATAGTTGTACATTCTAAAGCCAATCAATGTAAATGCAAATTGTTTTTGTTTCAAATGTTGTAAAGAGTGGGTTGATTAGCAAATATTCATTACGTTGGGATTTGGGATATCTCCTCCGGTTTTACTTCATTCTGTAAGAACTATAAAAGCAAATTTGATTATCTCCTATTAATTCATTCTCAAATTAAGATTTCGCTTTCTTTTGACATTATCAAAATGAAATATTAAAAGAAGTCAAAAGAAAGTTCCTAAGTTCTGGGTCTTACCAACTGGTGACTAAGAACAGTAACAGTGTGTTGAATGTGAATGAAATGTAGTCAACAAAGCAGTCATTATTGAACATCTCAAAAAAAAAAAAAAATCCCAAATTACATCTCTAAATGGTCGTTATCAGTAATCACTTTTATCATCTATTTCCAAGAGTAGCTGCCGCATCAGATAGAAAATTGCAGCCAGCTTGTGCCAAAGCAAAGCTTTTCAAATTACACAGTTTGATGGAAGTTTAATTGTCCAAGTTATCAAGCTGACTTAGTAAGCATATTAAACAAAAGTCAAACATAAGCTGGTGTGAAACGATGGCAGGAAGCAACGAACTTACAGAGAGAGAGAGAGAGAGAGAGACATTGTGGGTATCTATGTCCTTTGTTAACCCAATAAGATACAGAGAGAGAGAGCGCACTAATAAAATAAATGGATGTTTTGATAGTCACACCCTGCCAAGGCAGAGCGCGAACTATGCGGCGAAGTGCACGCGTGGTTACGGGGCTCACTACAAGAATGCTAATTTAGGAGACCCCAACGATGTTTGCCAATAGCTCACATTTCATGTATTTTAAGCATCACCCGAAGACTGAAGTGAAAAGCACTATGGCTTGCCTTGGGAGTTCCAAGTTTCAATATCATGGTTGCATCTTTTCCTTGGAGAATGGAGAATAAGAATTTAATAATGAACTAATGATTAACGATGAATGAGGACATCAACACGGGGACAAAATACATGGCACTTCCAACGTTAACATTACGTTGGAAAGTGGAGCAATTTAATGAATCATTGTTTGTGTGAGCCATAAATGCAAAGGGGTTCGATGGGAGTTGGACCAACATCCTTGAAAGAGGCAGTGCTCTTACTCTCTCGGATACAATCGCCCACAACTTTGATATTTGTGATTTTTTTAATTTATTTTTTTGAAGTTTTACCAAATTGTGGGATCATTAATGAATGCCAATTCAAGAACAAAACCTTCTATCGAGGTGTTAAATTTATTATATTTTATTTGGAGATAGTATAGTCAAAGCTTCGAGTTTATGAACTGACGCTATGGATACAAACCAAAAATAGAGAGAGAAGCCTGAACGCAGCTTCTGTTTGAGCTTTTCTGATGGGCTCAAACGGCTAAACAAGACTTATGTGATGCGGGCTCACTTGAGCTTTTTATTATTGTTCAATGAGTAGAACCAAGGGGGGGGGGGGGGGGGATTAATAGGCTTACCGCTTAGCCCTTTTTATTTTTAAAGATGCAAAACTATTACCATTCATGATAGTTTTATTGTTCATGTTTAGGATTGGTGATTATCATTTTTAATAATATCAACTCTAATGTTTAAATTTGTGCTTTTTTTAAGCATGTAATATATTTCACCACTACATTCAATACTTATTGATCTATCATCTATACTATAATAAACTCTTTGAATGAATTTAATCACATAACCAGAGGCGAAACCATAAATTATTTTAAGGGATCGGAATTGAATTATAAATTTTTTAATAGATTAAAATGTAATTTTATTATATATTAATTTATAATTTTATTATTTTTGAAGGAATTAATTTATTAATTTACTAATTTTAAACGAACTCATATATTTTTTTTGTGAGGCGAAACCCTGCCAGCCCTAACTTGGCCACACAATAATTCAGTTCTAAACATTTAAAAAAAATTAAATCATTAATATTTTTTTAAAATTATGTCATCTAAATTTTTGATAAAAAAATCCTTTTAAAAAAATATTATGAACTCTTCCGTTACTGACCAATATTCTTAATTAACTTCCCACTAATTTTTTTTTTTTTTTTTTGTGAATTGCCACTATCTATGTTAGTAGAAGTTAAACCATCCAATATTATTCATATAATTAAAAAAATCCTCCTTTTTACTTTTAAAAAATATTATTATATTAGTATAATTACAATTTTCCTCATTCATTTAATTGTTTGAGCATAACTTTATTCGGATTACGAGTAGCATTTAGGTAAAAAAAATTTCGCGATTAATATTGTCAACTCTAAAATTTAAATTTAGTCCAAATGTTTGGGAAGAAGTCTACTTCCACTTCTTCCATCTATTTGTTGGTACAAAATATATTATTATTTCTCAAAATACAAAAGTATATATGAAATATTATTTTTATTTTAAAAACATAAAAATCATAAGAGAGAGGTTCACTTATATCGGTGTAAAACTAAAGTAGTTTTATATCGTTTCATATCTCTTTGTACGGTTAATGTTTTAACGATCTAATTGCTAAATTTATCGATATAATTGCTCTTGTCATGCATATAAATTTTTGAACCGATTTGATATCTCCAGGGACGAAGTCAGAAAACTTTTTTAGAGGGGCGAAATTAAATTTTACCTTTACTAATTTAAAATTTTAAAAAAATTTAAAGAGCCTAAACAATAATTTTCCATTTTAGGGGACCCCTGCCAATCTCCCTAGACTCGTCTCTGGATATCTGTATCATATTGATCTAAAATACTATTGGATTGTTGGTTTTTTATATAAAGTAAATAGTTAAATCTTAATTTACATCATATAATTAACATATGTGATCTATATGAATGAAATATAGATTATGATGGTTGAATCGTTAAAATATTAATAGTACAAAGATATGCGAAAGAGTGTAAACCTACTTTAATTTTATATGGTTGTAAATGGATCTTTCCCTAAAATCATATATAAAATATTATTTAGTTACCTACATTATAAATGATAGAACTGTGCTGTTATTTAAATCTTGATTAAATAAGTGCCACGATTTAATTAAATCAACTCATTTGAAAAAATAATTAAAAAGTGTTATTTATAAAATAAATTATATTGTTATAAGAGTATATTTATTTTTTAAAAATATTTTTATATAAAATCTACAAAAACAAACATGTAAGTTCGTTGATTCCTTCTATTATTTTGAGCATTAATGACCCACCGACCAAAGTATTAAAAGAAAGGTATAATGCTATTTTTGGCCCTCCAACTTTATAAAAAGGTCACTTTAGTTATTTATTTATTTGTTTGTTTTTTTTAGCTCTTGAATTTATATTTTTTTGTCAAATCACCCAAAAATGAATAGAAAAGTTAACATTTGTTAACTTTGCTAATGTGACATACATGTGAATTACCATAGATGATAAGTCAGCATTCGATTAATTTTTTAAAATTTAAATATATTAAAAAATGTTTTTATACATTTTAATAATTTTAATGAGTTTTAATTTTTAAAAATAGTTTTATATTTATTTTAAATTTTTTAAATTTTTAAAAGTTAATTAAATGTTAACAGTCATCCATTAGCAAACATTATTTTTTAAATTTATTTTGGGGTGATTAAGTTTAAAAACTAAAGACAATGAAAAATTAAAATAACTTTTTTAAAGTTCAACGTTCAAATAAATAATTATAACTAGTAGAAAATGGTTGGCTGGTTGTTGAAATCAATTTAAAAACCTTTTCAAGGCCTACTCTCAGTGGACCGCCGTTCCTCAAAACTCTCAATAAGCTTTTACTCGTGCATCTCAAGTTCTTAACCCAAGATACAAGGGTTATAATTAAGCTGAACCTTGACGAAATTAAGATGCGGCGATTTGAGCTCAATCATATATAAGCTAAATCTCCACTAGAAACAAACCCAAACTCGTGTTCGACTTCGTTCTACGTACAAAATTTTAAGAAGAGTGATTACTCAATATTAAAAATGCATCTATATATAAAATAATTGTTAGGTTGTTGAGTGATTTAAACTACTTCAACTCAATTTGAAATTTATTGAATTGAATTTTGTTATACAATTATAATAAAATATATTATAACTTGATCTGGATCCGATTTGATGATTCCATCCGGATTCTCATAATTAACCCACGATTTAAATAATTCCAAAATGTTCCATTTATAAGGAAAGATCATACAATAATATTTTAGTTTTTCCTCTCGACTTTTTAAAACCCTCTCTCCATTCTTGATCAAAACACCATTATCCTCTCTGAATTGATTTCCGTTGATACAGAATATTAACAAATTTAGAAAATTTCCAAGTCCAACTTAATTACAAGCACAAATATCTTATCAAGAAAAAATACTTAAAAAGAAATGATGAAATCGTTTTTTAATGTATCAATTATTAATGCCTACATATTAAAAAGTCGTAATATGGCAGAAATTTGATTCTAAAAAATGCTACCTAAAAATTTATTGGTAATCAATAGTTTAGCCAAATACAGTCTTTTTTTTTTTTTTTTTTAAGGGGATTAGGCAATAGAGTCGAACACACTCTAAGCGGCCAATTTTTTCTTTTTCTTTGAGAGTAATCCGACTGTAGCAAAAACTCAACGAATCTTTAAAAGGGAATCTATACTATGATTTGCATTTATAAATATAACCAGTATTTTATGTATCAGTTCGAGTATACTAATTACAAAGATTAGGTTCATATTCCATCATATCAATTCAATGAAATCAAGAAAAAAAAAGCCTAAGTAGATACATACGTCGATGATAATAATGCAGAGAGAGTGTCCCAAAAGTGTAAATGAGGAAATCCCAAGCCATTAATAAACAAAAATAAATCCCTGTATTACTATTTGATGAAATCCGTGTATTATTTTAAGTAAAATGATTTGACCAAATCTGGCATTATATCAGCAGTTGAACAAAACGGTTTGTTTTTAGAGGCAAAAGCAAGGGTATAGAACACTAACAAACAAGGGAAGCAATTAACCAACTCTTGTTCCTACGCGCTTTCTTATGAAAAATTCGTATACCCAATTGGCTGCTCGTCGTCATTAAACATATTATTTTATCTTTAATTTGGCTTAGGCAAACTAAACTGAACTTAATACTTTGAATGTGGATTGATGTTAGCATGTTAATAACATATTATTTGACTTCTGTTGATGCAACCAAATTGAAGGACATCAGGAGCAGTTTAATTCAACCTTGTTTTGTGGCTGATTTGGACTGTTGTTGTTGGAAGCAAGCTGTATTGACCCAAGGATAAGCAGTTATGTCTGGTATTGTTTGACTTAAACCGGTAATAATTAAACTCTGTATCACACCATTGTCTAATCTTGTTTCCCATTCTTAATTGTCTCTTAAAACATAAAAGCATTTCCATTTATTTATTTCAATCAGCTATTTGAAAATGTGAAGAAGACACAGGTAATGGGGGAAAGTGGAAAGAAGCGTGTGTTGATGACAATCAACCGAGGATGGAGAGGGAATTCTTTCTTCACCAATTATGAGTATGACAAGAACTAAGAAGAAGAAGAAAAGAGTAGGCCCAGACCCTTTTTTATTGCCATCTTCAGACCTAAAACATGCATTAATTTACCTCCTTGCTTTTCAAAGAATGAAACTGACCCATCTGTCAACTCTGCTTTTTAAACCAAAATTACAATTGGCAAGTCAAATTCATTTTAAACCAAGATATCTTGAAGGATTTGTGAGAGCATTAGCTGACAAGGAATGACCCTTGTTTCAATCAGTGTCCTAAAAATTTTAAAATCCATCTTTAAGAATAATGAAGGGGCTGTATTATCCTGGGGACCCCAAATGACCAAAAGAATGTTTTGGGTAAACCCCACCAAATGGAAGACCACCTTCTTCTTCTTTTTTTTTTTTTAATTTGGATAAGTTCACAAAAGCAATGATTGATGATCTGTTGTGGGTTTGGAATTTAGTAGTAGTTCATTTATTTTCCTTTTCTTTCTCGTGCAAAATGCGTTTAAGAACGAAAGACTGAGATGGCCACGGAGGGACCATGCACTTAACAATTGGGTTATAGTTGCCGGCTAAATGTTTAATAAGGTTTTAAGTTAGACATGTTACGTAGTGATATCTGTTTATATTTTCTTTAACTTTTTGATAAGGCATATACATATTGTATATATAGGTGCTCGAACTCAAATCTTCTAAGATGAACATCATTCTCTTTTTCACCGAAACCACTCGTTGCGTTTCATATAATAGTATTTTCAGAACCTTTAAATTTAATATTCTTAAAATATTAGTCGAGTATTAGTTTAATTCACGTTAATCTTGTTGTATATTCCTATTAGTTTCAAGTTTTAGTTGATTTAGACATTTATCTACTCTGAATATCTAGTTAAATTCTTGTAATTTCGTCACTCAATTTTTAAATCGTTCTCATTTTAATCACTTAACCGTTAAATCTCTAATGGTGGTTAACGGTATACTCCACATCATGTTTACACTTTCATTTCGATCACTCAACTTCTAGGTCGCTTTCATTTTGGTCACCCAAAAACTCAATTTATCCGCTGATAATGTTAACCGATTGTTACTATAATATTGAAATTAATCAAATTAATCTCCTTTTGAATTTTAAAATTTTATTTTATGTTTCAACTTGATACTCATATTTAATAATTGTCCACAAAATTTAAATTTTAAAATGAAAGTGTGAACAATATGATATTGCGTGTACAAGTTAACTGTTGCTAGAGATTTAATAATCGAGTGACTAAAATGAAAACGACTTAAAAATTGAATGATAAAATTACAAAAATTTCATTTTGAGTGACCAAAATAAAAGCACTCAAAAATTGGGGTAAATAAGTTTATAGGGTAAGATTTAGGGTAAATAAGTTTAAAATTTTAATTTCCCATCAATGGAAAAAGAGAGAGAGAGAAGTGGGTGAGAATTACCTGGAATTAGGGCAGTAACTCCAGACAATAATAATGACTTGTAAATGATAGAATTTTGAGATAGGAGGGCAAGAAAAAAGGAGAAGGAATTGCTTAGAGTTGCTTTAATCATTTAGAGGTAGAGCATGCCATAGCCACGCTTCAATTTAACATATCATGCTTTTTTGTTCATCTCCTTATTTACTTTGATGATTTCCACAAATTATCATCTACTTCTTTTCCCTCCTCCACACTTTGCTTAGTGCTTGTAAATCAAATTTCTACAAACCTATGATGTGGAAATTGAAATGGGGAGTTTTACCCAATACCAATAATAATATTGTATTATATTTCCATAGTTGATGCTTTTTCTTTTAATCTCTTGCATGTGGATTTAATATTATTTTTTGTCAAGGAAATTCATTCTCATTAAGTCAAATTTTATCCCTCTAACTTTTTAATTTATTTACATATGTGTATATATAATACACATTATGATCGTAAAATTCATGTATAAAATAAATCTTTAATTTTAAGTCGATTGACTCTTAGTTCGATTGGCATCGATATTATTGTCAATGTAAAAGGATGTGAGTTTGAGTGTGTTTATTCTCCTATTTAATGAAAAAACTAAAATACTCTCAAATAGTCCTAACTTATTTTAATTATGAAAGAATATTTTCGTAATTTTTCTAATTGAGTTGGTGATCCGATTAAAAGTATCAATTCAATAAAACTTTTAATAAGTAGCAAGTATAGATACACAATTGATAGAAATAATAAATCGCGCATGTTACTATAAAAATATATAAAATATAATTAAATCAAGCTTTGGTTAAGTGATAAAATTAAAGTTTCAAGATTTATGATTTTAAGGGAATGATTAGATTAATTATTTAAGATTTAAATAGTGTAGAGTTTACGGTCAAGGATTTTAAGTTTCGAATTTTATCATTTTATAAAAAAAATAGATTAATTTTTTTCATTTTAGAGTTAAAAAATAATAATAATTAACTTGATGTTTTCGAGTCAGATGATATGATTGGGTGCCAATAAATGACTTTTTTAAAACTGTCTTAATCTAAAGTTAAACCCATATAAAATTATATTTTTAATATTTTGTTATTTCTAAATAATAAAGGTGGACAAGCGGAGTTAAAACTAGAAATAATTTAAAATCAGTTGTGGTGTGTATTTCACCGTGTTTGGGGTTTGACCAAGCCAAGCAAAGGCACCACACACGTTGGAATCACAAAACATGTGGACCATTAATTTGGGTCTGAAAATTTTCGAGTGGAAACTCCCATTCTCAAAATTATTTTGGTCCACAAAATTCATGATCTCCTCCTCAGCTCCATCTCCTAATTATTTTCAATTTGTTTATTAGTATTTGTATACAATACCACTCCTTTTTTACACGTAATTTTCCTTTCATGTGGGCTCTTTGGCACGTGTTGGTTGTTGGTTGTTGGTTGCCATCGTGATCCTTTAGGGTTACTTTACCAAGCCCACTCACTATTCCCATCTCCCTCTCTCCCTCTATTTACGTGTATTCCAACTCGTTTCGCCCTTTTCTCACCTTTTACACTTCCCCATTCCCTCACTATTTCATCACCATTCATATTAATTCACCCAATCTGATATTCAATGCCTTCAAGTCTGGAGGTTTACTTCCATTTTTTGCATAGAAGCAAGTATTTCTTCCTATAAGTGATTAATTAAACTACTTTTACAATTTTTTTTGGTAAAATTAAATTATATATTTTTATGATAGTAAAAATATAATTGTATCATTTTAATAATTGATATTCTTATACTTTTTAAAAAATTAAATCGAATTTTAATTATTTTGGAGGGTCAAAATGTAATTCTGTTATTACTAATTTAAAATTTTATGAGTTATAAATGACCTAAATGAAAAAATTTTCATTTTAGGGGCCGAGACCATTGCTTGCCCCCTGACTCCGCCACTGCTTTTGCTTAACCCGAAATAACCTTACTAATCCTTAAAGCAATCATGTGTTAAAAAGCTAAAATTATTATTATTATTTTTAAAATTAGTGTTTACGTAGTACGATTGGATCGAATAAACCCTTACGAAACAAATATTCAGCCTCCTGTAAACTTTCCGGTATTGTTTTATTCAATGTTTGCTCAATTACTCTTTTACTCGCAAATGCAATATAAGCATTGGGTTCAACAATAATGATATCCCTCAACATACCAAAACTCGCGATCACTCCACCAGTAGTAGGAGATGTAAGAATTGATACATAAAATAACTTTTTATTTGATTGATAATCATATAAAACGGAAGATATTTTAACACTATCAATGAAATATTTTCATTTCAGAAACAAGGTTTAAATATTGCACACATTTTTTTTAATTCTTCAATTTTTATGTTTTATTATACCATAAATGTGATGTGTGTTAACTTTAGAACAATCTAAAAAAATTACTTTTAATGTATCAAAATTTTTTTTTTATAAATTCGAAAAACACACAACCCTAAACAAGGATAATAGTTTCAGGCACATTTCGATAGTTGAATGTGAGAGTTATAAGGCAGACATGAGCAAAGAGCAATGGCTAGGTGGGGCCGCTTCGCGAAGAGTGAACATTCCACAATGCAGGCGAAGAAGACAGAAAAAAGAAGAAGAAGAAAGGCATGATATTAAGCAAGATGATAAAGAAAAGTTTAGGAACTGTTAATTACACCTCTCAAAAGTGAATAAATGATATGGAGCTATTTGATTAAGGTTAAGCATATAAAAAAGTTGTGGAATAATGGAATTATTGTTAGTTAAATGGAAATACTACTTTGATTTGATGAATGAAAAGTGGCATCTCTTAATCCTAATTACTATATATTAACAGTATTTTTTTTTTTATTTGGTGGAGTTGTAACATTCAAGCTTAAGCCTTCTTTTAATCTTATACACTTCTGTGGATAAAAAATATTAGAGAAAGGGAATCTAAGAGCTTCACCTTTGTTAAGACTAATGAGGAATTATCAAAAGTATAAAATATATGATGAAATATTGTTATTATTATAATGTATTTGATTAAGTTCGTGCTGATTATTAATTATGATTTTTTATAAAATAATAAACATTATTTTAAGTATTTATATTTTTTATATTTCAATAAATCTAAAAAGTACACATTTCGTAATATTTAAATCCAAAACATTATAATTTTTATTATCTCAAATTTATTTATTTATTTGCTAAGGTAGAATTTTATTAAAAAATAATGAGGGGTTCGGTACATTACATATAATACCTTATAAGTAGAGGTGATAATGGGTTGGGCCGGGTCAGGTTCGGGCTGAATTTTAATAAAATTTTAAATTTATTTTTAAGGTTCGAGTCCGACCCGGCCCGAAAAATAGGCCTAAAAATTAGTCCAAGCCTGACCCATATTATAATAGTTAAACCCGAGCCCGGCTCAACCCGACCCATATTAATTTTTTTAAGATTACTTTATTATATAAATAATTTTAAAATATGATATATCAAATACAATTAAAAATATTAAAACAACAAACAAATTAAACACAATATTAAAACAATTCGTAAAACAATAAACAAATTGAAAATACAATAAGCACCCTATATATTAAGATAGTTACAACTAAAATAATAGCAAAATTAATGATAAAACAAAATTTCTACAATATCCAAAAAAATATTAATAATGGATGTCAAATAATAATAAAAACAGCACCAAAATAACATAAACAAACAGAAAATTAGAAGATTTATAAATTGAAAACCTTTATTATTCAAATATCAAAACACAGGGTATCAAATAAATAAAAGAATCAGTTTGATTTTAAGTTAAAACACAAGCTTCATGACTTTTGTTAACAAGAGAGCTAACCTTTTTTTTTTTTTGATGGATTTGACAAGTAATTTATGAGATTTGGATGATCAAGTGGAAGGGAAGAGATGGACCCTTAGATGTGAGATTAGTCAGTGAAGAGTACTATTAGGAGGCTGAGGGGGCAAACCGAGATTTGGGGGATTTGTTTTGCCTTTGTCAAATTTGTTTGCATGTATTGCATGCTTTTATCTTTTTATTAGAAATTTTTTTCTTTGTTTTATTTGCTTTATCTTTCAATTCAATCATTATTACAAGCAAAAAAAAATTAGTATTAAAAATAAAAATAAAATTATTATTATAAATCTAGGCCGGGTCGGGTCGGCTCGGGTCAATAAAATAAAAAAAAAGACCCGACCCATTTTGAAAATGGGACTCGTTTTTTGTCTAAACCCATTTTTCGAGCCTACATTTTTACCCAAACCCGAATATTTTTCGGGCTGGCCTTCGAGCCAGGCCGGGTAGCCCAGCCCATGATCACCTCTACTTATAAGCAGTGGCGAAACTAAAATTTGTTTTTTAGAGGGATTTAATTTTTATGATAGCAAAACTGTGATTTCATCATTTTAATACTTTATATCTTTATAATTTTTAAAGGATTAAATCAAATTTTTATATTTTTAAGAAGATTAAAGTGTAATTTTATCTGTACTAATTTAAAATTTTAAAAATTTTAAAAGATCTAAATAAAAAAAAAATTCTATTTTAAGGAAGATCGAACCCTTACCAGCCCCTAATTTCGCCACTACTTATAAGTCAATCATGTAATCAAGCACAACAAAACCAAAACATCATATAATAAACCAAAGACACCAAAAACCCTTACAACACCACATGAAACAAAATAACACCAACAAAAGACTCCACCAGATAACAAACAAATTCTTAGAACATCAGAAAGAGAAAACCCAAAATGAAAAAAAAAAAAAAAAAAAAAAATCCTTGACACCCCTGTGTAGGCTAATGAAACAGTAACAACTTGAAACTGTGTAATAGGAACATCCTCAAAAGCCTCTCTAAGAGGAACAACATCAATCTCTAAACATAGGATCCACACTTTTCATGGAAAACTTGCAATATTCATCGAGCAGTTGCCTATGGTCTCACAACAACTTTCGTTTCAACCCCACTCAATTACTTCCACTTTGAAGACAATCTCAAAATGTAATGGTATATTCAGCAGCAATGAGGAATCAATCAAGGCAGCAATGAGTCTCAAATCCATATTTAATTTTTATATAAAAATTTTCACCCACCTCGTATGCTATAATCTAATTATTAGTGAAAATTTTATATTTTATAAGTCGAATTGTTAGTATATAATATACCATTATACATCTTCCATATTTAAAAAAAAAACAAATTAATTATAAAAATAGTCTGTAAACCGTTGTCACATTGCTTGTTAAATTGCAAGTTTAAATTAAAGAATGATTAGTGCAAAGTTAAATATGTAATTAAAATGATGAGTAAAATTATTTTTTGTAAAAAATAAGATGTCTTGAAAATAATTTTTTTTTTTTTTTTTTACTACGGACAAATTATATAAGTGATTAAAAATTATCAATTATGATTAAATTATAATTAATTGATATCTGAAACATATGAAAAATAATAATATTCCAATCCAACGTAGCGTAAGCATATTAAAATTGAGCAAAATCATTAGCTAAAAGATAGATTCACCCGAATCAGGACGTTAATGAACTTCAATGTCAAGCAAATTAGGAGTTTGAAACTAAACAAGAAAGTCCCTCTCCTAGCTTTTCTTTTTGTTGAGAAAATTAGATTCATCATTCCTATTTTAATTTTTTTCATTGGGACATAATTTAATTAACTTTTGATTTTTTATAAAAAGTCAGCCGTCCAATTTTCTTTCTTTTTTTGCCTTTTCATGTAAAGTCTAAGTAGCTTTACATAAGCAAGAAATTAAATTAAATTACATATTGATTTTTTAGAATGAAATGTTAAACTAATTATTTAATTTAACGTTAGTATTAATTTATTTTAATTGAAATTATTATGTTTATATATTGTATCTATAAAAAAAAGTAATGTCATCGAAATGCTTATTGATATATATATATATATATATATATATATTCGAATAAAAAAAGGTTTTGGGATTGACACAAACGTCAAACCATAAAGAAATTTTCTTCGTAAAAAAGAAAAGTTATTCATTTTCATACATTAGTAGAATACTTTTTAATCTTATAATTATAGTGACTACAAATAAAGATACACATGGTCCTCTGACAAAGCATAAAAATAATACAAAAATATAAAAATATAAATTTATTTTCTAAGTTAGAAATTATTTGATGAATTATTTTCATCCGTTTCTTTTAAATTATTTAATAATATTTTAATCACTCAAATCTTAAATTCTAAATTTTAAATCTCAAGTAAGATTTAAAGTAAAAAATTATTAAAATTATATATTAATGACATGAAAGTAATTATTAAAATATTATTAAATAATTAAAAAAATATAAATAATATGATAAAATGGTACATAAATTAAATTAAAATTTCATTGTATTGAATATTTTATTAGATTGAATAATATCCCTATAATATAATAGTAGACGATAAGCTTTTTCATTCGACTATTATATTTTAACCAAATATCAACCGTCCGGTTAAACAAAGTCCAAAACACTGACGTGGTAGTCAGATCAAACAGATCATCATCATCATCATATATACCCACATCCCTTTATTCGTAAGGAAGGAAAAAAAATTAAGCCGGTAACGAAAAAGAAAAATTAAAGCAAACGAAATAAAATAATTGAATTTTTTTTAATTGGGAAAGAAGGAATGAGAACAAAGTTAAATTTCTTTTTAATTAATAATAAACAAAGAATTCGATTCAAAATGCTTTCCCTCATTCGTCCAATCATCCCTTGAAATGTCAACCGAATTCTTTTACACTACACCGTACTCTTTATCAGAGTTTAACTTTCACATATAAATAACGATGACTCCCAAGGGGTGAGGGTTCTCACCCATAGATAAGAGAAACCAAAAATTAAAAAATAAAGGAAAGAGTTTGAAGTTTTGACGATGGCAGAAGAATTTCATGCTGGGACTTGTGGAGAGACATGGTGGGATTCCTCGAAAGCAATGTTTACGGGGTGTTCTTTGCCGTGTTCTACGGGGCTTGCCGCTGACATGGGAAGCTTCGGATGGAGTGCTGATATGGTGGATATTAAGGCAAGGTCTTCTTGTGAGGAGTCTAAAGATAGCTTAGCTTTCCCGCTGGGAGCGCAGCAAGGTGGTTCAGACAGTTGTGGCAGCAGTATTTTGAATGATTCTACCTTACAGATGATGGGTTTCCGCCTTTCATCATCCACAGCATCCGATTGGAACCAATCTTTGCTGTAAGTTATTTATGTTTTGAAATCATAACTGGTATAATTAGCATAAAATCTATCTGGGTCTTCACTACGATTTAAATAGGAATTCTTTACATACAAGAAGCTAGACCTTATAGTCCGAAGCTTCAACCACAAGTTAGAAAGAACAATGACTTCTTAATTTTCCTTAGTAAAGGAAGTCAACATGATCAGTCAATTAAATACTTGACTTTTAGATCAAAATTCTTTTCATCAACTGAATATATATACTTTCTGTTTTTCTACATCGTATTTGCCTGCAGTCGGAGTAATGGGAGAAGTGAAAGCTACAATTCAGTTCTTCAAGAAGGTATTAACTCTAGGCTGAGTTGCCGGAAAGAAACAGGTATGAATTCTTCCCAAATCCAAAAGGAATGGAGTCCAAGGAGCTATACAAGCCCCGGGGAAGATTCGTCCATCACTACTTTCAAGCCTCTCAATCAAGATTTCTCCTTGGAGCAGCAGAGATTGAATTCAGTAACCAGCTCCGGTAACAGTTCACCAACCTGCCAGTTTCCCATAGGTTCTGTGTCCTATGGGTACCCATCTACGCTGTTACAAACTTTGTTTGATCCTGACTCTCAACCCCAAGCCCAACAACTATCACTTTTCAACAACAATCGGTCAATCGACTATATGTCGGCTACAGCTACTTATGGCGCAAATAACGCTACCGAATCATCACCTTCTTGGCCAAGACCAGCTCCTTTCGTAAGGCCATCATTGCGAAAACAGCAGCCCAGCAACTTGCACTTCACCAACAACGCACCCTTTTGGAACGCTTCCGCCACCGGTGTAAACGACGTCAAATCCAGCTTTTTACCCTCGCAGCTGCAACCTGAGTTTCTTTTACAAACATTTGAAGAGAAACCTAATTGCCCCAGCCTAACGAAGAAGGTAAATAAATAAAGGCGTGATGAGACGTTTTTAAAGTATATGTCTTGTTCATGTTCATCAGCTTGGATCCAGGGCTAGGGTTTATGATTACAGTTTTGATTTATTTATTTCATGTTGTGGACTGATTTCACAGACTGATACCGAAGAAGTTCGGAACACGGGGTCACCGGTGAAGAAAGGATTAAGTAGTGAACCTCCATTATTGAAGAGGCCAAGAATTGAAACGCCATCGCCATTACCAACTTTTAAGGTATTAATTTATAAAATTTACAAAGTTTCTGTACAGGTGGAATCATAGTGATCGCTTATTCAAAGAACTAGATGTAAAAGTTTTATGCAAATTTTATCAGGTTCGAAAAGAGAAGCTTGGGGACCGAATCACTGCGCTCCAGCAATTGGTTTCACCTTTCGGAAAGGTGAATTTTTGGAATTTTCTTCTTACTACATACTTTTTAGATATTTATCCTTTTGAGGATACAATTGAAAGCTTTACCTTTATCTTGGCCTTTGGATTATTCTGTACCTTACCTTTTTCTTTTTTCCCCAGACTGATACCGCATCTGTTCTTCATGAAGCTATTGAATACATTAAGTTCCTCCATGATCAAGTTAATGTATGGTTCCTCTATCTTCTTATAAATAAAACCCTTAACATATTAATTTTTTATATAACATGAGGACAAGGATAGTATCTAGAGAAATCTGAATATGGACTGAGAAAATGTTATTTTTACGTAATTTCAGGTTTTGAGTACTCCATATATGAAACAAGCAGTACCTTCCACACAACAACAACAACAGGTATATACATAAATAAAAGAAGATGTCGATGATAATTGGCTATCTTTTTGTCTTTCTCCTAGGGCCTAGGAGTATTTGAATAATGCAGTAATTATCTGAACAATGTAGTACTTTTTTCCCCCTTTGTAGAGTACTGAAAGTTCGAAAGAGCCAGAAGGGCCAAAACAAGATCTAAGGAGCCTTGGGCTTTGTTTGGTGCCAATCTCCAGCACGTTCCCGGTTGCTAATGAGACCACAGTCGATTTCTGGATGCCAACGTTTGGTGGAACTTTCAGGTAGGGATAGAAGGCTATTTAACAAAGCTAAAAGGAGATTGTCCAACAACTATACTACTCATGCGGTAGATTAATTACCAGACCCGAGGCCGGCCATGACTTCAATATTCATAAAGTGGCAAAAAGAAAAAGATAATGGAAGACTTAGAAGGATAGCTTCATTGCTTTGCTGTAACATCTTGATAAAAAGCTAAAGAAAACAAAGAAAAAGGAGAAAAGAAGAATGAAAAAGGAAGTGATGATTCAAAGATGGACAGTGCAGAGACGAAGGGGTGCTGGAGGGCTGGGCCAAGGGCAACCAAACCCCTTGGAGGATTAAAATAGAAAAGATTAGTTAACCAAAGCATAGGTTTTTCATTTTTTATTTCTTTCAATAATCCAAGTACAGTTGCAAGTGATTAAAAAAGAAGGAACAAGCGCTAAATTCAGCGAATTTGGATTCATATTTATAGAAGATTACTTATTTTGTTGATGTTTAGGATCTGAATATAGCAGAAATGTGGGGGGGGGGGGGGGAGGGGAGGAGCCCCTTGGACTTTTGTTCCTTTTTAAGCATATGTGAATGTGTACAGCATAGGGCAGCCATCCCCTTTTACCATCTGGTACCATATAAAGAGAGAGGAATGATTAAAGAGGTTTTATATTATTGGTGTATATGAGTTTCTACTTTCTTGTTTACTTGTTGAAGACTAGGATTGAGTGGAGCTCTTTTGATGATTGGGGCTTCGACTGTCTTTTCCTTTTTAAAATATGTATTTGCAATGGTAGTTGTGGTAGTGGAAGCCAGGCGGTAGCCCACTGTTCCTGCTTTTAGGGTTTCTTCATTATGGATGGAGGAAAAAAGGATAAATTACACCACAGGTAATCCAACTATTGTTCATTTTCTATTGGTCATTCAAATATCATTTTTTTTTAATTTGGTTATTCAACTATTGCTCTTTTCTTTGATCACCCAACTAATCAAGATTTTTTTGTCCATTTCCGTTAAGTGTCGTTAAATCGCTAATGCGAGGAGGCCATGGTAGTTAAAAAAATCGATATAATAATAAATTTAATCTTCAATTCATACATAATATATCGATTTAGTCGTAATTTAAAAAAAATAATGCTCAAAATTTACAGATGATCTCAATTTGATCCTCAAAATATACCTTTCTCTTTAGCTTCCCCCACCTCCACTTCATCCTTCACCAAACAGGATAAAGATGAAACCTCAAAATATTTCTCATAATCAAAACCAAAATAAACAAAAATCAAACCAAAAACACTCAAAACTCGAATTTTTTTTTGAGGTTTCCCCTTTCTCCTGTTTGGTGGAGGAGGAGGTGGAGGCAACAAATGATAGTGGCGGGCAAGGGGAAGCGAAAGGGGAAGGTAAATTTTGAGGATCAAATTGAGATTATTTATAAATTTTAAGGGTTAATTTTTTAAAATTATGATTAAATCGATATAATATGTAAAAATTGAGAGTTAAATTTATTATTTTATTGATTTTTAATTATCACATCACCTTCTCGTCAGAAATTTAATGACACTTAATGAAAATGAATAAAAAAAATCTTGATTAGTTAAGAGACTAAATTAAAAAAATTTGATAATTGAATGACAAAAAAATAAATGAGCAATAATTGGGGGACCTATGCTTTACTAATAAAAAAAAACAAAAGAAAAACATCTTTCCAAATCTTCATTTGTGCTGCCGTGTGTGCGTTTTATGAGTACAGTTGGGTCAAATTAGATTTTAATGGAAATTTTGCTTGTGTAAAATCCTCGGTCCGTTTCAACATATATTTTTTGGTCAATTTGTTTCAACATATTTTAAATTTTAAATTAAAAGTGAGATAAATAAAAGAGATGCAACCACATTTTGTTTTTATGCTTCACAACTTTCTTTTAATTTGTTAGCTGAAAATTTAGTACTATATTATTTCAAAATTTTACAACTTTTTTTTAATTTGATTTTTAAATTTAAATTCTGTTGGAATATAATGATGCGGCATCTCATTCGAAGAATTAAAATTTTTTATGTAAAATCTAAAAGCTATAAAAGATATATAAGTTTAAATATTAAAAAAAATTAAGATGATGATATGATATAATATCAAAACGTCATGTCATAATATATTGACAGACTCTAAGTCTAATAACCAAAATTAAAAAATTATACAAAAATAAAACCCTAAAAGATGACAGTGAAAAAGGATTAAGAGGGAATGTTACTTTATCATTAAAAATTCGAATCATTATTGTAAAAAAAAGAATAAACTATAAAAATAGTCATCTTACTATTAGCATGATCTATTTTGGTTACTTGGGTTTAAAAAATTTCTATTTTAATCATTAACATTATCGAAATTTAATATTTTCGTCACTCTTCTGTTAAATCACTAATGGTGGCTTTTTTATGGGCATAATAATAAATTTAACCTTTTAATGTTTACAGATTCTATCAATTTAATCATAATTCTAAAAAAATTAACAAATTTAGCCTTTAATTTTACATATTCCGTCAATTCAATTTTACTTCTTAAAAATTCAAAATTAAATTTTTTTTAAAAACTTTAAAAAATAAAAAATATATAAAAGTTTATTTTTTTTATAAAAATACATAAAATTTTATAAAAAAAAATTAAAATTATAAATAAATGAATACCTTTTTCTTCTTTTTGACGTGAAATTTATTTATTAAAATAATACTTTTATAAATACAATATATTTTTTTAAAACCTACAAGCAATATTTAAACTAGATTCAAACTTTTTCTTTTTTATGTTTATTTTATAAATAATAAATTTTATTATATGTCTAACATTGCTCTATAGTCTTGGTTAAATTTGTCAAGCGCCATGCACTGCCTTCATTAATAACCATCGTCACCAATAACCCTTACTCTGAACTCTTTAATTTCCACATCCTCCTCCATTGTGCCATCAAAATAGGAACTCGTTGTAGAGATGCCAACATGGCCTTCCAACTATTGAGTCTCCAAGACTTTATCCTCATCGATAGATCCTTAATCATGCCCGCTTCACGCACACCCTCAAATGCAATAAATCAATTTTAGGCAACAATCTAAAGACATTGATTCCCACCTTTTTCAACTTTAGAATGTAATTTTTTATCAAATTTAAACATGATGATCATAAATATTGAAAAAAGAAAAAGTTGAATTTGCGTAAGTGTAATTTTTTCTTCTTAAACAATTTTATTTATAGTATTATTGTTTTATTTATAAAATTGTTATTTTAATAAATGAAATTCTTATTAGGAAATGAGAAAAATAAGTATTCATTTATTTATAAATACTTTTATAATTTTGTATGTATTTTTATAAAAAATAACTTTTAAATATTTTTAATTTTTAAGAATTAAAATTAAATTGACAGGATGTATAAAGTTGAGAGTTAGTTTATTGAATTTTTTAAATTTAAGATTAAATTGATAGAATTTATAGACATTGAAAGAATAAATTGATTATTATGTCAATAAAAAAGCGATTACTAGTTATTTAATGAAAAATGACCAAAATATTACTTTTTATTAATATTAAATGATTACAATAGAAATTTTTTTAATATGGATGATGAAAATAAAAATACGCTAATAATTAGATCATTATTATTATAATTTCCCAGAAAAAATGTGTACCTCCCTATTTTAAGAATTTATCTTATTTTTGGAATGAATGAAGCTTCTGTATGGGATAGGTTCATGAATATGGGGTTAGATGTTTCATGCAGTTTTAACTAGAAATGTGTATGAAAAATTACACTTTTAGAAAACAATTAAGATCAAAAGATGTTTATAAGCAAGGAAAATAAATCTATAATGAGTTTCCATCCCTTCAGATTTAAGTTGGGTGGAATCCGATTTGTTTCTAATTATATCATATTCATTTTTATAATTTATATCACATAAAATTTAAATCTTCAGTGATATATAATAATACTATAAATCTATAACAATGTATAATTATTATGAAATAAACAATAAAGAGAACAAAAACAAGAGAAATAAGAGAGCAATCTAGATGAGATGTATGTTATTATGGTTCTGTATGTAATCTAGGTAGCAAGATTATGAATGTAATTTCAATTAAATTGCAGGCATTTAGAGTCATAAACTTGCCCGAATTGTAATACTAGAAAAGAGATTTATGTTCAGTAACAGGCCAGGGCCCTGTGTGGAACTTTTAAAGTGCCGAAGCACCTAGCGAGCATGAGGCATGGTGAGAGTGATGGATCCGGCGCCTTGACTAGTACCTGTCTCATTACCTTCGCCGCTTATGTTGATGAAAAATGCTGGTTGTTTAGGGGAAGGAAGAGAGGCATCATTGCCTAACATGGCAACAACCGCTGACATTTTAGGCCTATCTGTTGCACTCTCTTGCACACATAGCAACCCAATCTGAAGGCATCTCAAAACTTCAGCAATAGGAAGACCCCCTCCTAATGATGAATCAACTATCTCCATAGCTTTGCCGTTTTTCCATGATTCCCAAACCTAAAACAATCAACTTGAATCATTTCAAAGTTTTTTGAAAAAGAAACAAAGAAATTGCATTGCATTACATTGCTTGCAAAATTGATTTGCTCACATGTCCAATCAAGTTCGAGGTAGGACTGTCGGGGTAATGTCCATTATTTCTTCTACCGGTGATAATTTCTAAGAGCAGTACTCCGGAGCTGTGTACATCAGACTTGATAGAAAAGTGGCCTTGCATTGCATATTCTGGCGACATGTAGCCACTGCAATAGCATGCAAAAATGAAAGTTGTTTTAAAAGCACTTTATACAATGTAGCCAAATTCAAAGCAAATAAAATACTAAGTTTTATGCACTTACTATGTTCCCACGACACGATTTGTATCTGCTTCAACTTGATCTCCTCCAAATATTTTAGCCAAACCAAAATCTGAAATCTTTGGGTTCATTTGGGCGTCTAGTAGAATATTACTAGCTTTGAGGTCTCTATGGATGATTCTCAACCTCAAGCAATTCCGGGAATAATCTCAAGCCGACTTTCCCAGTCTAAGAGTGATCTTTTACTTTCATCTGGATTCAAAGTTTATATATTTCATTAAATCCTACGTAGAGGACCTCATCAGAAACAAAATACGTGAGATAAAGAAACACGCGTATATATACCAAAAATGAAACAGTCCAAGCTCTTATTTGGCAAGTATTCATAGACCAACATCTTCTCGTCTTGTTGTATGCAGCAACCTAAAATCCTGACAAGATTCCTGTGTTGGAGTTTGGCAATCAGTGTAACCTCATTCTTAAACTCTTCTATTCCTTGGCCTGAGAATTTTGATAACCTTTTAACTGCTATCTCTTTTCCATTTAATGTACCCTGGAATTAAACATAATTTAGAAGATGGATGAGATAATTTACCTCTCAAGAAACTTGTCACAGTTTTTATAAAACTAGCCATAGATGAAAGCAGTAGAAGGGTGCAATGCAAAAGCACCTTATAAACAGGGCCAAAGCCACCTTGAAGAAAAGTTGTCTGTGGATGCAGCAATGGTTCCAAAATTAAATAAAGGTAACTCCGCGTTTCTTCGTCCTCGAAACATGATGGACTTGTAGTGAAACTCAGTGAAGGTCCTCCTTCTACCGTGCACATCATTGTTTGGTTCAAAAGGCGAAAGTCAATAGCTGTTTCTTTTCTTTGTTGAGTTGTAAGTTCTCATTTTATTACATGGTTTTATATGCAATTTAAATTGAAACATAAAGCGACACTTGATAGATAGTATTCATAATTATATGTGTTCCATTTTCTTAAAACATAAAAGGAAATTGCAGAAAATTGGTTACCTCGTCTTCTGCGCCTCACCAAAAAAAATGCGAAGGAGACCATCACAGCAACAGAAACTACTAAAATTGCCACCATTTGCTTCTTGCTAACTCCACCTTTCTTCCTGTAAGTAGCTAAACAGAAGGAATGTATGTATCCAATTACTACTGCGAATATAAAAAATCATTCATCAGGACAAGGCATCCTTCAATTCCCTATGCAACTGTCAACATTTAAAATATAATTGCTGATGCCAACGAAACTTCAACGTAATTGATTACTTAGCCAATATGAACCTTACATTAGTCAAGTGTGTCTTAATGTTATCCAACAACTATTGACTATGAAAACTTACTTCGAGGAAAAAAGAGCATTCATAGACACGTACCTAAGACAACAGCATCTACCCTTACGAAAAGGTCTAGACCTGCATCTCTATAGGTCTTGATATCCAGCAGATCCCCGTACCAAGTCAAGCATCCAGTCCCTCCGTTAGGACCGATACTCTGGGAAAATGCGGTCGCATAAGCCATGCAAGAGCAATTCCTCATGCACTTACGTTGGCACTGTTTCAGCCCCAACCTCATGTCTGCATTAGCTACAGCAGTATCAGGAATCTTAACTCTTGCCACTTTCACAAACCCTTCGCCATGTTGACATACAGACACATTTGGCTTCCGTACACATCCCGCTGACCAGTCTCTTAGTGACCAAGTTTCGGGTGACTTTGGTTCGAATCCGGGAAAACAGGAACACTCAAGGTTGTATACTTGAGTTTGGTCACAGTTACTATTGGGTCCGCAGTGCCCGTAAGAATCACATTGCTCCTCTGGGACGGACCAAATTGCAACCCAGCGTCGGTCTTGGTGATTCCATATAAACCTTTGCATTTTTCCTGTCTCATTTGCGATCAATATTGAGATCATAGAGGCGTTGTTTAACTCAGATATACCATAAATTTCTTCATCATTATATGTAAAACTATAATTGAAAATGGGACTACGTTCCATTTCGGGTACTCCAACCCATCGTCGTCCCGTCCATGACCCACCTCGCCAGAATTTAACCGAACCTTTGTATAAACACAGCTGAGGGAACCCAGTGGGGTCTATGATGTAGGTGAAGTTTCCAATCCCGGGGTCATTTGGAGACTTCCATGACGTAAGGAATCGATTTAGGCCAGTAGTTCGATTCAAACCAATTTTCATGGATGGAAGTATAGTGTTTGAAGGATAATCAAAACTTTGCCAGTAGGTGGTATCATTCTGGACTAAAACTAGATTCCCTTAATCCAAGAGTCGTGCTGTAGAATACTTGGAGCGCGTAAGGGTGGAATAAGTAGACCAGAGAGGAACAGTGTGGTTTTTGTGGTAGAGGACAAGGTTTCCTTGGCTGCCAATGGAGAGTTCCAGAGGTATCATTTATGGGATTTTGTCTGTTGGCAACCTACACAACTGTTTTCTCCAGAATTTGGTGATACCAGATCCCAACGTAGCGATGTCTGGAATTGGCAGGGCTGAAGAACTCAAGGGCGAACGTGTGTACGGTAGAGATAAAAAAATCACCATCTTGGAGAGAGTGTTGTGGTGTTATTGTAACATCTGTGTGTTTGAACCGGATTTTGAATAGTGATAAAATAGAATAGAGAATTAGAAATGTTTAGTTGAAGGAAGGTTAGAAAAATTTAAGGATTAAATAGTAAATGAGAGAAAAAATGGGAGACTAAATAGCGAATTATCCAAATTGAGTTTTGAGTCATTATGTGAATTATATTGATTGAGAAGGGGTAAAAAAGTAATTTGATGGAAGATATTTAAGGGGCAAAAGAGTAATTTGGTGGAAGATATTTTTGAAGGCAAAGTTTTGGGTCAAAGTGTAAAGATGAAAGGCTCAAGGACTAAAAGTGAATTTTACTATTTTTTTAAGTGAGATATTTTAAGTAAAAATTCTAAAGAATTTGAGAGAAGAAAAAATGGTTAAAAAAATGAAAATATCACATTTTTCATTAAGTAGTCGTCCATGCCCTTTTCTTCTATTTCCAATTTTTTCTTTTATTTCAAATAGGTCCTTCCATCATTTTTAAGCCCTCCAAGCTCCAAAATCTCCTATTTTCTTTAATATTTTTGAAAGAAAAATATAGAAGGGGGTTAGTAGACACCTCAAACTTCTTATAGAATTCATTTTGAGGTGTTAGAGAGATAAATGATTAAATCGAGAAAATTTGAATTTAAGGGTTAAGGTAAGAAATGATTAAATTCTCATGATATACATGTATTTTACTGTTATTTAGCATGAAAATTATTGAATTATACCTTATAGCTTTTATGTGTTTATGTGAAATTGAAGAGAAAGAGAAGAGAGGCAAGGATCAAATTGAAGACAAAGAAAAAGAATAGAGCAAGGGGTAAAAGAGAGGAAATTCAACCTTTTTGTTGTAATTACTACAAGAGTTTTGAACTATAGTTTAATTTCTCTAATGATATATAAATTATTAGCATAGAAATTGTTAGATAGGTACATAATTTGAATGTTTACAATGATAAAATGAAGGGATTAATGTGTGATTTAGTAAAATAGTTTGGACAGAACAGAGGATTAACTTCGAAAATTCACCAAAAATTGTATATAATGAGTTAAGCGTCGTATTATATATTTAATTAAATCTTATTGAGTGTAGTTTCATATGGAATAAACAATGATGGAAATGGGTCTGTATATTCTGAGATATAACTGATTTTGTGTAACAAGGTCAGAGTAGGTACGAGTTCCACTATTCTGACTTTGAAAAATCATATAAAAATGTAGAAAAATAATTAGAGGCTGAAATTTATATGGATAAATCCTTAATGAGTCTATTTTCAAAAGGAATATATGGGAACATCATTTTATCTCTGTACAAAAAGATAAATAATTTTTAGTGAAGAAAGGTCGAAACTATTAGGCAGCAGAGAAGGGGTAAATTGAAAGAATTTACTGTACAAATTGACTAAAGTAAAAATTCTGGAAATTTTATGGTAAAAATATGATTGAGTCTAGTTTCAGAAACATAAAGTGGATTACAATTTCGAATTCTGTAGCTCAAAATATAAATAATTTAGTGACTGTGATGCAAGTGAACAGCTTTGAAATATAAATGTGATGTGTGAAATAATGAGAAATGATGAATATGAAGTGTTATGCCCATGTAGACAAGTTAGAATCATTGAGATAGTAGTGGCATGCCATTAAGGAATGCTAGCGCGTTTATTGTTTCGCACTTCGTGTTCACACTTCGTGTGCCTTCTGATTTGCACTATGTGCGCCTACTGATTGCACTGTGTGTGCCTACTAGATTGCACTGTGTGTGCCTACTGTTTCCCCAGCACTTGTGTGCTTACTGTTAAGTACTTCGGTACTTCTGTTCCGTTTATCCGATGGGTTCTATAAAAGTCTACATTGATTAAATTATGGAAAAAAAATGTGGACCAAAGTGAAATGAATGTCAATGTGGTAAGATACAAGCTATATACTCGTAAGGCAAAAGAGTAAATTACATGAGAAAATTTAAAAGTTTATACTTTGCTTTTGTAATACTTACTAAGTCTTCATCGGCTTAACGTGTAGCTACAAGGAATACAAGAAGCTAAATCGGGGCCTCTCATCTCATCACATCACATCACTTGGAGCTCAAATTTAGGTATATTATTTTTGATGGAAAATGGCATGTACTATGGAACTTATATGTGTACTTATTAGAAGACAAAAATATTGTTTTGAAATGTTTTGTGTGACGAAATGAAATGAGGTATTTTGGATGAAAATGTGTTTGGATTAAAAATCATATTTTATTTCCTTTAAATCAATTTTAAGTCTTGATCTTAATTATACATGATTAATTTACGATATTTTGAATCAAGAAGCCTAAAATACATTGGTTGATGAAAAAAAAAAAGTTGCATGACTCGGTTTTTTTTTCTGTACTGAACCTTAATGTAATACTTTTATATCGGATTTATACATATGAATCGGGTATAGGAGTGTTATAATTATGACATCCAAAGACAAAGAGAATGAAAGCTGGCACAGAAGCATTGCTTTCACCAACCATTTCGCAGGATCCATGGTCGCACCCAGCTCAGTATGGCTTGTGAGATAGGAGTAGGAGGATTTTAATGAATTTAGATGGACGCAAAGGGCAATCTCAGAGTTTACGTTGATGAAAGACATCCTTGACTCTTTCAGTCTTACCATGTGCCAGGTAGAAGATGATCCTCAGACCTGGTCGATTCGATGAAGAAAGTCAAGGAATGGGGCCTAACTAATTTAACGCCACATGACTCAAGAGTCGGAGTCTCCCAAATAATTCAAGCTTTATTCGTTTCTGTTTTTGTAGAAATTTAGTAACAAATTTAAGTGAAGCTCCCATGATTCTAACTCTATTTTTTAATTATTTGAGTTAATTGGTTTAGCCCAAATTTATATTTCAACTTCTTTTAACACAGCTATAATATAAGGTTTTCTTTATTATTCAAAAAAATATATATATAAGGTTTTTTTTGTTTACTTGAGAGTTCAAATTAGGTGAATCTAACAAATGGTTTCAGTGAAAAAGAAGATGTTATTCATTTTAGGAGTCTCGAGTTCGAGCGTCTATGTGTGCAAGGTATATGTGCCTTGTCAAAAGATTAAGAAAGTATGAACAGATACTATCATGTAATCACACCAATATATTCAAAAAAAAAAAATTCAAATAAAGTGAGTTATAGTTATTTATTTCATGCCATCAACCTCAAGTATGCCCATATCTTCACTAAACACATTAATTAAGCGTTTTTTAAAAAAATATATATTTGAAAGTGCAATTCAACAAGAATAGTTTATACCAATTCAAGTGCATTTCCGAACCAATAAGTATTACTATTCATTTGCCCTACTTATTTTTTCAAAGAATATTTATTGTAATCGATTACCAAGTCAGTACCAATCCTACATTTACATCTTATCACTCATTTCTCGTAAAAGGTATAGCTAATCACCCAACACTTATTTTATATACATTTAAACTTAAAATTAAAAGGCTAAATAAATAGTTTTGTAAAACTTAAAATTTCTTCAAAATAAGGAACCTTTGAAATTGTATACTAAAATATGAGGTAGAAGTAATACTCCTATCATAACAAAAAAACGATATAAAATTTTGAGTAAAGATTGTATGAAATAAATATAGTATTTCTTTTCAATAGTTTAAAGTCACGTTAGTAGTTTCATTTTGAATTATAGAATTTTCAATTGATTTTTTTTTTTTCAGGATGAAAATACTAATATGACATTAAACTATTAGAAAAGATATACAAATGATGTGACATCACTGTTTCATTTAATCCTTTCCCATAAAATTTCTACCTGCAATCTTCATTTACACCATTATTGTAGATTTCGATTTGTTTGGGTGTTGATGGAAAAGGCTTCGTCGCAGATTTTTATTTTTTTTTTCTTTTCTTGGTTTTTTTCCAAGCTATTTCTGTTGTGCAAAAATTTTAACCCCAAATTGCATTACATTATCAAAATATATCAAGTACGTTTGAACTATCTATCATACAAGTAGTCAAAAGAAAAGAGGCAGCAATAATTCCTAGGTTGAATTCTCTATCTATTAAAAATGGTGCAAGGATATTATTACAATGACTTGATTCTTTTTTCCCATGTTATAAAAAAATGGCTTAAATTCATCAACCATTCCTTCCCAAAACTAGAAAATGAACCATCAATTAGAACTCATTCATCATGCAGTGGCTTCTTTTGCAGGGTATGTAATGTAAGTACCAAGATTATGAATGTAATTTCAATTAAATTGCAGGCATTTAGAGTCATAAACTTGCCCGAATTGATAATGCTAGAAACAGAGATTTATGTTCAGTAACAGGCCAGGGCCCTATTGTGGAACTTTTAAAGTGCCGAAGCATCTAGCGAGCATGAAGCATGGTGAGAGTCACCGTATTGATGGATCCAGTGCCTTGGCTACTACCTGTCTCATCAACTTGGCTGCTTCTGTTGATGAAAAATGCTGGTTGTTTAGGGGAAGGAAGAGAGGCATCATTGCCTAACATGGCAACAACAGCTGACATTTTAGGCCTATCTGTTGCACTCTCTTGCACACATAGCAACCCAATCTGAAGGCATCTCAAAACTCTAGCACTAGGAAGACCCCCTCCTAACGATGAATCAACTATCTCCATAGCTTTGCCATTTTTCCGTAGTTCCCAAACCTAAAACAAACAACTTGAATCATTTCAAAGTCTTTTGAAAAAGAAAAAAAGTTGCATTGCATTGCATTACATTACATTACATTGCTTGCAAAATTAATTTGCTCACATGTCCAATCAAGTTCGAGGTAGGACTGTCGGGGTAATGTCCACTATTTCTTCTACCGGTGATAATTTCTAAGAGCAGTACTCCGAAGCTGTATACATCAGACTTGATAGAAAAGTGGCGTTGCATTGCATATTCTGGCGACATGTCGCTGTTGACTGATGGCTTAACATGCAGCATGAAGAGCTTACCAACAGCATGGAAGAATCAGATTTATTTTTAGATATTTTGATGTACAAGTGTTATGTTAATGTTTCATTTTGATGATGTAATTCAGTCAAACTTAGAGGCTGACTTAGTGCTTGATGATAGCTAGATTTAGGAGCATTTTTTAATGCAATTTCCCATACTTTGTTAAAATCTGCTTATGTTATGCAGATTTGGACCATACCCTATGGTTCCTATTAATCAACTTTTTGTAGATCAAAGTTATGAATCAGTGAAAAATCATCAGATCAAAGTTTTCTTTATCAAATTTTTGCTTCTTTTCTTCTTAGTTCTTGCAAAAACTTCTTGACTCTTCAGCAAGAAACTGAAGCTTTTGCTTCAAGTCATTGTCTGCTGCATATCAGCAATTTCTGTTTACTCTTACAGTAGCCACTGCAACAGCATGCAAAAATGAAAGTTGTTTTAAAAGCACTTTATACAATGTAGCCAAACTCAAAGCAAATAAAATACTAGGTTTTATGCATTTACTATGTTCCCATGACACGCTTTGTATCTGCTTCAACTTGATCTCCTCCAAATATTTTAGCCAAACCAAAATCTGAAATCTTTGGGCTCATTTGGGCGTCTAGTAGAATATTACTAGCTTTGAGGTCTCTATGGATGATTCTCAACCTCGAGTCTTGATGAAGGTATACAATTCCTCGAGCAATTCCAGAAACAATCTCAAACCGACTTTCCCAGTCTAAGACTGATCTTTTACTTTCACCTGGATTCAAAGTTTATATATTTCATTACATCCTACGTAAAGGACCTCATCAAAAAACGAAATACATGAGAGATGAGGAAACACGCATGTATATACCAAAAATGAAATAGTCCAAGCTCTTATTTGGCAAGTATTCGTAGACCAACATCTTCTCGTCTTGTTGTATGCAACAACCTAAAATCCTGACAAGATTCCTGTGTTGGAGTTTGGCAATCAGTTTAACCTCATTCTTAAACTCTTCCATTCCTTGCGCTGATGATTTTGATAGCCTTTTAACTGCTATCTCTTTTCCGTTTAATGTACCCTGGAATTAAACATAATTTAGAAGATTGATCATATTGTTTCCCTATAACTAAAAGCTACAAAAGCCATAGATGAAAGCGTTAAAAGGGTGCAAAACGCAAATGCAAGGCAGGCTACCTTGTAAACAGGGCCGAAGCCTCCTTGTCCAAGTCTGTTATCAGGAGAAAAGTTATTTGTGGCTATGGCGATGGTTCCCAAGTTAAATAATGGTATCGCAGCACTTGTTCCGTTTAAAGAGTCCTCCAAATGCGTTGGATTTGTTGTGAAGCTGAGTGAAGGTCCTCTTTGTCTTCCTGGTAAAATGCATATAATTGCTTAGTTTGTAGGACTTGAGTGAAAATTGTAAGTTTTTATTTGCTTTAACCTAGACATAAAACAAAACCGCAGATATTTGGTTACCTCTTCTTATGCGCCTCACCAAACAAATTGCAAAGGCTACCATGGAAAGTATCATTGCAATTGAAACTACAAAAATTGCCGCCAATTGCTTCTTGCTAACTCCACCATTCTTCCTGTAACTAGCTAAACAAATGAAATGTATATATGCAAATTACTACTGCTAATGTAAAAAATTGTTGCATATTATGTACATTGCGCAGAATGGACCTTTGAAGCAAGCCTTGAGATCACATAAGACTTGAGAGATATCTAATTCAGATTCAAGTGCAACAAACTGGCTGTTCTTGATAGCACTTGTTTTGGGGGGACAGGTTCTTGATAATGCATTAGTTAAGTACTTAAATGGCCTTTTTGGGTTGCTAGCTTGCCTTAGAAGACATCAAATGTGCCTAATGTGACCCGGCCACTTTCGGCTTTGAGAAATTATTTCAAGTAGAGAAAAAGAGTTGAAAGTTAATGTGTGATATGGCCTACAAAAGAGATATATTTGTTGCAAATAGAGATGATACCTAGCTTACTCTCAGAAAATGCACTTGCATAAGCCATGCAAGAGCAATTCCTCAGACACTTAAGTTGGCACTGTTTCAGCCCCAACCCCATGTCTGCATAAGCTACAGCAGTATCAGGAATCTTCACCGCTGCCACCTTCACAAACCCTTCTCCATGTTTACAAATAGACGCATTAGGCCTTCGTGCACATCCAGCTGACCAATCTCTTAGCGACCAAGTTTCGGAAGACTTTGGCTCGAATCCGGGTAAACAAGAACACTCAAGCTTGTCTACTTGAGTTTGGTCACAGTTACTATTGGGCCCCCAGTGCCCGTAAAAATCACATTCCTCCTTTGGGGCGGACCAAATTGTAACCCAGCGCCAGTCTTGATGATTCCATAAGAACCTTTCCATCTCTCCTGTCTCATTCGCGATCATTCTTGTGATTATAGAGGCGTCCGTTATATCTACCGAGGCAGAAATTTCTTCATCATTACACACAAAACTATAATTGAAAATGGGACTACGTCTCATTTCTGGTATTCCAACCCATCTTTGCCCTGTTCATGACCCAGCTCGCCAGAATTTAGCCAAACCCTTGTACAAAACCAGCTGAGGGAAGCCTGTGGGGATCTAGCTTGAAGGTGAAGTTTCCAATCCCGGGATCATTTGGAGACTTCCAAGGCGTGAGGAATCGATCTACACCAGTAGTTAGATTTAAACCAATTTTCATAAATGGAAGCATAGTGTTTGTAGGATAATCAAAACTTTGCCAATAGGTGATATCATTTTGGACTAAAACTAGATTCCCTGTATCCAAGAGTCGTGCTGTAGAATTATTGGAGTGCGTAAGGGTGGAATTAGTAGACCAGAGAGGAATAGTGTAGTTTTTGTGGTAGAGGACGAGGTTTCCTTGGCTGCTAATGGAGAGGGTTCCAGAGGTCTCATTGATAGGATTTTCTCTGTTGGCAACCCACACAACTGTTTGAATAGAAACTTGGTAATGCCATATCCCAACATAGCGATATCTGGAATTGAAAGGGCTGAAGAACCCAAGGAAGAACTTGTTTCCTCTAGAGATCACAACATCACCATCTCGGAGGGAGTGTTGTGGTGTTTTGGCATCCAAAGACAAAGAGAATGAAAAGTGAAAAAGCTGGTACAGAAGCATTGTTTTCACCAACCATTTCACAAGTATCCATGGTCAATCACGACTCAATGTGGCTTGTGATATAGCTGCAACTCGGGAGAGAACTTAATTTATTCAATGCCGTTGGCATTGGGGGATTTTTAATGAGTTTACATAGACTTAGACGCAATGGGCCATCTCAAAGTTTTCAATGATCAAGGGACATCCTCGACCACCCTGTCAGTCTTACCGTGTCTGCTTTTGTCTAGGAATTTATGTTCTCATTTTACAGGAAAGTCCTCAGAAATTGTCATTTCTAGAATTAAGACGTAGTGCCTGCGTGCCTACCTTGCAAGAAAATGAGTTTTAGCTAAAGTTGACAAAACAGACCTCCAAAATTGCAACTTGAACTCGATGAAATTTCTTCTAAACTTTCTAATTTATAATTTTCAGGTTCCATTTAACTGTCTAAGCTAAAAGGAAAAAAGAATCAAATCCAACCTAACATGTCATCGATGGAAGCACTAGCCTTTTTTTATTGTGCTCAGATCAATTGATTTGGGAGCGCTAAACACGAAAGCTTCCTTCGCAGAAACGTTGAGGACATCATTCGACCAAATGGGTATTCAAAATTTTCGTTCATTTCTAATTTGCAAACCATCTGATCCATGCTGAACGGTTGTTGATAAACCCTGGTAGAAATTTGGTGCTGTTCATGACCATAATGACTAGCGGCCAACAAAAGTGTGGGGTGTTGGGACTAAGAGCTGCAGGGGGTTGTTATGCATTTGAAGGGTAAATCCTTAATTACTCTTATTCTTAACATTGCTTGGAATGCGTATGTTTACCTCATACGCAGAGAGTTCAATCAACAGTTGCAGCAAGTTTAAGAAAGATCAAAGAAGTCGTACAGATTAGACTTCTAAAGAAGAGTATTAGTAGGCTTGATTCTCTAAATCTACAGCTATGTATAGAATGGGGAATTAACAAAATGTAAATAGATATAAGTTTTTAATTGTATTGTGCTGCTTCTTGGTTTGTAAAACAAGAAGCAGCAAAAGTAGTGGTTTTTTTAGTCTCCATGGAAATTTGAGTCAACTCTATCTAAATATCCAACCCATTACTTTTCCAAAGGTAGCTCATCTGAGGCGAGAAGACTCCGCCTTAACTTTTGATTCTTGGCTACAAGTATGAAAGCTTTTCTTGCCATAAAATATTGATCTCCTTATTTATACTCGTTTTCTTAGTATGATTCCTAATTTTTTTTTATCTGGTTCAACTTTATTCCGTTTTCTGTTTTAGCACTTAAAAACTAATATTATTAAAAAAAATTGACCAATCAAAATGCGTCACGTCATCCGTGAAGTGATAAATTGATTGGCGACATAATAGGTTGATCGAAGATGTGGCACATTGACCAAATTAATTAATTGTTGATTGGCATTGACCGATCAAAAATCACTAAAAATTAATTTAAAATGTAGAAAAAACTTGTAAAATTATAAAAATTAGTAAAAATCTATTTTCAAAAATTTAAATTTATTTTAAAATATATAAAAATATTAAAAAGTTCTAAAAATTCTTAAAATTATAAATATTTATAAAACTTGTAATTTTTTAAAAATACAGTGAAAATCATTAAAAAGTTTTTTTTTTAATTATTTAAAATGCAAAAATTATAATAATTGAATCCAATGAGCAGTTTCAGTGGAAAAAAATATATTATTCCTCCTAGGAGACTCGGGTTCGAGCACCTATGTGTGCCTTGTTAAAAGGTTAATAAAATATGAATAGATACTATCATGTAATCAGTATATTCAAAAAAAAATTATAATTTTTTTTTTAAATATATAATAAATTATAATAAATAGCGCAATATTGTTAAATAAAAAGATCGAATATTCATCCCCATGCCCATGGGTTGGCAATGACAGATTTCATGCATTATTTGATTAATTAGGCCTCATTATCTAATCGAAAATTTTTAAATAAAATGTTTGGAAATTTTTGGCAAATGAATTAAACTTTGAATTAGAAAATATTGATTTCTAATATTAGAAGATAGTTTTAAGAAAAAAAATTATAATTTTTTTTTTACATTTTAAATTTTTTTTTATGATTTTCATAATTTTTAAATAATTTTTACTATTTTTAATCATTCAAAAAATATTTAATGATTTTCACGATTTTTTTTTACATTTAAAGAAGTTTACATTTTTAATAATTTTTACACTTTTATATTTTTTTAAAATGATTTTTAACTGATAAACACCGGTCAAGTTAGTCAACATATCATGACACTAGTCAATATGCCATATCACCTAGTTAGCTTAACATGTCAACGATGACATGTGGCATTTTGATTGGCCAACTTTTTTAAATTTTTAACGAATTTAGCTTGTAGGTATTAAAACAGGTAATAAAACAAAATTCAAGTACCAAAATGAGATAAAAAAATTAAATACCAAAATAGAAAAATGAGTATATCTCAAAGGTTAAATTGAGAATAAAACATATATTAAAAAACCCTTAAACTTGATTTTTTTTTCTAACATTTGTTCTCATGTGTGTGTACAGGAGTGTGGGGTCTCTTTGGTATGATTATATGGCGAATTTGGAAGAACAATAATATTTTTATTTTCCAAATTTCACTTGGACAGCTTTTGGAATCGTAAAAGTTTCAATAAGTTGAGCACGTCAATTTGAGGTAAGTCAAAACGCTTCCAAACCTTTCTCTCTAAACCCATGTTTCAAAAGGCATACTGAGGAAATATGAGTTCATCTTTTTTCTGACGGAGTTGTGGAGAGAGAAATGGGGAAAGCGGCTGCTAGAGGCGAAATACAAGACATGGATGGTAATTGAATTTTAGGATTCAGGCATTATTTGGGTAATTGTACTCCAATTGAGGCAAAACTCGGGGTATTCTTGATGAAATCCTTATTATGCTAAAGAATGGTTACAAACGGGCCAAAATTCAAACGGATAACTTGGAAGTGTTTAAGACCTTGACTGGGAAGGCGATGGATGATTCAGGTATCACAGTATTTAGAAGAGTACAAAGGATTCTGTGGTTCGAGGGTTAGCGACGAATTCGACATGTTTCTAGGGAAAAAAAACTTTCGATAGGCCTCCTAATGAAGTATTGGGAACTCTCCAACAAGACTTAGCCTGTGATTTTGTTGGTTTTTTTTGGTGAATTACAATAATAGGGCTAAGCCCGAATAATAAACGTGACTAGCACGATTCGAACTCAAGCCATAATATGGGGTTCGATTTTGTTGATCTTTTGATTTGATGTAATTGATTTTTTTTATTTGCCAAAAATGAAACCCTTAAACTACATTTCATTTAAACAAGCCTTGTTCTGTTTTTTTAGTTAAATAAGTTCCTAACCTATGGTTTTTATACACGAAGCCCTTGATTTTAATATTAAAATAAAAATATTTTTAAATTTTAAATTAATTTTAATTTAATACTAATGTAAATTTAATGAGAATATTTCATTAAATAAAAAATAAAATAAAACATTAAAATTTTTTAAAAGTAATTATATGCATAACACACTTGAATGATCTTTTGAAATTTTTTATTACTCTTTTAAATTTTATTTTAATATTAAAATGTATATAATTTCTATTGTATCATCAACAAATTAAATAAGAGTCTAAAATTCAAAATATTTTTAATTTAATATTTAAATCAATAGTTTTTATGAATAAAATCATAAATTAAGAGTTTATTTAACTAAAAATAGTTTAAGAGCTTGTTTAAATAATATATAATAGTTTAAGGATTTTTTTTAGTATATTAGCTAAAATTATTTTATTCAATTTTATTAAAATTTTAAATTAAAAGAATTGCAGGCAAATAAGCTTAAAGGGGCTGGAGCAAACGCAAGGCTTCGAGGTGGAGCATTTGGGGTGACGGAAATGGAGCAGAAGTTTCGTATTTAGATGGGCTTTGAGGTAATAAGATTTGGATTTACTTCGGGGTAAACTATACGTAATAAAAAATATTACTGTAAACTTATTTTAATCACCAAATTTTAATAAATTTTTATTTTTATCACTTATTAATTTTATTTTTAGAATTATTTTAATTTTTTTTCTTTTCAAAATCGAAAATTTTGAAATTTTTTTATAGCTTAATGATGATCTAAATGTTTAGATTTCTTCTAATAGTATCGAATTCATCCGCTTGTTACATAAAAATTGTTAGGGTTTTGACAGCAACAAAAACATAGAACAAGAAATATTTTTACTTGCTCACAAACATGCAGCAAGAGAGCTTATGGCTTTTAACTCATTTTGCTCAATTTTTCAATAAAAAAAACAATATATTTATAGTCAAATGCATCACCAAGTACTGCCTAGTAACTTGTAAAACATTGTTTGTACACACAAACAAGCTGGACTAGTCATTCAGCTATCTAAACATATCAAGCTGTCATTAAGCGTTCATTTTCAACTAATTTGATTACAATGAAACTAAACAAAAACCTTGCTATTACAACAAGCATATATGCTGCAACATTTTTACAATTTGCATGTACATCAACAAAAACATAACAACAGCATGGTTCGCCATTTTCAACAAGAATTCAATATATTGATAAGGCTTTGTCATTGATTTGATGATACAAAGTTAAAATGTGAGTGGGTCGATTGCTAACGACCCTCAAATAAGGTAACAGTCATCTCATTGGAAATTAGATTCCCAAGGGACGATGAATCCGTCTCCGAAAGGCACCTTTCTGCATAAAACCCAGGTCTTCCAGGTTGAGGCAATGACATACTCCCGCTATCCAACATCAACACTACTGTTTGCATCACTGGCCTGTCTTCTGGCCTCTGCTGGACACAAAGGAGTCCCACCTGTATGCATCTTAGTGCTTCCTCTTCTGCAAAATCTTGTTCCATCAATTCATCCATCAATTCCAGGGCCTTCCCTTCATTCCACAACTTCCAGGCCTAAACATTCATTTCTGGGTCAGATCAGTTCTAAACATATTTGAACTTATATATACCAATTGATTTCACTCACTGTGTATAATACTTACATGCCCCAGAAGGTTGAGTTTGTGGGTGGAATGAAAAAACCCCCGGTTCTTCTTTCCACTCACCATCTCCAACAATATGACTCCAAAGCTGAAGACGTCGGATTTCAAAGAAAAGTGTCCATCTATTGCATACTCTGGAGGCATATAACCACTGTGTTCATCACCACAGACAACACTATCATTTTCAGCTATAATATTCAAACTCTTAATTAGACTTTGATGCAGCTACACACCCTCGTACTTACTAGGTTCCAACTATCCTCTTTGTATTTGCTTCTGTTTGATCCTCGCCGAACTTTCTCGCCATTCCGAAATCTGAAATTTTAGGATTCATCTCATTGTCCAACAGGACATTGCTGGCCTTTAGGTCCCTATGGATGATCCTCAGTCTTGAGTCTCTATGAAGATAAAGAAGCCCACGAGCTATCCCAACAATGATGTCATATCTCCTTCTCCAGTCTAGTGAAGACCGCCTTGATTCATCTGCAGCCATTGTACATCATATAAATTGTGACAGTGGTAATTTTAAAATTCGATAAGTTTGTAAATGATTAAATATAAGAACAATGAATAGGAAGTTGAGATTTCGATACCAAAGATTAAGGAATCCAAGCTTCTATTTGGCATGTACTCATAGACTAACATTCTCTCTTCCCTTTCAATGCAACAGCCTAGTAGCTTCACCAGATTTCTATGTTGAAGATTGGAGATCAAAAGGACCTCATTTTTGAACTCTTGAAGGCCTTGTCCAGAATTCTCTGCAAGTCTCTTCACTGCCACTTCTTGTCCGGACGGTATCTCACCCTAATAAATTATTTCAATGATTATTTAGTAGCGCTAATGAAAAAAAAAAAAAGGAAGAAAAATCTGAAAATAGATCTATACCTTGAATACTGGTCCATATCCACCTTCTCCAATCTTGTTTGCGGGCGAAAAGTTATTAGTAGCAGCTTGAATGGTGGCAAAATCATATAAGGGGAGTTCAAGATCCTCCTCAGTTTCAACTTTGGTAATGGTCACCTGATTTTCTGGCTGGTGAGCTGTCAATAGGAACATTGATAAGTTACGAAAGATGAATTAAGAAAGCAAAAGTGTGGTAGTACCAGGATTCATGCAAAGCTTACTGCTAATCATCTTTTGCTTCCAACTCACAAACCAACCAATCAAAACCAAGATTATCATTGCTGAAGCCACTGATATAGTTGTTGCAATAGTCACATTCTTCCTATTGTTGCTTGTATCAGCATTTTTTTCTAACGATAAAAAATTAAATAAAGTTTAGTTTCAGGGAACATTTCTTTCAAAAACCAAGAATGAAAATTGTTAGATGGTAATTCAACCAAAGAAAGTAAAAGAACATCAATGTAGCAAGACATGCCTTGCTTCAGACAAAGCTAAATCAAAACAACGACAAGAGTCACAAGTGCCATTATTTGTTGAAAAAGAGTACTATTAGGATTTATATAAAGAAACAGAAATCTCACCAAGTGCAGAAGCTGCCATTCTTATATAAAGATCTTGTCCAAATTGAGGAACTTGTCTAATATCAATTAGGTCTTCATACCAGGTTACACAGCCATTCCCTGTGCCTTTAATGTCTAATTTAGCATAAGCAACGCAAGAACAATTCTTCAGGCACTCCGCCGCGCAATCTTCCATTGTCATACTTACATTCACCCCAAACAGAGATGCATCCGGTAGTTTCAGCCCTGTGAATTTCACAAACCCTTCTCCTTGATGGCATATATGTGGATCTTTTCGTACACATCCACCAGACAAGTCAAGGACATCCCAGTCTTTGGAGGATTTGGGCTCAAAGCCCTTCAAGCAGTCACAGTTGGGAGTCTTGTTAATGTTGCAAATACCGTAACTACCACACAAGTCATAGTTATCACATCTATCTTCTTGGACAGTGAATATGAGGTACCAGTTAGAGTGGCGATTATTCCAGGAAAGGTGCTGAACCGATCCAGATTGACTCAACACGAACCTCGATGTGATGTTGGCTGTTATGTTATATGAATAATACACTTCATCGGCGTTGGAGACAAATATTGGAGTAAAAACTGGGTTTACCTTCAAAACTGGCACACCACTAAACTGTGTTCCATACCACGGTCCACTTCGGAACTGCTCGTCGGATCCCTTGCGAAGGACGAGTTGAGGAAGTCCACGAGGATCCACGCTATAAGTATATTCTCCAGGAGAAGGGTCGTCCGGACTTTTCCATGACGTAAGATGTCTGTTGAGACCGGTTTTCCTGTTCCAACCAAGTTTCATTCCCGGTAACAATGTGTCTGATGGATAGTCGAAGCTTTGCCATATGTACCTCTCATCATTGTCATCCCCTGCATCCTTCACAACCAGATTCCCGGTATCTAACAACTTCGCAACTGGATTTTTAACCGTCAGCGATGAATTCGAAGACCAGATAGTGCTCCCTGGTTCATTGACAATCGACAGTGTTCCATCATCGCCAAGTTTTAATAATCCAGAATTATTTACAAGGGGGAACTTTCTGTTTGCGACCCAAACAACAGTCCGAACCGGAATGTTCTTGTACCATATTCCTAGATACCGATCATTGGAATCCCCAGTATTGAAGAAACCTAGTTCAAATTTATGACCCGCGGACACTATCGTCTGGCTGCCGTTGATGGAGTGTGCTGGAGTTATGGTATCAACGGCAATTGAACTTTCTAAGAACAAAAATACTAGAGAGAGAAAAAAAAAGAGGTTGCCTTTCAATTTCCCCATGAATTTGTGGATCTTCCATTTCTCTAAATTAAATTCGGGTTCACGTATTTAGCACCTTCTCCCCCTCGTGTGAAACAGTAGGTTGGAGAGTCTAGGCATGTAATTGACCAGTCGAATGCAGAAGGCTTATTTTAGTGCGTAGTGGGTGGATGAGCAGCCCCCACCATAATTCATAGTTATAAAATTCATCAAGGACTGAATTATAGGGGAAGTGATCATAAAAATATTGTTCAAAATTTCAATCTCGAGTTTAATCTCAAACAAATAAATACTAACAGTGCATTTGCATAAAATTAGTAACAAAAAGAATCGAAGTCTTGTATATGAGTACCAAGTCCGATACATGTGTAAGTGAAAATTTAAGCTTAGATATTATTCCATTATATTTCATGACCACGATGTTGATAAGTGTTGTGTATCGAATTGCTCTGCATGGCTCAAAAAGAAGTAAGAGTGACGATGAGTGATGAGCCATGTTTACAGTATAATAAGACAAGAAATTTGTAGTATCATTTATCATCTTTTGGCTCGACTGGTGTAGCTTCCGAAGGATGATCTTTTTCCAGTGCTGTTAAGCCAAAAGCCTTTCTGCCCTTGACACAGTCTTTGTCTCAATTCAAAGTAGAAAAAAAAAAAAAAAAACCCTAGGGAACTACTATAGGCACCAGCAAAGAGTTACTCTGGTAGGTATTTTTACAGTTTGTCATTAATATATTACATATATTCCATAATTTATTAGTGATGTTGAATGTAAGTCAATGATTCAGAATGTGGGAGCATTCGATGATGATGATGAGAGTGTTTTATTATTTATCATTAGATGAGTGTTTTGTTTTTGGAGATAGTTGTGTAGTGTACAATCGAATTTCGAGGTTAAGCTATATACTATCATGTATTTTCGGAATTGAATTATATATTGTCATGTGAAGCGGCAAATATATATCTTTAGTGCTCAGATGATAAATTCGATTGTACACTATACAACTATCCCCAAAAACAAACCACTCATCTAATGATAAATAATAAAACACTCTCATTTTCTTGTTATTTTGAGAGAATATTTCTTACTTACAATTTCAAAATAAAAAACTAAACCCTATTTATAGAGAATGAGGAGAAGTTGGTGTCGGCCATTACATAGTTAACATTAAAAAAATTAATTTTTTACCAAATAAAAAGGGAGTGTCGACATTTACATGGCTAACACCAAAAAAATTTTGAAATTTTTTTATCTGAGAAAAGAGGGTGTCGGCCATGACATGGCCAACACCAAAAAAATTTGAAATTTTTTTATCTGAGAGCAATGGCCGACACCCAAAAATTTGATTTTTTTTATTAGATAAATAGGAGTCGACCATTGCATGATAACACCAAAAAATTAATTTTTTTATCTGATAAAAAAGAGGGTGTCGATCATTGTATGGCCAACACAAAAAAATTGTATTTTTTATCTGACAAAAAAGGGGGTGTTGGCCAAAATTTGATTTTATTTATCAAATTAAAAAGGAATGTCAGCCATTGCATGGCCAACACCCAAAATTATTTTTTTCAAATTCTCGTAGTTTCGTATATCATAAAATATCGTATTAAAAAAAATACATAGGTGTCGGCCATTGTATGACCAACACTAAAAAACACAAATTTTTATGTCTGACACCAATCATTGGGCAGATAGTGTCGACCATTAGATGACCAATATCAATTTTTACTGTTCATTTCAAGTCATTTTAGTGTATATTTTTTGAAGTTGGGTCATTTTCCTAAATAATAAAAAATTTTGGGTTACTTAAATAAATTACCCTTAAATTTTGTAATAAGATTTTCTTTTCACTAAAAAAATTTGGCTTACAAAAAAAAAAACCCTTTAACGTGTGTCAGAAAAGATCCACACATGAAAGCTAATGATTGGGTCTGGTTGTTGAATATATAATTTTTGTCATTGGTTGGTAGTGCGTCTCCATCCACTATATTAGAAAAAAAATGGGGACTAATCGTCTCTGGACTTGCCTTTCCAAATGCCCCTGTTGAATTTTCAATTCTGCTGGAGGCTTCAACTGTACACATTGCAATTTCTTGAAAGTAAAAAAGAATCATAAGCACAAAGTGGAAAACAGGAAGATTTGGTCTTTAGAAATTTGTTCACGTTCTCAGATCAGTTCATCTGTTTCTGAAAGTGAACTTGAAGACATGACATGGGTGATTCATAATCGACCCTTCAAAAGAAATTATAGTTGGAGCAGTTGGAAATCAGGGCCTTCCTGCCTGGTCTTCCATTTGCTCCACAGCTAAGATTAAATATAAAAAGATTTTCTGCTCCAAGGAAGCTTCTTACATGACTCGTTTCGGACTAAAAACCATCACTATCAGCTTTTACACAGGGCCTACAGGGAAAAGAATTTCTTAGCCTGGTAACAACCCATGATCGATGACAGTCTTTGCGGCTGCATCTAGAGAAACCACAGAGAACTAGACATGAATTTTACCCCTAGGTAATTTTGTTTACTCAAAAAGTTTTAAATTTTGTGGTATCTTTGGCTTTTTTTAAAACGGAGAAAAAGCTAAGGGTATCTTTGTCCGTATGTCATGCTGGCGCTGGTCAGATTTTCAAGCCTTGTCTCGTCTTGACTTAAAAATTTAAGTTCCATTGACATTGTTACTGCTATGTTTCTTGCCAACTGGAATAGCCACGCCAATAATGCAAAGATATTTCTTCATCTTACAAATTAAAGACAAAAAGAGTGGCAGCAAAAAAGCACCCACCTTGATTCTTAATTATTTTGGTATGGTAACCAGTCAACGGCGATCATTTTTGGTAACATTAACAAGTGAACCAAATGCGGAAACTTTTTTTCTGTAACCATACCATTCTGGTAATAATCGGGTAAAATTCAATAGTTGTCCTTGTAAATAACTAGAAATAGCAGAAGCTATTCTGCCATAACCTCAAAAGCTTGCCTCACTGCAAGACACGGGCTGGGACTACTGTAAGAAACATAAATTACAATTTACGATTTGAAAAAAAAGGGAAACCAAACAGTAGTCTTTGTAATCTTATTCTGAAGCCCAACAAAAGCAATGATGGAAGGACATGTTTAAAAACATAATCCAACTGGATAGCCCAAAATATATGCCCAAGTACGCCTAATCGTCAATCACGTAGTGCTACGACTTACAGAATGGGCCAAATTGTACTACCCAACCAATAATATTTTGCAAACAATGAGACAAAATGCCAGATATTATAAGATGTCCTAAACCTCTGAATCGAATTTCATAGCATGGCTAGTCTTTTTACACCAGGTTGGAGAGGCAAATCACGAAGGTGACAAAGAGGGAATGTTCCATGAAAGGTGGCCAGGAAAAAGACGGGCCGCTTAAAAGAAAAGGACACGTCCATATGTTGGACCCATAATACAAGGTTGTGTATCATTCTTTTTTATTATTTAGAAACAAATTTAATTTAACATTGTTTTGGATTTTTATAGACGTATTAGCTTCGTTGAAGGCAAAAGCTATGAGTTTAACATTAGCAATGATTACAAGTAAAGACCCGTAAACCAATCAAATTGTGCCAATTCTCTAAGATTTTAAAGTTTAAACATAAAAAAAGGGGTTCAATTTCAACAAACTAGAGATATGATAAATTAATGGTAATATTGATATCATTCTCCTTAACAAATTTGTCATTAATTTATTTTTGTATGGAAAATATGGTGTTAATATTATTAACTTTTTAGATAAAATTTATATAACTATGAAATGGGTCGGATAGATCATTAATTAAGATAATATGTAGTATGGATCGGCAAAGAAGGTACTCAAAGTAAATTGGCATTTATAGCAAGTCAATTCTCTTTCATAAAGTTACTTGTAAGATCAATTCCACTCAACCTTCTCACATGCAACTTCGAGGAAGGAGGACAAGTTTCATAGACACCAAAAAGCCACAAAATAAAATAAAAGGCTGAAGACATCAGCAACTGCCAGGCCAGCAAAGACTGACAACCTTCTCAAACAACTTCATCTCTTTCGTCTTCACCTTTAATTTGTTCTCTTTAGACACTCTTTCCACGAAGATTTCATCTCTTTCCTCCCCTTAGCTTTATCCTCTTTCCATCACATATAAATACCCCTCCAACCAGCTCTACTTTCAAAATCATACTAACTAATACCAGTAACAATACCAGCTTCTTTTTTGACGTTTAACGCAGAACGAAAAGAATGGGATCTCGAAATGTGGTGGTGTTCGAGGATTTTTTCCCCGCCATGGTTGAGAAATTGGGTGCTGAAGGTTTTATGAAGGAGCTGTGCAATGGGTTTCAGTTGCTTGTGGATGGAGACAAGGGAGTGATCACTTCCGAGAGCTTGAAAAGGAACTCGGCATTGCTTGGTTTGAAAGAGATGAGCGATGAGGAAGTGGTTTGCATGTTGAGAGAAGGTGATTTGGATGGGGATGGGGCTTTGAATGAGATGGAGTTTTGTACCCTCATGCTTAGGTTGAGTCCTGAGTTGATGAACAGTTCTAGAAATTCATTGGTAGAAGCTATTCTCAATTTCTATGCCCTTTGTCAAACTAGTATTAATTAGGCTTTTGTAATTTGTACCCCCATGGAATGTATCAAAATCGTTTTAAGTACGTATTTCGTTTTCGGTTTCTTTCTTCATCACCTTTGTCCCCCTCGTTTGCCAATGTTTTCCATTGTTGATAGCTTACTTAGCAGCTAGCTTGGAACCTCTTTTTTCTTTTCAAACTAACAACGCAATCTTGATGCTCATGGATCAAAACTGTTAATAGAAAATTACACTCTGATATTAATCAACCATCCTGTACTGCAACTCAAATCGAGGATAGCTCATCCCTATGAAACGACTAACTACAGGAGAAAAGAAAAACATTACTAACTCAACATCCAAGCCAAGCCAAGCATACGTTAAGACATCACAAAATAACACGTTAGGCAAGCATAGTCAACACACTAGAGGATCGGGTGACACCTGCATTAGCTAATTTGTCTGCTCCATGTTAGCTTCTCTAGGAATATAGCGATTCTCCCAACCCTGATCAGAAAATGGTCCCGTTACAGCCTGAGTGAAGCTCCTAAAGACAGATCGGGCCTTAGCTGGATTTTTTCACCAGAAGACAGTGCTACAGCAGTACTCACTTTCAATGATCAGTTTATTAACGTTGTGTACATTCAACCGTGACTAACATCTTTGCAACATCAAATCGATCTTTGGACCTTGCCTAGCCTAAGGAAAGAGAATCCGCGGTGGAAACCTTGAACATCTTGACGAGGTTCCATACGCTGCTTACTTACTGCTTTTCCAGCAAGATCTCGTAGCAACCAAAATTTTAAATAAGATTGTTAGGAGGATAAATTTTAGATTAAAAAATCATCCTTTCTGATCTGAGACAAGCCATATTATTAGATGGAACTATTTTTAATCTAAAGGGAATAAGAAATGACCCATAAGGTACAATTTTGCTATTTCAAAATTATGAAGGAGGGATACAAAACAAATTTACCTCAAGGTCCTGCCTCTAAACTTATTTTTATGAAAATTTAAGAAAAAGAGAAAAACACAACACAACCAAAAATACTCGAAAACAAGAGAAAGAAATAAAAATATGTAAACTAAATATTTGAGTGGGTTATTTATATAAATTTAAAAAACCCTTACTCTTTACTTCCGTGATAATATAGAATTTCTTTTGAAATAAAGCATGGGTGGACTAATTGAACACAATTCTCTCAAAACAAGAAGAAAATACGAAGAGGTGTGAGCTTTGCAATTCTTTGGCAAAGATGTATTGTGAATCAACTGAAGCCATGTTGTGCTGGGACCGCGACACCAAATCAACAACTCTTCTTCGCCACCTCTGCCAATCTCCTACCGTCAGGAATGGCTCGGGACCAAAGGTGATGCTTGTGGACGAAGCGGTATAAGAGTTATGTCACCGTAGTTTAGGTCGGGTTGTGTGGTTGGGCTTTTATGCTAGCGGGTCTCTCGTATAGAATATGAGTGTGTAACAAGTATAAATTTAAACTTGAACTAATAAAATGAGTAAAATTCTAATAATAAAATAAAATAGTAAAAAACTTTCTTACTTTTGCTGAAAGCAAGTCATATGAGTGTGTACAAATTAGCGAGCTGAAAAATAATACTCCCTATTTTGATTATGGACACCGAGGAAGAGAAGAACTATTTTTTTTTTTTGTTTGGTTGTCAGATGGAGATATAAAAAGTAAGACGGTGAATGATTTACAAAAATTATAAATAGATAGTGTGGTGCTTGGGATAATTAACCTTGGATTTCTTATATATAATTGAGATATATTTTCATGTATATAATAGTATAGTTTTTTTTTTTATCGAAATAATAAATAATTTATTAAGAAATTATAAATTAATTTATGTAAAATATATTTAAAGATATATAATTTATAAATGAATTAAAAATTAAATAGATATATATTTAAAAACGTTAATTAAGTTAAACCAAAATATTTCACTATTAATACGTAATAATAATAATAATAATAAAACAAATATGATACACCCACTAGTACGCTACTTGCGGTTCCAAAATGAATATGGCCGGCAAATAAAATGTTGTTTCAGAATTAGCAATATTGCGATGAACAAACGCCAATCAAATAAAATAGAAAAAAGCTTAATACCTATCAATATTGAAATTGAAGATGCAATGTAAAGAAATTCGAACAAAGAGCAACATAACTACCACAGACAAAGATGGGAATCTCCCAAGTCCATTGGTGGAGAAAAGCTATGGTTCAGGGTCTATTATGTTAATGACGTCATACATTGTTTTTTTTTTTTCAGTAGAGTTCATTGTTAAACTTACTTGCATGAAATCTAACATATATGAATGTATATCGTGGAGCTAATTTGTTCATGTCCAGTTTTAGGGTTCAATATTTAATTATTTGTTTCTTATTTTATGTGGGATTCAATTTCTGAAGACCCTAACTCCGCACAGCTATGGAATATTCATAGGCTTGTAAAGGCAGTAGGCTGTGTTGCATGTAAAAGGATTGACTGAAGATTGGTGGCCTGCAATTTCGAGTTTCTGCCTCACCCAGCATTCTTTTTAATTGGGTTGAGCCTGCTACAAACCCATCGGTGTGTTCTGCGCTTTAGTTCCATGATAGCCTCTGTTAGAAATCGCCTCGAAGCAAGAGGCTAGGCTTAGGAGACTGATTCGAAAGCTAGCAAGGAAGGCATCTTTGCTACTCTTTTCTCTCCTCTTCTTTTGCTGTTCCTTTCTTCTAATGATTTGTGCTTTAAATATTTAGTAACGTATTTTTATTGAAATGGGGAAACAGCGTAGCTGAATTTGCCCATTAAGATGTCAATAACGCATGTTTTTGAGCCATGAGACAGGAAGCTTGCTCCCCATGCTGCTCAGCAGATACAAGAAAAGGAAGAGGAGAGGAGAGGAGAGGAGATGCTGATGTTGCAGAAAGCAAGGGACTGAGCTTGATGCCTTTGATCACAAAAACCATGGTGCCCCCAGCAGAGGCGAGGCAAGGCAAGGCAAGGCAAGCAAACTGTGTGAAGGTCACTTCTTATGAAGAGGGGAGCACTCAGGAAGATCAAAGATGAAAGCCTTTTGGCTTTCCTCTTCCACTTGAAATGCACCTCACTGGAATCTGTCCACAAGGCAAAGGAGAAACTAAAGCTGAAGGACCTTTTTCTTATCTACCTCTTTGAAGATGACAGTAAGCACAAGAAACCCATTTCTCTTGTTAGATTCCTTTTTTCATGTTGCAATGCTCATACCGTGGTTCTCATTATTTCACTTTCTCTTTTACTTTGTTCTTCGGTTTCGGTCATGGGCTCCTCACTTAGCACCAATAGCCAATAGATATTTCAGGTAACTCATCTGTGTGTACAATATCGAAGAAAACTCCCATGAGCAAGCATGAGTCTTACTAGGTTAATGATGATTTTTTTTTTCTTTTTTGAAAGCTAGTTTAGATGGGATGGGATGGGTATTTTTCAACATTTTTTTAACCCTAATAAGCAATTGCTTTTCGTGTCATCTGATCTGAAAAATATATCATAATTCCAAATCAGCAGATAACAGGAAAATGGGCGAAATTTTTAACATAGGGATGATTTTGCTACTTTATTTAAGGTACAGGGGCCAGTTTGCTCCTTTTTCAAATAAAGGGACTAAAATGTAATCCAAGGTGTAGTAGAGGGGTTGTTACTGTTCTTTTACCATAGAATTCTTTGTCTGTTCAACTTTTGTCCTGGGTTATCTTAGCCGCTCTTTAAGGAGGGAGGGATATGGATATAATATTGTGGCACCTGAACTAGCAGTAAATCAATTTTGACCAAAACTAGATATTCTACCAATAGAAATATAGGGTCTTCCGTATGGTTAAATCATGTGAAAACCCAGCAAGCAAAGTCTTAAAACTGTAGCCAATACCATTTTGTTATTAAAAAAAGAGAGGAAGAGTTAAAAAAGTAAAACAAGGGTAGTGCATGCAGCAGGGGCCAAATCTCATACGTTGGACTTGGTCATTCTCAAGCCTTAATACCAACAAAACCATGGCTAGATTTGATAGTGGCCCTTTTTTATAAAGTGTGGAGTAACGCAAGCGAAAAGACGGGCATCCGCCGTATTCAATTGCAAAGTGGTGACTCGTGTATGGAGTGGGAGGATATTAGAAGCCACTTTCATTTCATATTGCAAATACCAGCAGCATAAAACGCTTTATGCACGTGGGGCGGTTGAGAATTGGGGATAACTATGAAACCAACCTTATTGGGAATCATAAGAAAGCTTATCCGATTCCATCATCATTCCATTAGAATCCCACCACAGTTCACAACATGGCTCTGCCTGCCCACCCTCCACCACACGTCACCATAACTATATATCATGATAAAACCAACAGCTTTTGCCTTAACCAGGGTTGTGTGTAATACAGCTAAGGATCTCCCTGGCTGGTGGGTTTCCTCACGGCACGCTGTTCCTTGCCTTTGCTGGTCTTCCGCTGATTGACCATTCACATATTTGATGCTTGGAATAAATTAATAAATATAATTATACCACTTTTTGGAAAAGAGAACTTCCTTTGTTTTCATTTTCATCACACTTTATAATATTAGGACACCAAAACTCAACTGTGAATTTATAATAATAGTAACATCATTGCGGTGTATTATTAGGGCACCAAAACTCAACTGTGAAAAACAGGTCAGAGAGACGGTGTTCTTATCCAATTCCAACTCCTTGGGTCAACTTTTGACTCCTAACTCTAACCACATTGTAACAGCCAGTCTAAAAGTGTAGGCTGTTTTTCCTTTCCCTATTCAACACAGTTTCAAACATCCCCCACAATTATGTTTTTTTTTCAGAATTAATTTTCTGGTCATAAACATTTTTTAAAGAAATAAATGACTGATTATAAAATGTGTTGATTAGTATTTATTTGAGTTTTTAACTGTGGATATGCCGTACGGAACATTAAAATTATTAATTTTTTTTATTGAATTATTTTAGTAAATTAAAAAAATTATTAGCGGTTACTAAGCATTGATTGGTGTTTTATTTAATTTAATTATTATTGGTATTAAATGTTGCCCATACAAGAAATAGGAAACAGAATCACTTTTATTACAATTAAATATTGACTTTATATATATTGTCATTGAAGTTTAAAACCTTCGTTAATGAGTTCAGATAACATCTATTCATGTAGAATAAAAAAAAAAATTATCAATTCATAACCAAAAAGCTTCTTAAAATTGGGTAAACAAATACTAAAGTTCACAAACAAAATCAACAAAGTAATATATTTATAGAAATTATATAGTTAATTAAAACAACAAAACAAGTAACAAATTTGTTTTTGAAAGTAAGTAACAAATTATAGTTATAGTTGTGAAGTTAAAAGTAAAAAAAAAAAATAATAATAAGTGGGTAAAAAACAAATTATGGAAGTAAGAAAAAAGAATGGGTGGTAAAATTTTGGAGGGAAATGAGTGAAGTTAGATATTAATCGTAAATATAGCAATAATTAACAGATTACAATTTTAATCCCTATAATATCGGTCCTACGTGGCAATGGCTTTCCCGTTAATTGATCGCCTCCTTTTGGGTCCCACGCTCCATTAATCATACCCGCCTACCCAATAATTATTGAAAAATTAAAACAAAAAGAATGAAACGCAATTTAAAATGGCACATCTTTTTTTCTCCTTCACAGAGAGAGGAAAGGGAGGGGAACATTAAGAGGAAAAAAGAGAGAGAGAGAGAGAGGTTAAGGCTTAAGGTGTGGAATTTCGTGGCTTGTCTGTTCTTCTTTTTAATGGCGGAAGTAGAGAAGCAAGAGAAAGTTGCTGTAAATGGAGGCAAAAGGGAAGAAGAAGAGACGCTGTTAGAAGGAATGGCGGTGCTGGATTTCGACATGCTATGTTCCACGGTGGCTTTGCAAACGCAAGGCAAATGGAGGAGACTCGAAAGCGCCGAGGATCCTTTAGAACAAGGAAACGCCGACTTCGGTGGTGTTTTGAGGATGTGGGAAGGTGAAGTTGTTCTTGATTTCTTGGAGGACCGCCGCCTCGCTCTCGAATCTGCCTGGTCAGTTCTCTCTCTCTCTCTCTCTCTTGTTTTTCAGAACGAGGTTGTTTGTTTCCTCGGAAAATTAAAAAAATAATTTCGAGATAGGAGTACTAAAATTGTTTTGCTCCATTTTTTCTCTTGTTCCGAACGTTTCGGAGGCCGCCAAAATATGTCAACAAAAATCCTCACTTTTTTTTATATCGGTGTTAGAATGAATCTAATTCAGTGGGAACCTGCTCTTTTTGCTGACCCTTTTTTTAACTTTTTTTTTTATATATATTTGTAGCACTGGTTTTCTCCTGTAAATTAGTTTGATTAATTTAAAAATTATTTAATTGGCCGATTAGTCAGTTCTGGCTGTTCAATTGAGTTTGTATCAGAACTCATGAGGTTCACCTCATACCGTTTCCTTTAGCTCTTGTTTTAATGTTATGCAACTGATGTTGATTGACTGTATTTAGGTTTGTGTAATAGTGTGTTTTGATATTGCAGTTGCCCCTGCTATAGATTTGGGAAGAACATGAGGCGGGCTGGTTTCGGAATTTGTTTGCTTCAGGTCAAAAGTTTTTCATATTTCTGCATTCTTATACGTGTTTCCATGGTCTTCTTATGATATTCTAGTTTGGGATTTTGCAAGTTTTTTGCATGTACCTTAGTTCCTGCCGTTCAGAGTTTATTGCTCGCCGATAATGCTGTATTCAACATTTTCTGAAGGTTCTTAATGTGCTTTTGCAGGGAACTGTTTATTTCATCCTCGCAGTGACTGCTATTCTCAACTTTGTTGCCTTCTTCGTTACCAAGCGGAATTGCTTTCTGTATTTGGGTGTTGCTTTCATCTTGTCTATTGGAGCATATTTGGGTTTCTTCCGTACACAGATAAAAAGAAAATTCAACATTAGGGTGAGAACCTTTTTATATGTGGACATACTTGATTCTTTTCCAACTTTAGGGCTTAATAATAAGTGATCCTCGAATACTACTTCATTCTCTGCTTAGTAATCATCATATTATTCCTAATTGAATTTGTGGACCTCTTTATACCGACTGCCGATGTTATTGTTCTCGTGGATTACATCAAAGTTTGAAGGTTTCAAAAGAACCAACTAGATTGAGGAAATCCTGTCACGCATAACATGTTACTTCGAATGGCATTTACTAGAGCCCAGATAGATCATTTGTGTTTAACAATGCATCCACACATTTTAGTTTGGGAATTTAAACCTTGCATTTCCTTGTTGCACTTCCACTAATTTTTCTTTATTCCTGTGATATGGCATTGTGGATGCTTTAAACCTTGGTTCCTTTGCATATGAGAATTATAAAGCTTGATAATTGTGTATGATTTGTTAAAACTCAACTCATGTAGAATTATAAAGCTTGATAATTGTGTATTGATTACTTTCTGTGTAAGACTAGCTATCTTGATTTTCAACTACATATTTGACCGACCATCATGCTTTGCTGATCTTCTGTCTATATTTGTGTTGGTTGGAGACTTCTGATCTTTTGTCTAGTTATTCACGCTTCTAGACTCTTGATTCGGTTGGGAATTATGTATGTATGCAGGGCAATGACAGCTTATTGGATGACTGCGTCCACCATCTGATCTGTCCTTGCTGTACACTATCTCAGGTTCTTATCCTTGCCAAACTGCTTTCGGACTTTCAGTATTCTATTGACTCTATAATCTAAAAATGCAACAAGACTCATTCAACCAGTGACAAAATCAAATGTGGCTCGAATTTAAGTTCTTAAAATCTTTCATTTTCCTGAAGATTGATGAATAGGCTTTTTTTTTCTTTTTAACATGGAGCAGGAATCTAGAACATTGGAGAAGAACAACGTCCAAGATGGTACATGGCATGGTCGTGGTGATATATGCATAGGAAGCTATGCTGAAGGCACCAAGCCGCTCTTTGGGCTACACCCTCCTCCTACCATGTCAATTAAGACCCCTGAGCCCTGCAGCATGCAAAATGGTTTAAATGGCGATGATAATGGTCGAACGTGAGAAGCTTACTCAAAAGATTTAGGCCAATATTAGGTGTGAAAGAGAAATTCAAACATCCGGGCAATTTATTCTTTGATGGAGCGATGTTAGAGGTGGATTTAGAGAGCAAAGCTTGTGCAGCTTGGATCATCCAATCCTGCAGGAAGGAAGGGAGACCCAGTAGCATAACAGTGCTTCCACGTGCATAGAAGGAAAACTACTTCGTATCAGCTTGGTCCATCTTTAGATATCATTTTAACTTTTCTCAGATAGACATCGAGGCTATGCCCCTCAATTCATATTTACCTCGATCGATTAGAGAACACCTTTTTCGCCTTAACTGTTCTAGATGTTCCTCTCTGAAATGTATATTATCTTTATTCTAAATATTAGCTTGGAAGTAGATTTGTTACTTTGATCCTTATAATATAAGAATTTATACGGTGAGATCTTTTTCTTTTTTCCTTTTAGAAGAGTTTTAAATGGGTAAAAATATTATGGAGGCTCTAAATTAAGTGTTAAATTGCATTTTACCTTTCTTACTGATATATTAAATCGAAGAGTAAATTTTTTTTTTTTAATTTTATCCATTTTTATGATTGAGAAATGACATGACTAACAGAATAATTAAATAATAACATGTGACCTGTCATTTGTATATCATGCAGTCATATAAAGATTACTTTTTAATAATATAAATAGATAAAAAATTTTAAGATCAATTTATTATTCGATGTAATGTATAAAAATTAATTTACTTATTTTTTTAATAGAAAGTACAAAATATAATTTAATTTTTAATATAAAAACATTTATAATACTTTAACCGTCATAAAAGCTAATTCTTATTTTGGGTTAGATGTTAATCATTATTTTTAAAATTCTCGTTTTTAGAAAGATATTAGCTTTAGGAGATTTTAAATTAAGTATTTTATGGTATTAAGAGTTTTTTTTGGACCGTTTATTTAAATTTCTTTAAGGGTTTTTATTCAAATAAGTAAAATGGGATAGATATTAAATTTATAGGTAAGTTTTGGTTTAATATATAATTTGATATATGAATTTTGATTTGGTGCAATTATATACATAAAATTTGAATTATAATTCATATGTGTACATAGAGTTTTGATTTTGATTCACCTTTACACGTTTAAAGAAATGAATGCATACATTTATTTCGTAGTAAATTATTATAATTGTTTGTATATACAATATATCAACATAAAATAATGATAATAGGGTAATGTTGTCAATGATATATGTAAATTAAATCAAATCAAAATTTCATGTATAAAATTTCACAGAATCAATGTCTATATATGACATTGCACATTGGATCAATGTTCATATATAATTTTCATATTTATCCTATAAGTAAACTTGTGTAACTTTTATTTAAGAGGTTGATTAACATCTATAAAACTAAGTGAGTTAAATGCATTAGACATCCTCGAACTATGATCTTCATTTTAAATTGATCCCTAAACTTTAAATCATTCTAATTACATCCCTAAGCTATCAAGGTTATATAAATTAAGTCACGTTGTTACTACAATCATTATTTTTAACTGTTACAAAATCCTTATCATTCACTTTTTTTTATAAGTTTTACTTTATTTTTAAAAGTTATACGAAAATGTTTCATTTACTTAAAATTTTCATTTTAAATTTAGTTATATAAGATTTGATATGTCATTTAACGATTAAATTAACGGTTTTAATAACAAAAGAACTTGATTGATATAACATTGATCATTTGATGATGAAATTAGAACATTTTGAAGTTTGAGGACCAATTTAAAATAAGGATCATAATTTAAACTTGTCCAAGTGCCGGGCTTGGACAAGGATTTTTGCACCTTGGGCTAGCCCGACCTGTATTCAATTTAAATAATAAAAAAATTAAATTTAAAATTTATTATAAAAGTATATAAAGTATCAATTAAAAATATTTTTTAAATATTTTATTATTTTTGAATAGTAAAGTAATTTTTGGACGGGCTGAGTTGGCCCAAAAATAAGCTTAGGCTTGAAAAGTATTTTAGAATTTGGATCGGCCCAGGAGCACCTCTAATAATAATTCGAGGATATTTGATGCAATTAATTTAAATTAAGATGAAATTTATTTTAATTTTAGAGGTGTAGTGCTCTTCAACGAGTCCAAGGAAACAGAAGGGATTATTTTCGTGAGGCAAGAATGATAAGAAAAGGAAAAAGATGGTTCAATTGTAGTAGACTTTCCTGAGGAAATTAATGGGATAACGAGATTGAAGAAGTAACACGTATCGCGCATCAGTTGCAGTGAGCCAAAATAAAAGGAAATAAGTATCTTCACTGATTTATTAAAGCGATATTCATGATTATGAGTTCAATCTATTTGATGAAATCTGGCAACTTGAGATCTGTGATCTTCAGAGGGATTTGGAGATGGTGAGACCATAATTCAAAAAATTTCATTTCCATTTTCCATAAGTTGCTCAAAATGGTAAACTTCTAGAGATTTATTAACTCCCATATCCCCACAAGAAGGTCCGGTAATGACAAATTGAATGCCGAACTGTGAACCTTTTCCCAACACTATCCAATGCTAAAAACAGAAACAGAAGGACTCATCCCACCGATGAATGCTTGAAAAAGCAATTTGGGTTTTAATCCTTGGATCATCTAAAACGGTCCAGTGGTCCCTAAGATGTTTTTTTTTCCCTTTTCCCCCAGTCTAGAGAAATACAATTTTCTTATCTTTTACTTGAGGGACCATCAACCTTTGTCCAATCATCCAAACCTACCAATAATTAATAGCAAAAAAATTGCAGTGTTTCCACCATCTTCCCCCCCCCCCCCCCACTGACATACAACAAAACCTCATTATTCTAAGCTGATTGGTTGCTGAGGTTTAGGCCAAAACAAAAACCAAAACTTCAACCACCATTTGAGTGTTGCCCCTTCTCTCGTGTTTCTCAATCCCTCAACAACCCACCAAGATAAGACACTTAATTCCCCCCCCTTGGCCCTGCTTGCTTTCAAGCACATAAATTGTGTAGTTTCTGGACAAAGATACCACAATCTTTCAAGACAGTACGTGCCTTGAACGTTGCATTTCATCTTCCCGCCAATCCTCATTTTCCAATTTATTGTCATTTTCTGTAGTTTGACGTGAGCGGGGAAACCTCATTTCCCGCTTTTTTCAAGAAAAAACCCATGTTCTTAAATAAACATTAAAATATCTCATTGAAGGATGCATTGCTCTGTTCCCTATCTACTACAAAACAACATAACATTAACACAAAAACAAGTTGTGTACTACTTTAACATTTTGAAGCCTGGTTTTGTCCTTCATGTCCCTTCTCCAACAGCTGCCCCCCCCCCCCCCCCCCAAAAAAAAAGTTAATTTTAATATTAATTAGATAAACAAATATAAACCCATCAAACCAAAATGGATTGGATTGCCTAATTTCTCTCTTCTGCAAAATTTGTTTTTTATTATTATTTTCTGTTCAAAATTTTAGTAGTCAAAGAAAAGGGCAAGAAAAATAAGGAGCTTAATGATGGTGTGCCATCTCGCTTGCCAACTGCCATTCATGGCATTTTTTTGTCTCTCTAGCTGCAAAATCTTATTCACATGGTTGAAACTGGGAAATCTTCATTGTACTACTTTGGTTGCAAAACCCATTCAATTTGCGACGCTTGATTTCTCTGTTTTCGGGTGTTAAAGTGGCTGCCATGGTGCTGTTGGTACCCTCATTTTCTGATTTGCTGCACTGGCAGTCCAAAACAATTATTGGGGTTCTCGTACTACTTGAACTTGACACCATATCTACGATTGATTCGCTCATTTCATTATTCACCATCTCTTGCATTTCATTAAAGCATTCCATCACCTTCTCCTGTCAAAATCATCGTTTGATTCTTTCATTAATATAACCTAATATGAAATGAGCAAATTCCCTGTACTTTGAAACTAAAGTACAATTAATACTACTAAATTTGCTTACTTTGTTCACGAATTCACAAGACAAAACTGAGGCTTCGAATGACGGAAACTGCAAGGGGAATAGCTCATGACATGCCAGAAGAAGAGCCGATGCTCCAATTATTGATGGTTTGAACTCTAACAGATTAATTTCTGCAACCAAAAAAAAAAAAAAAAAACAAGAGTTTTCCTCATGAGTGTTTATGCTGTTTTGTCATAAAAAAATCATTTTCAGAAATGGTTTCATGTTCTGTTTTGTTACCATTACGAGCTTGGAAGATTATATTGGATGCTCTATCTTTCAATGCTTGTGTCAAAGGTGGATCTTTAAGTTGGAAAAGAGATACGAAGAAAGAGATAAAAGAGAAGGGTGTTATGGATCTCATTCGCCAATTCAAGGCATCAAGAACCAGAAGCTCCATTCGTTGGATAGCTGGGGGATCAAACATGAATCCTTCATCTCTCTGTTTCACATTTATATTATTAGTCTTCTTGCATGAAGCCAATCAAATTAAGGAGATGAAAATTTAAGTTTTTTTTTTAATCCAAAGGGGATAGTTTTTCTTTTACCTGGAAATCAGAGACAGAGAAGTGTATTTCCTTCATCTTTGCAGCCAAAGAAATGCAAGCTATCACAAGGAGCCTCACAATCCATGGATTGCCTTGCTGCAAGTTCAAGATAATTTGCATTGATGTTAGCATAAATTGTTTCAATGCATCAACCCAGCCTCAATAATAAAACAAACGAAAACTCTGCATCTTATTCAAGGTTTTTGGGTTGAAACTTCAATTAACTATAAAGATGAAAAAGAGAGAATACTTATTTAGCTTCATTAAAACATACCGGGATTTCTTGCCAGGAGATGAACCGATCCATGTAGTTAACAGCCAGGTATTGCGTGTAAGGATCCAGGTTACTAGAATACTGTGCCTGACAAACTAAAACAAGTTTACAACAAAATGCAAGAAAATAAAAGACAAGAATAGTGAACAACATTAAAAGGAAAAAAAAAAAAAAAACAGTATGGGATACCTGCAAAATGAGAGAAATGGCTTCCTGTCGGAAAGAAACATGGAAGTCACTGGTCTTTAAACATTGAAAATAGTTGTAAGAAGGCATATGATCAGATTCAGAAGAGAAAAGAGCTGAAATTGAATCAGATTGATGTCCATCCAAGCTTGTCAACGGGTCTTGGAGATCAAACTTATCCATATCAATTCTCTCTTCGTTTTGATTTCCCTGGTACTTGTTTTCAAAATTCCGCCGGTGTTGCTTTGGTGTAAGTAGTAGTGTTGGAGAGAAGAAATAAATGGTGAGAGAGAGAGAGAGTAATAATGATGGAAAAGGGAAGCCTCGCTTTCTGTGCAGAAAAAGGAGAGTGAGTCACTGTGGAGTGTTCAACATTAGTTCCGAGTCTTCTCAGTCTCAGTAGCAGCTTGCTCTATTTAACTTATATTTGCCTTGGTCCCTGCTACTGCATGCCCTTGCCTTTCTCTCCTTCTCCTTGGAAAAGAAAACCATATAATATAAATTACATATATATATATATAGAATCATACTTGTGTTGTGCCTACTTTTTCTTCTTTTAACAAAGACTGTAGATTCTTTCTAGTCTTTGATTACACATTTGTTGCATAATTTAAACCAAATTGAGTTCCAGATGTTAAAGCTAAAGGGTAGTGCTTTTCAAAAGCTAAATAATGTTGGGTGAAATGGATAAAGGTGCCATTCTTCTTTAAAATATTAAATCATATTCTTCCATTATTTTACAATATTTTCGCATTTCAATTTCAAGACTTAGGTATAGTGTGAATATTCTTGGTCATTCTACCAAACACTAAAATTCAAAATAATATTCATACTTAAAATTGTTAAATTTTCTTTTTTTTTTGTAACATTTGAATTGGTAATTATAAGAAAATAAATATGTACATGTTAGCAGTAAATTTATAATTATAAAAAGATTGTATTTGAGTGAAATATTTTAATTCCGGTTCAAATATTGTCACTTTTTTTTTTACTATACCTTAAAATGTTACACGTGTCGAAAATAATATATATCATTTAATTTAAAAAAATTATAACTGTATTTGTAAAGTTTTATATAACTTATGAATTAAAACAATTATCATCAATTGAAAATGTACATCTAAATTAAAACTTATAAATTTGAGATATGAGGGAGTTGAGCATTAAAGGGTGGCAGTGACCGTCCGCTGTACAGAGAAGAAAGAAATTATGAAACCACATTCCCTGTCTCAAAACTTTGCGGTAGGTGGAACGTATGAATTCGGACTATTCACGTAACCTACCCTTTTGAAATTGAAGGACTCCATAGTTTTGGATTTAGGTTTTTCAAGATTTAACGCAGTCCTCATTTCACATTTGGCTTCACAATTCACCTCCTACCTATTCTCATGCTTTCTCGTTATTATCATAAACAAAGTTTAGGCTACATCGAAGAGGTAGGAAATATTATACGTGAATAGTAAATATGAAGTGGTAAAGTTGTTGTAGTTTAATCTGTTTCTTATAAAAACACGAAAAACAGCAACCTACAGGTTTTTGAAGGTTTATTTTGGAGTGCTTTTGAGACGGTAAAAATCTCGTATAGTTGGGCAATACGATTTAGTGCTACCCGTGAGAAGGATTTGTTTGGACGGTGAGAATTTATTCCTAGACATCATTTGCTAGGCAATTGGCCTTATTTAGATATCGATGGAGCGGTTAAGGGTAAGTCAGGGTTTGCATTTATCGGGGGAGTACCGCGGGATCAAGATGGGGTTTGGATTTTTTTTTTGGATGCAATCACTATCTAGTGAAGTGTTCAATTTTTTAAGTCGAGCTTTGGGGCATTTTAGATGGTCTGATCCTTCTATACGGGTAAGGGTATAATAGAGTGTTGGTTTAGATTGATAACTTAAAAAGGGTCAAAATCATTAAAGACGGGCATTCGACTGATTCAAAGGATGCAACAAATTTTACAGAATGAAGGACATTAACTATTAAGGAGGATAATGAGGTTGCTAATTACCATACCAAGTTATTTTCTGTCAGGAAAGGAAGTGCGCAAGTCTTCAATGCAGCCCTTAGGGAGCTCTTAGCAGTTTGATTTTGGGATAGAGCGAGTGCTTCCTTTACTCCTAACAGCTTGATGTAGTTATTTTCTGTTTACTAAAGAAAATGATAAAAACAATAAATCCACACAAGTTGTTATAGTTGGACCAATAATAGGTAGGCACAATATTAGTTTGATTTTATATTGTTTTTGTGATGAATGATTTTATATTATTTTAAGATTAAAATAAAGACTCTTGTTTTTGGTGTTATTTTAATGACAATTTTTAATAAGGGTGGGGACGGTAATTCACATGTGTAGCAGCAAAGCCACAGCCTTGGCCGCTGTTCCAACCAAGATTACTTAACTCATTTGATGCTATTCGATGATCCATTCTATTAAAAAACAAAAGAAAAACAGTTAAACCGGCTGGAAAAAAGCAACCAAGTCTTGCCGTAAATGTGATTCATGTGTTTTTATAGGTACACGTACCCCTCTGATTTGAGACAGTCATTAATTATGCATGCCGTAAAATTATGTGTGATTATTTGGTTGAAATGCGGTATTACGGGTTGAGGAAAGATGGTATTAGTAGAAGCATATGTATTTTATTCAGTTATATTTTTGTTAGTCATAATTTTCATAAAATTAAGGTAAATTATTACATTTTATTACTATTGATATGTTAATAAGTAAATATATTATGTTAAAATGAATTTATATATCATAATTACAATCATAATTATAGTTATAACTATAATAAATAAATTATTAAATAAAATATAATGATTATGATTGTAATGTATGATATCTATTAAGGAAAAAATATTATTTGTTTTTAATTAGTCTTAAATTTTATTTAAGAAAAAAAACCTTAAATTGATTAGAATAATAAAACTAAAAATAAATCCGTCCAAAATTTAATATTACACCTGTAATCTAAGATTATCAAAGGAATGGATCGTGATGAGGTCACACCTTATATTACAGAGGACCATGATGTGAGATTACGTTATGATCGGAATGTAATATTACGGACCACAATATTGCATTCAACGAACCAAATACCCTTAAAAGTAATTAATAATTTTCACATTTGAATCCCCTTATGAAGAACTGGGTAATGTTCGTGAGAGAAACCCCACCACTGCAACGGGGTCTCAAATTCTGGGGAAATTAATTTCAGAATTGCGTGATGTATACATATAAAGCAGCCCAATCCTGTGATCACATTTCTAATATACACACCACAAACACACATATAGAGGATGAAGGTACCTCCCCCTGGCCCTTGCTATTAAATTCGTAGATAAGCCGATGGCCAATTCTTTCGAAAGCAACGAACATGACATATCTAGTACGAACCTGCGTCACAGGAACCACATTCTTCTCTCCATCCACGAGTGTTTTTGATATCAAGTGTTTAACCCTTCGTAGATTTTTCATAACATACAAATAGGTATTTTTAATAATGTTTCCTTTTCATGCCAGGCTTGACAGCTGTGAGCTCCATGTCCTTATGTTACATCTGTCTATGCATACAAAACTTTCATCATTATTATTTTTTTGTATTTCTCATTCACTTTTTTAATATTCTATTTCACCCAAATTAATGTAGTTGTCATTGATTGCTTCCAACAATCTAGACTTGGTCACTTTCTGGAGATATTAAAAACAACGGCACTGATGAGATTAATTACTGTAATAGTAAAATATATATTTAGATTTAAATTCAACAACAACAAATAAGATATAAAATAAAAAATGATTATTAAAGATATTAAATAAAAATAATACATATGTAAATTAAAAAATAAAAAAAATATTTCATAATTATATTTATGCTAAATATAAATAAAAATGATATTCTATTAAAATTTAGACTATATTTAAAATAAAATAAATAATAAAGAAGTGATTGGGAGGGTAAAAAAATAATTACCCCTTTTTTTCTTTTACTTCTAGTGCAGTCACAAGAGCTTTCAACTCCAGCCATTAGCCAACATTTTGAAGTTAAATGAGATTAACCCTATGTTTGGATAGTAATAAAATAAAGGAAAGGAAAGTAACAACCTTTTCTTTGGATAACTTCTTTTATATAATCAAAGAAAATAAAAAGAATGCAATAATTTAATACTTATTTTCTTTGAATTATTTAATTTTATTTATCCCCGTAAAAAGTAAAAAAAAAAAAAAAAAAAGAGGAGAAAAATTAGGTTTATTTTAAGGGTTAGTAATTTGGGACACGAGTGGTGTATTATTTTTATTTCATAAGTAATTTTATAAATTTGTTAATTTTTAAAAAAAATAATAATTTACTATACTCTTTATAAGACATTTGTCAACCCTTAATCTTACTTCTAAAAACTACACTAACCGTGTGCAAAATATTATTCTTTCTTTTAATATGCGAAATGTGATTTTATTTACCTAAACTATTTTATAAAAAATGATATAATTGGAAAAAATATTATAAACAATCATCTTCTTTAATTTCTACAGTTTAACCAAAAAAGATAATAAAAATTCTTCTACTTTACTTTTCTTTATTAATTTAAACTATCCAAACAAATAAAGTTATATCATTCCATCTCCTTAATCTTCTCTTCCTTCCCTCTATCTACTTTTATAATTACTGGTTTGCTACAAAACGCACCAAACTGGTGATGAGTTTCAATCAAATTCTTTTTACTCTTGAAATTGGTGCCACAGCGTCAGAAAAAAGCCTATGAGAAAAGCCATTAAAACTCGAACATAAAACCAAAAGAGAAAAAACCCCTAAAAGTGACTATTAAACTCTATTATGTGAATTCCACTTAGCCCTTGCACAGGTCCTTTTTTTTTTTTTTGACATTTTTAAGGTTTTATACAAAATAATAAATTGAAATTTTGCATACGTTAAAAGTTAATAAAAAAATTTTATACCCTTTAAAAGTTCAATTTTTTATTAGATCCCTTAAATATTGAAAAAAATAAATAAAACCATTTTAACCTTGAATCTTGTACTTTCAAAAACATCAGTGATTGATTATTTTCTTTTTCTTTTTGTGCTCTCATTTAAATATTTTTCTAAACAATTCCCCGTGTCTTTTCGTTTTCTAGATTTTCATTTTTTTCCTAGTACTGCGGTCTTCTTTAGATAACTAGTGATCATCCTTGATGATCCATTGAACCCTAACTTTTGTAGTAAAAGTAGGGAAGTCTCTTTATTATTGGTTTGTGGTTGAGATTTTGACATGTTTATATAACATGGGACAGATAGAGATCCACATTACCTGCATTTACCCATTCATTTGCCACAGCCTTGGGGTGGGGAATGAGAAAAAAAAGCCACCACATCTTTCACTTTCTTCCTTACTAATATCCGAAAGAAAAATGATGGTATGAAATAATGACGTACGTCGTCTTGATAGTTTAATATTATATTAATATTTTTATTTTAAAAACAATTAAATCTAAATGAAAATCTTGAGATTCAAGATGAAATATATTTGTTTCGTATAAAAAAATGAGTAGTATACATCTTTCTAAATATTAAAATACATTTATTTATTAAACATTTATTTTTGGGGGGCAAATTAATTGTCGTGTGAAAGCAAAAGAAACCATCCCTACAACCCAAACAATCATATCCTCACATCTTAGAAAAGAAAAAAGATTTGTCAAATCTGGAATTTATATAAAAATATCCCTCACTTAACTTTAATGAAGCTTCTAATTCTCTCTTACCCGACAAAAAAAAAGAAAAAGGGAACATATTTCATTATCATTAAAAGGCATTTTGTCACCTAGACTTCTCTTGGTCCGAATATGTGTACGTAGTTTTCACTCTTACCTACATGCATACATATGATTATATATTGCTCATAATTTCCTTTTACCTTTATAATCCGATAAATACATAAATTTAAATCACACCCTATTTTCTAAATATATTTTACATAATTTAGCATTATGTGATGAATAGAAAAACGAAATCATTGTAGAAATTTAGAGATATACTAGGAAGTTTCAATCTTTCATATTCCAATTTCAAAGTTGAACCAAACCTGAGTGCCCCGTTTTTGCAGAGCAGAGCCCTTCAGCCTTTGTTTACCTTTTCCAGTCATCAACAATGATTGCACTTCATAGTCAAACCATTTCAACCTACACTTTACCTCATACTACTCATCATAAGACGAACCATACTGACATATCAACTTCGTCAGCATTACACCACCGTTTCACTATCTCGATGCAGTAAGGCTAACAAGCATTCATCATACCTCAAATCTTAACTTTCTCCTACTCCTACTTCCTATTCACATTATGAGCTCAATAATCATTCCTATAATAATAATAACTCACTTGTTGTAGGAGCTTTCCTTGTCCTTGTAATCATTTAATTTCACTGTTGTTCTTTTAAAAACTTGTTTTTATATCATTTCCCATTGTTAATTATGGATTTGAATTGGTAAACTAGTTGTCTTGTGATACAAATAATGGGAAAAGGATGAAAAAGAATGTGTAATGGAAGGGAGGGCACCGTAATTTGTCCCTATACGATGTACCTTTTGGTTACGCTCCTCCCTCTCTTTTTATTTTGTTCTTTCTTTACTTTGCTAGCGAGTGTCGTCTTCTTTTAACCCGGCCGATTCTCTGACTACTGTCATTGAATCAAGAGAAAGCCTTCACAAAAAAAAGAAAAAAGAAAAAAAAAGCTAATACAAATTCATTTCCATTCATTGGGAGACCGGAGACCATCACACTTTTTGCCTTTTCCTTTTTTTCCTTTTCTTCCTTGTGGACTTTGGTATATTGTGCCTCTATTACTTTTACCAAATTATGATTAATTGTTAATAATTAAGTAATAATCAGTGGTTGAAATATATATTAATCGTTGAAGGGTGAGTGGGGTTTAAATGGAGGAGAGAGATTTAATGCATGTGAGGATACGAGTGCATGCATGCACGCCTTTCACCCCATGCAGACAGCAGCATCATATCGTCCAAGGCCTAAGCCAGTGATGTGGGGCTCAAATATATATACATATACCCGAATATAAAAGACAAAATCATTATATACACATTTAATTTTATTTTTGTGTTGTCATGGATTCATGATCAATCATCATCGCCCATGAGTCATGGCAGAAGAGATGAGACTGGAGAATGTATATGTCTCCATGGCCCTCACCATTAATTCAATATAATATTTTGATTTTCTTTTTCGATTTGCATCATTATAGATTTCATTTATTCGGACCATTCCATTGCATATATTAAATAAAAATGTGTACATTTTAGGATTTACCTAAGTATATATCTTTAAAATTAGATGCAGAGTTGAGCCACAAGCGACATAATACGAAGCATTTCTAGTTAGCGAATTATCATTGCAGCCTGGGATTTATCTTCTTATTTTTTGACAATTAATTTAGGGTTTATCAAATTATATATAATTATAATCAGATGTAGATGTGGATGTGGAGTTTTAGTTATATAATCACTAAAGCAGGCATAACCTTAAATCTAAATCTTTAAAATAGAGGATATTATGTGTTTAAGTGTCTTGGAATTTATGCCCTTCAAATTATTACAACAGCAATGATATTAACTAAACTAAGACTCAGATCAACTAGGGCGAAGCGTTGCTAGTAAGACAAAAATCAATTTAACCTAACTTAGGTGCTGGACCAAGCAAATTTAATGCAATAATTAAACCTAAAAACAACAACATAGACAGGGGCATTGCTGCAGTAGTCGACATCAGATTCAGTGTCGACCCCTTTGAAACTTTCGGAAGAGGACCAATCTGTAACTAATTAAGTTGTGTTCCAATCTTGTTGAGCCTGCTCACTTTCCAACATAGCTCACATAGACAGTCTATATGTGTTGACTTAGGACCATTATTGCCATAGTTAACATCAATTTTCTGCTGTATGAGGGTCGCAGCTGACTGGAGGAGGCTTGTATTGGACCACCCTAAGCTTGGTCTGGTCCTCATATCCGACGCAGTCCAGCTTTATATCAAAATACCTAATGCAAAATGTTATATGCAATGAAAATGGTTTTAGTATGTTTTCGAAAGTAGGGGCAAGGTGCCTACCCAGCCCATCACCTTAAACCGTTCGGGCTTTTACTGCTCGGAGCGAGGGCCTTCAATTCATAGAGACGGTCCAACCTTAATTTGTGATCTATAGCCCATGGCCAGAATTGGGAAGAAAGGTCAGCCCAAGTTTATGAGTTTCATGATTTTCACCTTGATGGCACTCAACTATCGGCCAAGTTTGAAGCTTGTAACAACTCTCACTGTACATTTATACACCATTTTCGGCTTTAACTGAGGCATATGGTTAATCACCCTTTATCCTATAGCCTGGACTTTCAGTGCTTTCTAAATTGCAAGCATAGCAACAAAAGAATTGCCTACTATTGGGATATCATATTTTGGTATTATGCTCGCAAATTTTCAAGATTCTTTCAGATGTATATCTGTGAACTAGAAGTGGGAAAAGAACAACCAAGATTAGTATACCATCAAAGGAAACACTAAATATGTCTACTTCATACAAATCTTGTTTCTTCTACACACACTGTTGTTCCAAAAATAAAAACCCCAGACAATTTTAATTTATGTAGGGCAGAGATCATACTCCATACATAAATGCTTGAAAATGTCTCAAACGCATACATCAAATATAAGTGTTGTTTTGAAATCAGAAACCGATAACCCAAGTTTTTATCTTCCACGAGGCAAATAGCTTGCTAATGGCAATCAAATTATTAATGATTTCCATCAATAGAACCTCAGTAAATTTACGCAATTACCATGCCATTGTTGCCAATATATAACCAATACTTACTGTCCTGAGTGGGGAACCCGACCCGGTGTCATATCCGATCCACTTCTAGACATTTCCTCTCCACCCTGGGGAGCCATTCCAGGGTAAACTGGAACCGGACCTGAACTTCTAACTCCATAATATACTGGTTGATTCACACCATCAGGAACCATTCTTAATGCCGGGTCGTAAGGATCCACGGATGTAACTGGCCTGTATGCTTGACCGACACCAGGAGCCGGCTGGTGATACCCAATTGGAATTTGACCCGCGGGAACTGGATACTGCTGAACGTACTGTGTCTGGATTTGAACGGGTTGAAGTTGAGTATTTCCGGGTTGAGCAGGACCCGGAACATAATAAACGGGTATTTGCTGTACGGGAGGGGCAGAATAATGAGAATCTGAAACATAATGCCACATAGGATTACCCGAATATGCGGTTGGGTGCAGAACGGGTTGCCCCAAGAAACTCTCTGTTTGGCTCTGCTTTGACTCCATAACCTGTTCGGTGTTGTCGAGTCGAGTCTTAACGGGTGGGAGATGGGGCATAGAAGGTACAGTAGGAGCTGATGACGTCGAACAAAAGGGAGAAGAAACATCCGGGGCAGGAGAACCCGTGTCCGAAACCGAGACGTCCTCATGCAAAAGCTGACGCGTCCTTAATTTCGGGTCACGAGGTTGGCCCTCTTCGGAGTTCTCCATCCCAATTAAATAATCGGGAACTTCGGACACGACCGAGGACGCCTCCGAACGGCCATGTTCCAGCCCAGAATTCAGTGCATCGAAGAACCAGTGTTCACGATTAACCGAGCCGTCCATGAGTGAGCTGATGCTACTGGGTCGTGAGTCCTCATCGCTTTTGGAGAACAGAAAAACACGAAGCCTAGCTAGCCGAGGGTTGTGATTCTGTGCTAACCGATCATATTCTTCCATCATGTTCTCGATATCTTCGTCGGTAGTCACTGAAATCAACGCATCAAGATCCTCGTTTGGAAGCTGATACTTCACACTCACGTTGCCAATTCCTGATAGGTAAACAAAAAAGGATCAAAAACGATATTGAAAATGCGACATAAGGAGAACAATTAAAAAGAGAAATTTCACTATTAATTGGATTGCCTGAGAGTTTGGAGAGCTTGATGAGGAATGCTGAGAAGGAAGTGGAGCGATGGACGGCGACGATGCGCGTATCACCGCCCATGTAACAGAGCTGATTATCGTGCGGGCGAGGTAGAATTTTGCCGCCGAAACTGCACATGAACCGTACACGTGTATGGGCATCGTGAGGAGCAAGGTGTTCGGAGCGTGGAGAGGAGGCGACGGAATCGGTGGTGGAGTCTATCTCAGAGAGGTGGTGCGATGACATGTTTGTTGCGCTGGTAGTTTCCTGTTGCGGTTAGAAAACGTGTAAAAAAAAACAAAAGCAAGCCTTTTTCATGTGTTAGAATTCTGAATCGATGTTTGTCGCGTTACCTGTTAGAAGAATGTCAGCGGCTGATTGTGAGTGAATTGCCCAAAGGCTGTGAGAAATGATATTTGACTGACCATTCTGGACCCCTAGATATTCTTAAGTTTTGACGATGGGCATAAGAAAAAGTTTCAGTAATTCTATCAAGGACGTCTTAACGTTAATTAAGGAGTTAATATTTTATAAAATCAATTATTTTCATTTATAAATCAAATTCTTGTAATCCTTATTGTTCAAACTATCTATGACGTCAGTTATCTAGCTAATTATTTGATTCCTTTTCTATATAAAAATTATATATATTTTACGTATGACGTTAACATTTCCAAAACAATATCATTTTGTAATGGATAGCGTTTGATTTGCGCGATTGCCTTGCTCCCAGGGGCACCAAATGCTGATGTCTGTTTCTATTGTTTTCACTTTTCAGGTCGGCAGTGCTGGACCGTGGGGTTGAGTGGCACCCGACGGAATAAACACCTATTTTTTTAAAAGATTATTTATATTCAATTTAATATATCAAAGTTCATTAATTAATTCTAAATACCTATACGTACTCAAGACAATATTTATTTTTTTAAATACCCACACCAAATGGGTGCATAAATATAAGGAAAGCATTCAACAATTCGAAATATAAAATTGTAGAATGAGTTATAGACTCTAGAGGTTGCTTGTTGACTACTGATTTGGTAGACAATTCATGATGTGAATATTTATCAATAAAAAATACCATCCACACAACAGACTTGACATTCATTTTAACTATACAACTCTATCATGGGTTTTTTAAGAAAATTATAAATAATAATAAAAAAAATAAAAATGTTAAGGGGTGTGATTATATTTATAAAAAAAAATAATTTGTTGCATTTTAAATTTAATAAAATTAATCTATCTTCGCCCACTCCTAAAGGGCAAAAAAAGGTCTAGCTTTTGTCATTTTGTTTGTTGTGGTATGACCCCCACCTTTTACCAGCCCCAGTTAAACAGTTGCTTTAATAGAAAGCAACGATGATGAGACAAAGATTCTCCAAAATAAAACAACGGAAGCTAAATCCCGATCGGTCTAGCTCCGGACAGTTAGGAACGACGGCTAAAAGAAGACATAAAAAAAAATAATAAAAAAAATCAAAGACTCGGTTTCTTTTCCAGCCATTTAGGAAGAAATTAATTAATAAGGATTCTGTTAAATCGTGCCCAAAAAAGAAGAAGGAAAAGAAGAGTTACACATACAAGATTTGTCAAAAAAGAAGAGGCTAATCTTACCAGCTATTCAAAAACCATTTAATTCGTATATAGAAGCAGATTATGAGGAAATGGAAGAAAGAGTAAATACCCACGCCATCAAGGATTAGAAAAAGAAGAAAAAGAGAAATTAAAAAATAAAAACAAACACGGTTACCTGTTCTAAATTGAATAGATTGAGGAAGGTGGTGGCGCTGCGGGTCTCGAGTCTTGTTCTTCCTCAGTTGAGCTACAAGAAAGGAAGATGTTAGGTCGGGGTGTTGTGGTGGTAAGTATAAATGGAGATGTGGGTCCCGCGGTGGGGTGGGACTGCAAGCAAGGATCACCACCCCATTTTGTCTCTCAGCTAACGCTACTTTCTTCTAAACACTGCTCGATCATATGAGCCGGCTGAGAAGTCTGATTGGGGTATGTTTTTCACGTATGGAATTTACCCAATTGTAAGGTCACCTTAGATTTCAGACTGTTTGTCCGTTTTTAGGGAAGAATGGAGAGTGGTTTTTTAAGGGAATTCAACTTTTACTTATTACCTTACCCTCCTCTAACGTTGATTTTAATCTCTACTACCAATTGACTTGTTACATATAGAAGTTTGCCAACTATTTTTTATTATTTATTACATTCTAAAGATATATGGTATTATTTTAAATTTGCTTGTAGATTTTATTCATTTCATTAATATAAAACTTTGATCAATAACGATTAAGAGAAACCGGTCCAATTGTAATAAAAAAAAAAAGTTAAGAGAATGAAGTTGTTGAAGTGGATTAACCACCCAAACATTAAGAAAGCAAATCCGGTATCCAGAGTAGCACTAGAAGGGTAGCATTATTAAACATACTATTAAACATTAATATTAAAGTAGAAGCATTGATTCATTTCAAGTTTATATTAGGTTCTTTTTGTTTTATATATTATTTATTTTATATCATATGAAAAATTAAATATACGATATTATTATATAAATGTTTAAAAAAAAAATGTTAAATTATGTACCTTTAGATTTAATAAAAGAAACTATATAATAGTATATATATAAAAGTATTAAATGAAAATAATTATATTTTTAAAATAATAATGTCGGGTTTAAATGGATTTAAACTAACCATTTATTAATATAAATAAGTTTGGATAAAATTTGAATCACATATTTCAGGTTGAACTGTACTTTGAAAATTATAATGTGACAAGTGTTCAAAGTAATATGTTTTAATCTCATTCTTAATGCGTTTTTGAATGATTATTCGATGTTAATTGTGAACTTTATGCTTTCAATCCTTTAAATTCATATTTTTATGTTTAATAGAGCATTTGAGAGCAGAAGAAGTGAAAATCGAAATCGAAGCACACTACAGCAGCCACACGGGCTGACTCATTCCACATAGCCTGGACACATGGCCATGTGAGCCACACAATCATGCGGTAGGCCATGTCGATTTCGCGAATTTGGACCCTAAACTATTGGAAATTGATTTTTTAAGTTTTTCGAGTATTCTAAGACGTATATAAAAATATAGGAGTGAGCCGTCATAGAATACTAAAAAAAAACAACACGAAAAACACCATTGAAGTCGATTTTGAAGCAGATTTCTATCAAGATTGAAAATTGTTGTTGATTTCTCAAGAGATTATCATGAATTTCTTTATTTCTTTCAATTATTCTGTATCTTGAATATTTTTATTTTCAAGCATGAACTAATTTTCTAAATACTTAGGGAGATGAACCCTATGATAGGTTCTGTTATTTGATATTTATTTGACGCAATATATGCTTAGTTTTTTGTCCTCAATTATGTATGCTTAATCATTGATTTAATATTTTTAGATTATTAATCCACTTTTATGTGCTAAAATTAGAGGAGAAATAAATCGTATTTAAGAGTAAATCTTGCATAGTTGAGTGGATTTGCATGCAATCCATAAATAGGACGACATAAATCTATCAGATTAGAGTCAAATCTAATGGGGGATCCATAGAACGAGTTAATGTGATAATAGGGTTTTAATTAGAAAGAAATTTCAATTAATCAACCTACATCTTCTAACTCTTAATAGAGATATTAGCATAATTTAGAGAATTCTAAGGATAAAATTACTAAATAAAGAAATTGCGTAATTTATTTTGATAGTAACAGATGAAATCGAGCTGAATTCTTGTTTCACTTCTTGATTGTTAATTGTTTATTTTCCTGATTTGTTCTTTGCCATGTTCATTAGTTAATTAATTTAGTTAATTTTAATTTTAATCAATCACTCTAATTTATCGATTAAATAATAGAAACACGATAATTACTAATACTTCTAGTCTTCTTGAGAACGATATCTTACTCACCGTAATTATACTATTAATTGATAGATGTGTTTGTCTTAATTATAATTTTAATTAATTTACGATGCACAATAATAATATGAATATCATACATAATTTTGACCCGAATACAACTTAACTCAACACATTAATACCTTTAATGGATAAATAACTCTTAGGCTTTATCGCAGTAGCATTACTTATAAATCTATGCACAATTTCATATACAAAGAGGATATAAACCCAAGTCACTGCACACATGCAAGGCAAAAGCTTCCTACATGTTCACATAACATTTTTCTTCCTGGGGGATTGCTGTGCATTGAAGATAAATTATTCCTTGTGATTGGTATTTTGTGGTATCCTCGGGGGTGGCACGAGCATGATTCTCCCTAAAATAATTTTTTTTTTTTTTTACGTTATTTAAAAAATAAAATTATATTTTAGCCTCTTAAAATAATAAAATTTTGATTTAATTATGTAAAAGAATTACAATTTTACTATCATAAAAATTACAATTTAATTTCAACCCTAACAAACAAATTTCTGGCTTCGCCCATGATGATATCCTCTTTGTGCAACTCTGATGGCTGCTTACAAAGCCTAGGATCTGATCATACAGAAATATTATTAGAAAATACGAGGACTGAAAACTGCATGCAGTGCCCTCCCAAGGATAAAATTAGATCAAAAGCAGCAAATAAATTCATTCCAAACAAAGTCAAACTAAATTAAGTAAATCCCTTCCACACCGTTCTTCGAACTTCAACTGCAATTCAAATGGAAAGTTTCCCCTAAAGTGTTGGTTAATGTTATACAAATATAGCTACAAAGGATGAGAATGGTTGACTTTACAGTTATACTTTGATGGTAGACATTATGTGAAGTAACCATTGAAGCACGCAGGGGTTTTCTTAAGAATCCAATTAAGAGAAGAGGATGCTTGACAGCTTTTGAAGATATCTCCCTGCCCCATTTCAATCATTTGAATACTTCTTGCTCTAAAATAATCAATGTTCCTTTCTTTATCTACACTTCAACTTTTGTTTATCCAATGCCCAAGTAAAGGAGATAAACTTGCATGAGCCTAACCCTCTGGTTTTCCTTCACCTTTCAATCAAGTCAATCCTTTTTGTCTTCTTCTACATTCATAACCATTTCTCGTTGTTTCAACACTGAATTACTATTTCCTTTTGGTTTTGATGTTTCATATGCTTCAGCAAGGACAAAGGAAATATTATTAAGAAAATGATGTTGGCCTTGGGCAATATTTTTAGGTGCCAAAGACTGATACAAAGCCCGGTGCGGTTGTTGGTTAGGAACTGGCACAAAGAACCTGTTCCGGTGTCATGGGGAAAACCCGAAATCGGATGGACTAAGTTGAACTTCGATGGATCTTGTAAAGGTAGAAAAGGAAACGGTAGCATTGGAGGGGTCTTCAGGAACCACAAGGCTGAATTCTTACTTGGATATGCTGAATCAATAGGGAGAACCACTAGCACTATCGCAGAACTATCTGCATTACGAAGAGGGCTCGAGTTGGTATTGGAAAATGGTTGGACCGATGTATGGCTCGAAGGTGATGACAAGACATTGATTGATATCATCGTCTGTAGGAGGCAGGTCAAGTGTGCCGAACTACAAAGACATGTTAGGCACATACACTTGATCATACCGGAGCTTAACAATTGTATTGTGACTCATATCTATAGGGAAGGCAATAGAGCTGCTGATAAGTTGGCTCAAATCGGACATCAGCTAGAGAAACCTAAAATTTGGTGGCACAATCCTCCGAACGGAGTCGGACGTATTGTGGATGAAGATGCCGAGGGTAAGATCATTCTTCGCAGACGATAAAGCAGATTTTATGTATATGACATATTGTACATTTAACTATTTGTTGATTCCTCTGCCGGTCTACTATTTTATTTGTTCTTTCTTGCTGTCAAATATGCTTAATCAAGGCATATTTATCCCCTTCTTTTCACTTTTAACTTCCACTGTATATGTAATCAAAATCAGGTATTAACATCCAAGTAATACATTAGTATTTCCCTCCTTTATGCAAGAGTGAAAAAGGAATGTTATGAATAGACAACTATGAACTCAAGTTTGACCTTTTAACCTACCAATCAAGTGGTCCCTACCTGGAGCCTGCAGTTGTAACAATAAAAAATCCAGACAATGAATTGATGGTTGGATGTTGGAGTTAAATGTAGTACAAGGTTGATGGTTCCAGTACAGGGAATCAGTACTACAGCCTAAAGGAATTCCCCAGACAAGTTGGGGGATTTAAAAGGTTAAAAATGTTCTGCTAACATGTATTAACCACTTTAACAAGTTAAGTGGCAGAACAAATCCATTTCAAAGATGCATGTACTGCAACTCGTAGATGAGCTTGCTCTGCAACACATTTATATATGTGGGGGTGGGTGCGTGTGGTTTGATCGGATAGTAGAAGAAGCTTGGATCCAATGTATAGAAGTGAAGCAAGTATTTGGAGATCCCCGGATGGACGAAACATCATTGAGTGCAGCGTTGATGAATTTTCGCAATTTCTGAGATGAATTCGTCAGCGCTGCTCTCAATCATGTTGTTATCCTTTCGAGAACAAATGCAATCAAAAGGTCAAAGACTCCACAGAATTATAAATGTTCCAGGTTTTGTCTCTCTTCGTTGATTGCCCTTTCCAGCTTTTTTTCTCTCCAATATTTGGAAACGAATACCTTCGGAACAATTGAAAAGTAAATTAGTTTTGTCTCTGTTATTTTTCCCTTCTCTGGATGTAGATTGGTAACTCAATGATAATAGTTCATCACATTTGACTAATCGAATCAGCAATCTCTAATCAGTAATCACCTATATTTGGCTACTAGTCTGATGATCTGATGACTGCCCCCAATACCAATAATTCGTGTTAAGAGTCACTTCGCTTGTGGCTACAGCTCACAAGATACTGCCTATCGATGTAAAAGACAAGTCAATACAAGCAACACAAAATTCACTATATTATGATTCTCACTTACAATCAAATTCGAACAATGGCTGAAAATTACATGCACACACATACAGACAACAAACGTTCATCAATTCTGTACCCTTTCAAAAAGAAATGTATTACAGAACCTACCAAATATTGCACTGTAAGCTATGAGCTAACGTTTCTTAGCTGCTGGTTCCTTTTGTGAATTGAAATACACTGCAGCAACCGGAAGCCCCAGCCTGTTTTGAGCAGCGAATCGGCGAGTACTGAAGTTGGCACGCGCATCCGCCACTTGAATCCTTCCTTCCATTGCTCCTTCCTGCTTAAAGAGTGCCAAAATATAACGGTGAATCCCTGTAGGAGGCTGGGGTCCCATGTAAGCCACCAACTCTCTTCCTGTATTATTACATGAAGATTTAGATATAGTTTTTTACTCGAATTGTGAATTACATCCAATTTATATCAGACTTTTTTTTTCTTCGGAATGAATTTGAATCTCTCTGTTCTCATAATGATTAAGATGTAAGAAATAGATTAATGGCAAAGCTATACCTTTGGTAGCATCATGTCCCTCTGGAATATCTACAACAATCCTGCAACACAAACATTTAAGTTTTACCAAATATTACTTCGGAAAAAAACAAAAAATCTCCCGTTATTACACATGCAGTAGCAGAGAGAAGCATAAAATGGAATTATAGATACCAATGGAGCCACTCCCTCAATCTTGGTTCACTTGGACTTGGGGCATCTGGATCAACCATAACCTACATATTGTTGCAACAGTGAGTACTACAAATTGATTGAATCACTGATAAAGTTACGCGTAATAAAATCAGAGAAAAACTCGGAAAGAATCGCATACGAGAGTGTATAAATTGGAAGAGAAGGGATGGCCGAGAATTTGGACATGAGGTTTATCAGTAGCAGCAGATGGCTTGATGTCACAGCCATTGGTGACCTGCTTGGTGCCATACCGTACAGTGAACTCCGATGCCGGAGTAAACATGTCGAGCACATCTCCGATCACTCTGCCGACAACCAGTGGTTCAACGGACCGGGCCATAGTGTGTTGGACTAGATCTGTGTGTGTTTTGTCTTTGAATGGATTAGTCAAATATTATAGTTTCGGGTTGTAAAGTCTAAATAGCTTTTTTTTTTTTTTGGGGGGTCGGGGGTGGGGGGAATGGTACAAGTAATAGAGTGGCGTTGGGTTTTGTCCATGAATGACACGTCGAGGAAACAACTTTGGCGAAGTTGCACGTTGCCTTGTCCACGATTGAAAGTGCCAAGCGGACACGTGTTGGTAATTTGGGCATGAGTCGGTTACTTACCGTCGGCCTAATTCTTCAATTGTCTGAAATATCCTCGATTCCTTCCAGCGCTTGTCCTTTGTTTTTGCTGGTTTTTTATATCAAAAGTTCTTTGAAAGGGTGAGATAGACATTCCACCATTACTCTGAACAAAAGCCTGGAATCAAGTGTGAAACTAGCAGCAACAGTTACAATCAAACTGCTCGGATCCCACTCAAGGAAAGTGGGGGGATTCATGTTGATTGACAGTTTTTCTTTTACATATGCTAAAGCTCCTTGATAGCAACTAAGATCATCACCATCAACCGTATATTTTAATGCCAAACCACACAATTAGGTGGCATAATCAGATGCCGTTGTTGGCCTTAGTCAAACGGATAATGGAGAGAAGTATCCATCATTTTGGATGCTTCCAGTTATCATTATTGCCTCTATTTTTCTTTTTTCTTTTTTATCCTTTATGTCTATTATAAACTAATCTATGTGCTGCTTGGTCAGGGTTCATGCAGTGATCCATTTTTAGTTTGTTATCCAAATCCAGCAAGGTGCAATCTCCACCTATAACACTTGCCGGTATCTATGGCTCATCTTTCGGCTGTTTTAGATTTGAGCCGGGCTTTGATGGTTTGATTGAAGAATTTCTCACTCGGGCTGTTGGGGTCTAATACAAAATAACTTACGGGGCAGATGCAATTCCCCCAACTGCAATGGGCTCAACAGACTGAGCCCATTTATATTGACAAGATACTGGACTTATGTTCAGCACCAAAACAATAGTAGTCCGGCCCATAAACTCAAGAATTTGTCTTTCTTTTCAAAATGCTAGGTTAATCGTTATGTGCTACGCACGTTATTATTGTTAAATTTTAGCATAATATAAATTAGTTTAATCGCATTTATACAAATATAATTAAAATAATATTAATAAATAAAATGTTTTTTTTTTTTAAATAAACTTTGGTTTCAAAATTTTAACAAATATTGGAATTAATTCATATTACTAAAATTAAATAAATCAAAGGACCAAATAGATGTGCGAAATTCGAAAACAACATATAAAACCAGTTGTAGTTACAAAGTTGAATTCAGAAATTCAAAGGCATAGTATGTTGACAAGTAAATGGGAGGATTTTCCCAAATGATTAACCAATATTGTTTGCCCAAGTAATTCTGCTCTACCTAGCTACCTTAGCTGGTTAAACCAATTAACACGATCTTTGACCAGAATTAATCATTTGATGTGGAGAAAAGAGAAGGTCATTTCCCAATGTCACAATCCCTGCCCTGCAGCAAGCAAGACTAGATCCACCCATACAGTGTAAACAATTAATGAGTGTTCTTGGTATCATCAAAGTAAGGAGATGTAATGGCCAAGTGTACCCTTGGGTGACATTAGAAGCCAGTTCAAATCTTGTCGTCACGAATTTGAAATATCCCAAGTTTTTTCTTTGACTCCCAACCTGACATTTTTGGATCATCACTTAATTATCTGACGATGGGTGTTCATGTCTTAATCATCCCGCCGAAAGTTTAGCTTGTTTCAACCCTTGGATGCTCCCTATTGGTTCCTTTCTGTCTCAACAAGAAAGTACAGACAGTGAAACCAGTAAAAAGAAAATACCGGCTCTATTTATAAGTCAATATTACGACGTTAATTTTTTATTCTTTCTTTTGAGCAAATTCAAAAATTTTGAATGAGATTACTTTTCATTTATTAATACACAAATTATAACAATTCAACGACGTATGGCAGAGTTTTCAACAAATGATTACGGCCACAGAGGCCGAGGCTGTTCACACATGGAAAGCCAATACGTATGTAATAGAGAAAGCAGTGGAATCTTAATTAAGCTTTATACCAGCGTCAAAGAACTAAAGCTTGAAGTAATCATCAGCTAAGGTTACAGCAAAGCCTGTTGCCTACCTTTTAACCCCCCACTGCCCAGAAATCAACATTCCCACACCAACATATACAGATGTCTGCTTATCTAAATGAAGCAGACACAGCTCTTTCTCATTTCTCATTTAAAAAAAAAAAAAAAAAGAAAGTATTATCTTTATCAGTTTCAAATTTAAAACAAAAGCATCCCACCTTTTTAAAAAAAGTCCACAAAACTAACAGATAATAATTTCCACCATCTCGTATTTTTCTTCAATTCTGCACATTTTCTTCCCAGACTGACTGACAGGCAAATAAGAAAGCGACCAAAAAGGAAAGATACATGAAAAGCAATGGAAAAAAAAAAAGAGTAAAAAACCCACAAGCCAAATTAAGACAGGAACCCACTTTAGAAGTCATTCAAAATGTTTGAAAGAACCAAATTTCTTTGGGCGGTCGAGAATATGGAAATGCGGGCGAGGGTGTCCCTTTCTCAGCCACTGGTCGGCTCTTTCCTTATCGCTAGTCAAACAACAACCCTGCCCTTCCTTTATACCTCATAAATTTCCAAGTTATTGGACACGTAGTTTAGCCATAATCATCTGATTTACATTTTGTACATTAGGTTACATACAGAATTAATAGAGAGGTGCCTAACTGTTTGGATCTTGACCCATTAAAACGGGACTAATCTTTTACGGATAAATGACGTAGGGCTTACATGGGGACTTCAGGTAAATAAGCTTCGGAAGAAGATAGGGAAGTTGATCTGTCTGTATAATGGCGACAGTATACAAAAAATTTACTGCCAATTTTTTTTTGCACTGATTATGATTACTTAGAACACAGAAGCCCAAAAGAAAAACCACATCATCAGGTTGAAACGTGAAACCATATACAAATGAAATGATCGAACAGAAAGTAAATCAAGAAAGACATTAAAAGCAAAAAGAGAAAAGTATTTTTGTTTGAAATATTGAAAGAAGTTTAATTTGTTTTGGACGAATTTGTTAACTAGCCAAGACAAGAGACGTATAAGTGGAGAACACATAACAGACACTTGGCGGTGTGCGCCGCGTACGTACAAACGATCCTGTCGGAACCCCGATCCTCTTCCCTGGACGACATGCTTTTCTAAGAAAACACATCTTTTTCACCACATTTACCAACAAAGATTACTACACCACGATTAGTAAAAGTGTAAAACACTAATTATTTTAACACAAATTAACTACACCACGGTTTTGGAAAATATGTATTCGAATTAGCAATCGTTTCGTTACTCATCATTCATTAACCTGAAATGTTGTTTGATTAAGAATAATTAACTCATTATTGCATGAAGTCGCCGACCCCACAGACCACAACCAAAACTAATAATTATTGTATGATTATTGGTTGATAGGTCAACCGATAAACGATAAACTAATAATTCATATGATAATAATAAGATTTATTATGAAATCTAAACTCTAAATTTTAATCCTTAAATATATGGGTTTAAATTCAATTATTACAAAAATTACTGATTCAGAGTAGCTAAATGATTGAGCCCACGTGTCCACCCAAATGCTGTGCTGATTGAAACATTAGGCTCTTGTTTACGATGATGGGTACGAAGAGAGATCATAAAGGGAGAAAAGATACAAAACAGCACAAGAGCCACGCTCTGTTTTTCAATAAAAGCAATCTCTCCATTGTAATGGTGGTCCCAATCTCCACCCCCACGGATTTGGTCGCCGCTAGCAGATCGACAAGTGCCCCTTCCTTTTCCGTTTTTCTTTTTTACTATTTTTAGGTCAAACCATCATCTTAATCCTCCATGCACAATCTACTTTTATCAATCATCACTGCCTGAAAAAGACAGTTTCCCTTATAGATGGCACGGACACGTGTCCTATTCATGAAGACTCCATTGCCGGAAATCCCGCCGGAATTTTAACTTCTTCTTTGCATCTTTGAACCCAACATCTTTCTCTCTTATGATTGCTTATCTTTTCCTTGTCATGATTTCATTAATTTAAGTAACACTAACACTTTCTGCTGCTTAAACTTTCTAGTTTTAGGCAAAGATTCCCATTTTAGGGAAGAACTAATAATTAGATGTTGCTTAAATTATTGTGTCACAAATCTTGTGAACAAACCCTATTATTTAATTAATATTTTGACACAGAATATTACATAATTTATATTATCAATCAATATATTGATAATGTATTAACCATAAATTTTTGTATATTTTAAGATGATCCGAGAATCGAAAACTAATAAAAAAAGGAATGCAAAAAAAAAAAAAAATTGGCATGGAACTTGCAATATCAATAATGAAAACTTTCCATGATATTGAAATAACTTTTTTTTAAAAAGAAAAAGAAAAAAAAAAAAAGAGAGAGGAGGAAATGGTAGGATCTTGCCGTAGGGTAAAGAAAAAAATACAATAAATAAATTATTTGTAGAAAATTTTACAAGTATCGACACCCCCACCCCACTAAGTCCAAAAAAGAAAAAAAAAAAGCACACAAATGGAAACTCCTTTTTGTGAGTTTTGATTTTGGACCTACATGAAATCATTAACATCCAAAATATCTCTGATTTCAAACTTTAAAATGTTGCTGCAGTAGCTATCTGGTTCTTCTTCAATGCCGCTATTGTTGATGTATGTTGAGTGGGAATTCAATTGAGTTGGACTTGAGGAAGGCGTTGATAAAACTGACGCGAAGCTGAAACTCTGGTTGCTGTTGTTGGTTTCGGACGATGAAGGATCCATCACGTTGTGATGTTGATGATGGTCAGTGGCGTAATAGTCATAGTTTGGCGGTAGCGGCACGTAATCCTTCGTCAAATTCGAAGGCATTCCATTGCTTTGCCAGTCATTTAAGTGAGAGAAATTTGATGGGAATTGGTTCATATTCATGAGCTCTGTTCCATTGGAAAAAGGAATACTACAAGCTGGGATTTCTTGGACTTGCGTTGGCAGATGATTACGGTTAGACTGCATTAATGGTTGTTGATACTGGTCCTGGACATGGGAGCTGCATAGCTGGTTATCTTCAACATTGTGATCAACGATGAACTTGTGGTTTTGGTTTTCACGTTGAGATGACATGAAAGAAGTGGCCAGCCTCAGAAGCTCTGGGTTTACCAAGGAATTCACACCCAGTAACCTGGAAATGTTCATTTGGGATTGGTTGTAAAGAGATGAGCTTAGAATGGAGGATAGGTCGAGGAGGTCCAGCCGAGGATTATGAGTCACCGGATCTATTCCCATGCGAAGAAGCCTCTTTCTAATGTGTGTGTTCCAGTAGTTTTTGATTTCATTGTCTGTTCTTCCAGGCAACCGAGCAGCAATAGCCGACCACCTGTAAATATTATTCAAAACAATGTAAGAAAACAAAGGATTATACAAGTAAAAGAAGAGCCAAGGGAGAATGAACAAGAAACTGACTTATTGCCCAATATACGGTGTAGCTGAATTATAGTCTCTTCTTCTTCGAAAGAAAATCTTCCTCTCTTGATATCAGGTCTCAAGTAATTAGTCCATCGAAGACGGCAACTCTTTCCACATCTTTGAAGACCTATTATTATTATTAACAAATAAAAAGAAACATAAACCAATTAGCACTGTAGTTCATCCATCAAAACCAGAAATTAAGACAAGAAAATACAATAGGTATAATAGTTACCGGCATTCTTCGGCAGCGTCCTCCAATTTCCATGCCCATGTTTTTCAATATAATCAATCAACTTCTGATCCTCTTCCGGCGTCCATGGCCCTTTTTTGAGCCCATTTTTCTCACAACAAGGTGATCTTCCCATGCTTACTGTTACAGCTTCCCAACAAAAAAAAGCTTTGCCTTTTTGGTTATAATGTTACAGAAATATGGTTTAGCTTTGGGAGAAGAAAATGCAGCAAAGAGATGCAGGGTCCGTATAGCAACGTACTTGTATAAATAGCAAGTGAAGGGTAACTCACCGTCCTCTGTTTATCACTATGGCAACGTGTCCTCCATTTGTTGGGGAGAAAAAAATGCCGGCGGAGAGCTTTTGATATCTACATTTCATGTGTGTGATCCCGTCATATTTATTATAAAATTTTAAAATAAAATGTGTTGTGTTACATAATTCAATTAGCTGTCACCAATATCAAACAGCCACGTGCCCCGTATATCATCTCCCATTTGCATGGCTGCAATTTTACGAAGATTGGCTTTGACTTTCGCCGGAGTTGCGACATTACAGATTTTGAATCAAAAGACGGGTTTGCCCACGGAAGCGGCTTTGCTGGACCAATTCTGTTCCCACAAGTAGAGGGTAATAAAGTTATTTTCTCCTTTATAATAATATTTTTACTTGGTCATTTTCGGGGATTCGTATCAATTCAATTACATGTTTTATATTATTAAATAGGTAAATGCGTGGGAAACATTTAATTGGAGGATGGCAATAATGGAGTTCGGTGTTTGCCGAAATATATGAACATTTATTGTGCATAAGACCATTGAGAAAACATCCCATCCAATCAATTTCAAATTTGGAAATTCATTAAGTAAAATTTGAACAATAAATATAATTAGTATGACTCGAATTTAAATTACACTTAAGATGATAAACATCTCTGATCATCAAGACATCACATGAAATTTAATTTTTTATTTATTATTTATAATCATTGTGCATATGATTTCCTTTTTATTCCATTGGTTGCATTAAACAAAAGGGTAGATTTTTCCAACACCAAATTCAAGATTAATATTCATTAAAATTATAAATAGAAATCTTTCCATCGATCCAAAATTTTCACATGTGCTTAAATTTCATGGGATGAGTGACGGAAAGGGGGAGCTGGCATCTCCAAAATAGAACTTTTCTAAGTTGGTAAAGTAATGGCTTCCATATTCTAATTTCTGGTTTCATACTGTAATTAGTCAACACATACAAAAACAAAGGATGGAAGAAGAAAAGAAAAGGCGAAACTTTGCTATTTGCGTATAATTTTATTCCACCCATGGTTTGACTTTCTTTATTTCTTCTTATCGATAAGCTAGCTTACCTTCGTCAAAAAACCAATTCCGACAAAACTTGCAGAAACATGTTTATCGGCAATAGGCCGGGGGACAAGGAATGCTAGGGAGGTTTGTCCATTTCCAATTCGACGGAAAAACTGAGTACAATTGTCAACTAATTACAAAAAATTGGAAATAACCCTTAAACACGTTAACTTGGAAGTAACTTGTAAGCTTGCATTTAAATCATGGGCAAACGAGAAATGCAAATTATCAATCCAAAAAGTTGAAAACTTTTTTTTTTTTTTTTTCCTTTTTGCCTTTATATCAAATATTATACATAATATATACAGTAATTAAAAGCCTCCAAGTCAAAGTTCTGAGGCACATTTGAAATATGATGATTGTAGTGTCATGTCTGCAGCAAAAGGTCAAGAACTCAACTTCATTGACTCGGGGATATTGAAGCGAGCAATTATAATTGAGGTGGGGTTGGCTCTAAAGGTAAACTATGGGCGAATTCATCTCTGAAAACCCATTATGTGCATCATCATTTGTTCTCATTTCCAAGCTAGCCATACAATCATAACCACTCCCATTTCTGGAGATCATTATCTTCAACTGAATTACCAATATTTTATTGGGCCCTGAAATAAAACTAAGCTGGTTTTTCTTTTCTTTTAAAATATAAAATAGATTGACGAGTCCTCAAAACTAATAAGTGGAGTATTGTTTAAAGTGGGTGAGGCACCATTTTTACTTTCTGCGACTGCCCTTTATGCTTTTATAGACCAACCAAAAGTGTAGTCGGCTCAACTACAAAACATATGAGCTCACGTCACGTGTATATTAACAGTAACACAATTGTTATGAGACTATTTCTGGTAAAAATAAATCAAATATAAATGTCCATTTGCATGCATGGTAGAATCTTGGGCGGTATAGGGTTCACACAGGGTTTCCCAGCCGATGGTAGTGGTTAAGTAGAATTTTAAATAATGTAATATAATAATTTATCATTTTTTTTAAAACCACAGATTAAGTGATTAAAGATTCAATTTTTTATTTTAGATACAATTAACGTGATTCTCCTACAGAACATGCTGAATTAAAAAAAATATTTCTAATCATAAAATTATGATGTCCTGTTTTGAATACAGAAGGGAAGTCAAGTTGAAAATAGTGTTCACTTATGCTTTGCCTTTTATACCGTAAATAGACATAATTATCAGGTTAACTACGTGTGTACGTGGTCCAATAATATTTTATGTTTTATTAATTAACTGAGTCTATTAATATTAATCCAATCCAATCCTGTACACGTCCCTCTTTGGCTTTCTTTTTTTAATTACCTTGCTTTTAATTGCAGTGTAACATTCACGTTTTTGAACCGGATTTAGAATAGTAATATAATAGAATTAAGAATTAGACTATATAGATAAAATAAGAAAATAGTTAGAAAATTAAAGATTAATTAGTAATTGTGAGAAAAGAAGAAGGACTAAATAGTAATTTATCCAAATTGAATTATGAGTCATCATGGGAATTAGATTGATTGAGGGGCAAAAGAGTAATTTGGTGGAAGATATTTTTGGATGCAATGATTTGGGACAAAGTGTAAAGTTGGAAGGCCCAAGGACTAAAAGTGCAATTTTACCATTTTATTAAAGAGAGATATTTTTAGTGGAGAAATCTAGAGAATTAGAGAAAGGGAAAAGAATTAAAAGATGAAAATATCATCTTTTCTTCTCATTTCACAACCGTCACATGCATGTCTCCTTCCACCCAACTTTTCCTTTATTGCAATTAAGTCCTTCCACCATTGTTAAACCTTCCAAGCTTCAAAAACCTTCATTTTCTTTGAGATTTCTGAAAGAAAGGAATAGAAGAGAGTTAGTAGACACCTCGATTCTCATATAGAGTCCCTTTTGAGGTGTTAAAGAGTTAAGGGATTGAATTAGAATTTTGGGTTTTCATGAAATAAGGTAAGAGATGGTTCAATTTTCATGATATACATGTATTTTTCTGTAATTTAGTATGGAAATCATTGAATTATAGCATTTATCTTACATGTGTTTATGTGAAATTGAAGAGAAAAGAAAGAAGGAAAGGGACCAAATTGAAGACAAAGGAAAAGAGAAGAGCAAGGAGTAAAAAGAGGAGAAAACCAGTCTTTTTGTTGTAAGTACTACAAGATTTTAAATTGAAAATTTATTCTCTTTAAAGTATATGATTAATTGTGATAAAAATGAGTAAAATGATCAATTTAGTGCAAAGGAAATATGAGAAGGGAAAAAATTCACTTCAAAACAGTTTGGACGGTAATAGAGGACTAACTTCGAAAATTCACCAAAAATTGTATATAATAAGTTAATGGTCGAATTATATATGTAATTAAAGCTTATTGAGTGTAGTTTCATATGGAAGAAACAGTGAAAGAAAAGGAACTCAAATAGTGAATATTGTAGAAAGAAGAATGTCAAATAAGACTCGTGAAAAGTCTGAAGATGAAGTTGACAGTAGGACCTCAAATCCTGTTAGAGTAGAGGAAGATGCTCCTGATGTAATCATTGGTAAATTTTCTTTAATTGACTCTCCTGTAGTTGCATTAATTGATCCTGGTTATATATATGAAAATCATTAGTGAAAGAAAGAGAATTAGTAGTAGAACTCACTGAACATGAAGTGGTTGTTACTAATCCTTTCGGGCAAAGTGAGAGAGAGTCAATAAAGTGTATACGAGGTGTCCTTTAAAGATTCGGGATTGTGAATTTTCAGCAGATCTCATGGCTCTTACATTTCATGAGTTTGATGTGATACTGGGAATGGATTGGTTATCTGAATATAGGGCCGTTGGTTGATTGCAAAAGAAAAAGAATTTCTTTGAGAACTTATGACGGGAAAGAGGTAATTGTGATGGTGAGAAATTCAGTACTTTATCGAATGTGATTTCTGCGATTAAGACTTTTAAGATGATTAAGAAAGGGCATGATGTTTTTCTAGCTTATGTTTTAGATACTCGGGTAAAAGATAATGAGATTGAAAAGATACTGGTGGTACGAAAATTTTCTGATATGTTTCCTAAAAAGTTGTCGAGTTTACCTTTTGAAAGAGAAGTTGAATTTGGAATTGAATTGGTTCCGAGAACTACACCGATTTCGATAGCACCATACAAAATAGCACCTGCGGAGTTGAAAGAACTGAAGACTCAACTACAAGAGTTATTAGATAAAGGATTTATACATCCTAGGGTATCGCCATGGGGAGCTCTGATATTATTTGTGAAAAAGAGAAATGGATTTTTAAGACTTTGTATAGATTACCGTCAGCTAAATAGAGTGACGATAATGAATAAATATTCATTGCTCATGATTGATGATTTATTTGATCAGTTGAAGGGAGCTAGTATGTTTTCTAAAATTGATTTTAGATCAGGATATTATCAGTTGAGAGTAAAAGAGTCGAATGTATCAAAGACTGCTTTTAGGACTCGATATGGACATCATGAGTTCTTAGTTATGCCATTTGGATTGACTAATGCTTTAGCTATTTTCATGGATCTCATGAATAGAATTTTTCAATCGTATCTGGATTAGTTCGTGGTGGTATTCATTAATCATATTCTGGTGTATTTAAAAAGTGAAGAAGAACATGAAAGACACCTCCGAATTGTATTACAATTTATGAGAGAAAATAAAAAGTTGAAGCTATACTTGAATGGAAACCACCGAAGAATATGACAGAGGTAAAGAGTTTCCTTGGGTTAGCTGATTATTACAAAAGATTTGTTCAGGGATTTTCTATGATTGCATTGTCATTCACAAGGTTATTGCTAAAAGATGTGAAGTTTGAATGGAATGAGAAGTGTCAACAAAGTTTTGAAAAATTAAAAACAGCATTGACTGAAGCTCCGGTGTTAATACAACCAGAATCTGGTAAGGAATTTGTGATTTATTGTGATGCTTCTTATAATGGTTTGGGTTGTGTATTAATGCAAGATGAAAAAGTAGTGGCATATGCATCTAGACAGTTGAAGTCACATGAGAAGAATTACCCAACATATGATCTCTAGTTGGCTGCAGTAGTGTTTGCACTGAAGATTTGAAGACATTATTTGTATGAAGAAAAATGCTATGTGTATACAAATCATAAAAGCTTAAAGTATCTATTAACCCAAAAAAAGTTGAATCTAAGACAGAGAAGGTGGATTGAATTGATTAAAGATTATGACTGTATCATTGACTATCATCCAAGGAAAGCGAACGTGGTAGCTGATGCTCTGAGTAGAAAATCAATGGTAGCTTTGAAGGCGATGAATGCACATTTGGAGATACAATCAGACGATGAGCTATTAGTTGAGCTAAGAGTAAAGCCAACTCTATTCTAAGAAGTTAAAGATGCACAAAAAGATGATGAAGAGCTGATGAAGATCAAAAGCTAGTTAGAAAAAGATAAAAGTGGTGAATTTGAGATTGATAGTGAAGAAAATTTAAGATTTCATAATAGGCTTTGTGTGCCTCATCAAGAAGGTCTGAAACGAAGGATATTAGATGAAGCTCATCATAGTTCTTTTACTATGCATCCGGGAAGTAATAAGATGTATCATGATCTAAAGTCATTCTACTGGTGGAAAATGATGAAACGGGATATAGTTGAATATGTTTCCAAATGCTTAACATGTCAGAAAGTGAAAGCTGAACATCAAGTGTCATCGAGGTTGCTTCAATCCATCACTATACCCGAATGGTAATGGAAAAAAAATTACAATGGATTTTGTCACGGGATTACCACTTTCACCAAAGAAGAAAGATGCCATATGGGTGATCGTTGATCGATTAACTAAGTCTACTCGTTTCTTACTGGTAAGAACTGATCTCTCAATGGATAAGTATGCACAATTGTATATAGATGAAATAGTTAGACTTCATGGTGTGTCTGTATATATTATTTCTGATCGGGATCCTAGATTTACTTCAAAGTTTTGGGGAAGATTACATGAAGCTTTGGGTACTCGATTGAATTTTAGTACAACATATCACCCTCAGATAGATGGGTAATCAAAATGGGTGATTTAGATTCTAGAAGACATGTTGAGAAGCTGTATTATTAAGTTTGAAGGTAATTGGGAAAAATATTTGCCATTGATTAAATTCACCTATAATAACAGTTATCAGTCAAGTATTCAGATGACACCATATGAAGTATTATTTGGAAGAAAGTATAAGACTCCTGTGTGTTGGATAGAATTGAGCGAATATAAGTTAGTGGGTCCTGATCTGATTCAAGAAACTGAAGAGAAAGTAAAGTTGATACAAGACTGATTAAAAGCTGCTTCAGATAGACAAAAATCATATGCTGATCTGAAAAGAAAAGATGTAGAGAACGATGTGGGTGAAAAAATTTTTTTGAAAGTGTCTCCATGGAAGAAAGTTCTTCGGTTTGGTAAAAAGGGAAAATTAAGTCCAAAATTTATCGGACCATATGAGATATTGGAACAAGTTGGTTCTGTGGCTTATCGATTAGCTCTCCCTCCAGAGTTAGACAAGATTCATAATATATTTCATGTGTCTATGTTACGAAGATATCGATCTGATCCATCTCATGTGATTACCCTGGAGGTTATAGAAATACAACCAGATTTGACTTATGAAGAGGAACCGATAAAGATTTTAGCTAGAGAAGTAAAGGAGTTGAGAAATAAAAGGGTTCCTTTGGTAAAAGTGCTATGAAGACATCATAATTTAGAGGAAGCCACATGGGAAAGAGAAGAAACAATGAGATAACAATATCCACAGTTGTTCAGTGTAGGTAAATTTCGAGGACGAAATTTATTTAAGGGAGGGAGAATTGTAACATCCGCTTTCTTGAACCGGATTTGGAATAGTAATAGAGTAGAATTGAGAATTAGACTATATAGCTAAAATAAGAAAATAGTTAGAAAATTAAAGATTAATTAGTAATTGTGAGAAAGGAGGAAGGACTAAATAGTAATTTGTCCAAATTGAATTATGAGTCATCATGGGAATTAGATTGATTAAGGAGGGGCAAAAAAGTAATTTGATGGAAGATATTTTTGGAGGCAATGATTTGGGCCAAAGTGTAAAGTTGGAAGGTCCAAGGACTAAAAGTGCAATTTTACTATTTTATTAAAGAGAGATTTTTAGTGGAGAAATCTAGAGAATTAGAGAAAGGGAAAAGAATTAAAAGATGAAAATATCATCTTTTCTTCTCATTTCACAACCGTCACATGCATGTCTCCTTCCACCCAACTTTTCCTTTATTGCAATTAAGTCCTTCCACCATTGTTAAACCTTCCAAGCTTCAAAAACCTTCATTTTCTTTGAGATTTCTGAAAGAAAGGAATAGAAGAGAGTTAGTAGACACCTCGATTCTCATATAGAGTCCCTTTTGAGGTGTTAAAGAGTTAAGGGATTGAATTAGAATTTTGGGTTTTCATGAAATAAGGTAAGAGATGGTTCAATTTTCATGATATACATGTATTTTTCTGTAATTTAGTATGGAAATCATTGAATTATAGCATTTATCTTACATGTGTTTATGTGAAATTGAAGAGAAAAGAAAGAAGGAAAGGGACCAAATTGAAGACAAAGGAAAAGAGAAGAGCAAGGAGTAAAAAGAGGAGAAAACCAGTCTTTTTGTTGTAAGTACTACAAGATTTTAAATTGAAAATTTATTCTCTTTAAAGTATAAGATTAATTGTGATAAAAATGAGTAAAATGATATGTTTAGTTATAAATATGGTGATTAGGTGTGATTAAATGAAATTTAGTGCAAAGGAAATATGAGAAGAGAAAAAATTCACTTCAAAATAGTTTGGACAATAACAAGGGACTAACTTCGAAAATTCACCAAAAATTGTATATAATGAGTTAATGGTCGAATTATATATGTAATTAAAGCTTATTGAGTATAGTTTCTATAACATCCGTGTGTTTGAACCAGATTTGGAATAGTGATAAATTAGAATAGAGAATTATAAATGTTTAGTGAAGTAAGGAAGGTTAGAAATTTTTTTTTTAAGGATTAAATAGTAAAGGAGAGAAAATATGGGGGATTAAATAGCGAATTATCTGAAATGAATTTTGAGTCATCATGGGAATTAGATTGATTGAGGAGGGGCAAAAGAGTAATTTGGTGGAAGATATTTTTTTTGGAGGCAAAGTTTTGGGCCAAAGTGTAAAGTTGAAAGGCTCAAGGACTAAGAGTGTAATTTTACCATTTTTCTTAAGTGAGATATTTTAAGTGAAAATTCTAGAGAATTTGAGAGAAGAAAAAGCTGGTCATTAAGTTAGCCGTCCATGGCCTTTTCTTCCATTTCCAACTTTTGCTTTTATTCCAAATAGGTCCTTCCATCATTTTTAAGCTTTCCAAACTCCAAAACCTTCCATTTTCTTTGGAACTTCTGAAAGAAAGTCATAAAAGAGAGTTAGTAGACACATTAAACTTCTTATAGAATTAATTTTGAGGTGTGAGAGAGATAAAGGACTAAATCGAGAAAATTTGAATTCAAGGGTTAAGGTAAGAAATAGTTAAATCCTCATGATATACATGTATTTTACTGTTATTTAGCATGGAAATCATTGAATTATAGCATTTAGCTTACATGTGTTTGTGTGAAATTGAAGAGAAAGAGAAGAGAGGCAAGGATCAAATTGAAGACAAAGGAAAAGAATAGAACAAGGGGTAAAAGAGAAGGAAATCAGCCTTTTTGTTGTAAGTACTACAAGAGTTTTGAACTATGGTTTAATTTCTCTAATGGTATATGAATTATTAGCATAGAAATTGTTAGATAGGTACTTGATTTGAATGTTTATAATGATAAAATGAAGGGATTAATGTGTGATTTAGTAAAACAGTCTGGACAGAACAGAGGATTAACTTCGAAAATTCACTAAAAATTGTATATAAAGAGTTAAGGGTCCTATTATATATTAAATTAAAGCTTATTGAGTTTAGTTTCATATGGAAGAAACGGTGACTGAAATGGATCTGTAAATTCTGAGATACAACTGATTTTGTGTAACAAGGTCAGAGTAGGTACGAGTTCCCCTGTTCTGACTTTGAAAAATTATAGAAAAATGTAGAAAAATTATTAGAGACTGAAATTTATATGGATTAATCCTTAATTAGTCTATTTTCAATAGAAACAGACGGAAACATCATTTGATCTTTGTACTAAAAGATAGATAATTTTTAGTGAAGAAAGGTCGAAACTGTCAGGCAGCAGCGAAGGGGTAAATTGAAAGAATTTACTGTAAAAATTGGCTGAAGTAAAAATTCTGGAAATTTTATGGTAAAAATATGATTGAGTCTAGTTTCAGAAACATCAAGCGGATTATGATTTCAAATTCTGTAGCTCAAGATATAAATAATTTACTGACAGTGACGCAAGTGAATGACTTTGAGAATATAAATGTGAAGTATTTGATGATGTATTTATGTGAGATATATCATTTATGAGAAATGATGCTAATTGAGATTGTGCCCAAGTAGACAAATTAGAACCATTGTGATATTAGTGGCATGCCATTAAGGAACACTAGCGCGCTCTCTGATTAGCAATGTGTGTGCTCTCTATTTAGCACGTCTCGTGCTCTCTGTTATTAGCACTGTGTGTGCTCTCTAATTAGCACTTTGTGTGCTCTCTGACTAGTACTTTGTGTACTCTCTGTTTAGCACTGTGTGTGCTCTCTGTTGCCCAGCACTTATGTGCTCTCTGTTTGTTCCGTATATCCTAACGGTTCTATGAAAGTCTACTAAGGGCTAAACTACAGAAAGTGGATAAAAGTGTAAGTTGTACCATTGTGGTAAGTTACAGGTTACATGTAAGAAAAGCAAGAAGTTTATATGCATGAGTACTTAAATGATCATTCATTACTTTTGTAGTGCTTACTAAGCCTTCACCGGCTTAACGCGTTTATTTTAACGCGTAGGTACAAGGAATACAAGAAGGTAGATCGGGACCTCTCATTACATCACATCACTTGGAGCTCAAATTTTGGTATATTACTTTTGATGTAAAATGACATGTACTATGGAACTTATATGTGTACTTATTAGATAAACAAAAATGTTGTTTTGTGTGACGAAATGAAATGAAGTATTTTGGATTAAAAAAAAAGTTGCATGACTCGGTTTATTTTAATGTAATACTTTTATATCGGGTTTATGCATATGAACCGGATATAAGGGTGTTACAGTTTCATATGGAAGAAACAGTGAAAGAAAAGGAACTGTATATTTCGAGATATACTAGTTTTAGAGTAGATTCGAGTTCCCCTGTTCTGACTTTGAAAAATTATAGAAAAATGTAGAAAAATTATTATAGACTGAAATTTATATGACTGAATCCTTAATGAGTCAATTTTCAATAGAAATAAACGGAAACATCATTTGATCTCTGTAAAAAAAAGATAAATAATTTTTAGTGAAGAAAGGTCGAAACTGTCAAGCTACAGAGAAGGGGTAAATCGAAAGAATTTACTATACAAATTGGCTAAAGTAAAAATTCTGAAAATTTTATGGTAAAAATATATTTGAGTCTAATTTCAGAAAGATCAAGCGGTTTATAATTTTGAATTTTTTAGTTCAAGATATAAATAATTTAGTGACTGTGACGCAAGTGGACTGTTTTGAAAATTAATGTGAAAGTAAGAGTAAAGAGGTATATGATGATATATATGTGATGAACAATGTATATGTGAAATATTATGTGTTTAATTATGAATATTAATTATATGATAAAATGGTGATATTGTGTAAGCCTGAGTAAATAAAGGTGAAAAATACATGATTATGTATATGTGAAGAGAAATGTAAATGTGATATATGAAATTATGAGAAATGATGAAAATGAGAGATTATGCCCATGTAGACAAGTTAGAACCATTGTGATATTAGTGACATGCCATTAAGGAACACTAGCACGCTCTCTGATTAGCACTGTGTGCTCTCTGATTAGCACTGTGTGTGCTCTCTGTTTAGCACGTCTCGTGCTCTCTGATTAGCACTTCGTGTGCTCTCTGATTAACACTTTGTTTGCTCAGTACTTTGTGTACTCTCTGTTTAGTACTTTGGGTGCTCTCTGTTGCCCAATATTTATGTGCTCTCTGTTTAGTACTTCGGTACTCTCTGTTTGTTCCGTTTATCCGATGGGTTCTATAAAAGTCTATTATGGGCCAAGTGGATAAATAAGCTATGTGAGCAATGTTTAAGAAAGCTATGATAACTAAATTGTGAAAGGTGAAAGAATGTGTAAATTGTGACATTATGGTAAGTAAAATGTTGAATACATGAAAGGTAAATATTATACGTGTATAAGTAACCATATGATGATAAAATTAAGTAAGCTAAAGAAGCTAAAATAGTCAAGATGTGGAAAGTAGATGAATGTGCATAATGTGATAACAAAATAAGTTAAATGATATACATATGTGAAAAATATAGATTTTATATAATAAATATTCACACGTTTATTAAAATGAGTTAATAAAAATTTTAGAATTGATTAATTATTCTTGTAGTACTTATTAAGCCTTCATCGGCTTAACGCGTTTATTTCAACGTGTAAGTATAAGACCTCCGATAAGTTAAGATTGGATTAGGTGTCTCTCATCAAATCACATCAACATCAGAAGAATGCAAGATAAGGTATATTTATTTTTTGTGAAATGACATGTACAAATGGTATACCTATGTGTCTCTAATGAACGAGTTACTAATATTGTTTTAAAAATTTACATGAATTGAAAGAAAAATTTTATTATACTCGTTTTTAATACTCTGACATTGTATGTAATATTTTTATACCGGATTTATACGTATAAATCGGGTATAAGGGTGTTACATGCAGGATTAACTATCACATCATAATTCATCCGTACAATCAAAAATTGAATGGGATATTTTTTTTTTTAAAAATCAATTATACGCATGTATTTAATATTAGAATAGAAAATATTTACTTGACTAGTTCAGATCCATTACCATACAAATGGATTTTAAGTGTTTAAATTCTCTTTATTTTGAGTTTTTTTTAGATGATTTTGAGTTTAATTTTAACAAGTATTATTTGTACATAGTTTAATTTTCAATCGAAAACTTATTAAATGTGAAAATTTTAAATTTTATTACGTATATCTAATAATAATCTAATATATTATAAATTAAATATTAATATAATAAGAGTATTATTTTTTTGGTGAATATTATGTTTTTCTTTTTCATTCTACATATCGAACGTTTAATTTGAGAAAATATTTTCACTTTTATTTTTAGAAAATAACTTCCATTATTTAATTTTTGAAAAATTGGAAAACACATTCGTTGCATGAAAATGAAACTTTATTTTCAAAATTTAAAATATAAACTTACTTTCTTTATGATAAATAAAATAAAATAATTCTTAAATTTATATGAATTAAATCAACATTTGATGCTTAAAAATTGTTGAAAAAGAAACAATGAAAATAATTATTTTTTAATTTCTAATTTTTACGTACTCTTATTTTCGTTTTTCAAAAATTAAGTTTTGTTTATTTTCAACCATACAAGATTAAAAGAATATTTTTTCTATTTCTCAAAAAGAGTAAAAATAAAAGTTGAATTTATAAGTTTATGTCTCCATGACTCAAATATGGAGACGCTATCGTTAAAAGTAAGAAATAATATAGTAAGTGTAATTAGGTTGCAAAAACCAGGGTTTTCTAAAAATAGCATACGTGTTCGTTTTTCATGCGGTGATTTCATAGGAAACTTGGATTTGGTAGATCGTCAAGGACTTCTACCATATAAATAAACAAATAAATATGCTGTTCGATTGCTAATTCAACAGACACTAAACACCAAATCGATATGAATCCTTTATTGATAAGAGAATGCCAATTTCTTAACAGTAATCATTCTTCAACTCTGTTCACCGTATCATAATCCAATGTATCTGTGCTTTATTTTAAATTAGCACCATATTTTTCATTTAAACTAGAATGATACTACTGATGTTTCACGTTGAATTAATTATTATTTTTACTCAACTCTTCTCTATCTTTTATTATATTTCTTGCAATTCTTCTTCATTACTTAGTAACAAAACTTTATTGTTTATTTAAAAAAAAAAAAAGAACAAGAGAGGAGACGAACAAACAGCTGCCTATGATAAGAGGTCGAGAATTCTTTTTTCTTTTTTGTAATTGAAAGAGGACAATAAAATTATTTGAGATCCAACTCCAATTCTTACTTGCATAACTAGGACAACTTGAAGAACCACAAAACTTGAGAGGATTTCGTGAGTGTTTCTGGGGTGACTAATTAACATTTAAAAGAAAAATAAAATGTTATTTAAAACTTGTTTTTTATTATAGTAGACATATACTGTTAATAAGTGCAAACACTTAAAAGACAATTTCTAAGAGAAACAACTATACAGTGAAGTGTTAATCCACGGAAGCTTAACTACATAGGCAAACATATAGTGGCTACAATTCAAGCAATGTTAATTTCATCGATAGCTCCAATGAATTGTCAATCCATCCCAGATCCCAATAAAATGGCAAAAACAGAGCAAAAAGGACATCATTGTCAATACAATTAATTAACTAGGAGGAGGTTCCTTCTTCTATCAATCTAATGGACGATGGCAATGGAATAATTTCATTTTTTTTTTCAAATTTAAACTTTCAATATGGAATTAAATTTTCATTTTAGTAAAGGCAGGTTTTACCATAACCTAAATGGTATTCGAAGAATCGAACAATCGAATAGGTATACCAATGGAGTATAGTTCAATGTCAAACTGCTGATGAAATGGAAGATATCATCTCCAGTATCTGATTATGGATTTTCCCATTAGTCACAAGAATCCCACCTTCAGGGTATATGATCCTCCGTTCAACTTTATCTGCTGCAAGATCAAGTTCCCTTCCTTTCCAGTCTGTCACCTGAATTAACGGTGTGAATTTGATGTACTACGTTAGACAACCATGCATTAATTGTTGATTTTACAAGTACCAATATGGAACACCAAGATGCTAGCAACATGGAACTTGACATAAACTAAACTAGCCAAGAAGAAGAAAGTATGATGCGATGAATGAGGCAAATGTCCCCAAGACATCTATCAAGATCAATGCCATCATTCTTAAACATATTTCTTTCACATGCTAGATTAACTATGTCTGTATGTCATATGGATGTTTGTTTTCGTTCTTCCCTCTTACATCATTGGCTTGATACAGAAAAGGCAACGAGCTGTTAGAAAATGCGTTTTGCAATGATCACTACCAGAAAATACTATGGCATTTTTCCGTCATGGATGAGGCCTAACCCTTACCTTTCCTCCAGCTTCATGTACGCATATCATACCAACAGCATGATCCCATACCTATATTGTCATGAAGAAGATAAGTATCACCGCTCAATTTCTGTGTTCATTTAACTATAATCATGATCATACTACCTTGATAAGTTTTTCAGATCTTGCTCGAAGAATGAAAACAGATGCCTGACCTGAAGCCACCATTAAGTACTTGCATAAACTGTAAACAATGAGGATACACATATCACGCACATGCAATAAAGACATTCAAAATAAAAAGTCTAATAAAAACGGAAGCAAATATATAACAGAAAAAAAGTACTGTAATTTAGATAACAAGGAAGTGAAAATTGAATTGAAAATAATACAAGAAAGAAAACAGAAAAAATAGCCTGGAAAAACACCAAACCTTCCACAGAATGCAGACAGAAGACAAATTTCCTTATCCCCAACATTGTCATCATCAATTCTTGCTTTGTATAAAACTGATAATGGCAATGACTCCCATGTCTGACTCTCTGGAATACAGAAGCGGGCATTGGATACCAGACAAAAACCATCAACAAAGCATCTGGTCCAATCAGATGAAATTTTAGTTGAGCTATTGAGCATATTCTTTAACCTCTTTTTCCAAGTTCCACAGCCAACATGAGCAACCATAATTACACCCAATCCAGCTGAACTGTTACTATAACTTTGGGCATGAGTGGTAGACTTGTAAGTAGCGTCTACAACCCAATTAGGGCAGCCCATGACACCTAACACAATCTCTCCTTCAACTACTAGAGATAAACCTACCTGAAGAATAAAAACATGCCCTCAGCCGAGAAGGTGACAAAGAAAGATTATGCTTATGTAATAGCAGAACATCACTAAAAGTGGAAAAACTACACATACATTTAACAACAGCAAGATCAAGGTTTATAGAATCCTGCAATCATCAAAAATATCCAAAGAACTTCTCAAATGTTGATTCTATTGCAAGAACAAAGCTAGAATTGTAAGTGTTTCATTTGCATGTAATGCATCATTAATATACAACAGAAGTCCAATAAGGTACTTTTTCTTTTTAGTGCTAGACCTACTAAATTTATTAGATAGATATTTCATGGCACTTAGACTAAATGGAAAGATTAAGTGAATGGAAGCAGAATCTAAGCCGTACCACATATAAGGCCTGACTCCCTTTTACAAACCCTCGGGTGCCATCAATTGGATCCAGTATCTGCATCAAGTTTATGGACCTAACCATGTCAATCCCAAGCATGACCCAGACTACCTGGAAACTATTATTTTTTTCTTTCCATCAGCAAAAGTCAAAATTGCAGTTTACAGGCAAGCCTATGTAGATTGTACCCAATATGTGGTTGGCTTTGTTTCCATGGCAAAAGCATTCTTGCCCCCTCTGTCAATTGCTTCCAGCACATCATCATGTGACAATGATTTCTTGTTGAAGCTCATTTGATCAGATACTGCACTTACTACAGGATCCACCAGATTGTTTGAATGTAGAAAACCAGAGTCCTCCTCCGCCACCAATGGAATTGAAGGGAATGATTTACTTAATTCTATCAGAGAAAGCCAAGAATAAACACAAGTGAGGTTTTGTTTCAACCATTTAAACTTTATTACTCGCTAATCAACAAAACAGCACCATTTGGTTTGTCATTTGACACATCTTTTGCCACAGCAGTACAGCATAAATCGTATAATTTCATTGGAAAATAGGACAGAACCATGACGTCTAATCCCAAGGTGAATTCAATTATGGCGAAAGATTATTACTGTATGCAAAATTCTATTTCAAAAGTTAAACATTTTCTTTTCAATCCTAGTAATAAAGCAAATATGCCACAAAGAAAAAAATATTATAAAACATTGAGGCATTGTTGAAAATACCTAAACTAATAAGAGCCTGAACTCCAAAATCTGCCACAGTGACCGGAGTTTGGTCTTTCTTTTCGATAATCCGCCCTTCAACAGAGAACAGAGACCTTTGCACCTGTAATACAAAATAAATAACAAACTATTATAATGATTCAATTTTTAGAATGAGTGAATTAGAATTCTGAGAAATAATAAAATTATAAAAAGTAAGAAAATACATCTGAAAACTAATGCAACCAAGGAAATGGCTAAAGAACAAGAGGTGAGATTCAAGTTTTTGAGTGAATTTACGTCGACACAAAGACGACAAGCTCTCTCCACGGCCTCCACCGCCACTTCAAGTTCTCTGTGGTACTTGGCTTTCTCGTTTGGAAAAGGAAGATTCGACCTGAATTTTGTTCTTTTAATGTTTCTCCCAAATAAAAGAATAATACCACTAGGAAATTGAAGAAACGAAATTGAAGATAAGAAAATTTGTACTTTAATAGTGCGGATTCAGGTGAAAGGAGTAAGAGTGGACCTTACTGTGAAGAATCTACTGCGAAGAGGTGAAGGAGGAGGGTAGCGAGGGAAGAATCGGATGGCAGAGAAGCCAGTAGAAGAGCGGAGGAGATGAAGATCCATGGCGGGAATCATGGGGCGGAGAAACAAAGAAGCCTGATATTGATTTGAAGGAAAATGCTTTCTTTCCTTGCCGTTGGTGAGCCGTGTACGATGAACTCCTCACACGTTGGTTAGGCCTGGGACGACAGTTATTTTAAAATGGGCTTCAAATAGCCCAAGTGAAATTGGACTGAGCCACAAGATTTTCTCCTGCTCGGCCTACGAGCCTTGGATAATTCTCCGTCCTCGCCCTTAAAGAAATCATCTTTCAATTGATTTTTTTTGCTATTTCACGTTTCTTTTTTATTTTATACTCCATCTCAGGTTTATTGTCTGTGTTAAGATTCGTGGCTGTCCTCTTTTTTTATACAATATTAATGTAGGGGATAAAAGTAATATAGTTTGAATCAATACTAAATTTTTTATACAACATTTATGATTGTCCCTCTTTGTAATATCAATTTTAGTATTCGAATTTACGTTTTGTTCTTAAAAGTATAAAGTGTCCACCTAATACTAATCAATAATGTGTTTTTTTAGGTTGTTTAATTTTCTTTGTTTTGGTGTTTTTAGTGGTTCAAGAATTTGACTATCTTCCTTCTTAGGCTCGCCAATGGTTTTTTTTTAATGTGAACACTCTCTCGAGTGTGAACACTCTTTTCAGGGACTATCGAGCCCCATTTGAGTGTAACAACTTTGTATTGCTTGAAAGGATAACAGATTAGATCCCACTGTACATGTTTTCATGTGTTCCATGATGATAATTACTTTGTTACGTTATACAAACAGACAAGAGTTTCTCTCTTATAAATACCTTCCCAAATGATGAGAAAATATCTCTGTCACCTTGAGCAATCCCTAAGTATATACTCTCCATAACCAAGCCAACCATGCACCAATAGCCTTCTCCTTGTTCTTTTGTTTTTTTCCGACTCTCAACCTATTTAGGTGAATTGACGTCCTTCAAACCACCACAATCTTTTCCTTATTTCACCCTTTATTGTATTTTGTATTAAGAATATGCATGTTAGTATAGTAGGGTGAAATTTTAAATTTTATATTAGGGCCTGGAATTGGATTGTTACTTTTCGAGAGTGCCAAAACACAATTTTTTACTATTTTATTAACTATAAGTTTACAAATTTTAAGGATCTTAAAGGTAATTTTACAAAACCAAGAAGGGTTGAGGCGTATGCTATCCTTGGTGACGCCTTTTCATGCTAAAGCAGCTTTTATATGAATTAGCTCAATTGATCTAATCTGTTAATGATAAAAGTTGAATATATAATTTAATGAAGATGCTTTTGACTTATGTTAAATTCGGTAGAATTTAATTCTACTCTATAAAATCACAGCTTTTTTAATGAATCGAGTACTAAAAAGTAGGATATTCTTTTAATTAAAGTTTCAAACTCAAGTCTCGTGAAAAATGTATTAGAAGAGTTTTGCTATTTGTTTAAAGATTCAAGTCTTGATTTGAATAGAACGGTCGTTAAAGTTCTTGTTCAACACTCATTTGACATATGTTCAAATTGTGTAATCTCATCTCTCATCTCAATATCGTATAAAAAAAATCAAAACTCTGTAGAGAAAAGCAGGATAACTGGCTTTAGCCTATACCAAATGCCGGACCTATTGTTTTGTATCCTTATGATCGGATAAAGCTATGGCCATGATTCATCTGCATTTTATACATACTTACGTTGTACAAGAATCGCATCCATCAGAACTAATTTGCATCTCATAATATTAAGGCTTGCAAATATAATATAACTCTAGTCCTGATACTGCTTTCTTTGAAAATATAACCATAGAGTTTAGCTTCACACTTACCATCTACATGTAAGCTTGTATCAAACCCCATTAATATCCAATCCTACAAAGCTTGGAGAAGAACACAAAAATCGAGCTTTGTTTTTTGAACAAACCTGTTTGATTGAAATTCGACAAAGATGTCCCTTTATATTCAATAATCACACCGTAACAAATATAGTTTAAAAATGAAAGTGTGATTAAAAAAAATTCTTAACAAGACAAGAGGTGAGTCACTTTGTTTGAATGAAGGTAGAGTACATTGTTTTTTACCATCATTTTAAACAACTTTATGCCATATGGTAGTTGGGCATCGGATTCTTCCATTTGGCTAGAGAAGGTGGTGATATTGCGGTTGGGTTGCATGATTGTATGTGGTAATCAATCTCAATAAGGATTTCGTTTGAGTTTGAGTCTACCTTGATTTTGACGGTATCAAAATTTTAGATGTGAATTTTTATTTCAATGTTTTATTTGTGTTTTTTATTTACTCTGCACATATGGATCTAAAGGGTAAGTGATCCAATCACAATAAAAAACAGGATCATCACTAACTCAATTCTAATCGTTAAAGTCAACTCGCAAATTGCATGTCGCATTACTTATTTTTGTTCCTAATTTTTTTAGGTTTTTTTTAAAAAAAAGAAGGGGGTAAATTTATTGATAGAATTGATCACTAACTAAAATGATCACAATAAATATATAAATAGAATTACTTTTAAAGAATAAAAATTAGTTATTAAAAAGAACCTATCCATCGATTATATGATGATGTTAACCACTACACAATTAATTTCAATTTTAGTAGAATCCAGTCAACTTCAGTTGGACCTCTCAAAAATCAAATCATTCAAAAGTGATAGTATGTTAATCACGAAATAAATTTGTCATTAACTAATCATGCACGAAGAGGTAAAACTTCGTAAAGATGAGAAAAAGGCAAAGATGGGGAAAACGGACTTCAAAAGCTTACAAATCAAATACAGTAAAATTCTTGCTCTGAAATCCGACGCGCGCTCTCTCTCTTCGTTTTCCTTTTCACGAGTTTCTCGGTTCAAATTCCAGCAAAGGTTTTTCGGTTTTAGAATCTTCGCGACGAGGCACACGGTGCCGTACATGTGCTTGTGAGAGAGATGGCGATAGATACCGAGCAAAAGTCACCCTCCGATGGCAAAGTTTGGGGAATTTTTAAGCTGCCTTTTCGCCAAACCGGGAATAATACCAGAACGACGCCATCTTCTTCCTCGGCGTCTAATCTATACGTTCAAACTCAACCTCATGTCGAAGGATCCAATCATTACGGCTCTGCCATTTCGGTTTCCTCCGTTGCAAAGTCGCTTTTGCCGACTCGGCGTCGGCTCAAACTTGATCCAGCTAATAAGCTCTATTTTCCATGTATGTACTTTCCTTTTAAAATATTATCTTGCCAGACCTTCAAAAATAATATGTTATCAGATTTTGGATTTTCCATTTGTTTGATCAAAGCTAAAGCAAAAACTTTGATCCTTATTTTAGGAAATTGACAGTGAAGTCAACTAAATTTTGAGATTGTTAATTAAAGTAGCTGATAAAAGGCAGAGTATAATTTTGTAGTTTTAGTTCAGTTTTTTTTTTTACCCCTTTTACTTGTAACTAAACAAATTTAACTTTGAAACGAGAACGACTAAAAATAAGGATATTTTGACTTAATTTGGGAATTTTTCTTTTTGATTTATTTCTAAAGAAGTGCATCCGAATTTGAAGATTGTGAATTTAAGAGCCATTATTATATACTATTTAAAATTTTAACCCATTCAGATTACAATTTTCTTATTCTTGATTGTGTATTTTGGTTTGCTTTTCCAAGATGAACCTGGCAAACAGGTGAGGAGCGCAGTCAGGATAAAAAACACAAGCAAGTCATTTACAGCTTTCAAGGTGCACATTATACCTTTGAAATATTTCAGTTTCGCTTTGTTGTTTTTGTTTTCATCATTGTCCTTATTTGGTATGTTAGTGATTTAGAAGTTAGAGACAGAACTGAAAACAGCATATTTTAGTTAAATGTTGTATACTGTAACCATTGCTTTGATGAATTTCATAATGAGTCATTTTGTTTTTGTTGGTTTAGTTTCAAACAACTGCACCAAAGAGCTGTTTCATGCGCCCTCCGGGTGCTATTCTAGCCCCCGGCGAGAGCATCATAGCAACGGGTAAATGTTTTTTTGCATGCTTATGCATACCCTTCACTTCTGGTTTGTATCATGCTTTGGCACTTGGCAGACATATTTGTTTTGTTTATTTTTCTTATCTTTTGAAACATTCTTATAAATTTCTATTTCTGTTTTTGAATGGATTTACTAGTCTTCAAGTTCGTGGAGCCTCCCGAGAACAATGAAAAACCGATGGATCAAAAGAGCAGGGTTAAGTTTAAAATCATGAGTCTTAAGGTGAAAGTTCTAATGGACTACATACCTGAGCTGGTTAGTAGAACTCCTATAAAACTGAATTTTTGTATGGTTCACATGGATAATAAAAATTAAGACTTTGTAATTTGAGGATGTTTAGATGTTGGCGAGTTTATGATAAAAATGAAGTGATATTCTGTATTGTTAATGCAAATGATTTTAGTTTATGTGGTTGATACTTAAATTTCTCTCAGATAAGTAGCTTTATCGGAATGACATCACAAATATGCAGTACTATAGATTGGATTCTTTTATTTCCAAAGCATTATAATTTGAAGCATTAAGTGTCATTATGGAACAAATTTCTATACCCATTGTTCTTTTATTGACTTGGAGTTAAGATCCCCTCTATTAGTTTTTTGTCCATTACTTTCCAATTGAATTTTTTAACCACTTTTCATAAGTATGCCTTCCATCCTTCATAGGCAGATCCTATAAATGTGAACGGTGCTTGTGTGTTGAAAATTAGCGGACAAAAAAGTAATGGAAGAGAGTCCTACCCCTGGATATGTGCCTGCTGCATAAAGAAACTACTGCACTTTGGGGCCAGATTTTTTCATTTTTTTCATTTTTGTAATTAAGATGGCCTGGTGTTGCTGTAAATGGCCTTTTGAAGGCTGCTTATGTGCATGCTTGAATGGGATGAGAATTTTTTTTTCTCAAAGCTGATCTTGGGCCAATTTTGAAAGAGGCATGCACGGTTTTTCAATAATATTTCGGGTTGTCTTTCTGCCATTGCGTGATGTGCAATTGTAAATTTCACCATCTATACTATTGATTGATTGCTTCTCCACCTATCTGTATTTCTTCCTCTTGTGGTTGGATATTTGTAATTTTTATCAAGTAATTAATCTTAGGTACCTGGTTTTTGCAGTTTGACGAGCAGAAGGATCAAGTTGCAATAGAACAAATACTACGGGTTGTTTTTCTAGATCCTGAGCGTCCTTGTCCTGTAAGTCCAATTAGCTTGTTACTACCGTTTCCACAACTATACGTGCCTTTATTCACGTTTGCTTCTGCTTTTAGACATTTGCATATCAACAATTTCCACACTGCTGATGCTTGAAATCTTTACCAAAGTATCAATACTGTAGGAAACTAATAGCCCCCCCCCCCCCCCCAAAAAAAAAAAAAATGAAGAACACATAATTAGCTAAATATTTGTGGGTTTGTGCCTCGTGACAGGCTCTGGAAAAATTGAAGTGTCAATTAGATGAGGCTGATGCTGCATTGGAGGCACGCAAAAAGCCTCCAGAGGATTCAGGTCCAAGGATCATTGGGGAAGGACTCGTCATAGATGAATGGGTAATAGTTTTCTTGTAACCATCTGATGTCAATTATGCTTACAGATGATTTTCTTGTGTGGTATGCATTACTTAAAAGACTGTCAGTTTCAATTTTGTAGAAGGAACGAAGGGAGAGATACCTAGCTCGTCAGCAGGTTGAAGGAGTAGACTCAGCTTAAAGTGGCAATTCTCATCATTTGCTTTACATCATGTTATTGAAATCTGATATAATCATCATCTCTTGCATATATACGGATGTCATCTTGTTACTTAGGATGAATGATGAGGAAACTCGCAATCTATTGTTGTTTGGAAACTCAGCTAGTTACCATCTGCATTGTAGATAAATGTGATTTTGTCACCCCCCCTAAGGGAATAAAACTCGTGTTCATGGGATGTAATATGCTAAAAGGATCTCCAAGTGTTCCATAATGTTCGCATAATTTGTCTTTAATTTTTTTTTTTTTCACATTTTGTGAAATGGGTTGTTTCATCTAACTATGTCTGATGATGTTGAGGGAAGATGAACTCTTTTGGTTTATGGACATATTTAGATACTTAATTGTTTTTAAGTTATTAAAGAAGGTTCCTGGTACTGTATGGTAGGGTTGGGGTCAGGCACCCACAACTTGAAACCTCGAAGGAGAATGATAAACTGTTGGCTATCCATTGGCTTTGATCTGCACAACACGCCAAGCCCGTGATGGTTTAAAGGCTATTCATAAATTCTACGTCAACTGTATACTGGTCTTGTAATATAAAGGTTGAAGCTGACAATTTTGGTTGTTATGTAGCTGGTGACGATCGACATTATAATATGGTTTAGGTTTATTGGAGTGGGTGGATGTTATTTTGTTATAGAAAGCCATGAATCTCCAATCAACTGTATTTTATAATTGATTTTGGAATATAAATAATGCCCACACCACCTTAATTTGCAAAGTACAAAAGGTTATGCCCTTTTCGTTACTGCTAAAGAAAGTGGTGTTGGTTGGGCTTCATCAGAATCAGGAAATTTTGTTTGCCATGGTCCTAGTTACCGGCCATCGGCCCTATCTTCCCTTCCATTTTCACTTACTTTCTCCAACGTTCATTACCCGGTTTTACAGTATACGAAGGTTGAAGATAAGGTGAGGACAGAGAGGCCGATCTTCATTAATAAAATACTTCTGCTTCATCAATTGTACTTCACAAAAAAAAATTATAATATAAAATAAAACAAATACCGACAAATTCCTTTTGAGTTGGGTGACCCCAATCAATAATTAGAGAAAAAGATGTTTCCGCCAGTGGTAAAGCCCAGAAACCATAATTGCCACTTTTGCCACATGCGGTTTTGATAATGACAGGATCCTCGAAACCACCATCCTCGCCAACTGATAATTTTCCATTGATATCTATATATAATGCGGGGCTCCCCCATCTTAGCTTTTCAACACACTTGCAAGAATCAAGGATAAGCTACAAATCCAGAGAAAACTAGTAAAAGATGAGTTATTTGAGCAGAGTTTGCATGGCAGCAAGTGTAGCTGCAGTGGAAGGCCGTAGAGATTGCAGCTCCCAATGGAGTTCCAGTCTACGGCCTATTAACGCCAGCAAGGGAAACCATTTCCCCACCGCTGCTTCATCAGATGATAGACAATACATCAAGGCCAAATCCAATGAAAACAATAGAAATCAAAGCGAAGAGTCTCTTCAGAGAGTGATGTACTTGAATTGCTGGACCCAAAGCTAACCTCTGTACTGCCGAGATATCAACCAGTTTTACCCTTATAGCTTGGCAATCCCAACAGTGTTTGCCGTCCATGCCCCAGGGCATGAAACGATGGAATCCATTGCCAAAGTTTTGGTTAGTAAAAAACAATATATGATGTATACTTTTAGTGAAACCGATGAAGAAATTCTTATATGTCTAGTTTTTTCTAGCTCTTTCCTTATTCTGTATGTTACAAAGAAGGATTTTGCTTCAAGTCCTTAATCCAGGAAATTGATTTACCCAAGACCGTTAGAAAATTGCACTTGATTGTGGTTCTTTTGATCCTTGGCCGAAAGCTGAGAAAATGGGGGAGTAAGTCTCAAACAATAATCTGAAAAACAAAGTTTGAAATGTTTTCATTTATGTTTAATATTATTAAACTGAATCAAATGTATAAAAATGTAGCTGATTCAATGAATAGTGTGTGATTCACTCTTTTGTCGGTCAATGGCTTTGTGTTGCTGCAAAAGCGCATAATCAATCAGCTGATTCAACCGAAACCAAAATGAAAAAAGATCATCCTTTTGTTTTCCTTAATTTGTATTTTATGAAAATTTTAATAGATTTGATGTTTTTTCTTTAATTTGATTTCCATATTAAGCAAAACCTTTTGATTGCAACTTGAGTAACAGATTGGTAGTTTTTGAAGTTTTGGGTTGGGACATTAGTGAACGTTTTGAAAGCAGGGTCCTATAAACGTCTATTCGGGCCCAACATACCATAAGGCTGATTTCAAGACCCATAATCATTTTTGTTAGGTGAACATAAACTGAAAGGTTTTGGGTGTTTAAATGGGGGAAACAAAATTGCCCAATGCTCATGTGATTCTCCTCATTGGTCCATCCCATCCCTTCTAATTTCTTCAAAAGGATTTTAGCTTCCATGGCCATCCTCGTTTCCTACGTTACATTTGTCACGGACAGCTTGTACTAAAATTTTTCACAAAAGGACAAGAAAATGCAAGTGTATTTATCCATTTTTTAATTAAATAAAATGGAAATGGATCGATATTGTGGTGTGATTTTGGTAAGGTGGACAAGCTAATGTTTGAATAATTCATATCTTTCATTCAATCGCATATTAAAAATGAAATTATTTGCAAATATTATAGCTTTCCGTGTCATCGGGTAACAATAATAAAGAAGCAACTCTAAACATTCATGATCATGCAAATTATTTATTGTGTTTTAATTAAAATCCAAATTTACTGTCAGATGGAGATTTCATATTTTTTTTTAATCAGATATCTCAAATCAGACTGTTTAATTGAGATTCATGTTTTTCAATTACAGGTTGAAATCAAAGCACAATACACTTGTATGATTGAAATTTATACATAAATTTGATCCAATAACATTGAAAACAAAATAGATTAAACTAATGTCAAAAGCTAAATAAAAAAACGAGGAAAAAGTAAATAACTAATCCATGGTTTGATGGAGTGTCTACACATTCTTTGGACCATGGTTTCCCTTGCTCATTTCCATACCTCCATTAGGGTAATCAGCTTCTTCGACGAATCGGGACCAATACCAGTGAGATCTCCAGACTTGGTTCATCTCTTCGATTGGAATACCCTTTGTCTCGGGCAAGAAGTAGTACACAAAGATGGACATCACCACCACAAAGAAGGCGAAGAACAGGAATAGCCCGAATTTCAAGTGGCAAAGCATGGATAGGAACACTTGTGCCACTGCGAATGTGAAGATCATGTTCACCGACACGTTCACACTTTGTGCGGCTGATCGGATTTCCAATGGGAAAATTTCACTAGGCACCAACCATCCAAGGGGTCCCCAAGACCAGGCGAATCCGGCCACGTAAATGCAGATGAAAAGCACCACAAGAACGGCGTACCATTTGGGAAGGTCACCTGGGTTTCCGCTAACCCCAAACTTTGCACCGATGCATGCCGCCACAACAGCCTGCAAAAACCATAAGAAAATTTTAGTACCACCAACTTAATTTAGTTGACGTTGGGTCAAATTTCATGTGAAAAAAGATCCAAGTACCTGGCAAATCAACATTTGAACTCCTCCCTCTAGGAAAAGGAACCTCCTTCCCCACTTATCAACACCATAGATTGAAACCAGTGTCGCACCTACGTTAACAATACCGGTGATCACTGCGGACATGAGGGATGCATCGTCTCCGAAACCAATTGTGTTGAACAATACAGGTGCATAAAACATAATGACATTAATGCCGGTTAGTTGTTGGAAGAAAGGAATTAAGATGGCCATGGTTAGATGAGGCCTGTATTTCCTCTGCAACAAGTTGGTCCAAGGGTGATCAACAAGCTTCGAGGAATCACTGGCAGCGACTAGGTCCTTAAACTCCTCTTCAACATCATCAACCCCTCGGATTTTCTTGAGTTTGGCTCTGGCTTCCTCGGTTTGGCCACGTTCGATCATGGAGTTTGGTGTGTCAGGTAGAACTAGGGATCCAATTGTGATGATAAGGGCAGGGACCATTGCGCCACCCAAACTCAGGCGCCATCCCCACCCTCCTTTGATCTTAGCGAAGAAATAATTCAGCACGTTGGCAATTAGGATACCAACTGTAATTGACAACTGGAAACCAATGTTCAATGCTCCTCTATATTTGTAGGGTGCCATTTCAGAGAGGTAGAGGGGCACTGACTGTAAAAATCACACCCAAAGAAAAAAAAAAAATAGAGTTAGTCGAAATTAAACTTATTATATTACAAATAGTTTAGTAAATTAAACGTTAGGCAAGGAAGTAATGCACAAATTGTCATTCTCGGGGACCACATAGCTTTGTCAAGTTGTCAATGTTTATATATTGGATTAAAAAAAAAAAAAGTTAAACTTGATTTCTTTTCAACACATCGAAGTCACGCTTGTTGAAAGGAGGCAACCGCAATTTTTATTAAATTATAATAAAGACGTATTGTTGCAATTTTCAAAGACTCGATCCCGTTGGAGTAAACTTTAGCGGAAATTTTCAGACAAGGAAAAACCAGTCACGTTTGACCGAGGAAAAATAAAAGAGAACGGTAATAATAAAACAAAAACAAACACTGGTTTCAAGCAGTAGTAACTCCATTTATTGTATTTCATTATTAACGACAAACTGGTGAGTTGTTGCTGACATTCAGATCTCAAGGGATGAAATGAAAGCTTGAAGAAGATTGGTCAGCTTAAGGTAGAAAAGGAAAATATCAAAATGTGTAAAAAGAACCCAGAGATGTTTTTACACGGTGAAAAGGAATAGAGAAGCTCATATCTGGATCTGAAACAAGCAGTGTGAAGGCATGGTTTCTTGTCATTTTCGAAACCAAGTATTTGTCTGATCTTTTAATACTCAGAACAATCTCAAAAGACAGGAAAAAAAACAGATCTGAAAAAAAAAAAGTTCAGGTTTCAAGGAACAGGAACACAAAGAGACACGTTACACGACAAAAAACCCTGCAAAATTCTAAATTAAAAAAATGAAACTTTTTGTCACTCTTTACAAAGAGCAATTTCTTTTTTTGTTCTCTACGAACAACTTGTAATGAAACAAAAAAAAAAAAAAAAACTCAAACTTAGGGGAACAAGTGAGAACTAAGAACCCAATAAGCATACGAATCTCTGATCGAGAACAGGAGAGAAAAACAAATCCATACATAAGATCGAAATCAAAAGTTTTTTTGGAGTAGATAATGGTTAAATTACCTGATTGGCGAATCCGACACCGAAACCAAGCAACATTCTACCAACAATCAACATCCAAACAGCTTTGGCAAATCCATTGATAAGAGCTCCGGCGAAGAAAAGTAGACCACCAAAGAGCATGGAAAATTTCCTTCCAAGCCTCCGGGTGACGGTGGAGGCTACCAAGGAAGACAAAAGAGCAGCCAAATACAGCGACGATGTGAACATCGTCAGGGTTTGGCTATCGTATTGACAATACTGGTTCTTCGACTTATCAGCTTCCTTCTTCTCCCACACTTTTCGGAAGAACTTTTGAAGGAATGGCGTCATAGTCGTCACCCCACCTGTCAAAACCCCACAATGAACAAAAAGAAAACATTAGTTTCTATGTCAAGAACCAATCTAAGAAACAAGAAAAAAAAAGCATAATCCCTGACACATTACCAGAAATCCCAATATCATAACCGAAAATCAGACCCCCCATGGCTGCAACAATACATGTTACAGTGACGTATGGTGTAAGGTTCCCCGGGTACGGCTTCCCGGGGCCGCCACCGCCACCGCCACCGCCAATGACTCCTCCACCCGCCATTGTCGACCTTTCTTTACTTCAATTGTAAACTCAAAAGCAGGAATGAAAATAGAAATAAAAAGATTAAGGAATTTGAGAACTCAAAGCGAATACTACAAAGCAAGCGAAAGAAGATAGAGAGGAGTTAGAACAGCAGGAGAGGCCTTTATATAGAGAGAAGAATAAATTTTCACGATACTTGCGGAGAAACGTTGAGCTGTCACAAAGATAATATCTTATTTTTTAATTAAAATTTATTAGTGTAAGATGGAAATTATTTAAATTTCCTTTGCCTTTGATAATGTTTTGGGTTGGGACTCTTCCATATCTTTTTGATATAAAAAAAAGAAGAAGAAGAGTAAATTATTTATTGAAATTATACTATTTTCTATACTAATTAGCATGAGATATGGCTTTGCTAAAATCTTAATAAATTATTATTTAATTAATATCAGTAATAGTTAAATGTGGGAGTAAGGAAAGAAATCTATTTTTCAATTTTATATTATAATATTCTCTTTGAAATAAAGTCTCGTTTAACATTCACCGTTTGATGGCCCTACAAAACAACTTTATTAATCAAACTTGATATGGTAGGTGATGTCACTCCCATCGGAAATTGAAACCAAGAAAATTAACCCATACTTTTTGCGCATTCAGACACGTCCATATCATTGTAGCTTAAACAAAGTTTGATGTAAATCCAAACTCTTTTTTTTTTTTTTAATAAGATAAAACCAAAATTTAGGTGTTGGAAATTGTACGGTAACAAAATCCCACCACAATTAAGATTGTGTTAAAGAGAAGGAGTCGGTGGCATACAGTTGGGAAAAGATTAAACTGAAACGAACACCTCAAATATTATTCAATCTGAGTTGGCCAAAAGTATTAGCCTCTCCACCTATTAATAATATTTATTTATTATTGAATTATCCAAGTTTGGATAATGTTAGATATGTCTCGTCGGACTAAAGTCATAAAGCGGAGAAAACGTGAGCTTAAAGATCTTTACACCAAAGTTATTTATATTCCATGTGAATACCCCAAAGATAGGAGTAAATTCTTCTTTCTTTATTTGAAGCTACGAGTATAGATGATGATGCATGTATATCTAATTATATATATATATATATATATATCAGATTTTCTCATTGATTTTATTTAATATAATGCTAATCTTGTAAAGAATCTCTTCCTAAATTTTTTTAATTTATTCTCTTTTTACGTTGGTTGTAATTAAGGGAAAAAAATCCGATGCTTGGAAGATTAAATCAATGACACCTTTCGTTACCAATTCAATGAATTTTGATAGGAAGAGTTAAAAAGGTAATTATGGTAATCAATAAATTAGAAACGATTAACTTATATTAGTTAGCTTAAAATTATATTAATCTTATATATCTGTTTAGCTTTTTATTTTATTTGTATTATAATAATGTCATCATTAAATTTATCAATATAATCATATATCTTGTGAATATAAATTTTTGAAGTAACTCGATATCTTTATCATAACAATTGAAAATAGTATCTTTGTTAATATTATTTAATGGTAGAAATTTTTTATATAATGCCTAAACTATTCATGATTTTCAATTTTTGAAGTGGAAAATAATACGCACTTTAATGCATCCAAACCTAAATCTTCTAAATTGTTGTTGAAGTAATAATATAAATCTAGCTGAAGCTCAATTGCCATGATGGAATGTTTTTTACATCAATTCAATAGTTGGTATTTTGAATTATTAATATATAACCGAAATGGTAATATTTTGAATCTGATCATTTATGAAAATAAATTTAAAATAATTAAAAAAAAACCAAAATCGATTATTTACCATAATGAATCGATATTATCCTATGCATGAATCTTATCTTTTCAACCATGCATGGAAAGAGCAAAGGAGCGGTGATTTCGCAATTATAGAGGGAAGTTCGTTGGAGAAGATTTTGAGATGACGTTGGAGGAGATTTGCTCATTGTTGTGTTCGAAAGACTTTTGCTGAGTGTGTTGTTTTCCCACTGTACAGTAGGACATATGTAATAAAACGAACTCACTTCTTTTAATTTTGCTTTGATTTTTCGATTATAAATTTCCCAAGATTGGACTGTTTGATTTGGGTGGTCCAAATGCATTGACATCAAACTCTTATTACGTTGAATAGGTTACAGTGTAAGATGTGGAATTAGTATTTGCCTGGGGCTCACCTAATTTCACTTCTAGAAGCACTTGACCATGATGTTTCTATGAATAATACATCCGAGAGTTTATTACTTGAAAATTATAGTTGGCTGCAGAGGCTCATGAAAATTTATCATGTTCAGCAGAGGCAAAGCTAAGGAGGTTGATTGGGGTTTTCGACTCCATTTAAAATGGAAAACTTCAGTCCCTTTAAAAATAATAATATTGTAAATTAATCTATAATAGAATTATAAATCAAATATATAGTAAAACATGTTTAAAAATGATACGATGTTAGAAGGTTTCGTTTTAAAACATGTGTCGCCTACCTAATACAACATCAGTAGCTAAAAGTAACGTACCTGCATACATCTTAAATAAATATATTCTCAAGTATTCTTTGCTCCTTTTTGCTCTCGATAGAGGAGAAAAAAAGAAGAAGGAAACAACAAAGCAGCAGGAATATTATGTGTATGATTATGTTATTTAAATAATTATTTCTAATTCAATTACTATTGTTACAAAAGGAATCATCACCCGTGCACTCATGATTTTAGTGAGAATAGTGATATAAGGGGGAATGGATTATCATAAAATCTTTAAAGTGAGAACAACAACTAATCAATAATTAGGGTTAAGTCTTTATTTTTTGAAAAAGTAAAAAAGATAATGGATGTCCAACAGTGTCGAGTCCAAGGAGGGGTGCTAGCCCATGCGCCTAGAAATAGAAAAATGTTTATTTAGATTTTTTTTGTAGTTCATAAATTTTTAGATAAGTGTTGTTAAAATTTTTTATAAAAATTTGATTGAATTTTTTAAAAATCATAAAAATAAAAGGCATATATATTTGCACTGCAATGATGAATGGGGTTTTTACTAAGAGTGTGGAATACTATTTACTTGCTTTTTACAAAAGTGAAGAATAGAAGGTTCTCTTTGGAAACATCCTAGAAGCACAGAAGTCAGTAAAGGAGAAAAGATTAAAGAGAAAAAGATGGTAGAAAATAAAGGAAAAGAAAAAGTGTGAAAACAAGGCTTTCTGTTGCAGATTCGCAAAGTAAATCAAATTCCATTAGCAGAAAAGTTGTGGTGAAAGTAACTTTTTTTTTTCCCACCAATGGAGGTGCCCTTTTGGAGGTTTCATTGTTTCAAACATTCGATTTTTCTTTGCAGAGGGAGTTTTGTTTTTAGTAATGGTTGACGTCAAACGCATCAAAGTTCAAAATCATGAAAAACAAACAAACAGCCGACGCGACCCAAACATTGGATTGCCAAAACTGGCAACTGGAGTGCTAAAGTGCTGCACTTCGTTAACAATATAGCATATCGGCTTGTCTAATTGCTTGCACGCACCGTCCATTGGCCTTGATAGCGCTAAGTTGTAAACCGTGAACCATTGGTTGACTTTTCCAAAGCCACATCCATATTCTTTTGGTTTGGTGGGGGCATTCAAAGATGGGTGTCTTGACCCAAATAGAGTCGAACGGAAGGAATAAATGCAAAAACAGAAACAGAGGAAGAGTCAAGTGGTGCAATTAGGAAGCTGGGACCTCATGCCTTGGTTACTGCTTACTGGTTAGTAGCCACTATCCAAAAGGTTTCTACTGTAAACTCCAGGGTAACTTTTTCTTTCCTGGATTGTTTGGGTAGAGGAGTGGGGTAGGACTGAGTTTCCCTCCTCGAGAGTTGTTTCACATTCATCTATTTTTTTTCCTTGTACGGTGTTGCTTCTTTAATAATACTGACCTTCTAGTTTAATATTAAAAATTTTATAATTTATTTTTTAATATAAATATATTCATGTGTACATAACTTTAAAATACATACGTAGTAAATATCTTAAAGATATCAAAACGATACATAAAATATTAAATAATAATTAAAAATTTTATAATGTATTCAATTCCAAAGTGCCCTGCTTCTTGATTTGGGTTTTAATAATAAAATTTACATCATTTTCCAGTTGGGTGAAATAGTTGAATACGGTGAAACATAGCCAACCACCTCATCCTTTCCCTTATTAGCTTAAGATAAGTGTAAGAAGACTATTATTACTACCATTATTCGGCCATCAAAGGGAGCTCCAAATGCAATATCCAAGTCCACAAATGAATCAACGAAAACCAGATGAGTACGAAAATTGGGTTCTGTTTTTTTGAAGTCATTTTTAGTCTTACTTTCCTGGTTTATGCTTATTCTGAAAATAATGCAAACTAAAAGGTAACGGCCATGCTAGTTATGACCGACCAAGGGCGTATGAATAAGATAGCCGTTGCTTAGCAAATCTTGTTTTTAGGTTCACATGATCTTAGCTGTCAATTTGCTTTAATGATAATAATAATAATTTCGACGACTTGGGCTGCGGTGCTCATGGTTTTCTCGGCTTTAAATGAATAGATGACGCTGCTCCTTCAAAGCCAATCAATCTCACATCTTTATATTTCAATTACCATGTTGGCCCATTTGCTTCCCTTTTTTTCTTTTTCTTTTTTTCCTAATTTAAAATAGAGATTTAAAATTTTCTTTTTATAAAAAATGGTAAAGGAAATTAATTCCTTCCCTCTTTGCTTTAAAAAACTGAGCGCTTGTCCCTTCTAGATTTGAAGAAAAACTTGTAAGCTTTCATTACATCTATTTACCAAAAAATAAAAAATAAATGAAATGACTATTACGCCCTTGATATCATTTATCTCTATATTTTGTATTTCATTCTCTTTTTTTTTTTTTAATTACCAAATAATAAAAATTTATTAATACTGAAGTGACATAAAAGTAAATATATTTCACTCCAATTAAAATTAAGTATTTCAAAATTATATTTAATTTAGTTATATATTAACATTGAGATAATTCATTAAATTATTTTATGTAAAAATTAATTATTTATCCTTAGATTGTTCTAATGAAAGAGAAATTTAGAACTTCGTGTATTGACCTGATGATCAAGAGTGTTCATCGTCTCAAATATAATTTAGGTTCGAGTCGCGCTAATCGTTGTTTATAATTAAAAAAAACGAAAGAAAATTTTATTAAAATATAAAAAATAATAAGATAAAAGAAAAAAGAAAACGTAAATTCGTGACAAAATTAATATATACAATTAAATTAAAATTTTAATAGTTAACATGTATTTACATAAAAATTATTAAAAAGAAACAAAATAAGATTATTAATGATAATAGTTTTTAAAAAAATAAACTTACAGCCAATAAACCCTTATCTTAATGATAATGTTAATGTTCTAAGAACTTATATACTTATTTTGTACAAACATGGGTTTTCAATCTATACTTATTCTAATTTACGTCATCATATTTGGCTCATGTAGAGATTTATTTTGTTCTAGTTTGGATATATATGGGTTTAAGCGGAACCTTGTAGAGGTATAGGGGTTATATTTTTTTAATTTAGTCTTTTTTAATATATTATGATCCTCCCAAAAATATAAGTAGGTTCCTAAAGTTTAAGATTTTTATAATTTTTTCCGTTGTTTATATATTATAGTCCTCTTAAAAATATATGTAAGTCCCTCCAATATTTTTTTAGTATTAAAAAAAATTATTGATAAAAACAAAGAAAAAATCTCCTTGAAGAAGCTAAATTACTCAAGATGGCTTTTGAATGATATTTTTATTAAATAATAATAAATTAATGTTCATTTAATATTTTGCATAAAATAATAATATTTTATAAGTAACATAATAATATATATAAAAAGAAAATAAAAGATGAAGAGATTTTTATCATTTTTCTTCTTCATATTGGTGCCTAGCAAGAAAAAAAAGAAAAAAATCTTCATCATTTTTTCTCCAAATTTTAAGTATAAGGTATGTTTTTTTCAAGCTTTTCATAGATTTTGAATCTTTAAAGTTTGTTTTACACATATGTACCAATAGTTTTTTTTTTTTTTATCAAGTGTATTAAAAGTTGTCATTAAAGGATATTGATGGAAGCTTATAAAATTAAGTGAAATGTGTATATTTTTGAATGAAAAATTATTAGGAGACTGTTTTTAACTTGTTAGAAGTGTAAAAATAAACAAAAATAACTAGATAATATTATAGTAAATTTTGCCCAAAGTGAAAGGGAAAAATAAAACATTGGTAAACCATGTATAATCAAGCTTATCATTAGTAGTTGATTTACTATATCTAGCTATATTAATTTTATTTTATGAATTTTGAATAATTTAATTAGTATTTTGAATAATTTTGAACAAGCACAAGCATGAGTATGTTTGATTAAAAGTAAAAAGTTTATATTATACGATTTATTATTTGAATACAAAATGAAAATAAAAATGATATGAAAATGGATGTCAACTTTTTATAATTTTATAAAATTAAATATCAAAATGAATTTCGACGATGAAAATTGTCAAAACAAGGTTTTGCAACAAAATAGAGAATGAATTCCTTACAAATAATCTTGTTTTTTTATATATATATTGAGAGAGAGATAGCTAAAACTTTTTATTCAGACCCTATATTTAATGATTTTATTTCTTGAAAGAACGTCATGCACGATTTTAAGTAATGATATGTTATTTCTTCTTAATTGTTGGAATATTGCTTCTTTTGAATCGTTTTATATGTTTAAATCAATTGTCATGTTGGAATACTACTTCTTTTGAATCGATTGTTACATAACACATCTAATTTTGGTCCCCCAAAATTAACATCTTGGCTCCGTCACTGGATCTAATCGTTTTTTATAATGATTAATTATAATTATAATTATTCAAATGTGTTCTTTGTAATTGCATTGTGACTATACTTGTAACTTTAAAGAATTTACATAAATTAATTAAAAATATATTATATTTAACTTATAATTATATTAAAATATAATATAATTTATAATTTAATAATAATTAAAATATTTTATAATTAATCAAATTTATTGAATATAAAATTAAAAATAACAAAAAATAATAAGTAATTAATAAAATATAAATTTTTATTTAAAATTTATTTAATAAATAAACCATAAGCTTAGTGTATTTTTTATTAAACCTTACGGTGATAAGTGGATATTTTTCAATTTCAAGGGTAAATGTTTTATTTTACTAAAGGGAGAGCTTGAATACCATTTTCTTTAAAAAACAAAAACAAAACTGATGATAAAAATACCAGGATTTGACTTCCTCATAAAAAATTAAAAACAAAATCAATAAACCCCTTTTTCTTAAATTTTGTAGATTTGATAAAAAAAAAAAAAAATTGTAGATTTGAAGGAAAATAAGTATAATAGTATTATTACTGGAATTGTCAGCTAACGTTCACATTCTGCACATAGACGGTTCATCTCATTCTTTTAGCATGAGATTGCTTTTGTTGTTTATTATCATTTTTATAATTACTATAATTAATTGTATGTCTCTGTCAATGCTTCCTAATTTTAATTTAATTTATCGGACCATTTGTGCTAATCTACCTGTTTTATGTAAAGAAAAAAGAACATGCCAACACAGTGCTCTTACATGATATTCAATTTCATGTTTAATCACCCTTTTTAATATTGTTTTCTTTTCCTTGTCACACGAAAGGGAGTTTAATAATGGTAATTATAATTATAATATTAATAATTGTTATACCCTCCATCCTAGGACACATGGCAGATGTTTCTCTATTTTGTACCGATCGATTAATTAGCAAAAGATCAATAATTCGAAAGGTTTGATTCCAATCAATCTTTCGTTTTCTTTAGAAATATACCTATTTTTTCGTTTAAAATTTGTTTTCTTAAACCAACAAACTTCACTTGAATATAACTACTTTACACCACAAATACTCTTATCATACATTCCACAGTGATGACTTGATAGCAGGTTTACCACGATAATGCCATCCAACGGAAAACCTAGAATAAATGATCAATCCTCGAGCATTCTAACTTCCATATTGTCCTTAGAATCCTCCTTTGCTTCCTTAGCTTCCTAACTCACTCAACTTTGCGCCTTGTAGAGTGAATCGGTTTTCCTAACAATCACCATACTCTCTTTTGTGTCTCCTTCCTCGTTGATATCCAACAGCAATAATAATAATAATACAACACTAACATACGTGTATACTTTAAAAATACAACAGATTTGTATACCCATTTCGACTTCACTTTTACATGCATTAAACCTCGAGTAGCCTATAGTAAAGTTGCATCATTTTCCACCGCAACGCATATTATATAGCGTAAATGAAAGTAAACTGAGAGGTTGATGGAGAATGGTCAACAGGGGCTTGCAATTTGCATACCGTTTTTCCTGACTACGACCGCGTTCTATATAATAAAGATGAAGGATTTGACCCTAAAAATTGACCATTCGTACCAGGACAGGAAGTAGACTTGATAAGTCTCTGCCACAATACATAAACAAAAATTTATATGGTAAAATTTTGAAGACCCTCTTGGAGGGAGACACTCCAAACATCTCAATTTTTACTATTTTTTTCTTCTTTACTTCTTCACCAGAACTTTCTCCACATCCGTCGAGACTGTGTATCAACACACCCCTTCCAACATAACCACTCTACGTTTACATTGACAGCCAATACTGTCGGTAAAATTTGAGCTTTGCTCCCTAACTGATCAACTTGTTCTCTGGCTACCCAATCAAGATTCCATCATAGTAGGATATTTGCTTTAATCAGACATTGAATATTAAAACAACTCTACTCCATATTCACATATATAAATTAAAAATACTCGTATGTTACACTCTAAATCAGATAACATAGATGAGCAAAGCATAACAGCAAAGACTTGCATATCGATGAAAATGACAGTTTAAGAGTGAAGCAATATATCGACCGAGTGAAGGAAGGGCTTTGAATTTTCAATTCCATGCCCAAATTTGCACATGTTATCGGATGCTTTGATTGGTTTGGTCCATCACCACCAGCATTTCTTTTTTCTGATGCTGTCGCCTTAGTTATTTTATTCGCCAAATTGACTGATGGTGCATAGCTGCTTTTGGACCACCAAGAGTTGGAAGTATGATATTTCAGGGAGAATAATTCAGCCTACAATTCGTCATTCAACATGGAATAACAATCAATTTCTTCACCAGCGTACATGGTTCATGGAAAACAGTCTTTATGACTTGGGGTACTCACTAAACCCTGTTAGGTAGCCAGGGAAAATGACGAAACAATGTTAAGACTCCGATACACTATTCAAATAAAATAATTTTGTAGTTGGGAGAAAGAAAAATGCAGCACTGGACAAGATTTTCTAGATTTGCCTCATCTGAGATAGGATCCAATACTTTTGGGCCGATAGTTTTACTTGTCTTTTGATGGTTTGTTTGTTTAAAGGGCTCTTCCAACTCAATTCCCAATCGACAACATGGCCCAAATTATATCAGATCTTGTCCGGTGCTAGAAGCTATGTGGCAGTAGATGAGAATTTTGCTTGTAATAATTAAAAGCAGCAAGCAACCTGTGGTGTACGCCGCACCAGAACAGAAAGTCTGATGCCCTGCTTCTCATTCACCTAAATGCTAATAAATACTTACCCGCTCCTAACCGCGTGATATTTACTGGTATACAGTAACTAGGTATCTCATTTATCAACCTTTCTTTTAGCATGGATACAATGTATGTATGTATGTATGTGCATTGGCTACATGGATTGATCATTAATGTTGAGAAGTTCATCATCCCATATGGTTCCCTCGAATATTTTGTATGTCCCAACTTTTAAATCATAATCTCATTTGTAACGTTGATTCAAGTAGTCTTGTTGATTGGGATTTTTCCTCTTTTTTTTTTTTTTGTGGTTTAAATAAATTTAACCAGCATTTGTTGACTACTTTTGGGTCGCCAACAAGGCTGGTTTCCCTTGAAATGAAAGCAGTCAAATCTTAAGATGAGCAAGGTGTCATTTGGCATTGGATTCTGGTGGGTATCATTGCTCATTGATTCAACTTCTCACAGCAATTGAAATCATCTCTCTGAACCACGAAAAGAAACATTTCACTTGCCAGCAGCAGTCTGAGTGAAACATATGGGTCTCAACTTCCAGTTTTGATTCATGGCATGGTCCACACTCCACACCCCTAATTAAACCAAGTCGGCTGACTTAATACCATTAAATTCGTGTACTCTACAAATGGTTAGATCCTCAACATTAGGCCATCAAATTCAAAACCTCTTTCAATTCACTCAAACAGTCGTCTCTCAATTATCTCAATCCTCAAGCTAATAATAAACTGATGCCTGGCGATCTAAGCCTATGCTTTTATATCAGAATATTATGTGGTTTTCATGAATTAGAAAAATCATGATAAGATGAAGAAGATAATGCTGGCAATAACACCAACAGATAGAGAAGCAACTTTCATCAATCACTATCCCTTCTGTCCCATGATGGCAGCTGACAAAACCTTGATTGCCACCGTTCACATGCCTATTCTGGATTTTCATGCCTTTCCCATGTGCAAGCATCTCAATTGCTTTTCACCATTTCTACACCGTATATTAACTAATATAACTGCAATTGCATCATTTTTTAACACACACACACACACACACATATATATATATATATATATACATATATGTATGAAACTGTAATTCCCAAACAAGAATGCCACAGTATCTTTACAGAATCTATAAGAACAGCTTTTATTTGATTACTAATGATTACAAGTAAAACAAAAAGCTGTTCAAAAGCTGTTTTTCTTTTTACCAAGGAGAAGGATTTAGGATACAGTGACATTAAAAGATTTGTAAAAACAAGTTAATGATACTTGCAAAACGCTTATGCAGAGATATACAGTAAGCAAACACAAAAACAAAAAAATTACATTCAAGAATGCCAAAATCCGCTTAGAATACTACGAAATCTGTTGGTAGACAACTTCCGCACAAGTTTTTTGGCATCATAAACTTCAGCTTCAGCGAGTTTTTCTATGTTCTTTAGATATCCGGAACTGGCAATTTTTCTTCTTACACTGTTGCAATTTGTCAATGACATTAATATAGAGAGTAAGAGCTTTTTGTTACCTGATATGCCATCCTCTTGATCAAGCAACTGGAGAAGACAGCCTACGTTCCGATCATCTTGAACGAATCGTTTTCGATTTTTTGGGACCGAGACCAAGCTAGAGAGTGCCTCGGTTGCCATTTCACGCACTTCATATGACTTTGCATCGAGCAATTTGAGAAGTTCAGGCATGAAACCAGCATCTCCCATTGCCTTTTTAGCCTCTTCTGATGCGCTACACAACCTAAAGGTTACCTTCAGTGCCAATTCTTGAACCGAAGCCTCACCGTTGCGTAGCAAGAAGAACAGTTGATTGATAAACCCGAAATTCATCAACATGTTTATGCAACTCTGTGAAGAGAAACATAGATTCTCAATTGCCCTCAATGCTACTTCTCTTGTCTTTGAAGAGGTCGATGATTTTGGATCCAAAACGCGTACTAATGCACGAATCCCTCCTTCTCTAACAACCATTTGACGAACTGAGTCATCTCCGGAAGCCATATTCTGAAGGAACTCCATTGAATTTATCTGCACAATTTCATCTCTTGATCTTGCAAGCTTGGTGAACGTTGAAATGGCACCTTCTTCAACAATAAACCTCTTTATCTCTTCAACCCCAACAAGATTTCTCAACAACGCACAAGCAAGACCAATCAGTTCCCCTCCAAACTCACCACTTGAACATATTTTCAAAAGGGCAGTCACCCCACCATGAGCCGACACTGACCATGCGTTGTCTGAATTAACAGTCAATCTCTGAAGACACCTAGCGGCTCCTTCTTTACCTAACTCACTGCCATTTTCCAGAACCCGAACCAAAGGCCCAATAATCCCAGCTCCAACCAAAACCCCCTTGTACAAATCGAACCCTGATAGTAAAGATACAATCTTTGAAGCCTCTTCTTGAATCTCCATCTCAGGTGAATCAAGAAAGCCTACTAACACATTCACAATGTCACCAACTTCCGTTACGAGTTTGGCATACCTCTCATCTTCATCCACAACTTGATATAAATTAACCAAGGCTTGCCTTTTCATTTCTATGTCGCCTATCTTCATTCTTGTCAGCAAATCTCTTATGTAAAACCTCATGTCGTCTTTACCAGCACCAAGGCCAGGCCTTGAAACCACAATGGCAAACCCATGGTTCAGTATCCCAGCACTGTAAATCCCAGAGAGATTCTTTACATGGCTGTCAAATCTTGCAATCATCACATCAAGGTCGCTTTGCATCAAGAGCTTGCCACTGTAGGAAAGATCCGCACAGCTTCTTGCAAGATTATGACACTCATTTGCAGTGACCAAAACGGAAGGGATCAAGCCCGAAAAGACTTGTGCGTTTTGGCTTGAATCACAGTTTTCAGCGGCCATTAAGCCTGAATTTAACTCTTCAAGCTTCTTTCGGATAAGCTGCCATTTAACGCTGAAAACTTTGATAGAATGAGAAAGGGAAATCAAAGAAGATATAACCTCAATGGCCTGCCTGAGACCAGCTTTCATTGCCGTGAAAGATTCTGTCGAGTTTTGGCGTTGCTCTTCTTCTCCCATTCTTGCTGTCTTCTTTAATCTTTTATCACGAATTTTGAAGCAAACCCACCCATTTTGTTTTTCTTTTACAAAAGGAATCTAAGGAAGAAACAGGTAATGTTATCAGAAGACGAGAGAGAGAGAAAGAAGAGGCAGTGACTCCCTATCCATATTCATAGTTATCTCTATGTTTGCAGCCGAAACAATTTTGAGACTGTATTGTACATTTACAGGGCTGACATTTTGGAACTTTATATAATAGTGACAAGTCAGAAGGATGAAGACAAGGGTATTTCTGTCATAATAACCATGGTTAAAAAAAGGGGGCTGAAACTCAGACTGTTGGGAGTTGGAAACATGTTTGGAGATCAGAGTAAGTGATGTGATTCAGATTGGAAGATGCATGTTTAAGAGGGCATGTGTGTCTGATGAAGGACACGACAGAACAGTGTATTTTATCTGTTCTGATGATTGTATACGAATGGATTTACCTTGGGTAGCTCTAGCTCTGGGTTTTTATCTGCTTGAGAATAAAAATCTGGATGCAGCCATCACAAGTGGGCAGTAAATACTTTGTAGAAATAGAAAGAGGAATTCATTCCCCAAATTCAGTCTCTTCTCATTTTGGGAATATAAACATACTGAGATTAGCAGGTAACTAAAATCACGTTTCAGAGCAGTAATAACTACTCAATTTAACTGCTGACGTATTCCGTTACTTTCAACACATACACATCTACCTTGCGCGCCTTTTAACACATGGGATAAAAGTTGATGTCTTCAGATTTTAATGGTTGGTTGAATATTTTTAATTTTATATTCTCACCTAATTATTAATATTTAGTTATTTGGTAATTTTATATTTTAGATAGTACCAAAATCTGAGAATTCCTTCTTTAAATTATTTTAGATTTTTAGTTAATTTGAATATTTAGGGTAATAACGAGGAGTTTAGGGCCAACAAGGTGAGAATTGGGTGAGAGAGGGCTCAGCTTACATGTTCGGAAGTTTCTGAGATGAGTACAACATAGTTAATTACTATATAATATTAGTTGAAATGTAGTTTACGTAACTAATTTTAATATCCTACTAAGACTCCGGTTAACAAAAGCATTAAGAAATACAACATTGCGTCTAATTCACGACATGGCTTGTTTCAGGTTGGTCACACTGTCAACTTTACTTAATTATATTACCATTTAATTACGTCCATCATTAACCAATCCAGTTAGACCTCACCTTAGCAATTTCTTTGTGAACTGGCTTCACCCATCAAACCAAGTAAAACATATGTAAAAACTTGATAGACAGCCATCTTAAAACTAATAACCGACTTAATGATTAAATATATTCATCATCTCATATATAGTTTGGATTCGAATCATATCAATCGCGTTATTATTAATACTTTACTTTCTTTTCTATAAAAATCAAGAAATGAGCTGATTGAGATAAATAAGTAAAGGGTGAGTATAGCGAGGGAGGAATGTGACGTGAATATTGTGTTTGTGATTTTTTTTTTTAGTGATTCACGTGAAAGTATATAATCTTTAAATCTCTCTATAAAACCTACTTTATTTTATCTTTTTATCTCTATCAGGATAAAATTGTATTTTATCTTCCCTAAAAACGATAAAATTTTTATTAATAATTTAAAATTTATATTTTTATTATTATAAAATTTACAATTTAATTTCGATATCTTAAAAAAAACTTCTACTTTCGCCTCTGAAAAAATAGTAACTTTCACGAAATATTATCTTTTAAGACTTTTATTAAAATGATTGTATGGATGGATATGAAAAAATAAAGTTATTGGGACAATTCGTTACTAAAACCCACAAATTAGCCAAGTAAGACATACAATGAAGACCATAATAGAGACAAAGCTGCAGGATTAAGGCTTTGAGACAAAAAACAAATAAACAAACAAATAAAGGCAAAACCTTTGTGGACCACCCAATTTCTAAGGACACCCTTTCCATTTGGGTAAAAAAGGGGAAAAAAAAAAAAGGTAGCTTTCAATTTTCTCAGCATGGAAAAAAAGAACGAAGAAAAGAAAAGAAAAAAGCCCTCCACCACTTCAAAACCATGTGAAGCCCCCCATTGATAGATGCCTTGAGGTTAGCAGTCACATAGCTTTCTTTTTCTATCCTTATTTTAGGCTTGGTGAGGTTTAGGGTTATGAGAGAAGCTGAAGAAAAAGCCAAAAAGCTGTGTTATTGTCAAAGCAAATAGATTCCGCTAAAAGATAACGTAAAGGGAATCGATCCCAGTGATTAAAATTAACGAAAGTTTCTAGAGGAAAAGATGATGAGGAATTTAGGGCATCTGTTCCTTACACAAAAAAGGGGAGGCGCAGAGGGAAAAAAAAAAATATCAACCCTTGGAAGAAGACAAAGAAAATGTTTATAAAAAAATGAATGACCCATGAACTAAACATGACATGATTAGATGTCTAGTTCCATGCTACAACTGTCGTATTCCTAGACAAAGTGCCCCATTATCGTGCGAGTCACGGATCAATGTTTTTCATAATATCTTTACAACCCTTTAAGATGGATTTGATTAATCAAAATTCAAACTCTATATTTGTGGAACTAATTAAAGAAAAGAGATGGGTTTTTGTTTGAGTCGGCAAATTCCATTAAAACCCGAATGTTTCACCCAAACAGTGTTGGATGATCTTCATCCTCTTTTACCAGCATGATTGGGTAAGCACATGGCCTCAACCCATCACCTTTGGGGGGACCGAATGCTTGTCAAATCCGTCGAGTACTTGCATATTCACCAGCCTTATCAATAGTGGGGACTTGGTTTATTTTTATTTATAGTGTCTACATCTCATCATTATCATACGAGATCCAGTGAGCAGATTCAGTTAGGATGAGATTAAGCTTTTTCTTACGATTTAGTTTCAAAAGCTTTGATTGTTTTGTTGTCACCAGGGTTATGTGATATGCAATGTTTTGTTCATTAGTTTCGTGTGTGTGTTGTAAAGTTATTCTTCTTTATTCCATTATTGGAGATAGAGCTGTCTGTGGAGCTACGCTGTGTAAAAGGACGTAGAATTAACCCTCTATACTGTTTTTGTTGCTTACTGCCAAAGGAGGCGTTAGGTACGTTATATTGATTGTGCGCTAAAGCAGGAAAGTGATGATCTCGGCACACCTTTGAGTAGGTCACAAGTGAAAATGCTGAACAAGTGCACAATTACAATATGCCTTTGCTTCAAAGAGAAAGGTAAAGATAACTAATATATATTCCGTGCTCATCTACTCCACAAACAAGTGAAGGAAATGACCCAATAATTAGCTAAAATTACAGAATTTGGGTTGATGGACACACTTGGGTCTGCTTGATTTCTCTCATTTCTTACTGGAATCTTCCAGTTATATGTTGACAATCTTTCAATTCTTGGGCTTAAAAATTCAGTGTTGAAACACATGTTAATGACATAAAGATAAAAATTTCTAATCACACATCTTCATCTAATTTCAAAATAACCAGATTTGAAAAATCTAGTAATAATGACCGGTGATGTGATTCATTAATAGGGATTCCATAATTGAATCTTTAATAACTTAATCCTTAAGCCTACTATTGAGGTGCTTACTATTTGAACAGACATAATAAAGACCGCTACAGAAGGTGGAGCCTGCCCTGCAAAGCAAAAATGGCTTTGATTTCAAGTAGCTATCTAAGGCATATGGCCAAGGAGACCATGAAGCGTGTGACCAGTCAATGAAAATTGAAACCCAGAAATCATGGCGATTAAGCCCTTCCAACTCTCACCCATTTGTTGCTACTGCATCAGTCGTGGCACATGCAAAAACATGACCGGTTGGCAATAGAATCGTAATTTAACTGTATTTCCAAGTGCGATCCAATAATTAGCTTCCAAACTCCATATTTAATTGATGGATGGATTGTGTTGCTGGGGATGGAATGGAGCTTTTGTAACGTCCAGGGCAAGAAAACGATAAGTGTGATGCATGGGACCTCCAAATAGCAAAGCATGGTTATTATGGTTGCTTTAAAATTGAAAGATATAGCTTACCGGAAAGTTGCTTAAACGAAGCTTGTGTCATTGTGTCATTGGATTGAAGCTCAAGACTGTTTGCGATGACATGCAACAAAAAACCTAAACGGTTTCGTCTCACCAAACCCCAAATCCAAGTAATAATGCCATCAAATTCCAAGTGTGAATTGAAGTATCAAATTAATGATTAATACCCACCAAATACGTCATAATTTACGTGACTGAAGAGTGATGAGATCATGATCAATCTTCTCTATTGGGCTGATTCCATTGAAACCAGGTGAATAGGGAGCATTTCAAGCCCATCAAGCCTATGCTCCCCTCCCTGGGCTTCAATTACGAAATCCTACAAGTAGTAGTCAATCAAATTTGGAAGTTAGCAGATACGCTGACCCCTTTCTGAAAAGTTCACGGATAAACAAATTTTAAGGGTAGACATGGGTTAAAAGTGTTTGGGAAGTCCCTATATCATAAAAATTGGATTAAATTAATTTTTTTATTATCAAAATTATTATTCTAATATCTATGTTATTAAAAACAATTAAGTAAGTAAAATTATTATTAAGAAAATAAGATATGTAATAATTTGTAAAGATAAAAACTTCGTTATACTATAAATAAAAAAAACATCGGATTCTTTTTAATTTCAAATCAGGGTCATCATGCTCTGCATTAACAAGCTGGTAAAGCAAGCACTGAAGAAAGAGACATTTTCCTTTGCATTTTGACTTGTATTAAACATGGACCCTTAAATAGATTCTATAACAATGCCACACTCAATTGAAATTTGTGCAAAAAGTACCATCACTAATAGTATTTAACACTTCCATAATGCAAGTAGAATTCATTTAAATGCAATTAGATTGGGCTCAATATATTAGATTCGGCGTATTCAAAGCATCTTAATTTAAGAAAATCAATGGACTTTAAAATATATCCCGAGAGATCTGAATCAAGTTGTAAATTGTTTGGCTAATAAGGTCTTACTAGGATACAATGATTTGCAAGTGTTTGAAGTTCCTAATCCAGATATTCAAGTTGCATTGGATTTAGATAGATCTAGGAGTCTCTCTCCCTTCCAGTTTCACACCATGTAATTAGTTTCGGTTCTCTTTTTTATCATAAATAATAATAATAATAATAATAATAATAATAATAATCAATAAGATATTCTTGTTTTATAAATTGGTTATCTTTTCATCGGTTCGGATTTTCTATAAAATTATTTTATGAATTTACTTCAACACTTTGTAAAATCGAGAAACAAAATTCCCTATCAAGGACAATACTAATGAGTGCTCAATCCCCAAAATTTGTGCAAAAAATTACCATTAACAATACCATTTATCACTTTCCTAATCCAAGTAAAATTTATTATGTGTTAATTGCCTTCCTTTTTTACTTGATGAAATTTTAGTCAAAATTTGAAAATTTTCAATGGATTTCAAACTCTTCAGTAGTTGTCCATCCCATGTAGGAAGAAATACATTTCTCATTTATTAATTTATGGTCTGTAATAAATCACCATAAAATGTCTTTGATCAAAGGCAAGCCATTCAACATTTACTCAAATTCCTTAAGAAATGGTACAAGCACAGCAGTTTTTATAGAAAGACCTCAGATGATGTCAGTAAGTAATGTACATGTTTGTACACCATTAGTAAACAGTAAAGCATGAAATCTCCTCTTTGATTCAGCTTCAAAGTTGTACAATTTATCACAAGATTTTACAACTCAAATCTACCGAGCAAAAAACAGAGAAACTATCTTTCCGAGAACATGGCAAGATTATAATTGATCATTAAAACTTCAGGGTATATCTAACCATAACCTACTAAACAAAACAAGACTATAGTTGATACGAAAGTAGAGACGATTGTATAGGAGGAAATCCGCAGTTATTATATTATCAAAATCAACTTTTTCACGTCAGAATGGTAAAGATAGCCCCCCAAACAAATGCACCCGAATCTGGAATCTCCCTTTCTTTCTATCATGTACACACAGATACAAAAACGTGTCTTCAACGAAACATTTGAAGAAATTGCTTGTCTAGAATCTTACCCCATGTACAATGATCCGACAACCACATCCACTAATCAATCCCCTTTTAATCTACAACAACAACTACTACTACTGCTACTGCTACTACTAATACAACTTCTACAGGCTATTTACAATCTTCTTCGTGTCAAGAAAACAATGCCACTGAAATATCAGCCAGTTTATTCCGGTTGATTGACCTACGAGACCTCCATTGCCTCGGTGCACTTGGAGCTTCAATCTCGTCTAATTCACTTGGTTCCTCGAAATCAATGGATGTTCGAAAAGCCTTGACCTTTGTTGGTGTGCTATAAGCAAAATGCAACTGCTTTGCAATTACAGTCTGAGAATAACAAAAGGGAACCATCAGAGTCAACATCAGGTTAAAACACTTAACAAGCAGGAAGTGAACAGTTTAGAATCAAAGCTAAAATGATTTTACTATACTCACAGCTTCTCCGATTGATTTGGAAACAAATAAAAGTCGCTTCAAATCTTCATGGTCCACGCCACAAATAATCCTAATCTGCAGGAAGGGAAAGCAAAAATCTTTCTCATTAATCACAACTCAATCCAAAAATAGAAACTAATAAAAACAATTGAGGCTGTGGGTTTTTTTAGTACTTACAAGAAGATCCTGAGGAAGTGATTCAAGAGATGACTTTTCATGGTATTCATCAAACGTCACCATCATGACTATCCTCTCGCTGCATTGCCTTTTCAACAGTGGAAGTTTGGTTGCAGAGGAATCAAGGGGCGAAAAATCCTCTATCTCATTTGATATGCCGACCCTTTTCCTCCCTAACCCAAGCGTGCGTCTCACAAACCCTAACCGCAACTCTTTCTCCTCATTTACTCCACCGTGATTCAAGTTCAATGAAGAAGTACGGCGTACTTTGCTCAAAGCCATTTCCATATCCAACTCCAACTGTTAAAAGTCTTTTGATAATCAGAATCAAACCCCACTCAAAAAAGAGACTTAAAAGACTAGATACAATCAGTAAATGGAATATAAATATATATACAGAGGAGAATCTAAGAGGAGTTAATGAAACTACCTACCTTATACCTCAAAACGAAATAAAAGGACCTTTAGAGAAGCAGAAAAGGATGAGGAAACTGATGTTTTAGATTATAGCGATCAGATAAAACCCTAAAATTGAGAGAAAAGAACTGATTGTTGTGCTGCTAAAGAAAGGAAACCAATAACTGCCTTCTATAAACAGAGTGCTTTAAAAATGCAAACTTCCGGTAAAAAAGCGGTTTTCTTTTTAAAAAGAACAGAAATATCTACGCGATTTTAGCTTTTTTTTAATAAATTTAAATCTAGAACCTACTGGATTATTTAACTCCATAAATAAATAAATTTTCTGTTTCTTTTTTTTTTTTTTTTTTTCGCTCTCTCGTGCGTATCGGGAGAGGGAGAATTTAATATATTGCCTTCGCGGTTAAACAAAAAAAAAAAAAAAAACTAGCCGTTGGGATGTACACGTGTAGAAAAATTAGCTCAGGTGAGAAGCAACTTGAGTGGTGAGGTGGAGATATGGTCGGTCCAAGTCGGCTTTGTCGGTCTGCTTTCATTTTATCAACTTTGGTGTTTGTTCATCTGTGGGTGGAGGTATGGGTGCCAGTGCCTTGATGAGGCACGTGTAAGGTGGATGTGAGTTTTGTGATATTGGGCGGACGATATTTGATTGAAGCCAACACATGAAAAAGAGAATAAAAGATTTAACAGCAGCCATTGGTTTTCTTTGACCTTTTATGTTCTTCCAATTTGGAGGCTGACGGCTTTTGTTGCACATATTTAAAAAGGGCGGGTCCTATACATTTGGTCGGTCAACATACGTCAATACTTAATTTCTAAAATTCTACTTTTATTCAAAATCTGCTACTGATGGGTTAAATAAGAGGAAAGTCCTGATTTTGAAAATTAATTAAGCTTTTAATAAGGGTGACTTTAGGAGGATTGACATGAGCTTCGGCTCCTCTAAAATGAAAAGTTTTTATTTAGATAATTAAAAATTTAAAATTTTAAATTAGTAAAAATAAAATTTAATTTTACCTTTCTTACAAATGATCAAATTTTGACTTAATCTCATTTCTATTATAATAAAAATCACAATTTAATTTCGGTCTCCTAAAAAATTTTTCTGGTTTCGCCCGACTTTTAGATTGATATTAAAATTATTTAAATAAATAAGTCTATTTTGAGGAAATTTTGTCCAACTAGACGAGTTTTTTTGAAAAACATGTCCAACTGAACGAGTTTTTTCGAAAACGCATCTAATTGAATGAGCTTTCCTTACACGTGTCAAAAAAACTCGTCTAACTGGTAAGTTTTAATTAATATCTTTGGTCGAATAATTAAATGTTGATGTTTAATCTTTAAGTCCCAAATTCAATTCCTCTCCCTCACATTTATAATTTTGATTGACTCAATCCATGAACAACTCTAATTATATTTTGAAAACTTTTTATGATTCTGCAGATGAAATATTTTATTTGGAGTTGAACTGTAAATGAAAAAAAATTAATAAATTTTCATCTCAATTTTTAAATATCAAATGTTAACTTTGTTCCAATTTGACCTTGATTTTTTTATAGTACAAGGATCAAATGGAGTTTAAGATGGAAGACGCAAGATTCCTTGATTCTTTGGGGATTGACAACAAGAAAAAAGATATCCATTAGGTCATCACTAGACCTATTTATAAACCAGACAATTTGTTCAAATTTGAAGACACACTCGAAATTTGAAAGAATTTAAACTAAAATATTAAATCCATTTAAACTATGAACCAAACTCGAGCTTGAACATTCAAGATCTGAATTCGACCCGACCAATTTTAAAATTAGTAATAATTTGCATTTTGTTATTTTTATATATTATATAATTTATAATACATAAAAATTAAACATATACTAGTATATAATACTATTATGATATAAACATTTAAAAATGTTAAGATGACTATATATATAATTTTAATAAATAGAAATATATAAAAATATTAAATATTGAATAAAATAATAAAATAATTTTAAAAAAAATAAAAAATAATATGAATATGTCTAAAATGAGCTTCGATCAACCATTTACAAATATAAACGGATTTAGACAAAATTTTATGTACATATTTCAAATCGAGCTTGGATAAACATGAAATTTGTTAATACCATGTATAGACTCGACCAACCTATGAACACCTCTAAGTCATTATTATCCAGGAAATCAAACAAAGGCAGGTTAACTAAGACACCAGTTGATCTACCATGAACATCATCTCTACAGTTTATCTTTAGATGGTTTGTCAGCTCAGAAATTCCACAAGCCGCCACGGGATAAAAAAGATCAATAAAAAAGGTTGGCTTTTCTTTCCATAACTAGTGTGGCTCTGAATTCCAGGAGCCGCCCCATTATCAAAAATATCAGTCAGAATTCAATTCCTGCGTTCTAGACACAGATAGAGTTGAGTCAGACAAAGCGTTGTCTTACATTAGATAGAGTTGAAACTTCTGAGCCTTGAAATTTTTGGGAAATGGACGTGAAGTACTTTTGAGATCAAACATTACATTCCACCACAACAATGTTATAAACGGTGGCGCTTATCATTACCATGGGCATATGTTTTGAACAAAGAAAACAAAAACTTTGCTCAACCGCCGTAATCTTTGTATAAAAAGTACCATAATTACGAAAATGACACTGAAGAATGACATTCTTACATGTTCACCTAGTTACAAAAATGGGGGATCCCTTTCTATGTTCCCATTGACCGTCAGAATGACCCAACATTCAAGGTTGTTCTCCAGCAGTAACATCATACGAGAAATTCCATACAGAAGCACAATTTTCCTCACCTACATCCAATACAGAATCGCATCATTGACAGATATCATTTACGTCTATGAACAAAAACACCACTATAATTCTCTGTCACAGTGCAAAAGTATTTGTGAACTGGAAAAAGTAGGAAAATGGATTGGAAAGGAGTACTAATTGATGTAACTGGAAGTACCTCTCAACTGCAAATCCTCATTGTCGTCCTCAAGAATTTGAAATCTTCGGTGTCCTGATGAAGAGGCAGCCATTGGCAGGAAAGGATGGAAAGAGAAACCATTGACAGTATCTGTAGATTATATTACAACTGGTAAGAAACCAATCATTTCTCAAGATAAGCAAAAATGAATCACTTTCTTCCTAAAGAAATGCAGAATGCTCAACCAGCTGCAGCCTGAAAGCCTGATACCCACTGCCCGGTTTGTAAATCATAAATATGAACAAGACCATCCTGGAAATAATTTTCAGAGAAATCAGCAGAGTACAATTATCATGCATTGACATTAGAATTTGGATCAGAAGTAATGGATTAAAAACAAAATTTTACCTGGCCACCTGTACCAAGATGCCGACCTGAGCACTCAATATCGAAAGCTATTCGTTGGTTGGTAGATTCAGATGATCTGTATAACCTGCAAACAAGGTGTAAATAAGACATGGACTTCAATTTTGTCACTAAAAGTGTGTGTGATAAATTAAAACTTGCAGTCTAGAAGACTAAAAATGTAACATCCGCGTTTTTGAACCGGATTTGAAACAGTGATAAAATAGAATTGAGAATTAAAAATATTTAGTTAAAGGTTAGAAAAATTTAAGGATTAAATAGTAAAGGAGAGAAAATATGAGGGACTAAATAGCGAATTATCTAAATTGAATTATGAGTCATCATGGGAATTAGATTGATTAAGGAGGGGCAAAAGAGTAATTTGGTGGAAGATATTTTTGGAGGCAAAATTTTGGCCAAAGTGTAAAGTTGGAAGGCCCAAGGACTAAAAGTGTAAAGTGGTGTTTTTGGTTGGATCCGTGTATCCGCCAAGGTCCGAGTCTTGTTAACAGGATAAATAATGTGAAAAAGAAAGAAAGTGCAAATTGTGACATTGAGGTAAGCGAAACATTGAACGCATGAAAGGTAAGTACTATATGTGTTTAAGCAATCAAATAATGATAAAACTAAGTAAACTAAAGAGGCTAAAATAGCTAAATTGTAAAAAAATGGATGAATGTGTATAATTTAATAACAAGACAAGTTAAATGATATATATGTGAAAGGTATGTATTTTATATGAATGAATATTCACATGTATGTTGAAATGAGTTAATAAAAATATTTTAAATTGATTAATTATTCTTGTAGTACTTACTAAGCCATCACCGGCTTAACGCGTAGGTATAAGACCTCCGAGAAGTTAAAGTTGGATTAGGTGCCTCTCATCAAATTACATTAACATCGAAAGATTGCAAGATAAGGTATATTTATTTTGTGTGAAATGACATATACAAATGGTATACCTATGTGTCTCTAATGAATGAATTATCAATGTTGCTTTGAAAATTTACATGAATTGAATGAGATGGTTAAAATTGTGTTTTGGATTGATTTGAAATATTGAGGAAATTTTTAAGTTGTTTCAAGGGATTATTACTAAGTTTTCGGCTATATTTATTGATTTTAGAACAGAGGTACTAATATTTTTATGGTAGTATCAATATTTGTCCTGTTTTGAGTAAAAATTACATTTTCATTATTTTCAAACTGATTTTAAATTTCGATTTTGATTATATTGATTGTTTTGTGATATTTTGAGTAAAACGATTCAATTACACATTATTTGAAAGAAAATTTTGTTATACTCGTGTTTAATTCTCTGACACTGTATGTAATACTCTTATACCAGATTTATACATGTGAACCGGTGTAGGGGTGTTACAAAAAAACACATAAGAAAATTGGTATATCCACTTTTATGGTGGTTATTTTGAAGCCACAAACAAGATTATACGCATTAAAATTCAATGCGTTCAACACTTTCATTTCTGAGGTATACAAGTGTGCTCAAATGAATTTATTTTACTTGATTGCTTGAATCTATATATATTTCTTTGTTTTGCTTTCTTTTTCAAAAGAATTAAAAAATAGTTCGCAGCAGCATCTATAAGATTAAATTACTTACTTGTAGACAACTTCAACAGCTTTTCTTATGTCCCAGCACATAATATAAGGATCCTAAATGATGAATTGATAAAAGAAACTGTCAATGTTAAGCATTGGTGATGCCATTACAATTTAGGATATTTTCATACAGGAAAATTTAAATGATTAGAGCAACTTTCATCAAAATGGAAAGTTTGAAGGGAATGAAAAAACAGAGTTATTCGTATTATGCACACGAGGTGATGCTGTGTACTTACCAATTGACACATATAATAACAAATCATAATACCATTCAGGTAGCATTTTTGAAACTGATCAAGGAAAGGATTCTGCTTTAACTTTTTGTGGTTTAGATACATGTAAAATTACACTACAGTCAAGCATTCTAAAGACTGATTTGAGATACAACAACATTTCTATGGCATTGATCTAAACATTAATACTACTTAATTAATCAACAAGTTAGAAGTATTTTAAGTTATTATCATATAAAAGTATACAAAAGCTAAATGCATTTTAGATCCTTCAATTATTTCATAAGAAAGGGATAATCTCAAATTATAAACATCTTTGGCATCTGGTGAGTCAACATTGACATGATATAGAACAAAGATTGTATGTATCACTCAAGAACAAAGGACAAGCAAAATCTGTCTTTTCATTTAATTGGTTGTATATGGAATGAGAAATATGTAGAGAATGTTACCTTCCGGGCTCCAGTATATAGGTAATTTCCATCTTTTGAAAATTGCACCTGAAACAAAGGTGAAAAAGGAAAACCTTTTGCCTTTCCTAACCAGTGTAACAAAAAAAAAAAAAAAACCATGTGGCTGGAATAAATGCTAACTTACATGTGTTATCCCACCTTCTTGTCCATGTAAAACGTATAAGAGCTCCATATTATCTTCCCTATATATTGCAGTAGTCTGGCTGTAAGATCCCGTTGCTAGCATTCCAGTGTGAGTAGGACAAAAGGCAATTGCGGATATAATACCTGTAGTCCAATGCTAAGATCATTACAATATGCTTTAGCTTCAATGGAATCATTAACTAGCTCAGTACAAAAATTACCCGTTTGACCTTCTTTGTTCCCTTGTAATGTTGAATATTGTACAAAATCTCTACCAGGTCGATGTACATCAAACACTCTGACAGATTTGTTGTAGCCAGCGAATACCCTTCAAGAATAAAGAAATAGAGAATGCAATATCAGTGAAAGCTAGTGAAAATGCCCATGTTATGATTAAACTTCTTTGAAAGTGCAGCATTCCCCAAAGGGAATAACTAGGTACATGGGAAAACATAAGTTTGAAATTTTATATTTTTCAAAAATCTCAAGAGAAAATTTTCAGGCTCAAAACATATGAACTCAATTCAACAGAAAAGACATTGAGCAAATTATGATGCTTTTGTGAGGATGTTTTAGCTTACTTAGTCCCTGCAGGATTAAATGCAACTGAAAATGCAGCAGTGATTTCATCCACGGCATCATAAGCTCGGTACGTGCAACGTAGCTGTAAAAGTTAAGAAACCAAATTTAGTAAATGCAAATGGTTAATAAAACTCTGCCTGCTCACTGCTAGATACAACATAATCATCAAGTTTTATCGAAGTCTTTCAATGATAAACCATTAATCTCATTCAATAAATGCAAATATGAGATAGAAATGAATGATTACCAGGCCAGAAGTAGCATCCCAAAGATGAATTGGATGGTCACGGGTAGTGGTAGCAAACACACAGGTAACTGGATCTACATTGAACAACATTGCAGTCGCATAGGACTAGATTTTACCCGCAAATGAAAATATAACTAAAGAAGTTTATTGAAAGAAAAAAAAAATTGTAAAATAAGAAAAGCACCTGAAGCTGACATATATGGATACCAACAGAAATCATAAACAGATTCCCCTTTACTTACAACAAGTTGCGCAGCATAGGAATCTATACGTATAGAAGTAAAACCACAATGTTAAACTAAATCTAAAAAGCGCCACTGGTTTTTCCTATACAACCTGTTATAAGGAGTACATAAGAAATTTACCTTCTTCACAGACTGAAGAGCATGCAGTAATTTGATCAGCGCTTCCATCATCCGGCCTAATATAATTTTTGAAGACAAAAATTAATAAAAATCCAAAAGAAACAAACCATTATAAAAAGCTGAAAAAGAAGTACTAGAAAAAATACAAGTGGAAAAGGCGAAGAGTATTATCCTCGGAACTGGTGAGAAAACAGGAGCCATCAGGAGACCTACAAAAGACCAAACCCATACAACTCAAAATAAAATGGGGGAGGAAAAAGAGAACAGGAGAAGGTGGAAAAAGGGAAAGTGAAACCATTTGACGCCTTTGAGAAAATTGTTAGGGTTGGGACCAGTTCTGAACTGATTATGAAAGTGGTAAGTTCTGTAGGGAGGAACATCGAATCTAATCTTAGGCCACTCGTATTGATGTTGCTTCGGAGATTCTGAGGTTTCCGTTGGTTCGATTTGGGAGCTTGGTAGCTGATTCTCTTCTTCTCGCTCCTCTTCTCCCATTTTGCCGCCAAAACACTAAAGCTTTGAGAAAGAGGAGCTTGGAATCGCTAGTGTGGCGTTGTCTACTTGTCGCGTCTTTTTGCAACTCCTGCCACTACTTTTTTTGGATAAAGCAATATTTAATCCCCGAATTTCACAACTTAATTTGGCCCCAGAACGGGTTTTCCACATTAGTCCTGAAACTTTGTCATTTTTCTTAATTTAATCCCTAAACTTGAATTTTGTCCATGTTTGGTGATGTGTCACTTTGAATTGTTTCAAGTTATCACTTAAAAGTTCAATAAAATTTATATAAAATCCTTAATATACAAAAAAAAATATTTTTAAAAATTTTCAAGTGGTGATGTAGAATAATCTTTTAAGTGTCATATCATCGTACTTTAACGAAATTTAAATTCATAGAACAAATTAAAAAATAAATATTTCAAGTTCAAATACCAAATTAGAAAAAAATTATTAAGAAGTGGTGTGAACAAAAAAAATTCTAAGATAAAATTAAAAAAAATTGCCAAACTTAGAGACTAAATGTTATTTACCCTCTATATTTTTCTAGGTTTTCCCTTTTTTGGCTTAGTTTGCTTAGAAACCTCTAAACTTTAATTGAATTGCATATTTCGCCACAATACACTCCCTTTTTTCCCTTTTGTCCTCTTTGAGTATTTTTAAGTAAATTCTCATACTTTTATTATACCTAGATAAAAATTTTGGTCTATAATAAGCTTTAAAAACTTATTTGAATACCATTTAAAATTATTTGTTAAAAGTTAAAATTTTATTCAGGTATAATGATAAGAGTTTTTCAAAAAGAAGAAAAAGTCTATACTTAGTACAACATCAGTGAAATTTGCCTTATGAATATGAGTACATGAATGTAGAAAATAGTATATAAACATGCAAGGAGGCGAGGAAATGATATTTTCATATGACTATGACGACTGATGCAACAGATTGAAAACTTGATCTATGTTCATAGTCTCTTTAACATCCAATCTAAAAATAACTGCATTTCTTCATTGAAAAATAAAAGAAAATGATATTTCTTCACGGCTGATGGCCCTTGTGTTCGTATTGAATAGCTTATGTCATGAAAGAAGGAAGCAATATTTTCACAAATTAGTTTCTTTCCAAATGAAACCTGAAAATCCAGTAGATCATGAATTGTTGCTTTCACTGTGCAAAGAACTACTTAGATATGGGTCATTCTTGTGCTTTGAGTACAATGGAAGATCAAGGGCTCTCTCAGCGATTCGTTTGTCCTCATGAATCTTTGCTATCAGGCTTTCGAGGGATGGAAAATTAACCTGTTAGCATGCAAAACTTGTCACTAAAAAGCACAACTTGGGGGGAGGGGGGAGGGGAGGGGGGGAGGACAACTGCAAAGGCATGCTAACTATTTTGGATGATACCTCGGGTCGTATATAGCCGACTACGACAAGACGCAATTCCTCGCCATAGAAGTCCTCAGTAAATTCATGAAGCAACCACGGTTCCTGCAGCAAGAATCATGTTTAGAAAATAAAGAGTTACAATCATTAATAAGACTTGCAGTGGTTAACATCCAAATTATTATTGCACTCACTATAGTCTTTTCAGCATTGTTGAAATATGGGTTCCAACCGATGCTCATGACCATTTTATAAACACCTCTTGTAGATAATCCAGCCCAACCAAAATACACCCCTGAAGGATGTTCTGAAAGGAGACTTGAATGACCTTTGGTTGACAAGTTGGCTGGAAAAAATAAACGAAAGAGAACAGGCTATGAAGCAAAACAGACGAAATATGAACAAATGTCTAAGACTTTGGATGTTATAACAAAACATGGCTCAAAGACTCTTGAGTTATTAGGAGTCTGAGTTACAGGTAGATATCTGTGTGATTTCTTCCCCACAAAGGCCAAAATAGCGTAAAGACAAAGACTAGCTTAACAAACAGTTTATTATATACCTGTAGGGATCCCAAGAACTTTTGAGCCACGGCCAAATCCCTTAATGACGGGACCACCGATATACCAAGGTTCTGTTGGCAAAGTTCCCTCTATCCCTGCAATCACAACACTATTTTCTCATGAATATTGTTTACAAGTAAAGGTTACTAACCATGATGTAATACAAAGATGTAGGTGTTGAGAGATTTACAATCTTGAAATGGAGGTAGGCCCCACTTTTCAGGTTGCAAATCAAGCAGAGAGTTTATCACTTCATCTGCAGAGGTGTAAAGATGCGCTTGTTTTGGAACAGATGGCACAGCAACCACTTCCATTCCAGCAGCCTTACCAGCTGTAACACCTGGCCTGGCAATGCAAGTTCCCAGTATTAGTGAAAGAAAAAAACTATGTTATATGCTTATGAGTTGCTAGTGCTAATTAATAAAAACAACAAAACATCTAAACGTTGCAAGACAATAAGTCAGGAAAAATAGGGCATGCTTGCAATACTTAAAGACTAGCTCAAAATGTTCCTAAGTTGCCAAAAGGACTGCTAGAGCAATAAAATTTAGTAGGGACTTGAGACAGCTAGAGTTCCTTTCTTTCTACCTTTTTCATTTCATTTTGTCCTCCATATAAATTAATTAGAGCTATAATTTCTCTTGCAAAAATAAAAATACCAGCTGCTATCATGAACATTTAGAAACTTGTGCACATAACGAGATGAATTATTTCAAGGAACAATTAGTATAAAAAATTAAGGAATTGTTCCAAGGAACAAAATAATATATACAAAGCATGTTCTGGGTAAAAAATTAACTTAAATTATTACAAAATGGAAAGTGTAACTAATAGAGCATCATCGAAAGAGAGAACATATTAGCCAGGAAACCTTAATAAAGGTGGAAGCCACTTACATAGAATCTTCAATGACTAGGCAGCTTGAAGGTTCTCTATTTAGCCTTTTAGCAGCTTCCAGGAATCTTTAATAGGAAATTGAGAGTGTTAGACTTTTATAAGGTAAAACAGAATAGAAAAGCTAGAATTTTTTTGCACATTATAGAAAATATATCTAACAGAAGATCAGACCATATAGATGCAACTCACATCTCAGGACTTGGCTTCCCTGAAGTTACTTCATCACCACCAACAATGGCGGAGAAATAATCTTTCCAACCTGCAAAGTAAAGGTTAAGCAGACAGCTCCAGTAAGAGATTTGAAAGTCGCTAGAAGTTCCTATGAAGAAAACCTTGGTGATAAGAAATTTTGGATTCTATGCTTCCCCTTGGAGAGTTTGAAGCTAAAGCCATGGGCACACCATGACCACTCAAATGTTTAAGTAGCCGACTGGCACCCGGAAGAGGTTTAATGTTGCACAACCTACAATTACAAAGTGCAAAAATAAAGCCTCAACATTGTACCAGTTCAAGTTATTTCCACGCCTAACAGAAAACACGTAAAACCTGACTTACTGTGCATAGAATACTGGATGAAGCTCTGCAAGAAATTCCTCCTTTCCACAAGGAAGACCATATTCTTCCACTACAGCTGCAGCAGCTTCCAATGGTGTTTTACCAACTATTCTTTGAGCTTCTCTTCCATCCCATTGTTTCCCATACTTACCCAAAAATCCTTTTAAAACCTCACTTACTACACCATCTATCATGAAAGTAAAACAAATCATTACTATATAAATCAATACTCAAAAGCAAATTGTTGCAGAAAATCAAGAAAGCAATAATCTCAAATATTTTAAAATTGGGTCCATAATCGGAGCACCCAAAAGTATGTATATGTGCACATATATTCTTTTATTTCATATAATTGAGACTAAAAGCGGGTGATCTGAAAATGCATTTAAAAGAAGAAAAAAAAAAAGCTATCAACCCAAAACGTGTTAAGAAGCAGAAAAAAGAACAAAATTTCAAAGAAATATGAAGAACTTAAGCTTACCAGTGTTAAGAAGTGTACCATCCAGATCAAGAATAACACATGAAACCAACTTCTTCAAAGGTTTGGCCATCGATGTTTCAGCAATCAAACATTAATCTCGAAATACTACCGCTGAAAAGCGAAAGAAGCACTTTTTAATTACCTTGCAAATCGAAATAAATCAATTGCTTAACAAGAAAAACATTGAACTTAGGCCTAAATTTCACAAATTAAAAGGAAAAGAAAAAACTGTAATTTAAGATCAACTGAAAATATTACTAAGATCAATATTTTTAGATATCAAGATAAATTTTAAAGGAAAATTCAGTGAATGAATTTTCAGAAGTAAAGCTTACGGTAGAAAATTGAAGAGTTAATTGGCGCTGGTCAAAGAAGAAATGGAGGCGTGTTGTAGTAGTCGATTGTGTTCAATTCACGGAGGCCTCTGTTTCTGGTTATTTATAATGGCCAGAAAATTCAAATAAGGATTTTGCCTTTTTTTTCTTTGGTTGGTCGCTCGGATAGAACTTTATGACTTTCGATATGAAAAATCCACGTCAACAAAATATAAAACAAATGAAAATTTTAGTTGTTTATATTTTTTTTCATATTTTTCATATTGTTTTACTATTAATATTTAGGTTTCGTGATTACTTTTTTTAATAATTATCTTCAATATTAAAATTTAAATTTTTTTCTTTATTGGAATATTTTTCTAAAAAAATTATAAATCAAAAATAAATTTCAAAACTATATATAAATTTGAATCTTATCTAAATTTATAAATAAATTTTAATTTTTTGTAATTTTACAGATAAATTTTAATTTGATTCAATTTTCATAAATTATTATCACAGTTATTAATATAGCTTCTTTTTATATTTATATATTACATATACAAATAATTATATTCATTCAATATAAAAATAAATTGAGGTACTTATTTAAATATGTATGATTGAATCAAAATCAAAAATTCATATAGACATTTAAATTATAATCAAAACTTCGTATATATAATTACATCAAATCAAAATCAATTTATCAAATTACAAATTTAATTAAAATTAATATATAATTTTAAGATTTTTACTTTGTAAAAAAATTTTGTTAACCACTTTCACCAAATCCTATTTTAACACGAATAAAGTTTTATTTTTTTTATGGAATTGGGACAATAATTGTACCTATATATTCTTTTGTAGATATTTCAAATTTAAGTAAGTGCGTATTTGATAGTTTACTGAAAAATTAAGTTTTTTTTGACAATCTATAATAAATTTAGATTTTTTTTTTCAATTTATTGATATTAAAAATTGATGCATTTATTATTTGCAAAAAAAAAAGTATATAAACTATGTTAGTGACAGAGATTATGCGATGTTGTATTTGGAATGTAGATAGAAAAGATTAGCCGGAATATTCTCTTTTCGTCTTTAGCATATGCCTAACTTTCTTAGTGGCATTGGACAACGACCAAAGCATTATTTAGCTACTTTTATCATCAATACTATAGAGGAGAATCAAGTTACAGATTTTTATGTCAAATATTTTGAAAGACCTGAAATTCAAATCTAAGCTACGTTTGATTTGAAAAAAATATTGTGGGTTTTTTTCATTTAAAAGTTACATTTTAAATTTCTTAAAAATGAAAAATATTTTTATTAAATGAAAAAGAAAAATCAGAATTTGATAAATAATAGTAATTAGTTAAAGTATATTATTTATTAAAGAATAAAATAGAATTAATTTAAATAAACATAAGTGACCACATAAAACTAAAATAAATTTTATTGTCAAAAATGTTCCTTCATTTGTGTGGACTGAAATCAAGTTATGATTTGATACGTATTGGATGTTGAAAAAATATATATTCATCAATTAAATTTTAATACATTTGTTTTCAATTTGTCCAATTTAACTCTCTTTTTTTTTTAAGTTTTTTATATTTTCATTTTGCAAAACTCTTTCTTTTTAAATTTATCGACTAAACAACTTTAAAAATATATATATATTTTTCATTTTCCAAGAATAAAAAGACTTCATTTCAAAAACCAAGAACCAGTATACCAAATACAAGCAAGAATACTGAGGACCACAGAACAGACCATCGGCTTGATTCAATTTGGAGCTTCTCTTGGAGATTTCTGCAAATCAATTACTTCTCAACCAGATGTGTCACAACAGAACCTAGAATTTTAAGAATACTACAACAGGGCAGGCTATTTCTGTTTGCTGTCTGGTTTTTTTATTGCCTGTCTCTTTCTGGTTCATAATTTATATCCCTCTTTTGGTTTCTTTGACCAATTCCTATAAATAAATACTTGTGCTTTCAAATAGAAATATACTCCCTCTAATTAAAAATAACTTCTTTTTTAATATATATTGCCAAGGTTCAACATTCCCATCACTGTCCAACACTACAAACATACCAAGAAATGGTTTGGCATCAAAAACTGATATGCTTCTGAGTTCTAACTCAACAGTTCAGGCTAAACTACTGGGTTTTTTTTTTTAAGAAAATGAAATTGTTTTTATAATGTAATTTAGAAGAAAAGGAATTTTATTCTTTTTATGGTATAAAGGAAACTTAGTCTAACTAGTAAAAGGCAAATAAATTGCAGATGCTGAGATTTGAATCCTGATCCTGCTAAATCTCATCTATCAAAAGAACCAACTCTGATAAAACCTGGATTTATAAAAGGAAAGCCTTGAAAGAATTAAGATCTGGGATACCGGCATTTAAGAGAAAGCCACTTGACAGGATCAATAGAATCTGGTTTCTCTTAGTACTTTCCAATTCAGGTTTCATGTTTGGTCCAGAAAATTGCCAGGATTCAAGAAGAGTGCCACCTTGTTCATAGATAGTCACCTTCTTGAGCACTTTTGTGTTGTTGAGCAGAAATCTCATGAACCTCACTAAAAATTCGGACCCCCAAGAACTTGGTTGGAAACCAGTTAGCTCAATATCCTCTAGGCTTTGCAGAAAACACTTGAAAATCCAGTTAGTTGAAGCCAGGAATTCCACTCCATCAAATTCATAAGAGTCAAAAAAGGTCTGATCAAACTCAAACTACAACCAGACAAAAAGTGCACATTAGGTCTTCACAATTAGAGAATTTCAAGCAAGACTGTGAGTGTTGTTAGGTGCTATGTGTCTTTCATCAATCATAATATGCATTCTAAAGAGCATGTAATTGTAGTCTTCCATTGATAGTTAGGTTGTAAACCCACTTTCAGTGGGCTTTTTCAATTTATTGTTTTGTCTTTTAAGTTGGCCCAACTATACTGGTTTTAGGGCCTATTGTTCATACTTCACAGTCCTTGGAACTTGAAAAGAAATAAAGTATTATATTTGTCAAAAGAAATAGAAATGAGAAAACATAAAGAAATAACATCAGCAGAAATTGTATTCAAACAAGGTAGGAAGGAAACATAGCATGAAATTAGAAAACATATAGAAAGAACATAACTTGCAAGTTTAGTTTAATTGGAATGACAATATCTGGTGTCTTTTGAAGCACAACATCATATAAAAGATGTTAAGAATGGATACTAGAAAGCTTTGAAGTTTATTGCAATTTCTTGGTTTTGTCTTAAATCTTGCATTGAAAGAGGAAAAGATTTAATGTTCATTAATCCATTATTTAGTTCAATATGGAGCATATCAGATATATTCAATGTAAGAGAAGCGATAATGTTTACCTTAGAGTTGTCACAGTAATTCAAATTTATCACCAGTTTCTTCAGATAAGGTGAACTGTGAAGCAGATTCACGATCCCAGGAATATCCCATTCACATATTTCAGTGTCCAGTACCAAACAATGGCGTTTCGACAATGGAGAAGAAATGCCCTTTATTTCCCATATTGATAAAACCTTCCACAAGAAGACAAAAGGAAAAAATGATCATTAGAATGAAATGGAACTATCACAAGATGAAAACAAACAAGTTGATTGATGACAGTTCAATTTGGAAACGCAACATGACATCAACAAAGTAAGAACGAATGTTAAATCCCCAATGTTCAAAGCCTTTTTGAGGGTCTCTTTGGACTTTCAACTCTTAAAGATGTATCCACATAGTTAAATCAATTGAATATGTATAGTATAGAGCATGCATGTACAGAGAATAGTGAGCCAGTGAACATGCCTGAAGGCACCAAGTCCCGACGGTCAATTCCTCAACATGGCAAAGCTTTTCTAGGAGGTCCCTCAAGATGGACCGATGCTTTGTGCAATCATACTTGTCTTTTTTGTCAATGGTCATCACAAAACTCAGATTGGCTTTTGATAAAGACGAAGCATGCACCAGTCTAAATGTTCGACGGTACATATACCCCAATAGGCTCAATGACTGAAGATTTGGGCATGAAATCTCTGTCACTAACTCATTTTTCTCATGAGGCTCATAGATTGCATCCACCACTAGAACCTCCAAACTCATGGAACTGATTCGATTAACCCCTCCACAGTTATGTAATTTCAATTTCTGCAAATTGGGACTGCCAGAGAGAACATATTCAATTGCCTCAGTATCCAACCTGGAATAGTTGATAGATAAGACCTTAAGGCTTGGCCAAGAAACTTGGCTGGTGGGTGAGACGACACATTGTCTTAAAATTAACTCATTCAGAGAAAAATTCACGTACAGAAACTGAGGCAAACTGTAAGGTTTACACTCAGCAAACGGGGCATAAAGGAACCCTCCATCGAGAAGCAGAGAGAGCTTGTCGACATGGTGGGATGTAGCAAAAAGGACCCATTCATCGAGGGAAGCATCCATGAATTCATCGAATTTGAAGTTGATGAGGAAATTCTTAATCTTGGGACCAATGAAGCGCGCCAGCGTTTCGTTAACGAAGGCAGCACGTTTAGCGTGCTTGGAAGCAAAGCATTCATGAGTAAATGAAAGGGTGGGCATTTGGGTCCACAGAGACCTCCATCGTCGAGACAAAAAGCTGGTTTTTATAGCGTCTTCAATGGGTAAAAAACAAAGGATTTCCTGCAACAGGAAATCTGGTAAACTGCTGATCAGGTCCTCGTCGGGAGGACCGAAAATTGTCCAATATTTGGGTTGTTTCCAAGGGAACTGAGGAGAACTGGGATTGGTCCGATTTGAACGATGATGATCATGATGATTGTGAAGGCTCTGAAACATGGCTAGAACCGAATTGAAAGAATCAGTGATTTCGGTGGTCTGATAGGGAAGGCCTTGGATCGTGCCCAAAACCGAGCTCGAAGAATCGGTGCTTTTCTCCGAATAAACCGAACTCTTCGGATCTTCCATTTTTGATTAATCTCAGTACTGAGATGAGAGTGTACAGAGGAGTAGTTTCAATGTTTTTCTCTTTTTAAATATATAAAAGAAAAGGAAATTTCTTTTATTTTTCTTCTCCCTTTAATGGAACCTGTTAAAGCTTTTATGCCCTTGGTTTTTCATCGGGAGGTCAAAGTAACGTGTCACATATGGGTTGGTTATATGAATTGTGTATTTAATGTAAATAATAATTACCAGATTCCTTACTTTATTTGACCTCTAGCAAAACTCTAGAGTTTGCTATGTAGTTATCAAGTGGTAAGAAGTTTCTCTGTTAAGCGTTACCTTAAAATAATAAAAAATTTTGAAACCGACGCGTTCAAAGCGATTTAGAGTAAACTCGTCCCACCTACCCTTAAGATATTTACGAAAACATTCATCATTTTATGTGGAATATGCCTCGCATTTATCGAAAAGTTTACAAATACGTAAGACAACAATCAACGAATAACCAAAGAAGGGCCAAAACAAGCCTGATGTCATGTTGAGTATGTAGGGCTTGTTAGGATGACGCAATGTAAACCCTAGGGAAATGCGACATCAACATCATGATAAGGAGAGTTGGCACGTCACAACATGTTCTTCTATTGGTGGTCGCATTTCAGACTTTAAATAGGACTGCTTCTTCCAGTTGAACTATAATTATTCTTAGGATATTTTAGTATGATTAAAACACTAATCTTAGTCTATTTAAAGGGGTCATTGTGTCCCTATTTGAATAAATCAACAAGGGTTTTTCTTTGAGGGAGACAAGATGTAGTTACATATGGATTTTTGTGAGAGTTTCGTAATAACTATACAAAGAATTTTGTTCTCGAGTTAAGGCTATTTTCGAGGTTTGTGTTTGTACGTTTAGTACATTTAAGTTTATTTTCTTAATATTGTACTCTCATTTATTTACTCATTTAATGAAAAGTCGATACCTCTTTTACTCGTGGTTTTTTTTCTGTTTGAGGGTTTTCCACATAAATATTTGTATGTCAAATTTTCTTTTCTCTTTTCGTTCTTGTTCGTTGCTTATACGAGTTTATCCTTAACAAACTAGTATCAAAGTTTGGTTCAACTTTCGCAGATTGACTCGTTCAAGATGGCAACAATAAGATTCGACATCGAGAAGTTGAACGATATCACAAATTCCAGTTTGTGGTAAGTTTGGATGATAATAATCCTAGCAGAACGACTTAAAAGGGATCGTTACCAGACAAAAGCCCGAAAATCTAGATTAGTTAAAATGGAAAGAACTTGATGAGAAGGCTTTGTCAACAATTCAATTGTGTATCATGAACAATGTGTATAGGAGGTCCTTATAGAAAAAACTGCAGCAGCCTTATGGATAAAATTAGAAAACCTATACATGACAAAATATTTGGCTAAATGATTAGTGTTAAAACAATGCCTATACACATTTCGTATGGACAAAGGTTAGAACCTTAGGGGTAACATCAGTCAAGTTGTTACTCTCTTGAACCTTTTGAAGAATGTCGAGGTTAACATAGATGATGAAGATCAAACTATGCTATTATTGTGTTTTTTACCCCCTTCGTATAAAACTTTCAGAGAGACCATGATTTATGATAAAGATAAACTCTCATTTGAACATGTGAAAGGTAACTTGTTGAGCAAGGAAAAACTCAATGAGTTAGGTTCGGTAGCAAGTCTAGTAGTCAAGCCTCGATTTCGATTGCTAGAGCCAAGCAACATTCTAAGGATTCAGGCCAGAACAAATTTTGGTCAAGATTGAAGAGGAGGAATCGTGACAAGACATGTAACTACTACAAGAAGTTGGGCCACATAAAGGCAAAATGTTATAAGTTGAAAAGTTAAAACAGAAGGGTTGCTGAGAGTGACGAGGAACAAAAGTCTAAGGTAATCGATGCCAGTGTGACCGAGAATAATGGTGATGATTGGTTGTTGGTGTCTACGTTCGAGTGGAATCTGGATTTGAGGTGCTCTTTCCATATGTGTCCAAATAAGGACTTGTTCTCCACATATAGTCTAATTGAAGGTGAATGTGAATAACACCCCTATACCCGATTCCCATATATAAATTTGGTGTAGAAGCATTACATTAAGGTCAGGTACAGAAAAAAAATCGAGTAACAGAAAATTTTTTTTATTTAGTAATTCATTTCTAAGTTTATTTGGATCAAAATATCATTTAATAACATCCATTAAAGATACATATATGAACCATTGTACATGTCACTTTTACCAAAAGTAAAGCACCTAAACTTGAGCACCAATGATGGTATGATGTGATGAGAGGTCCCTAGTTCAATCTTAACTTCTTATAACCTTTATACCTACGCGTTAAAAATAAACGTGTTAAGCCAGTAAAGGCTTAGTAAGTATTACAAAAGATAATAAATAAACATTTAAATGATTACATTCATAATTCTCTTGCATCACTCACATGAATCATATAACTTACCAAATTGGCTAATTTCACATTTGTGTTACCTTTCATAATTTGGCCCACTGTAAACTATTATAGAACCTGTTGGATAAATGGAACTAACAAAAAGTATCGAAGTACTTAACAGAGGGCACATAAGTGCTGGGTAACAGAGGGCACACAAAGTGCTAATTAGAGGGCACACAAAGTGCTAATAACAAAGGGCACACACAGTGCTGAACAGAGGGTGCGAAACGTGCTAAGCAGAGGGCGCGAAACGTGCTAAGTAGAGGGCGCGCTAGTGTTCCTTAATGGCATGCCACTAGTGTTCCTTAATGGCATGTCACTATTATTACAACGGTTCTAATTCGTCTACATGTGCATAATCTCTCATATTCATCATTTCTCATTATTTCACATATCACATTTACATTTCTATTCACATATACATAATCATCATATACCTCCTTACTCTTATTTTCACATTAATTTTCAAAGTTGTCCACTTGAGTCACAATCACTAAATTATTTATATCTTGAGCTAAAGAATTCAAAATTCATATCCACTTAATGTTTCTAAAACTAGACTTAAATATATTTTTACCATAAAATTTACAGAATTTTTACTTTAACCAATTTGTACAGTAAATTCTTTCAATTTACCCCTTCTCTGTTGTCTGATAGTTTCAACCTTTCTTTAATAACATTTAATTATCTTTTAGTACAGAGATCTATTGATGTTTCTATCTATTTCTTTTGAAAATAGACTCATTAATGATTTATCCATATAAATTTCCGTCTCTAATGATTTTTCTATATTTTTCTATGATTTTTCAAAGTCAGAACAGGGGAACTCGAACCCACTCTAACCTTGTTACACAAAATCAGTTATAACTTAGAATATACAGATCCATTTCTATCACCGTTTCTTCCATGTGAAACTATACTCAATAAGCTTTAATTACATATTCAATTTGACCCTTAACTCTTTATATACAATTTTTGGTGAATTTTCGAAGTTAGTCCTCTGAATTTGTTCAAACTATTTTAATGAAAACATTTCCTTTCTCATGTTCCTTTACACTAACCTCATTCAATCATCTTTATAACACATAACTTGTAACATCCGTGTGTTTGAACCGGATTTGGAATAGTGATAAATTAGAATAGAGAATTATAAATGTTTAGTGAAGTAAGGAAGGTTAGAATTTTTTTTTTTAAGGATTAAATAGTAAAGGAGAGAAAATATGGGGGATTAAATAGCGAATGATCTGAAATGAATTTTGAGTCATCATGGGAATTAGATTGATTGAGGAGGGGCAAAAGAGTAATTTGGTGGAAGATATTTTTTTTGGAGGCAAAGTTTTGGGCCAAAGTGTAAAGTTGAAAGGCTCAAGGACTAAGAGTGTAATTTTACCATTTTTCTTAAGTGAGATATTTTAAGTGAAAATTCTAGAGAATTTGAGAGAAGAAAAAGCTGGTTAAAAATATGAAAATATCATCTTTTTCATTAAGTTAGCCGTCCATGGCCTTTTCTTCCATTTCCAACTTTTGCTTTTATTCCAAATAGGTCCTTCCATCATTTTTAAGCTTTCCAAACTCCAAAACCTTCCATTTTCTTTGGAACTTCTGAAAGAAAGTCATAAAAGAGAGTTAGTAGACACCTTAAACTTCTTATAGAATTAATTTTGAGGTGTGAGAGAGATAAAGGACTAAATCGAGAAAATTTGAATTCAATGGTTAAGGTAAGAAATGGTTAAATCCTCATGATATACATGTATTTTACTGTTATTTAGCATGGAAATCATTGAATTATAGCATTTAGCTTACATGTGTTTGTGTGAAATTGAAGAGAAGGAGAAGAGAGGCAAGGATCAAATTGAAGACAAAGGAAAAGAATAGAACAAGGGGTAAAAGAGAAGGAAATCAGCCTTTTTGTTGTAAGTACTACAAGAGTTTTGAACTATGGTTTAATTTCTCTAATGGTATATGAATTATTAGCATAGAAATTGTTAGATAGGTACTTGATTTGAATGTTTATAATGATAAAATGAAGGGATTAATGTGTGATTTAGTAAAACAGTCTGGACAGAACAGAGGATTAACTTCGAAAATTCACTAAAAATTTTATATAAAGATTTAAGGGTCCTACTATATATGAAATTAAAGCTTATTGAGTTTAGTTTCATATGGAAGAAACGGTGACGGAAATGGATCTGTAAATTCTGAGATACAACTGATTTTGTGTAACAAGGTCAGAGTAGGTACGAGTTCCCCTGTTCTGACTTTGAAAAATTATAGAAAAATGTAGAAAAATTATTAGAGACTGAAATTTATATGGATTAATCCTTAATGAGTCTATTTTCAATAGAAACAGATGGAAACATCATTTTATCTTTGTACTAAAAGATAGATAATTTTTAGTGAAGAAAGGTCGAAACTGTCATGCAGCAGCGAAGGGGTAAATTGAAAGAATTTACTGTAAAAATTGGCTGAAGTAAAAATTCTGGAAATTTTATGGTAAAAATATGATTGAGTCTAGTTTCAGAAACATCAAGCGGATTATGATTTCAAATTCTGTAGCTCAAGATATAAATAATTTACTGACAGTGACGCAAGTGAATGACTTTGAGAATATAAATGTGAAGTATTTGATGATGTATTTATGTGAGATATTTCATTTATGAGAAATGATGCTAATTGAGATTGTGCCCAAGTAGACAAATTAGAACCATTGTGATATTAGTGGCATGCCATTAAGGAACACTAGCACGCTCTCTGATTAGCACTGTGTGTGCTCTCTGTTTAGCACGTCTCGTGCTCTCTGTTATTAGCACTGTGTGTGCTCTCTGATTAGCACTTTGTGTGCTCTCTGACTAGTACTTTGTGTACTCTCTGTTTAGCACTGTGTGTGCTCTCTATTTCCCAGCACTTATGTGCTCTCTATTTGTTCCGTATATCCTAACGGTTCTATGAAAGTCTACTAAGGGCTAAACTACAGAAAGTGGATAAAAGTGTAAGTTTTACCATTGTGGTAAGTTACAGGTTACATGTAAGAAAAGCAAGAAGTTTATATGCATGAGTACTTAAATGATCATTCATTACTTTTGTAGTGCTTACTAAACCTTCACCGGCTTAACGCGTTTATTTTAACGCGTAGGTACAAGGAATACAAGAAGGTAGATCGGGACCTCTCATTACATCACATCACTTGGAGCTCAAATTTTGGTATATTACCTTTGATGTAAAATGATATGTACTATGGAACTTATATGTGTACTTATTAGATAAACAAAAATGTTGTTTTGTGTGACGAAATGAAATGAGGTATTTTGAATAAAAAAAAAAGTTGCATGACTCGGTTTATTTTAATGTAATATTTTTATATCGTGTTTATGCATATGAACCGGATATAAGGGTGTTACATTTGTTGGTATCAGAGCGAAGGTTTTCTGATATTTGGGGCAGAAAAAATGAGTCCACAGGTACATGTCATTTTTTATGTTGATGTGATGAGAGGTTATTTAGTTATTTAATTGTTTAAATTATGAATATTGTAGAAAGTAAAGATGTCAGATAGGCGAGAAGAGTCCGAAAATGAAAGTAGGGTCCCAAACCCTAATAGAGAAGAAGATCCACATAGGATCTGAGACCGAAGAGAATCAATAAGTGAAGACAGAACTCAACCCCTAAGTGAATCAATATCCCCTCCTCAAGAAATTCCGATTGCTACTTTGTTACAAACGATGAACCAGTTGTTACAACAAGTAGTAAGAAGCAATGTGCAAAATGTGCCTCCACCACCATCTACTAGTGCCCCTCAGTTGCAACCCTCTGTATCCAGTCGCCGGTCTCCTATAGAAAGATTAAGAAAGCATGGAGCTGAAGAGTTTAAGGAGAGAAAAGATGATGATCCTGCAGAGGCAGAGGAATGGCTCGAGAATAGTCAGAGGGTATTTGAGGAACTACAGTGCACGGAAGAAGAAAAGCTAAGATGTGTTGTATCTCTGTTAAAGGGTGAAGCCTACCAATGGTGGACTACAAGTGTTAAATATTCATCCTGCAGAAAGGATCAACTGGAATTTCTTTGTGTCTGAATTCAAGAAGAAATATATCAATGAGTTATATTTGGAGAAGAAGAAAAGGGAATTTCTAGACTTGAAGCAGAATAACATGACCGTGGCTGAGTATGAACGTGAGTTTCTCAGACTGAGCAGGTATGCTAAAGAATTAATAGCTAATGAAGCAGATATGTGTAGAATATTTGAGTGGGGATTGAATGAAGAGATATATGTTCCACTGCTACCGTTACATCTACAAGAATTTTCTGTTCTGGTTGATCGAGCTCAGAGGTTAGAGGAGGGATTGATTCGTTCGAAAGAGAAAAGTGCTGGAAAGAGAACAGCCATTAGTTCTGCACCTCCCCTTTCTTTGAAAAGAATGAGAGGATTTAGAGATCCTAGATATGCTTCTTTTTCTGCTGGTCAGAGGTCTCGAAGCCAAATACGACAAACTCAACAATGAACTTCCATAGTTAGTACAGGTGGTACTAGAAGAAGGTCATCACAAATGCAATCACCGTGTAAACGTTGCGGAAGATTTCATTGGGGAGAGTGTCGACTGAATACTCGAGTTTGTTTTAGATGTGGGTCTCAAGATCATTTTATAAGAGATTGTCCAAGGATGATGGAGAATACTACCGAACAGTCTGTAAAAGGTAGTTCAGCTCCACAAAGAAGCAGATTACCCGGAAATTCTGGTAATGTTGGTATGAGATCAGCAAGAAATGAAGTTGATAGATCTGAGTCTCGGAAGCCACGAACATATGCCATCAGAACCAAGGAAGAAGAAAATGCTCCCGATGTGATCACTGGTAAATTCTCTTTATTTGACTCTTCGGTAGTTGCATTGATAGATCCAAGTTCTACGCATTCATACATATGCATTTCATTAGTGAAAGATAGAGAATTAGTAATAGAACCTACGAAACATGAGGTGATAGTTACAAACCCTTTTGGGCAAAATGAGAGAGTCAATAAAGTGTGTAATGGGTGTCCTTTAAAGATTCAGGATTGTGAATTTCCAGCAAATCTTATGGTCTTGTCATTCAATGAATTTGATGTGATACTGGGGATGGATTGGTTATCGAAATATGCAGCCGTGGTTGATTGCAAAAGAAGAAGAATTTTTTTAAGAACTATAGATGGAAATGAGGTGATCGTAATTGGTGAGAATTACAGTGTTATGTCAAATGTGGTTTCTGCAATCAAAGCTTGTAAAATGATTAAGAAAGGATATGAGGCTTTCTTAGCCTATGTTCTAGATACTCGAGCAGAAGAAAGTGAGATTGAAAAGATAACTATAGTTCAAGAATTTTCCGATGTGTTTCCTAAAGAATTACCAGGTTTACCTCCTGAAAGAGAAGTTGCATTTGGAATTGAATTAGTTCCGGGGACTGCACCAATTTCGATAGCACCATATAGAATGGCACCAGCAGAGTTAAAAGAATTGAAGACTCAGTTGCAAGAATTGTTGGATAAAGGATTCATACGTCCAAGTGTATCACCGTGGGGAGCTCCGGTTTTGTTTGTAAAAAAGAAAGATGGGACTTTAAGGTTGTGTATAGATTATCGTCAGTTAAACAAAGTGACGGTAAAGAATAAGTATCCGTTGCCCAGAATTGATGATTTGTTCGATCAGTTGAAAAGAGCAAGTGTGTTCTCAAAGATTGATCTAAGATCAGGATACTATCAGTTGAAGGTAAAAGACTCGGATGTGCCAAAGACTGCCTTCATAACTCGATATGGTCATTATGAGTTTTTGGTCATGCTATTTGGATTGACTAATGCTCCAGCTGCATTTATGGACCTGATGAACAGAATTTTTCAGCCATATTTGGATCAGTTTGTGGTAGTATTCATTGATGACATTCTGGTATATTCGAAAGGTGAAGAAGAGCATGAGAAGCATCTTCGAATTGTATTGCAGATTTTGAGAGAAAAACAATTGTTTGCTAAGCTGAGTAAATGTGAGTTTTAGCTGAAAGAAGTCATTTTTCTGGGACATATTGTATCGGCAGATGGCATTCGAGTAAATCTGAAGAAGGTTGAAGCTATTCTCGAGTGGAAACCGCCAAAGAATGTGACCGAGGTAAGAAGTTTTCTGGGTTTGGCCGGTTATTATAGAAGATTTGTACAAGGATTTTCTATAATTGCATTGCCATTAACAAGGTTATTGCAAAAAGATGTGAAGTTTGAATGGAATGAGAAGTGTCAACAAAGTTTTGAAAGATTAAAAGCAGCATTGACCGAAGTTCCGGTGTTAATACAACCAGAATCTGGTAAGGAATTTGTGATTTACAGTGATGCATCTTATAATGGTTTGGGTTGTGTACTAATGCAAGAAGGAAAGGTAGTTGCATATGCGTCTAGACAGTTGAAGCCACATGAGAAGAATTACCCGACACATGATCTTGAGTTGGATGCAGTAGTGTTTGCACTGAAGATTTGGAGACATTATTTATATGGAGAGAAGTGTCATATTTATACAGATCACAAGAGTTTGAAATATTTGCTAACTCAGAAAGAGCTGAATTTGAGACAAAGGAGGTGGATGGAATTGATTAAAGATTATGACTGTATCATTGACTATCATCCTGGGAAAGCGAACGCAGTAGCTGATGCTCTAAGTAGAAAATCAATGGTAGCTTTGAAGGCGATGAATGCACATTTGGAAATAGAATCAGATGGTGAGTTATCAGTTGAGTTAAGAGTGAAACCAACTTTGTTACAAGAAGTGAAAGATGCACAAGAAGACGATGAATAGTTGATGAAGATAAAGAAACAACTTGAAGAAGGCAAAGGTAATGAATTTGAAATTGATAGTGAAGGAAGTTTAAGATTTCATAATCGATTATGTGTGCCTAATCAAGAAAATTTGAAACGGAGAATTTTGGATGAAGCTCATCATAGTTCATTTGCTATGCATCCGGGAAGTAACAAGATGTATCATGACTTAAAGTTATTTTATTGGTGGAAAGCAATGAAACGGGATATAGTTGAGTATGTTTCCAAGTGTTTGATATGTCAAAAGGTAAAGGCAGAGCATCAAGTGCCATCGGGGTTGCTTCAAACGATAACTATTCCAGAATGGAAATAGGAAAGAATTACAATAGATTTTTTCACGGGATTTCCACTTTCACCGAAGAAGAAGGATTCCATATAGGTGATCGTTGATCGATTAACTAAGTCTGCTCATTTTCTCTCGGTAAGAATTGATTTCTCAATGGATAAGTATGCACAATTATATATAGATGAAATAGTTAGACTTCATGGTGTGCCTGTATCTATTATTTCTGATCGGGATCCAAGATTTACATCAAAGTTTTGGGAAAGATTACATGAAGCTTTGGGTACTCGATTGAACTTTAGTACAGCATATCATCCTCAGACAGATGGACAGTCAGAAAGGGTGATTCAGATTCTGGAAGACATGTTGAGAAGCTGTATTATTGAGTTTGAAGGTAATTGGGAAAGGTATTTACCGTTGATTGAATTTACTTTTAATAACAGTTATCAGTCAAGTATTCAAATGGCACCGTATGAAGCATTGTACGGAAGAAAGTGTAGGACTCCTGTAAGTTGGACAGAGTTAAGTGAACAGAAGCTTGTGGGTCTTGATCTGATTCGAGAAACTGAAGAAAAAGTAAAGTTGATCCGAGAGCGATTAAAGGCTGCTTCAGATAGACAGAAGTCCTATGCGGATTTGAAAAGGAAAGATATAGAGTTCAATGTTGGTGAAAAGGTTTTCTTAAAAGTGTCTCCGTGGAAGAAAGTTCTCCGATTTGGCAAAAAGGGGAAATTGAGCCCAAGATTTATCGGGCCATATGAGATATTGGAAAGAATTGGTCCAGTTGCTTATCGTTTGGCTCTTCCACCAGAATTAGATAAGATTCATAATGTTTTTCATGTGTCTATGCTACGGAGGTACCGATCTGACTCATCCCATGTGATTACTCCGGAGAGTATTGAAATACAACCGGATTTGACTTATGAAGAGGAACCAATAAAGATACTAGCTCAAGAAGTGAAAGAATTGAGGAATAAAAGAGTTCCTCTGGTAAAAGTGCTATGGAGACATCATAACTCAAAAGAAGCTACTTGGGAAAGAGAGGAAACGATGAAACAACAGTATCCACAGTTGTTCAGCACAGGTAAATTTCGAGGACGAAATTTATTTTAAGGGGGGAAGAATTGTAACATTCGTGTGTTTGAACCGGATTTGGAATAGTGATAAATTAGAATAGAGAATTATAAATGTTTAGTGAAGTAAGGAAGGTTAGAAATTTTTTTTTTAAGGATTAAATAGTAAAGGAGAGAAAATATGGGGGATTAAATAGCGAATTATCTGAAATGAATTTTGAGTCATCATGGGAATTAGATTGATTGAGGAGGGGCAAAAGAGTAATTTGGTGGAAGATATTTTTTTTGGAGGCAAAGTTTTGGGCCAAAGTGTAAAGTTGAAAGGCTCAAGGACTAAGAGTGTAATTTTACCATTTTTCTTAAGTGAGATATTTTAAGTGAAAATTCTAGAGAATTTGAGAGAAGAAAAAGCTGGTTAAAAAGATGAAAATATCATCTTTTTCATTAAGTTAGCCGTCCATGGCCTTTTCTTCCATTTCCAACTTTTGCTTTTATTCCAAATAGATCATTCCATCATTTTTAAGCTTTCCAAACTCCAAAACCTTCCATTTTCTTTGGAACTTCTGAAAGAAAGTCATAAAAGAGAGTTAGTAGACACCTTAAACTTCTTATAGAATTAATTTTGAGGTGTGAGAGAGATAAATGACTAAATCGAGAAAATTTGAATTCAATGGTTAAGGTAAGAAATGGTTAAATCCTCATGATATACATGTATTTTACTGTTATTTAGCATGGAAATCATTGAATTATAGCATTTAGCTTACATGTGTTTGTGTGAAATTGAAGAGAAGGAGAAGAGAGGCAAGGATCAAATTGAAGACAAAGGAAAAGAATAGAACAAGGGGTAAAAGAGAAGGAAATCAGCCTTTTTGTTGTAAGTACTACAAGAGTTTTGAACTATGGTTTAATTTCTCTAATGGTATATGAATTATTAGCATAGAAATTGTTAGATAGGTACTTGATTTGAATGTTTATAATGATAAAATGATGGGATTAATGTGTGATTTAGTAAAACAGTCTGGACAGAACAGAGGATTAACTTCGAAAATTCACTAAAAATTGTATATAAATAGTTAAGGGTCCTATTATATATTAAATTAAAGCTTATTGAGTTTAGTTTCATATGGAAGAAACGGTGACAGAAATGGATCTGTAAATTCTGAGATACAACTGATTTTGTGTAACAAGGTCAGAGTAGGTACGAGTTCCCCTGTTCTGACTTTGAAAAATTATAGAAAAATGCAGAAAAATTATTAGAGACTGAAATTTATATGGATTAATCCTTAATGAGTCTATTTTCAATAGAAACATACGGAAACATCATTTGATCTTTGTACTAAAAGATAGATAATTTTTAGTGAAGAAAGGTCGAAACTGTCAGGCAGCAGCGAAGGGGTAAATTGAAAGAATTTACTGTACAAATTGGCTGAAGTAAAAATTCTGGAAATTTTATGGTAAAAATATGATTGAGTCTAGTTTCAGAAACATCAAGCGGATTATGATTTCGAATTCTGTAGCTCAAGATATAAATAATTTACTGACAGTGACGCAAGTGAATGACTTTGAGAATATAAATGTGAAGTATTTGATGATGTATTTATGTGAGATATATCATTTATGAGAAATGATGCTAATTGAGATTGTGCCCAAGTAGACAAATTATAACCATTGTGATATTAGTGGCATGCCATTAAGGAACACTAGCGCGCTCTCTGATTAGCACTGTGTGTGCTCTCTGTTTAGCACGTCTCGTGCTCTCTGTTATTAGCACTGTGTGTGCTCTCTGATTAGCACTTTGTGTGCTCTCTGACTAGTACTTTGTGTACTCTCTGTTTAGCACTGTGTGTGCTCTCTGTTGCCCAGCACTTATGTGCTCTCTGTTTGTTCCGTATATCCTAACGGTTCTATGAAAGTCTACTAAGGGCTAAACTACAGAAAGTGGATAAAAGTGTAAGTTGTACCATTGTGGTAAGTTACAGGTTACATGTAAGAAAAGCAAGAAGTTTATATGCATGAGTACTTAAATGATCATTCATTACTTTTGTAGTGCTTACTAAGCCTTCACCGGCTTAACGCGTTTATTTTAACGCGTAGGTACAAGGAATACAAGAAGGTAGATCGGGACCTCTCATTACATCACATCACTTGGAGCTCAAATTTTGGTATATTACTTTTGATGTAAAATGACATGTACTATGGAACTTATATGTGTACTTATTAGATAAACAAAAATGTTGTTTTGTGTGACGAAATGAAATGAGGTATTTTGGATAAAAAAAAAGTTGCATGACTCGGTTTATTTTAACATAATACTTTTATATCGAGTTTATGCATATGAACCGGATATAAGGGTGTTACATAACTAAACAACAATTTTCATGCTAACAATTCAGATATATTATGGAAAATAGATTATAAACTAAAATTTTTGTAGTACTTACAACAAAAAGGTTGATTTTCTTCTCTTTTCACTCTTTGCTCTTCTCTTTTCCCTTATCTTCAATTTGGTCCTTTGACTTGTTTCTCTCCTCTTCAATTTCACATAGACACATGTAAGCTAATATAATTCAATGATTGTCATGTTAAATAACAGAAAAATACATGTATGTCATGAAAATTGAACCATCTATTACGTTAGCTCTTGAAATCACAATTTGCTAACTTAGTCCCTATGCTCTTTAACACCTCAAAATGAATTCTATGAGAAGATTGAGGTGTCTACTAACTCTCTTTTATGACTTTCTTTAAGAAATTTCAAAGAAAATGGAAGGTTTAGGAACTTGGAAGGCTTAAAAATGGTGGAAGGACCTAATTGGAATAAAAGCAAAAGTTTGAAATGGGAGATGAAGGCTTGGACGGCTAGCTTATGATGGAAAAGATGATATTTTCATCTTTTAATTACTTTTTCTTCTCTAAAATTCTCTAGATTTCTCCACTAAAATATCTCACTTAATAAAAATGGTAAAGTTGCACTTTTAGTCCTTAAGCCTTCCACCTTTACCCTTTGGCCCCAAAACTTTGCCTCCAAAAAAATCTTCCACCAAATTACTCTTTTTCCCCTCCTCAATCAATCTAATTCACATGTTGACTCAAAATTCAATTTGGATAATTTACTAATTAGTCCTTCCTATTTTCCCACCTTTACTAATACATCCTTAATTTCTCCAAACCTTTCTAAATTCAACCAAATATTCTAATTCTCAATTCTACTCTATCACTGTTTCAAATCCGATTCAAGCACGCAGATGTTACAATGTGTGCTTATGAGGAATAATTCACCCTATAAGGTAATCAATATTGATACCGTTTAGATCAAGATGCATGACAGAATCTTTAGGACACTGCCAGATGTCAAGCATGTGCTTGATTTAAAGAAGAATCTCATCTCATTGGGAAATTTAGACTCGAAGAGTTGTAAGATCGCATCAAGTCAAGCAACATTAAAGTATCTCGGAAAGCTCTCGTTCTGATGAGAGATTGAAAGGTTGACGATCTTTATGTTATGCAAGGTCCAACAATGATTAGTAAAGCAACAATTTCCTTGTTTGTTAAGGAGTCGGAGTTGACTCATTTAAGGCATAGGCAACTTGGTCATATAAGCAGAAAATGTTTGACTGTTTTGAATAAGATAGGTCCTTTTTCAAGTGCAGGAGTTAGAAAGAAAAAACAAGTCAGCTTTGAATTGGCAATTTAGAAAACTAAAAATCTTCCAGTTTCAAAGTTCAAGCATTGCTTGGACTTGGATAATATCCTGCAAAGATCAAGTTAGGCCTGTGAGAGGCATTGGCAAAGGTGTGTTAAATACGAGTCAAGGTGGATATTTGTGGAGTGTACCTCGTATTTTTGGACAAAACAAAGTCCACATCTCCATGAGGAAGAGCCGATGTCCCGACGTCCTTATGAGAAGAGCACGTTGTCTCAATGACGCGATGCATGGCGTCTTGATGAGCCAAACATGACATCACAATGTGGTGACATTTTCCCCATTTAACCAAGTTTTCTCTCCTAGTTTAACTTTGTTATCTTTTTTCTATTCTAACTCTTATTATTCTAGGGATAGTTTAAAACAACAACAACAAAATTAAGAGAGAGTTTGTGAGAATTTCGGGAAAACTTTGTATTTCGGGTTCAAGGTTTGTTTGTTTCTCCATCTCATACTCCCTTTTTGAGGTTTTGCCATTTTAGTGAAGTTTTTTTCATCTGTGGTTTTTTATCCTCTTCGAAGAGGTTTTTCACGTAAATATTTGTGTCCATTTTCTCAGTTTTCATTTGTGTTCATTGCATAATTCGGGTTCAACCCAACAATATTCAAATTCTGAAAAATGGCTTTAGTAACTCATTGATGCAACAACAACACTACACAATATTTAGTAAGATATATAATCGAGGTATAATCGTTGTCATTACTAATATCACCTTGGAACCATCTCAAAACATTATTAAACATATACTATTATGTAACCACACCAGTATATTAAAAAAAAAACACCTCTTTCACTATGACCATTTTTATCCATATAATAAAAACAATTAAGTCGTTGGCAAAGAAAATATGAGAGACATCAAACCATTTATATTAATCTTGATCAACTTCCATTACCCACAACGAATATCTTGAGAAGTAGTCCATGCCAACCTCTCCATACAAAAAGTCAGGACTGAGCGTTCGATCGAATTGAGTAGAAACAAGTGAAATAATTTTAAGTTAATCGAGTTGGCGAGTCTTATTTTATCATCCTAATTGGATTTGAATTTTTTCGAATCGAGTTGAGTGAAATGAAAATCGAGTCGAGTCGAATCGAATGGAGTGAAATTTGTTCAAGTTAAATTAAAAAAAATGTTTCAAATATACATGGTTTCAAATATTTTTAATTTTAAAAATTATTTTGATTTTTTGAAAATTATTTTGATTATTTTGTATTTTTTGTTGGGAGTGACCAATTTGCTTTCAAACTTGACAGGGACCAATAGGATGTTTACACCAATATGTTGTTCGAATTATTCGAATTGTAAAATTCAACTTGATTCGAACTCAAAACTCGAATTAATTATTCGAGTTGACTCGAATAACTCGATTCGGTTAACTCAAAATCCGAAGTTTTTTTTATTTTTTTCAAATTGAATCGAGTTTTACTCACCCCTACATAAAACAAACATATATGGTGATAACGAGTCCCCTTATCGAATGCATCTCATCAATCGAAACTTTTTTGTCAATATGCCATTCTAAAGAATTTGCATAAAAGTCGAACTAACACAATACATGATACTTTGGCGAAGTGAGGCGAGAGTACCTATATCCTCTAGAGTGTCTACAATAAAACGTTAGTCTAACATGCTATCTACTTTCTCAAGATAAATTTTGATGTCTATCCACCATTGCTTCCCAACTTTTCGCGCATAGAATGAATGACTTAATTGACAATGATAATGTTGTCCGCAATACGTCCTGCACACAAGTCTGTTGAGCGAAACTGTTGTATTGATTCCGAAACCTCCTTCTTTAGTGTCAAAACAAGAATGGCTTTGTTGAGCCACCCATCTAAATTGCTTCTCGCCATAATATGACACAGAAATGCGCAAACATTTCTCTCCACCACGTTCCAATTATTTTGGAAGAAACACACATGCAACCCATCAATTCCCGACACTTTCAGAGTCATGTAACTAATATTCTAATATACATATTATATATATAAAGTAAGCAATTCAATTGCATTGGCAAATATCTGACTCAACATATCATTTAATGAATTATTATTGTTTGATAGCAAATATTTTAGAAAAAAAAAAACTAATTGAGAGAATTGTTTGGTTTCAAGCAATTAAATAAATAAATAATCGGATTAAGTCAAATTGAGTCGAGTTTATTATGAAAATTTAGAGTGAGGTTGGAGAATATTTATTTTTTTAATGTCAGGGTTGGATAGGAGTCGAGGCTTGGGAGTGAAATGTCGAGTCGGGATTAGGATGCGTAAAAATCTGCCTCAACTCGTGAATATGAAAAATTATTATTGAATATAAAAAATCTTACAAAAAAAATTGGATGCAATTATATTGCAATTTAAAAAATGTCATAAGTCTCTGTACTCTTTGCAATTTTAGAATTTAGTTCATATACTTTTATTTTATGAATTTAGTCTTTTTATTTTTCAGATTTCACAATGCAAGTCAAACTATTAAGACTGTTAAAATTCTTTTGTTAAATTCAAGTTTATTGCAATGATTTTTTTTTTTTAGTTACATGGCTACCAAGTGATTATTATTTTTTTTCAAAATGTCACATTAGCAAATTTAGCAAGTTGACAACAAATCTTAAATTTTAAAATCTTAAAAGTAAAGAGACAATTCCTAAAAATAAAAATGCAATGACTAAATTTTAAATTCCTAAAAATAAAAAGACTTATGATATATATTAACCTTATGTATTGCGGAGCTGAGATAATGACTTTGAATGTGGCCCAATTATATAGCGGGCCTGAGCTAGGGAAGTGACCCCATAAAGTGAACTTTGAAAACCATACTACGTTGGTTTAGCTCGAAATTGGGAGTTAGGGGCCTACTTTTAGGTGGGAGTATAAAGGCCAGGCCCAGCACTTTTCTGGTCCTTTCTCATAACTTCTCTAATTGCGAAGATTGTCTGGCTTTATATGATTTAAGTTTGGAATATTGACTGTATATTTATTATGTATTAATTCAAATTATTATATTTTAAAAATAAATTCTAGAACTTATTTTTAACGATATAGCGTGGTTTGGTTCATAGTTTGGTGTATCAAATATATTGTATCATTAAATTTTAATTTTATGAAATTATTTTTGTTGGTTTAATAATCGAGATGTTCATTGTTCTAAATATAATCTGAATTCTAGTCGTGTTAATCGTGTTGTTATTAAAATTTTGAATTCCTTTTATAATTAATAAAAATTCTATTTTTATGATTATTACATCTAAAAAATGACTTGGGATAATATGCCAGTCAAATGGACTAATATTTCACATCGTTCAGTACTAAATATGACTTGGGATAAACAAATTGTAATTCTAAAAATTATGAAAGAAAAAGTTTTGAAATTGTAAACTCTGTTAAACCTCAATTTTATTTTCCAGTTCGGTTCTTCTTTTTTTTTTTTTGGTAGAACTGTTCGGTGCTTCTTTAAATTACAAGCTATTACTATTTTATTATTCTTAGAGCATCGTCTCCCTAAAAGTTTTCATAAGAATTGTTATTTACGTGAATATTTAAATAAGTTTCGATATGTGACCACCTCAACAACTGAGTCGTTGTAGTATAGTGGTAAGTATTCCCGCCTGTCACGCGGGTGACCCGGGTTCGATCCCCGGCAACGGCGTTTTTATTATTTTTTTGGGTATTGAAAATGATGAGACTAGAGCTAGTAATTTTTTAACCCAATTGGATGGTCTGATTGGTGTATCTTTCAAATTTCTTATTTTGTCACTTACAAGTGTTTCACACAGCATGAGACTACATATATTACACACCTACACCTTACTATGTTCTTGAGCAATCGCCAATCAGAGCGTACAAATGCACTACTGCACTGCTTATGAACAATGACTTTGCATCAACACACCCTCAGTGACTGTTGATTTACTTGTATATGCTTATGGTATGCGCTAATGAATTTTTTTTGCATGCATCTGTGTTATAGATGCTGAAGCATACACTATTTCCACCGACTCCTGCAGATATATGGGAATGTTTTAAGACAACTTAATGTGTTGTAAGTAATCCATTAGCAAGACTACCATTTGCATGGAAAGGAGGACATTATTTTTACACAATCCTCTGTCTATCGCCCCACCTTCCTTTGCTTCCAAGAAACTGGGTTTTAAATGGAATCCCGCTACTATATCTAGCCACTTAGCCTTCCATCGCTCTTGGAGATGGCTTTTTATTTCGTTTGCTTTGCTTTCATATTACGGTATTCAAACCAGAAAACTTGCCAATGGCTCCATTATTTGCTCTCCCATCTTTATCAGCATCTATGTTTTCAGCTATTTTTTATGTCAGTCACTTACTACAAGGTACCCTCCTCCCTGGTCATACATTTATTTGTTTCTATGTTTAAGTGAAAGTTGTAAATTCTTTTTTATATATAATTTCATATTATCGTCATTAAAACATTGTTAGAAATATGTTATTTTCTTTATCTTCGTTCCAAATAGCTGGTGGCTCTTCCTCAGACACTGCTAATGACCTGAAGACATATGAAAGGGGGGAAAATGCATAGTGCTGATGACTCTGCTCCATTGGAAGCTATTCCTGATGGTTATCATCTTTATATAAGATGAAGAGCTTTGTCTTACTTTAGGGGCTCCTTGTGTGTCTATTCCCGAATGTCGAACACAGATCTTTTAAAAAACAGTCAGGAGCAAGGTATGTGAACCCGGATTATTCCAATGTGCCTTGAACATTTCAATATCACTGTACGCTCAAAATAAATTTATAGCTTTTACATGGTTTGACATCTGTTAATTTTTTGCACTTAACGTCGTTAGACCTTTCAAAATTACCTGTACTTTTTATTATTATTGCTCTGCTCTGCTTACCTTTACTTTTATTACAGCTGGACTACCCAAATTCAATAGTACTGATCGAATTATGTAAATGGCTGAAATTAGTTTTCATGTACCGTAAAAGACTACTAAGCGAATTAAAAAAAACTCTACACATATTTCTTTGTTAGGATTTATAATAATTATCATTATAAAAATATAATTTATTGAAGTGCTTCTATTTTAAGCAGAATCTAAATAGATGAGCCTTGAGTCTCTTCTAAACAATAGATCAATCTGGTCGGGCTGAACGACCCAAGAGAACATGAAGGATCTGACACATCAATTGCGGGCTTCTTTGCACGACCCATACCATATGCATCTAAAACTGAAGAACTAAAAGTTTTCATATGTATATGTTGAAATTCACTATAGCAACAAATCCAGAGGCGGGTGTAGAGCTTATGCTTTTGCTGTATGTAAGAAGGTGTCCCTTGGTCTACATAGTGGATGAAGATGCTGTTTTTAGAACCAGATACCGAATGCCTGCTACCCCCCTCCGACTTTTGTCTATCTGCATGCATGTAGAAGATGACATTAATCCTTTTTTAAGGCATTTTGATTTTAACAAGGATAATGTAATGTCCACACAGCATATGGACAAAGCATATGTTCTATTTTTCAAAGTGGCTTCACACTTTTTCCGAGTGCTAAACTTTGGGCTTTCGGGAAAAAAAAATGGATGCAAAGGTTTCAAAAGAAAAGAGAGCATCCCTTTACGCTACTCTAGCTTCTGATTATTAGCATAAGAATAATTCCCTAAAGAAATGAAAAAGTAAAACTGCTGAAGAATTTGATGCCACTGTAGGGCCATGCATACATGTCCGTTTCATGGAGGCTTTCATAGAGGAGCCCATCATGAACTCAGCTGCTCAGAATAAGACATGCCATTAATCTAAGCGGTAGCTTTCATTCGACAGACTCTTGAGTATAATATGTTGAATAATTCAAGGGCTTATTTTCAACCGAGTACATTATCCAATATCACAATGATGCAAATCACCTGTTACCACAAAAAATAATATATATATATATATATTACTTATTAAAAAATTATATTCTATTAACCCCATAAAAAAATTGGTAAAAGTAATCCATCAAATTTTTTTAAAAGGAATTATTTTATATAAAAATAAATAAAACTCCGCTTCAAAACCTAAAAATCTCTTAATCCTTTTATTTTCTTCTAACACAAATCATTTTTCTCTCAAATTTCTTTTATTCTCTGGCTCTCTCCAAATGTTCAAACTTTCAATATTTTCGTGTTGGTCACTCTTTTTTTTTTTTTTTTTCTTTTCATGCTTTATTGATTAATATCTAGAAAAATAGTATTGTAATTTTTATTATAATAAATTAGGAATTTATTTTTGCAAATTTAGTTTTTCATTTAGTGAATAATTTTGGGATATTGATTTTGCATAAGATTTTTAGCATTGTGATTGAATAATAATTTTTAGAGATTGATTAAACAAATCCTTGAATATATATTTTGAAATAATTGTATTTATAATCTTGAAAATATTGATTAGATATTAAATATTTTTATTTAAAATTGGTTGTTGCTAATGTGTTTATTGCGAATTTTGTGCTTGAAATATTACATTCTCATCACACCAAAAAGTAAAGTGATTGAAAGTGTTTATATATTTAAAAACTTAGATTTATTTATTTTAAATATTTAACATTAATGAAAAATATTTTTAAATAAAATCTCTCAATAAAGTAGAGAAAGAACATCAAGAAAAAAAACATTATGCATCAATTTATATTAGTTTATATGAAGTTTTATAAACATTTTATTTAAAAAAAAAAAAATACCCCATAATCCAAATTTTTTACTTTCACCCCTGTTAATTGATATAAAAAAAATCTATTAACCAAAAGTAAAATGCGTAGAACTGAGAAACAAAGGAATAGATTTTCATCAATGAAAAATGGGGTGCAGAACCTGCCGTAGGCTTTCATGTCGTTTCATCAAAGGACACACGAGTCCTTACTGTTTTGCATACGACAGAAGAAAACAAGTGAGCGACGGGATAGTGGCAGAGGCGACGATATTGAAAACTAATGAAAAGACATGAAAGGGTGATTTGGAATCTCTTGTTCTGCTGGGGACCAGATCCGCACATTATGTTCTCAGCTATACTTGGACTTACTCTCTTTAAAGTTTAGACGTCTTCCCCCGTCCACGTTCCTCAATCCTCTTTTCATAACATTTCACTCGCAATTATTGGTCTGTAGTAATCCATGCAGTCGTGGATAACGTGTTTAACCCTATAAAATTCCATAATTGCCACAACGAATCTCCCTCCTTTTCTTTTTTGGTCCCTTTTATGAACCGCCATTGCAGGGTAAATAAAAACATAGTCCCATTAATTTATACAGCAGTGAGATTTTGGGCAGGCAATGTTATCACTACCACAACTAAACGTTGCCTTACTTTGTTTTTATTTCGTTAGGCCTCAACATAATACAATAGATGCTGGTCATCTGTATGTCTTAGTCTAGTAACATACATCTGTTACATCTGCTAACATTTCTAGCCTCCACCTGGATTGTGACCTTACTAGTTTAGGATGGAAGCATACTCTATAGACAAGAAATGTACAAACAGGAATAGTTCATTGATGGCAGCCAGACCCTGCCAACAAACCTAAATGTCTTTTGAGTCCTTCTTGCTCTGGTTGGACTTGGGAGGCTATAGATATAATCTACGAATCATCTAACTCGATGAGGTGTGCTCGTCTTTCAGCAGCCTTTTTCCTAATGAAGATGCCCCATCTCAGAGCTGCCTTAAGCTTGAGCCATCCCACTACGGCTTTGCCTGACGAACACGAAGCATCGTTATCGAAACCGTAAGGCAGGGATGGGGTGGGCATATATGTTGAGGGATACGGATGAGTATCTTCAATAGCATTAAAGGGAGGAGGAGGAGGAGGAGTAGCATGGCAATGGCTTCCCATGTTAAAGATACGAAGCAAATGCTGCATGTCTTCATTATCAAGCATTTCATTGCTTCTCATTTTGATCTCCTCCTCCGAGAAGAAATCATCGATTCCCTTGTAAGTAGGAATGTGTGATGTCCCGCCCTCATGGAAACCTGGCATGGACGATTGACATGGACCAAGAGCTGGCTCATTGTTAAGCCCTGGAACCTGGACCTGGTGTGGACCACTGACCAAAGGATTTTGTAGAGTGAATGAAGAGCCATTGAACTGATTCTGAGCATGAAGATGCACATTTTGTGATTGCATTGACATTCTCGCCGCCATACTATCATCATAACCTAGGGAGACAAACAACACAGTCAACACAAACTTAATATATAACAATCTGAGAAGCTGAAAAGCAGACAGCATATAAAAAGTGAAAATTTTATTACCTCCAACATTCAGACTAGAATCTATTGGAGACTGCTCTGAAGGAACTGGAACTGACAGGGTTGGTAGAGTGTGTTGCTGGTTGATTGAAATTGGATAACCTTGTGGATCCATTGGAACATTGGCTTGTGAAGGACCTGCACTGTCATCTTCCTTAGAGCCTAGCAGAGATTTACTATCATACTCTATAACATGCATCCAATTTTCATATGCTTTCTTCACCAAAGCATCCACGTGAACCTGCAAGAAACCAAAAACAAGCCATTTCAATTAAATATCATATAGGAAAAATTAGTAGTAGATAATGTTCCATTTTCTTCTGTAACATTAACCGGTTTGAAGATGAATGCAAGTATATATTTACCTTCTGGTTGTCTGCAAGAGAATCAGCTGCATAAAATTGTCCATTAGCAATTAGGCCACTCAACTCGTGGATGCTGTTAAAGACTATGCCAACACTCCTCACATCATCAGGGTAATAAACATAAAGTTTCTCACTTAGAACACAAGTTTTTGCATGCTCCACCAGAACATCCCACATCTTATTAGACATTCCACTTCCAAGAATCTACAAAGAAATGGGTCAAAATTTAGTTACAGAAAGAAGAAGAAGAATTAAAATATGATTGAGATTAGAGGACGAGACGAAGAAGCCTTACATTTCTCAGCCTTTGTGAGTCCCTACTCACGAGTCGTAGAAAGTCTTCAACTGTAAAGATCCCAGCTTTATTGAGCCGCTTGTGAAACGACCCATCTTTGCCAATCTTCTCTAATCTCCACACTTCATCGCGTAACGCAGGTGGATAGTGTTTCTTGTATACTGTTAAGTGAAAACCAAAAGGAAATAGACAATGATTTACTGGTTTTTTAAGTCTGTTTTCACTGCACAAATACGGATGCTTTGTTTTATAACCAAATTTAAGAACACTCACATTCTCCTCGGTGATCCTTAACGGTGAAGGCTTCTGTTTTCGCTTCACGAATACGGACACCATCACAACAACCAGGGGCAACCTTTAGCCCCAGCCTGAATTTCCTGCTCCTAATCCAGCTCGAGTTGTCAGTAAATGTCAACTCCCCTAGTGTTCCTACACCATCCTTGAGCATTACTTGCAGATCTCCAGTTAGTAGTGGCCGCTTCCCTTCACGCTCCTTGACGATATGACTGTCAAATTCTTCTTCAGTCCAGTTATCATCATCTTCATTGTTGAAATCACCCTCGAGCACGAAGACATCGAGCTTGGCTGCAGATTCGGAACCGCTCGTTACGACATGACCGGTGTTTGCATCAACCAGGACGATATGGATTGCGGCACCTTGCTCCCCTTCGACCTTCCCTCCCGTAAACAGAGGAAGGGACAACCTGGATCTAAAGTGCAGCTGCAAATTTCTTCCATCCGGTCCTTCTATCCACTTTGGAGAAGTCCTGCATTTTCTAAACCATTGTGAGTACGAAAACAAAATGCAGAATCATCAAAAACTCTTCACAAAATACTCTTAATGGCAACTGGAAAACACATTAATCGGAACAATGTGGGGAAAACTGCATCAGTAGGAGCAACAGTCACCAGATTTCCGAATAATCAAGAGAAGAAGAGATGAAATTTGAAGCCAAATAACATGAGAATGAATGCAACCAACAGGTTTATAATAGACAATAATGTTGTGATTAGATGAACAGTGATGGGGCACATAAGTGAAAGAAAAACAAAATGCGCTAGTACAATGTAAGTGTGATTCCAAACCTCATTATTTTTGCAATCAAATTTTATTGGGAGATAGAGCAATGAAGAAAAAGAAAGTTTCCCAAAAGTATTGAAACCAGTTTCTTCTTGTATTATTATTAAAATTTTAGAACCAAAAAAGAAAAAAAAGAAAAAAAAAAGGAATTCCATACTTAGCCGAAAGCTTGGCAGAGCCCAGCTTTGCTAAAGCAAGTTCCACTTCTTCACTGACCTGTTCATATTACCCAGACCAGAAGTGTTTGTGAGAACATCAGCTTCAAAATGAGAATACGGAAAGAGGATCAAAAGAGAAGAATAAAAACAGAATCTTACAACTCTCCGAAGAATAGGCTCCAATGATGAGCAAAGTTTCTGCAGACTATCCACCTTCAGTGCTTCAACAATCACACTGCATCAATATCAAAGCTTTATGTTACCAAAACACCTAGCAGCAGTTTGACACAAAGATGAACCCAAACACCATTTAAATCTATACATCAAACCTTGACTCCTCAGTAGTAAAGTTGCTCGTTTTTCATATATTTTACAAAGAACAAAGTCGAGGCAAGAAAGACAGGTTTTTTTTATTATTTATTATTTATTTTTTTATGGTTTTACTAAGCTCGGTCAGTCAAAACACTGCAACTGGCACCAACATCCACGCCCCATTTTTCATTTGGCTCGTAATAAAACAACACAACTATGGTCTCCATGCTCTTTATATATAGAAAAAAACATTTTACATATAATTAAACCAGAATAATCCAAAATTATTCTTTTAAAAGAATAGATTTTATTCCCTGAGAAAGCTGTTTAAGAGTTTTTGTCTAAATATATATATTGGCTATTCCGAATTCCAATAACGTAACAGAATCTAAAGTAAACCATTTAATGCATAGCATTTTTCAGATTCAATTTACTGAACTCGGAATTCAATTAAAAATGTATCCTTACATTAACCACATTGCACCCAAAATAAATAAATAAAAGACAAAATCAACCAAATGTTTGATTTGAAAGCTGAGGAAAAAAGAGAAGAGAGTGAAGAGACCTAGCAAGAGCAGGTCGTTTCCTGTCACGCCCTTCATCACCAGAACTCGAATCTAAACCTCTCTTCTCTCTCGCCATGTACTTCATTTGCATTTTTTTTTCAAACTCAGCCCTGTTTCGTTGCCCAGAAACTACTAACACAACAAAACTTCTCTCTCTCTCTCTCTTTTTCTTTTCTTTTCTTTTTCTTTTCCCTCTTCTCCTAGCTTATTTTGAACTTTGCATTTCTCAAAAAAACAAACCCGAACTCGAAAAACACTTCTCTTTCTCTTCAAAGGTGATTCGATTTTTATCCACTCAAAAAAAAAAGAGAATAAAATCTCTCTCTCTCCTTTTTTTCCTTTTTGAAAAAGAAAAAGAGAGGAGGAGTAAAGTGAAAAGCCAGGGAATTGGATTTTAGGAAGAGAAGGTTCAAGGAAACGTCGGCGAACTTTCGTTGTTGTTATTGCGTTGTGGACAATGTTGTGTTTACTCACAGTGATGGCTTTGGCACTGTGGCCAATCTGTTTAGGAATCTTTTTACAAAATTCGCACGGTCGTCCCCGCTCAGATATGATCTTCGTAGTTTTTTTTTTTTTCCCTTTTTTTACAGAGCCGTTGGATTACAAAATCTCACCTATGCTCTACTTGATTGTAATTGTTTGCTTTTAGTTTGAACTTTGTAGTTAGGAGTAATGATTGCTGATTCGTATACGTACTTGATCAGCACTCTTACGTTTACGAAATTGTTTGAATTTCTGTCGATCTCACATACAGGTTTGTTTTCCTTATTACTATTATCCATAGATAATAATCATAAGGTTAAAATATGGCATGAGTCCCTGTATCTTTTGAAATTTTAGATTTTAGTCCCTATATATTTATTTTAAAAATTTTAATTCATCTGCTTTTCGGATTTTAAAATTCAATCTTAATTGTTAACATTATTAAATTATTTTATTAAATTTATTGGTATAACATTTTAAAATTAAGAATAAAAAAGAGTAAATTATTAATTTTCAAATAGTACAGGGGGTTATGACAAATTTTAACCTAATCACAATCAAATACTTCCCGTAGGTACTAATCATGTGGGGGATCTGTTTTGTCTGGCATAGTTAAGTAGCTTCCAATCCATTGTTGTGGTTTAAGCAAATCATCAAAGACTGCAGACAGATTTTATTTTATTTTATTTTTAAAAAAGGTAGGATTTTTGGTCCATTTATTCTCAACCAGACAAAACACCCGGGACGGGATCCGTCATCCAACCGCATTATATGACTTCATAAACTTCAATTATGTCGCAAAAGAATTATTTTAAAAGGTTAGGTAAATTTCTTGTTGAAATGAAAAAGCAATCTACGAGATTTCTTCTTATGTATTTGGATTAAATTTAAATTTTAAAGTTGATATTATTAAAGGTTTTTGTTTTTATATGAATTATTTCGCTTGAATCCAACTAGGTTCAGATCTTAAAATGGGTGAGATGCTTATGAAATTTTTATATAAATATCACTCTAATACTAAATTAATGCAAATATTATGGGTTTAAATCTCATTACTTATAAATTATTTATTAGTTTTTTTAATAAAAATGCTAAAATATTTTAAAATAATATAATTTATTTTAAATACAAAAAGATATTTCGTAAATTTTTCTTAATTAAATTAGTATCGATTAACTCGTGACATCAACTCAATGAAAAATTTAAATAATAATATAAATATAAAAGTGTAAAACAAAAACAAAACAAAACAACAATAACAATATAATATAACTCGCTTTGTTAAAAGTATAATCATTTCATTTATTTTTCAATTGAATTAATGTTTAATTAACTCGTAATAAATAGTATATAAAGTTTAATGTACACATTATATTATTATATTCTTGACTACCATTATAAATCATTTAATATTTCATTCTCAACTTTAAAATATATATTTACTAATTTTCTTTAGTTTTTTTTATACGTTCAAAGCACAGGTTAATTGTATATATTAATAAATTGTATGTTTTAAATTTTTCATAAAATTTGTAATATTGTGTTAATAAAATGATTTCAAAATTTAAAAAATATATATGAGTTTAATTTTAGAAATGTAATAATTGATTATAATGGATTTAAATAAAAATTATATATTGAAATTATTTTTAAAATATAAATATTATAATAGTAGGCTGTGTGGAATTCTATTTTTATATCTAGTTTCTAACTTAGTTTTAGATTGCTAATTAAATTAACTATTGTGACCATTAATAATTTATTTGTAACATTATTTATATTTTTAAATATATATTTTAATTTTATTAATGTATTTAATTTATAAAAATATTGATAAATTTAAAAAGATTTTTTAAACAGTTTTGAAATTTATAGTGACTTATTATATAAAATTGTAAGTTGAATTATTAAATACAAGCAAATTAAAAGGATTTATTATAAAAATACAACTTATAAAGCACCATTAAAAATTATATAAAAAGACGGAAGAGTTTATATTGTAATTTTTTTCTTCCACAAATGATTATGTTTTTTTCTTGAACACATGTCAAATTTTTATAGCGTGAACAAATTAAAAACTTAACCTTATCATATATATATATACTAGATTGTTCTCTTGTGCAATGCACAGGTTTGATTGTATGTATCAATTAAAAACATATCATATTTATTCATTATAATTTAATTGTTAAAAAAATTTATTTTATTATTTTGACTAATTTTTAATATAACAAATAAGGAAATGATATTCAAAGGAATTGTTTAGGAATTTTGTAAGAAATATATATTTAGTTAAAAAATTATTTAATACTATAAATATTTTCATTATTAATTGTATTGATGTTAAAATTTTGAAATATAAATAAAATATGTGAGGGTTTATTTTGTAATTTTTTAAAGAAATTAAGCTTCAAATAAAATACAATGACAAATATGGACGACTACAAAATGAATTTTTGAGATAGAATTCTTTAAAAAATTATAAAAAACACTGAAGGCATAATTTGTATTTTAATTAAGCCTGAATTTAAATCTATTGATAAATATATAGGACTACATAAATAAAATGGTGAGAAAAAACTCCATAAAGAAAACTATTAAAACACAAAAGAACTTAATGAGATAATATCCCTTAATGACTTGTTTACAATACGTAATTGATTTTTGTTTGAACAATTCATTATAGGTTTTGATCATATCTGTTCTTTTTAACATAATATTTAAAATGTCTTGTTTACAAGTAATAATTGATTTTTATATGCAACATTATATACACAAATTCATAACTTCATTAAACATAAGTTCAATTCCTAAACATGTCTATTTTTAATTATTTTATTTAAAAACTATATAAAAATATGAAAATAAAAATCTTCAAAATAATAATAATAGTCATTTAATAAAAAAGTATAGTAAAATTTTTTTAACCGAGTTGACACCCGATTAACTCGTAACACCAGCACAGTCAAAAATCTTATTAATTGAACTAAATTTTAATTCATAATATATATTGTTATTTAAAACATAATAATTTAAACTTTAATAAATTAGAGTTTAGATTATATGTATTAATTTAGATATGGATAAACTTCAATTTTAGTGATATTAATATCAAAATTTTGTTTCGAAAATTAGTTTAAAATGTAAAAATTTCTAATGTTAGAACAAAAATTCTTTTAAGAGCTTGTAATAATCTATATATATAATAAGATTTCACTCGAAAATAAAATTTTTAATTTTTCTTAAATTCGATATTAAGTAAATTGGTCGCTTTTAAAAAAAATAGATCATTTTATTTATTGTCAATTTTAAAAATGAGCAATTAAAGATAATTAATTACAACATTAAAGTTTTCATTTGTTGTACATATTTTCTATTGTTATAATAACAAATTTAACCTTCAATATTCACAAAAAATATATAAATATTGAAAGTTAAATTTGCTATTAATAACAATCAAAATTATGTATAATTGACGAAAAATATTAACACCATAATTGATTATCTTTAGTTTCTCGTTTTCAAAATTAATAAGTATTAAATTATTCTATTTGTTTAAAGAAATCAATACTCAATGTTGAAATTGAGAATGATCGAAAATGTGTTTTTTCGTAAAACAATGAATCCCGCCATTTCTAATTGACAAGTACGTCACATATGAATTTTATCTATTTTTTATTATTTATCTATTATATTTTGTACTGATTTAATTTTATGTTCTAATTCTTTACAGGTATACAAATTAAAAATTTTCAAAATAATTCACTAGTGGGAAAAAAAAAAGGTATATAGCAAAGTATATTATTCCATGGTTAGATTTTTATTTTTTTGAAAGAAGTCTTTGATCATGCGTTGCACATCTTGTTCAGCTTGTATTTCAAGAAAAGTGTAGCAGCTACCAATCCTATTGCCATTTTTATCTTCTGCCAAAGTAATTACTTAATTAAAGAGAGGAAAAAAAGAGTAAATAAGCAAAAGCCTTGATACTTTTGATGTAGGGAGTCTGGAAACCCATTCAAGTAGGTGGTGGAACAACAATAAATCTCCTCAAAATTTGAACACAAAATGGAAAAGGGAAAATAATCATACACTGCAAGTGGGAGTTATCCCATCGAACCAAACTTCAAACTTGTATTACGCCCTTCCACACAAATAACGTCAAGTATCCATGTCTACCGAAAAATTTGTCCGATGTAGTATTCAATGCGAGTTCTTGCTCCTTTTCTTCCCCTGATTTTTATCTCTTTTACTTGGTGGCTTATGTCTGTGTTTAGCAACTTTCTCGAAGGGTTTACTTTTGCTCACAGGTAAGGGGAGTTTTTTATCGACTTTACCTCCGACAATAGTTTGAGTCTTTGCACTAGTGAGGTCTTCTTCTTCCTCACGAGAAATCTCACTAGTAATCACAGTGACGGTCATGTTTCCACGGTCATACATTGTTGTCCCTTCCACAGATAAACAAAAGCCGAGCACATAATAAGATAAACAATACGTTTGAGCTTTGTATCATAAAAATGCCACAGTGCAATATCGCAATTGAAAGCAAAGAACACCATTGTTCTCTATAGTCAATAAACATTATAGTAGCTTGTGAATCCATCAGCTTGTAGGATTAGAAATATACCAGAAACTGAAGCAATTGGCTCTCTTTGTTCATCATCCTCGTTGTTCTCATCAATTCCACCAGGTCCCGAGCTTGTGTTGGGAAGTGCTCCCCCATATAGGACAAATTCTTTTTCTAACTTTCTCTGATGATTGCACCAACCAAAGAAGTAACTTCAGACGGTTTTCAAGTTAGATAGGAAAGCCAAATACAAACATAAAACTTAGACTCTGTATGCAGCAAACAGAACACACAAAGTTAAATGCTTGAATCAAATAGGGTTAAAAGCAGATATATGAACTCCTAGAGAGATCCACCGATTCCTTGTATAGTGCTATGTTACTCGAACTTGGGGGCTGATTGTCAAATATTGGTATGTGTTTGCACGAAATGCTTGATGTTTTCTAAGTTTTTTTTCCATATATCTGAAGAATCTACACCCGTACACATGTTTGAATGTTTGTCTGCTACAAGCATTGCACATGAGTCCTTTAGGGAAAATGAAGAATAGGAGTAAGATAAGTCTAATTTCATTGCAAAGGTGGGAATGAAAAGGAAGAACAAGGTTTCTCCCAATCTTGTTATTCAATTCTCATTGGCAGATTAATGGTGACAATCCTTTCCGAGTGGCTATGCCTATGATAATTGGTTTCTATGTGCAAAGGGAAATGGAATAGAATCGGTGAACTAATTTCCTTTATATGTTACAAGCAATCTTCAACAGCCATAACTATTCGATTTCAAAGCAACCACTATGGCAAAAAGTGCAAATTTAACAAATATTAGCTGCAGTTTGAAGACATTTGATTTGAATCGAAATACAATAGCATCGTCCGAAACAGTTAAAAAGATTGAAGAAAAGGAAAACCTTTTTGCGCTGTTCAATACGCTTGCGTCGTTCAGCCTGCTCTTGCTTCTTATGGGCTTCCTTTCTTCGCTTCTTCTTCCTCTTGTGAAACCCAGTAACGTAATCCCTTACCAATTCACCAATTGTCAAAGCAAATAAAAGCAAATATTAGCCTATTTACCTAGGGGGAAATAAAGAATGAGTTATGCGCGTCGCATGGTACCTGAGATCCTTCTCGTTGAAAGAAACGGCGAGTGCTTTGTTTTTTAGAGCTCTTTTCTTTATGTGGCGGCCTCGGGGCTTCGATTGTAGCACCGGTGCTACCTCTTCATATTCTTCTTCTCCTCCTCCCATGGCAGCAAACAGAGCAGCTTCGTCTCTCCCTAGATTGCAATGTGAGGTTTAACGAGCCGGGGTTTTGGAGACGGGCTTTAGGTCTGAGCTCAACGTGGAATGTTTTGGGTTATTAATCTGGTCCAGTATTTTATCTTTCAACCCAAACAAACTCGATAGTGGACGGATCGGAAATCCTAAATGGCGCAATCATTACCCGCCACGCTCCACGCTCCTTTCCATTTTTTTATGGTAAATTCCCTTAAATCTAATTATGATTGAAATTAAAATAATTATTATAAAAACATAAAATATATATTTATATCTTTTAATTTTCTTATAATTATAAGAGAAATATAAAACCCTAACAATAATGCGATTAGTATGACTCAAATCTAAATCACACTTTAATGATAAATACACTAATTATCAGGTCAACATACGTATTCTTTTAATAACTTTTAAAATGATAAAACCATTGAATTCAAAAGCAGAAACATTTTTTTTTATTAAATACTAGCCATTTCAAATTTCATTTTATTTTTTTTAACTATGAAATATTAGTTCAAAACTTTTTCTTTACGTGCTTGATTCATTTGTCTACACTATATTCAATATTATTTCTCGAACGATATTCAACGTCATTACAAATATCATTCACAGCAATAACAACAACAAAAAAAACATCATGAAAATATTGACTTAATCATAAAAAACGAAATTAAAATAATCACCACAACATAATCATTCGATGAATTTATATAAAATAATAATTAATTTAGCTTTTAATATTTTTAGTTCTTATTAAATTGGTCTTTATAATATTTTAGCTAAATTAAATTATTAAACTTCAAAAAAAATTAAAATCGTTTTTTTTCTAACAAAAGTACTTATCAAAATGCTATTTTTTAAATAATATTAGCATAATATTCACATTGACAATTAATTTGTACTTTATATTAACATGATACTATTTACTTAAACGTGAATATTTGGTATATTAACAATGTATATTTTTTATTCCACAAACAATCTTAAAAAATTAACACGTATTTATTTTTTAAATATTTTAATATACCTTTATATAATACTTGTCAATCTCTGACTTTGTTTGTGAAGTCTAACAACTCCACTAAAATATAACAAATAATTTCTCTTCATTTAAAAAATCAGGTCAACAAATAATTATAAAAAATATAATCAAAATTTTAAAAATTTAATATGAAATACACATGAATTAATATGTGAACTATCATCTTTAAAAATTTAACATTTTTAATCAATATTATCGTTAAAAAAAAATTCAACTCAAATTTAAAAATTTTATAGTAAAATTCGACCCTTTATCAAAGTTGGGGTAAAATTAATATTTAAAACTAAATTTATAATCATCCCATAAAAGGTGATTGGTTAAACTTATAAAATAAAACAAAAATAAAAGGTAAATTACTTGGAAAAGAATGATGTAAAGTAGACTTAATTATGGGTTTGATCATAGAAGGTAAGTTTGAAAGTTTACTTAAAAAGTGAAATGGATTGAGTAAATATATATTCCGAGATAATAGAATTGAGTTACGGATTGTTTAACTAAACAAACTTTATTTGAAAAAAATGAATTGCAGGTGTTTGAAGTTCCTCTTACGGTGGTTCAATTTGTATTTGAGATATGTAAAATTAAGGATGTTTCTCCTTTTCAGAATGTCACTATGTAATTAGTTTGGATAATTAATCTTTTTTATCACAAAAAATGGGCTTAAACAAAAAAAAACAAAATTTGCTTTCTAAACGAACCAGATTTTAGGTAGAATTTTTTGGCATAGGCTCGACCTGGCTCGAATAAGCTATTTTGATGCTGCTTCATTGTTGTTTTATTATCATTTTACTTTCATTTGGCTAATATTTCGTTATTATATTGTTACTATTTTATTATTATTATTTATATATTATATAACAATTGTACTACTATTTTAGAAGTATTTATTTACTAAATTTCAATTATCTTAATGTTATTAAAATATAAAGATTTTTTTTATGTATTTTTAATTTGTTGATAAATTTTTATTTTAATATTTTTAGTATATATAATGTATTATATTTATTAGATTTATTTATATTAAAAAACAATTTAAAAAATTAATATATAATCACACTAAAATTTTAATATTTTTAAACATGAGTTAGGAATTAGAATATTTTAAATATGAGTTAGGAATTAGGATTGAGTAAAATTTTAAGTCATTTTGATGACGGACCGAACCCAAATTTAAAAAATAGGCTTACGTACCCGAATCTGACCTGGTACATTATCAGGTGTAATCTAAATAAATGAATAGCGCGCCAGAGCGTGGCCGCAGCAGCAGCGAAACGAGGGTGGAAAAGAAGAAAAGAGCCGTCCAAAAGCAACAAACGAATTGACCAAGAACCGCGAAGCGAATCAGAAACGTCTCAACCCCAATCCAATCACGCCCCCCGCCGTCTTAAACCCGGTTCTTCAACTTATACCAACCTAACCGTACCTTCCGATAAATAATAGCCAGATTACTGATAGATGCCAGCCATTTTGAAACCAGTTAACACTATGGATCAACGTAGCGATTCGGAGAACATCTCACCTTTCATATCAGACCGAGTCCTCGTCAACGGGAAAGTGGTTCCCCTTACGTTCACCAGAGACGGGAAGCTCCGGTGGAACCATAACGACCGGCGGTGCTTGAACGTTGAGAAGGAGGTTCTCGGATTCACTTTCGAAGGTTCTAGAATCCGAGTCAATGTCGTCGTCGAAAAGAGAGATCGAATCCTCTGTTTCGCGAACATGGGAGGTACAGGGAGGCAGAGTTTCGTGTTCGAGCCTCTCTCAGAGGAATCGCTAACTCTCTGGTCTCAGAAGCTTCGTGATTATATTGATTCTCTCGGTACAGTTCTAAAAGAAAGTCATTTTTCTTTTTCATGTTTTATAATTTGAATTATTTATCGTAACAATTTTTATTTTCGTAACAGGTAGGCCAAAGAGACTATTGCTATTTGTGAACCCGTTTGGAGGGAAGAAATGTGCAACTAAAATTTTCGTGGAAGATGTAAAACCCTGCCTTGAAGATGCTGATATACAGTTTACTGTTATAGGTTTGGATTCAATGTTTTTCTCTCCATTAAATCCATGTTTTAACTCAACACAATTCTGTTCTCTTTTATTAATTTCGATGACAATCACAAATTTTCAGAAACTAAACATCAGCTGCATGCTAAAGAAGTTGTTAAAACCTTGGATTTATCAAAATATGATGGAATTGTTTGTGTTAGTGGCGATGGAATCCTTGTTGAGGTTAGTTTTTCCAATTCTTTGAATATTGGATTATTATTGTAAATTTGGGTGGGTTTTTTTTTAATATCTCAACATTGTTGCTACCATTTAGTAGGTGATAAATGGATTACTTGAAAGAGAAGATTGGAGTGATGCAATAAAGATGCCTATAGGAATGGTTCCTGCTGGTGCGTTTTCTCTCTAACACCATGTTAGTATAAGATAAAATTCTTAAACATGTAATTAATGAACTTAAATCCGTGCTTGGATTGTGCTCTGAAAGAGTTTATTAATTTTTGGAACCTTTAAAATTTGTGGTTTTATGTTAGTTGTAAGTTGAAACTAAGCTCTCTCTTTCATAAAAGTTTACCACTTTTGGGACCTCTTCGCAATGATTTACTGGTTCAGAATGTGACGTGTAAAGACTTTCTTTGCCAATTTGATTTTTATTATCTATTCGGTATTTTCTGATTCATTATGATTCTGATTGGTTTGATTTTTCTTTTCATACTTAATTAGAAAACTATTCTAATGACTTATTTGGGCAGTGTTGATATCTGATTGTATATGGTTGTGGATGTAGGAACGGGAAATGGCATGGTGAAGTCTTTGCTGGATTCAGCTGGTGAAATATGTAGCCCATCTAATGCCATTCTTGCTGTTATCAGAGGTTAACAAGGGTGTCTTTTATTTCATTAAGAACATAGTTATTTTCTTTTTTCTCTGTGCAGCAAATAGTATTTCATTTTGATTGAAGAATTTTTGGGCTTAATATAGTACTCCTGACAGGGCATACACGTTCATTGGATGTAGTTACTATCTCGCAAGGGAAAACAAGATTTTTTAGTGTCTTGATGCTTGCATGGGGTATGTAAAATTATTCCTCCTTCCGTTAATCAAAGTTTGGCAATGCGCTTGCATCTGGTTTTGACTACAGGTCACAAACTTTAAAATTATTGCACTTTTAACATTTTGGCAAATGTTTTTTTTTCCAGGTCTGATAGCAGACATTGACATCGAATCTGAAAAGTATAGGTGGCTGGGGAGTGCTCGTATTGATTTCTATGTATACCCCTTCATCTGATTTGGTTGTTGTTGTGCACGTGGACTTTTATATAGCTTTAGCACCTCATTTAGGGCACAGCCAGTATGGCTCCATAAATACTTTTGGGATTTGGTAATGAGAATAGTCTTTGTGTTTCCTCTGTAGGCTCTTCAACGTATAACATATTTAAGGCATTACAATGGACGTGTTTGTTTTGTGCCTGCTCCTGGCTTTGAAGAGTATGGGGAACAAACCAGTTATTCTGGTGAACCTACCTGTGAAACAAGCACAAGTCAGCAAGAGTCCCTTAACATTCAACAGCCTGTTTACCTTGGATCCGATGTTAAGTTGGAGAACATGCATTGGAGGACTATTAGCGGACCATTTGTTTCAATCTGGCTTCATAATGTACCGTGGGGAAGTGAAGATGTCCTGGCTGCACCCAATGCAATGGTTTATTTTACAGTAACTTGTGAATTCAATTATTTGTTCTATTATCCATAAAATATGTCTTAATTTTTTGCTATCCTCTGCCTTATACATGAGCAACTTCCTTAAGGCTTTAACCCGTAAGTAGCATCTGCAGTGTCATTAACCTCAAATTTTGAGTTTGTCCAAACTCCACTGGAATTGACACTAAAGTTTAGAAAAGATACTACTATGTTCTTCTCTGACTTAATCTTAGCACTTTAAAAGCATCCATTAATACAAACCAAAGCAATTGAGATTTCATTCTGTATAATCTATAGCATATGAAGCTTCATAGCTGCCAGAGTTTTGCATTTTGATGCCAAAACTTAGTTTGGGGAATGCTACAGTCAGAGACTGTTTTCGTCCTCAAGACTTTAGAAGCTCTAAGATTCCAAAAGAATTACTATACTATGTAGAATGTGCGAGCAAGGACCTGCTCACTTCAATTTTTCATCTCTAATTAAAATTCCTGCAACCATGCCACATTTACTCTATGCAATTTCAATTTTGTTTAATCTTGCACGATAGACTTCACCATTGAAATTTGAACTTCTCAGGTCTGAAATTTTCTGTTTCTAACATGCATGCTTGACTAATATTACTGTCATGTTTCGTTTGATGGTTGCAATTGCAGTTCTCAGATGGTTATTTGGACTTGATTATCGTAAAGGACATCCCGAAATTATCCTTGCTGTCATTACTATCAAAAATGAATGATGGGAGTCATGTCCATTGTCCACACGTTATGTACCTTAAGGTGAGTTAACTAATGGATAACCATTTAACCTTGGGATTGGTTTTTGTAACTTTTCTTCTATATAAAATTCGAAGAACCATGGTCCTATCTTTAGGAATAAACGCATCCATGTTCTGTGTGATTAACTGCAGGTGAAGGCATTCGTGTTGGAGCCTGGTGCTCGAGTCGATAATCCAATGAAGGAAGGGATCATCGATTCAGATGGTGAGCTTCTTGCCAGGGGAAATGTAACATACAAGGGTAATGCAAAGTGCTATATGGCGTACGATAAGCTTCAAATAACCGTGGATCGAGGTTTAGCTACTTTGTTTGCACCTGTATAGAGCCTGTAAGTTGATTATATATGAGCCCTGTTTTATGTTTACATTGATTTAAAGGGTTTTATGTTACTAAAAAAGGTCTGTTTAGGGATTGAAATTTGAAAAGAAAAATGATAATATTTGATGTCAGAAACTTTCCATATATAATAATATGATAAATCCTAATTCCACCGCCCAACAATTAGGGTACATCTGATATGAATGAAGCAATACAAGTTGTACTACTAAAAAGCCAGTGAATATGAAGCAAAGGCACCCTCGCAGCAGTTTCACTCGACCAGCGCGTATCTGCAGTACTAGTCGTCCATTCTTTTGGTTTGGTGCTCAAAGCTTAGATGATGATTTGACAAGGCTGATGAGGGGGCGTTGCCACCTGGTAGATATAACTGAATCTTGCTGCAGCAAATCGAAATCAAAATCAAAATCAAAATCTTCTTCTAAAAAAAAAAGCTTTGAGAAGTGAGATATGTTGACGTCACTTTGACCCTCTTTGGGTATGGGCTGCCCCGCGCATGCAGATGCGGTCACTTTCCATTATCTGCCTCTGCCACTCTGAATTCGACAAGCTACATGATATCCTTCAACTGCCCCCCTCATTTCCATTTAAACAATGACCTTCCATATCTTAACCCTCACTATGATCTCATCTCTTTTATCAACCAAAGGTTTTCAATCTGCTTGACCCAGCCACAACAATTTCATTATTACTGATAGATCTTAGGAGAGACGTATAAAGCCAAAATGGAATAATTTTACGAGGAAGCATTAATTGTGATTATCGATTTCAACTCGTTAGAGTTAGATCAAAGTCGTTGTTAAGTAATCCTTAACCTAATTTTAAGTATGTAATTGCTGAAAATGTACAAAATAACTTCCGTTTTATATCAACGTTAGCTACTATATATAATGTATAATAGAACCGGTCCAAGCCAATATTGTCCCGTACCCAAAGTTTGAAGTTTAAACAGCGAACCGCACTTAGGATTATGTGGTGTGATTCATGCACTCTTCCAACTAATCATAATTCAATGGTACATTTTCTCTAAAACAACGCGTCACATCTCTCCTTGGAAAGAAACAAGAAGAAAAAATAGCATCATAGTTAGATGTGGTCGAGATTCTATATATATGGTTGCCCATTTAATTTAAACAGTCATCATCTCTTTAGTATTTATCACATATCAAAATATCTCAAAAATTCTTCTTGTCCTCTTCTGGCATCTCCAACATTTTATCGTTATATAAATATGATATTATTTTATATATGTATACATGCGTGAGGTCTTCTAATGGTTGAATAGAGTATTTAAACCTGTCCTACACTTGTCGAGAGGAAGTTGAGGGTCGTTGAAATATTGGCTCTGGAACGTGTTTATATGTACATATATGTATATGTTTAAGGAAAATTAGGGAACCACCATGTAATCATATATTATTGAAGTATATGATTGAATAAATGTTATGAATTTACTCGAGATCAATTCAATTAAAAAAATTATTAAAATATTTTTACGTGTTTGAAATAAATTATATTCTTATAACGATACTTTTATCTTTTTACATGTTTAATAAGACTAATATAAACTTTAATTGTTTAAAATTTAAACTCATGTCACTAGCATTATTTTAATATTTTGAAGATTTAGGAAGAGATGGAAGATATTGAGGGAAATTTAGCAGTTTTTTTGTATAGATCAAATTCTTGAAAGGATTTGATGAGTAAGGGAGGGTTTTATAAAAGGTGTCAAAGTTCTAGAGGAAAGTAGGCTAAATTTGGTTTTTAAAATTAGATCCCTAGTTGAATTACTCATATAATTAATTTTAATTAAATAAATTATTAAAAAATCGATTCAATTAAATTTTTAATTCAATCGAATTGATTTGATTAAACGATTCAGTTGATTTGTGAGTCAATTCATCTAGTCAATTAATCCAATTTTTTTTTAAATACTAAATTACAAGGAGTCTCTTACCTATGTACCTAAATGTGATAGAGGAACATTAAACTTCCTAACAGACTCCCACACATTGGCTCGGTGTTTGTTCATGTATAATACATGTGGGGAGTAAGTATTCATAGGGGAACAATATGGTGATTTTAGCATTTGGTGTGTTGCTTCCTTTAAAAGTAGATCTTAATCGATATTTGAGCACAGGGTTGAGATAAGAGAATACTCGAATACATGTTTACCTACTGATTGTAATAGCAACAATACCATTTAAACTAAGTTCACAAAATGCAAATCTAAATTTAGTTATTAAAAGAAAAAAAATATTTTGGATTGAACAAATTTATAAGTAAAAGTTTGGTAGAATTCGAAAACATATTTATGTGTAATAAAAAATATTTAAATTTAATTATAGAATTATTTTTAATAAAATGAGAATTTAATAGTATTTTGAATATTAAAACCAACTTTAGAGATGAATTCAACCCTATCCATATATACCTTTTGATAATGAATGGATGTAGATAAATATAGTAAAATTGCAGGTACTAAAACGTATAAAACAATAAATTTTGAACCGATATCACAAAAAGTAATAAAATCAAAACGAGAGTGGAAAAAGAAATGCCCGAAAAAGCGCGTGTTAGTTTAGAGAAAATAAAGCATGTGTTACGTGAACAATGCATGACCCTGGCGGCGGGCCATGCATGATTTCCCCCATTGCCATATAAAAATCCTCTGCAGTGACCAAAAAACCCCTCTTCAGACCCATACAATTACGTGTTTGATTGACTTCACAAAATTTATGGTTACATAGCTAATCGTAGTAACTAAAACAATTAATCTTAGAAAAGAAGTTAAATAGAAAACCTTCTTATTCCACCACAATTTTGTGTCAAAAAATTTCATTATTCATTTATTATTTGACTAATCAATGTTTTAAATATTAGATTGATGGTTTATCTAATCAAATCACCAAATTTAAATTCAATTAATTTGAATATTTGTTCAATAACAATTAAAAATTCACAATAATTAATAAAAAATAAAAAAAAGTATAAATTGATTCAACCGCTGATTTTTACCTTAACCTTTTATTTTATATTTGTTTTGAGTGATTCACTTAAAGAATTAATTCAAATAAATTTTCCAAATCAATTTACTAGCTATTTATAATTTAATCAGCTTAATTCCAACAACAATATAATTTAGTTAGAAATGCCACTTGATCATTTAAATTAATTAAATTTAAATATTTGTTTTTCATAATAAAGTTAATTATTTATTCATTTAAATAACGAAAAGTAAGACAATAAATTTAAATATTCAATACAATTAAAATTAAAACTATACATTTTTAAAATAACAAAAATTATATCCAGATAATAATAAATCAATATTCAACTTGTCCGCTATTTTACTCTCTACTGTCCACTCCCGTCGAATATATGTAAAAGCGTGCAATAAATGGTGAGGTATCTTAGTATTCCATTTCCTTATATTCGGAGGGGTAATTTTGTAAAACAACTTACACGTCAAGACAAGTCAAAACCCCTCAAAACTAAATATGAAAAAAATATATTAAGTTTTACCCAAAAATTGACAACAACGCCAAAGATCGAAAAGGCCACGGACTCGACGTGTCTTTTGAGTATAAGCCTCAATATTTATTGAATTTCAGATTTTAGAAACACAACATTAAATATATATATATATATATATATATATATATATACATATTTTTTCGAGAATAAATAAAAAATATATTTTTAAAAAAATATTATTTAAAAGGAAATTTATTTAATTTAGTATATATGTGTACTTCTAAATATTTATTTTTTAATCAATTTTCTATTTGTCTCTGACCTCACGGCACTATATATAGTTTATAATATAAATACTGAAGAATAAATTGTGGTAAAATTACAAAAATATTAAAACCAGTTTATTGTGTAAAAAAAATTGTACATGTATTTTAAAAAAACAATTCGTTTGTTTATTATATTTATTATTATATACAATAAAAAAATCCATTTATTATCTTTTTATTCTCTGATTTTTATCTCTCTCTCTCACTTAAATTTTACTCTTCCTCTCTCTAAAATCCCTTTCTTTTAACCCCTTTCCTTTTTCTCTTTTGTTTCTCATGATTATGCAGATCAGCGTCTAACCATCCGTTTTTTTACGGTTTTTTGTTCAAGTTTTTCTTCTTCTTTTTTCGGTTTTTTTTCATGAAGATAAGAAGCTTTAGAATCCAAGTGTGCGTGTTTTTGAAATTTTGAAAGGAAAATAGAAAAGGTAAATAATAAGATGACGTCAACTCCGGGAGCAGCTTCGTCTTCAAAGATTTGCTTCAATTCGGACTGTAACGACTTGAAATCGGAAATACCGAGGAAAGGCTGGCGGTTGCGAACGGGAGAGTTCGCTGAGCTCTGTGATCGATGCGCGTGAGTTTCACTTTTCTCTTGAGACTCTGTTGACTTCGTTTTTCAGCCGTTTTTTTAATTTTTTTTTTCAATTTTTTTGCTGTAATTTAATTTGAAATTAAGTTTGGTTGCAGAACTAGTGTCCATTTACGGTTATACCGTAGGTTAATTTAGGAAATTTTGTTCCCTTGATTTAGATGTTCAAAATGATTTACTTAATCGAGATTTTATTTAATGCTGAGTCTCAAAAGTGAATCAAGATTGCTTAATTGTTTTCCATGTTGTAATCTGAATTAAGTTCATTGTGGTTTTAGTTTTGCTTTTGAGGAGGGAAGATTTTGTGATGCTTTTCACTTGAATGCTTCTGGTTGGAGGACCTGTGAGTCATGTGGGAAGGTTAGTTAGAAACATTTATAGATGTTGATTTATTTTGCTATAGTTTGGTGCTGTGATGCTGAATGTGTGCTTTGATCTTCACTTAGTTTCTCTTCTAGTTTTAGATTCATTTGGTGAATTTACCTTTCTGGTTTTAATACAATTGTTCTGTCCCTGCAGCGGGTTCATTGCGGATGCATTGTTTCAGTAAATGCATTTACTTTGTTGGATGCTGGAGGAATTGTATGTATAGCGTGTGCGAGGAAAAATGTTGTTTTGGTGAGCGTGGATAACATTACTATGCTATTCTGATGTGCCTATTCCAGAATCCCGTTTTAGCTTAATATTGGAGTTGTTACTTTTAAAAAAAGGGCCGTAATCTGTCATTATCTAATTACCTTATACTTATCATATATGAGCAAAAGACATGCTTTTTCCTAGCTGATGTTCTCTTACTTCCAGCTTATGGTTTGCGACTTTGACCTGTATTTCCTAGTCAATAGCATTCCTTGGCAGTGTAATTTGCTATAAACCCTGTTGTTTGACATTCTATCTCAGGGATCAAATTCTTCCTGGTCACCGTCTTTGATTTTCCATTCATCTTTGTCTGAGAGATTGAAAGAATATTCTGCAAATGGCTGGACTCAGTTAGCTGGTTCGGGCCCTGTACCTTGGCGGCAAGCGCCGGGTTTATTCAATTCATCCACTTCCTCAGCCTGAGTTGCATTCTAGAGTGCCCTATGAAGTTGACTTATCCACTGGCATTGACAGATTAAATGTCTCCGACAGATTATCCATTCCTTCCCTGGAAAAGAAGAAAGTCGAGGACTTCCCTGAAAGGTTAATGAATGGAACCCTGGAAGCCTGGAGCTCAGGATATACATGAGAATGGAAATGCAGGTTCAGAAAATTTTCCTTGTATCAATCATGGTAGTCTTAGGAAACATATCTGTAGGCACTATAATGCTTGCATATGTAACATGTGGATGTCACCTCTCATGTTTGGACATACATTTTGTTCTGCATAAATTGTCTCTGAAAACAACTTATTGGTGGCTGCTGAGCTCATGTGAACCATTTGTTGTCCAGGAATCAATTGTGAGGAGCAGCATAATTCATGTTTGACAAAATCTCAGCTCCTTCTCTAAAGGAGGACTCATCTAATCCACCATTTGGTTTAGCTGTACCTTATACATCTCTAGATGAAACAAATGGTCAAAATGGGGTTTCTGGCGCTCATTTGCGACCAAACCCTCAACCTCCACTTGCCAAGCAATTTCATAGTAATCTACAAAATGGGACTGACTCATCAGGTGAAACTCAGATTCGAAATGGGAGGCCTCGACCAGATGGCCGTGGAAGAAACAATTTATTTCCTCGTTATTGGCCTAGGTTTACTGACCAAGATCTGCAGCAAATAACTGGCGAGTATCCTTTGATTCTAGAAGGCATTCTTGATAATTTGTAGTTGCACAGAAGATACTAGGCCAGTTTACTCAATAATTAATCATTCTGCACAAATAATTAACTTTAAAAACTTCTAAGAAAAGGTTTTTTGTTTTCTGAGAGGTATATTCTATACAATTTTAGTAAAAAAACCTCCAGTAGTATTAACTCTCAAAGTCGGATTATTGTCTAAAGTATTTGCTGAATATGTAACGATTAGTACCAATATGCTGGTCTTGTCCGTTCATTTAATTACAGTGTGTTTCAGTTAGACTTAACTATATGTAAGTTCAAATTCTATAATCACTCCTTTGTTTGAGAAAATGTTGAGTGCTAGTGATGCTGGGCGAATTGGACGTCTAGTACTACCAAAAAAATGTGCGGAGGTGAGTCCTTGCTCTTAATCTAATCTACTTAGAAGTTTTTGTTTCCGTCAGCATTTGTCGTTTTAATGGTTTTCTAAGAAAATATAGCTTGAGTTGCAAGGTAAATTTTCATATATATCGTTTACATCAATCATTTAGACTGGATTGCTATTTTGTGGCAAGGTAGCAGGTTTTCGACTTTATGCATTTTTGCTCACTTTTATTTGTCGGGAAACATTTTCATCTAGTTTTATACTGTTATTAATTCAATGGTTCTTTTTCTGAAGTTTTATGAGCCTAGTGGAGTACATTTCTTATAGATATTTTTTCATGACTTGTTACCTGGAGAATTATCACATACTAAAATGCACTCATCGTGAGACAGGCCTATTTCCCACCAATATCTCAGCCAGAAGGATTACCACTGAAAGTCCAGGATTCAAAAGGGAAGGAATGGATATTTCAATTCCGCTTCTGGCCCAACAATAATAGCAGAATGTATGTTTTAGAAGGGGTTACTCCTTGCATACAGAACATGCAAGTGCAGGCGGGTGACGTAGGTAACAAATTGATATCACTTGAATACATTGATTTAGAGATTTCAATCTTTTGTGGTCTGAGGCCCAAAGTATGTCATGTTCAAGTTATAGCCCATTAGTCTGTGCCTCTCCTATGTTGGTTATATTCTTTAGAACTTTTCTTTTCTTTTAATTGCTCCTTGTCCTTGGATTTACCAGTTCATATATGAATATGACAGGGTCTAATTCTGGTGCCTATTGCTGCCCTAGTCATTTTAGTTACCCGGAACTTGTGTGTTTCCCACCCTTGCGTATTTGCCGTATCTATTCCTTACCAGCGTGTGGCTATTTTTATGATCATTCATTATCATTTGGGACTTTCATCTATTTTAAAACTGATACTTATGTTGTTTCCTCAGTAACATTTAGTCGATTAGAACCTGGAGGGAAGTTGGTCATGGGTTTCAGAAAGGCTTCAGCTGCTTCAGCATCTGATCAGGTTGGTACCCCAGTATTTAGTACCATCTATTCTGATTGTGCATCTATATGCTCTAGAGCTAAGATAACATGCAATACAACTGGTTCATATAAGTGCTTTTGTTCCTTCTGTTCGTAATTTATCTTTCTGAGGCTACAGTTATACTTAAATTATGGTAAAACATTAATTCATTGGAGTCTTTGTAAAATCTATATTTAATTGTTTTTAAATTAACTTTTGAGTGGCCTCGGTACTAACTCAACTGATTCAAATAGCAATTTAAATACATTTATGTGCGTTTCCATTGGCAGGACAATGAAGCCAAAAATAGTAATGGAGTTTCTACCCATGGAGATGTTAGTGCCTCTAATACATAAAACTGGTCATGATACTTAACTGTTAATTATTTAAAATAAAAGATAGCTCAGGTTGACCTAGCATTTCATCCATCAACCAGGCTGAACTGGCAGATCCCACCTCATGGTCAAAAGTTGATAAGTCCGGGTACATAGCAAAGGAAGCATTAGGAACCAAAGTAGCTGTTCCCAGAAAGAGGAAGAATAGCGTGCTGGGTTCAAAGAGTAAGCGACTAAGAATTGATAATGAAGACATGATAGAGCTGAAACTAACATGGGAAGAAGCTCAAGGGCTGCTTCGTCCACCTCCTAATCATGTAGCCAATGTTGTATCGATTGAAGGTTTTGAGTTTGAAGAATATGAGGTATCATACATCTTCATTATTATGTTTCTTTTCTGACCACTTGCAATCTGTTCTGATTGAAATCACTTTTGGTTGTAACTTGCAGCAATATAAACCACTTATATCAATTGTGGGGTCTGTTGCTCATCTGTCAGCAAATTGAACTCCTCTAACATGAATATCTATGAATTGTCCATGGTTGATACACACTTTATAAAGACATATAGGGCTGTTCAAGAAGTTTGTAGACTACTAGCTGTTTATGGATGCCACCACAGGTACTAGGATAATCAGATGCAAGAACGATTTCTTATTCTTTTTGTTCTCATTCTGGCCTTCCCCAGGCTTTTTTTATTCAATCTGTTCACTGGTCACTGTTCACTGTTCTCTGTTCTCTGTTCTCTGTTCTCTGTTCTCTGTTATCTGTTGTTTTGCAATAAGTGAGTTTATTATTTTTGGGTTGCCTATAAATAGCATTTTATTTTACATTATATATTCCGCAAATTGTATCCTTTTCTGGGGGATCCTTTATTTCCTTTTCCAGATGTCGTTCCAGATTTTCTCAATTTTGTCGTGTTTCCTGGTAACAGGATGCACCTATTTTTGGGAAGCCAACAATTTTTGCAACTGATAAGATGGGGTAACTCACTTTCTTTTGGATGCTCAGGCCTATCTTAAAGAACAGTCGATTAATGTATTATTTGGCTATGATTTGGTTCAGTTTTGTGGGCTTGTTGAAATCTCTGTACTTCCTGAATAATATTGAAATATGTATTTTTCGTAGTAGTTCCACCTTGGTGGGTTTATTCAAATATTCTGTGAAATCATAATGGAAACAAAGGCAAATATTAATATTTACTGTGATAGCTTATCATATAGGCAGCAAGAGTTGTCTTAAAGAACGAAAATACCAATCCCTGTTTCTTTTATGTCAGGGAAAAGATCCAGTGGGCTCAATGTGAAGATTGTTTTAAGTGGCGTAGATTGCCTTCCAATGTTCTTCTTCCTTCCAAGTGGACCTGTTCCAGTAACTCATGGGATCCAGAAAGGAACTCGTTTGAGTGTTTTCCTCTACCAACTAAACATGGTCGTACATTTTCATTTCTAGGCATTACCATGCGATGCTGCTGTTTAATGCTCTGCAAAATAAATTTAACCAAATGAATTTAAATGCCCAACCTGTCAAAAAAGAAATTAAAGGAAAAAGAACCATGGAAAAAAAAATGAAAAACACAAATTTTAGGTTTTTGTATGGGTATTGCATCAACACTTTTTCCTTTTATCTACCATGTTGGCAGATCATCTTGTTCAGCCATTCAAGAATTGACTGCAGAAGAGCTGGAAAATCTGCTGCCACACTGTAATCCAGGTATTTTGGTTGCTTGAAGAAAACATAATACGTAGTTTTGTATGACTTACTTGGAGTAAATTATGCATGAATTTGATTGATTTTTGTATAAAAAGATTATTCTTGTAGTTTATTGCCATTGTGAACTTGGCAAATTAGTTGTGGTTATGAATGACAGCTGCTTCAAAGAAAATGAAGGCTGCTAAACAGGAATCAGAAAATGTAGATGCTTTAGAGGGGTTTGACACCCTTGCCAACTTAGCTATCTTGGGAGAGGGTGAGTGTTCTCCCTGCTTCATCTCAGGCCACCACAAAGCATCCCCGGCATAGACCTGGCTGCTCATGTATCGTATGCATTCAACCCCCTAGTGGGAAAGGCCCCAAACACAAGCAGACATGTACGTGTAACGTCTGTCAAACAGTGAAGAGACGCTTCCGCACCCTAATGCTGCGGCGTGAGAAGAAACAGTCACAAAAAGAAGCAGACGCCACTCGCAAGAAGCAGCAGCAGCCTTCATTGCCCGATAAAGTACCGGACGATGACCCTCCGCCTAGCGTACTAATGCAGGAAACAGCAGCCCAAAGCTGAAAAAGATTGCCAGCGATGATTCGGATGATGATCCTAATAGATTAAAATCCTCAAGTTCACCTTTTAAAGGCCAAATTGACTTGAATATCCAACCAGAGCGAGAAGAAGAGTTCTCACCTGGTTCAGATTCAGGCAGCATGATGAGATTGCTTCAAGATGCCACCGACAAATACCGTAGACAGCAAAGTACGTTGACCTCAAGTGGTAACAATAATATAGAAGTCAGCCAGACGCAACCTGGTGGCGGCCCAGAAGTAGAAAAAATCAGTAGCAGCATCAATCTTGGAGCCAGTCATCAAGATATTGACAGGGACCATCCAGCAATTTTCTCCATTAAAGCATCTGCACCCACGTCAGCCACTGGTTAAGATCAATGCATTAAGTTGCATTTGACCATTATCAAGGAATGAACTATCGATGGTGGTGCAGTTTTTGGTTTCACACATCTGCATCGGCATTGCTCATTACAGACTGTACATAAAAAGAAGAGAGGTATAAGAAACTAATGTCCTCTCTATATTGAGGCTGACGCTAAGGTAGTTCATTTCAGGAGCTCTTCCCTGCTACAGATCTGGAAGAATTTTAAAGATGTAAATCAAGTGCCTGCCAATGAATTGCATTTCATTCGGGTGGGTTTCATGTTGTTTTGTTGTCTTGGCTTGCCTACCATATTTCATGCTTGAAAAAAATGTGTGTAGGAGTAACGGAGTTTGGAGTGTAATATCTTCGAAACCTCCAATGATTTGATGGCGGAGGATTGCTATTTGCTAGTGTACTGAAAATTATGTAGGTTTGATTTTTGAAACAATCAAGAATTCGGGAAAGGCTAAGTCTTTAACCATATCTAAGCTATAAGTACGAAACATCTTATATGAAACTATATGAACCACATTGACTTTAATTGAAAAATCCCAACAATTACAATACACGAATACAAAACAAAACAAAACAAAATCAAAGCAGGACTTGGTTTTCACAAGTGACCCCATAAATATTCGCTGTAATCAGTAAAAGCTTAACAACCAAATAATTGTCAAGATTTATATGCTGTTATCAGCTTTACGGATATCACTGAGAAGAATCCAGCAGTTAGCAACACTTCGAAAAAACTAAAAGACTGTATGTTGGATCGCTTCCGAGTACTAGCAATGGGCAAAGCAGTTATAAATGTATTATATGAAGGTTACAAGTCATGGAGCTGCCTCCATGTTCGACAACCTTGAAACCCATTCCTTCATGTTCATCTTTCCTTTTGAAGTCAGGTGGCAAAATTCCAAGCTTATCAAGTGATGCTGCGTGGTCAGGCAACAGAGGATGCACTTGATCAACTTCCGCCATATTGAGTTTCGGAGAATCGATGATGGCACTAACGAAATTCAGCACGCATTCAGCCACAATGGCAGCAGAGGAAGTAGCAGATGCAGCAATGGCAGGCACCCCATAGATCCCCAGACGATATATTTTATATGTAACTGCAGAACATTTAATGCTAGGGACATGGGAAATAAGCTTTTGGCACTCAGTTTCATATTCAAATGATGAGAAAATAATATCCCTGACATAAGCCTTCTTCCCAAGCTTCTGAGTTGCTTTGATAAAGGCATACAACTCCACAAAAGTTTTATACACTTCTCCCTCACACTTGTCGTGACAGAGCTTAACGTCCATTCGGGTAAAAGACTTTATATATATCATTAAGATCGAATAAAAGGGTCAACTTGAGATCAAATGAAATGGGTTTTCGAGCATGGGCTTGGAGGATTGGAGAAGAAAACAGGACACGCGCAAAGAGAACTGAACTTTAGTTACTGCGAAACAATTGAATCAACAAAACAGAAGCAGAAAAAGAGAACAGATACTATAAATTCATCATTAATAATAAAACAAAAAAGGTTTTACTTTTCAGCATAGAAAAAAAGAGATACCCAGAAAGAAAAAAAAAGAACTTTATCTTTATGAATTCATTCTTCATTATCAAACATGGGAAGGAGCAAAATTTTAACACTTTTCTTTTGTTCTATCTGATTTTCCTAGGCAACAAAGAAAATAAACTAAACAACATAACAAAGAAACGATCAAGAACAATAACAACAAACTGAAGGTACCCATGAAAACATCTTACCTTAGTTCATCCCAAATGAGTAAAGCCTTCAACGTTCACTAAGCCAAATTTAAGTAGAAAGAAAGGAAAAAAAGGGTTAACTTTCATTTTATTTATTTATCTGATAAAAATAACAAATAAAAGAATAATATAATGGAGTGGAGGGAAGTGGAGAGATGGCTTTGAATTTCGTGCAACGGTGTTGTATTTGTTTGGGGTTGCAGCGGAGAGAGAGAGAACGGAGGGAGGGAGCGGATTGCGTGTGGGTTGAAATATATTATTAGGTGCTTACGGCATCTACGTGTAGCAGTTGGATGACCTGAAAAGTTAAAAAACGCTCGCTCCCTTCCAAATCCAATCCCTTACCCCTTGTATTATTGCAATAGCTCTCTCTCTCTCAACTCTCAACTCTCAACTCTCAACTCTCGAGCCTTTCATAGCATAGGCTTTGCAGTTTGCCCCCTTTTTTTCCTTCTTCCCTAACCCATTAATTCATAACCAATAGACCATGGGTGGTGTTTTGCTGTTTTAAATGATTATCGCATTCAATGGCTGAATTTGTTTTATTATAACAGTATCTCCATTGATTTTTTATTTGTTGATACCACGAATTAATTTGAACTCAATTAATTTAATAAAACTAATAAAATAATTTTATATTTTAAATAAATTGTATTATTATAATAGCATTTTTATTTTTCTAAAACAAACAAAAAAATATTAAGTATTAGCTAACATCAATACAAAAATTGTCATTTAAATTAACGCTTTATTTTAATATTTTTATAAATTTTAATTTTATTACTAATTTGTTTTACATATATTATTTACATATTTACATTTAGTATTATTTAAGTTTTGACTAAATTAATGGCACGAATCAATTAATAAAATTATTAAAATAATTTTATATAAATTAAATGAGTTATATTATTACGAGGATGTCGTTATCATTTTCTTATTTAAAAAACAAATAAAAAATATAAATGTTGAGATTAAAACCAACCTCACCAACATTTATAAAAATTTACAACTCCAACTAAAATTTTATTCTAATATATGTATACACTTTAATTTTATTACACAAATTGTTTCGACTGTCTTACTATTATTGAAGGGTTTGATTAAATCGGTATCACAAGTTAATTCGTTAGCAACTCAAAAAAAATGATGATATCATTATAAATAATTGGGTGTATTTAATATTCTTGTTCTAATGCATTTACCTATTTAAATTTAATTTTACTCATAAATTAAACTAATTTGTTTATTTTAATTTGTTACATATATGTGTTATTATAATTAGTTTCCACTATTTCATTATTTATTTTATGTTATTTTAAACGTATATTTATATTCTAAATATGTAATTTTCACATGCATATACGCGTGATGAATTTTTAAGTACTTATAATTTTTATAAAGTTAATGAAATTTTGATTGAAATTGTAATCATGATGTTTGAGTTTAAATATATTAATGTGTAGATATTTCATAAATTTTATGTAAAAAATAAAAATATTTTAAAATTAATATTTATTACTTTATAAGATAATGATATTTTACTCATTTAAGTAAATTTAATAATGATTTCTTATATCACATTCGAAAACAACCTTTGTAATTTATGGAATTAAATCAAATAAATATAAATTTTAAATTTTTTTGTTACTTTGTCCCTGCTATCATTCTATCTATTTACCTAACTTCACATTTATGTGAAAAAAAATCTCAAATAATAAATTGATGCCACATGTTAAAGAGTCGTGATGCCTTTAAAATAATAGAAAATAAAAAAAATATAAATATTTTTTAAAAAATAAAAATGCTTGTAAAATTTTCTTAAAATAGCAAGTTTCTATATCATTAATTATTTAGAATTTTAAAATTATTTAAAATGGCATATCTGAAGAGAATTTGGGCAAATGGACGTCCTGATTCTTATATATAGAGATTCATTTGTTAAGCGAATATGTCAGTTCAATAAAATTTAAAATAAATTGTAAAAGTTTTAGATTATTTAGAAGACCGAGATGGACGTACATTTTCTTTAGGTTTTTTATATTTTAAAATAATTGAGATAAATTTGCAGTACTTAATAGGCCCAGTCAAATTCTCATAGGGTGTGTGTGTGTTTCGTTAACTAGCCCAATGGAGTATGTTTCATAGCCATTAGGCCCTTTCGTTAAAACCCATTTTCTGGCAAAACCTGCTTGATCCAGCACCACGCTGCCACTGCTTAACTCTTCTCCTTTTGGGCGCCATCCCCATCCCATCCAAAAATCCAATCCCCGTCACATCCCGTGCCCTTTTTTCTTACTCCAGTATCGTGGGTTTTTCCCTGAAGTCCTGGCTTGTTACAATTACCAAAGGGTTTCTCTCAGTTCTATAAACATTTCCAGAGCTCTTCACTCAGGTCAGTCAACCAGTTTTTTTTGTTAGGTTTAGGTTTAATATTTCCTTTTTATTTCTGGGATTTGTTTATCTTCTGGATCTTTTATTGAATGTCGCTGCCAAAGGAACTATACCCATCTCAAGATGACCTTCTTTACGAAGAAGAACTGTTAAGAAACCCCTTTAGTTTGAAACTCTGGTGGAGGTATTTAATAGCTAGATCAGATGCCCCTTTCAAGAAAAGATTTATAATCTACGAGCGAGCCTTGAAAGCTTTGCCTGGTAGTTACAAGCTTTGGCATGCTTATTTACGTGAACGTCTCGAGATTGTTCGGAATTTACCTGTTACTCACCCTCAATATGAAACCCTTAACAATACTTTTGAGAGGGCGCTTGTTACAATGCATAAGATGCCTAGGATTTGGATAATGTACTTGTTGACGTTAACTGAGCAGAAATTGATTACTAAGACACGTAGGACGTTCGATAGAGCACTTTGTGCTTTGCCTGTGACTCAACATGATAGGATTTGGGAACCTTATTTGGTTTTTGTGAGTCAAAGGGGTATCCCCATTGAGACATCACTTAGGGTTTATAGGAGATATTTGAAGTATGATCCTAGTCATATTGAGGATTTCATTGAGTTTTTGGTGAATTCAAATCTGTGGCAAGAAGCAGCAGAGAGGTTAGCATCTGTTTTGAATGATGGTCAGTTTTATTCAATAAAGGGTAAAACTAAGCATCGGTTGTGGTTAGAGTTGTGTGATTTGCTCACAACACATGCAACAGAGGTTTCGGGGCTTAATGTGGATGCGATAATCAGAGGTGGAATTAGAAAATTTACGGATGAAGTTGGGAGACTTTGGACTTCACTTGCTGATTATTATATCAGAAGAAATCTGTTCGAGAAGGCGAGGGATATTTTTGAGGAGGGAATGACAACTGTGGTTACTGTGAGGGATTTCAGTGTCATATTTGACGCTTATTCACAATTTGAAGAGAGTATGGTTGCCCTTAAAATGGAGAACATGGATTTGAGTGATGAGGAAGAAGAAGAGGAAGAGGAGGACGAAGAAGACATCCGTTTGGACATTGGTCTGTGCAAATCAAAATCCAAGTTTGAGAAGAAGATATTTAAGGGGTTTTGGTTGCATGATGATAAGGATGTTGATTTGAGGTTGGCTCGGTTAGAGCATTTAATGAATAGAAGACCGGAACTGGCTAACAGTGTCCTTTTACGGCAGAATCCACATAATGTGGAGCAATGGCACCGTAGGGTCAAGTTATTTGAGGGAAACCCAACCAAGCAAATATTAACATACACAGAGGCAGTTAGGACGATTGACCCAATGAAAGCTGTTGGAAAGCCCCATACTCTATGGGTGGCTTTTGCAAAGCTGTATGAGACTTATAAAGATCTGGCGAATGCTCGTGTCATTTTTGATAAAGCTGTCCAAGTAAATTACAAGACTGTTGATCACCTGGCAAGTATATGGGCTGAGTGGGCAGAGATGGAGCTGAGGCACAAGAATTTCAAAGGTGCATTGGAGCTGATGAGACGTGCTACAGCTGAGCCTTCTGTTGAAGTCAAACGAAGAGGTAATGCTGTTACTGTTGCTTGAGTAAATAACATCTGATTTTGACGTTAGGTTATTACATTCCTTTTGATATGCATTGCTTCTTATCCTTTTCTTTCCATTTGTCTTAAAACCTTACTTTTTTCTTTAAAAAAATGAGACTGGCATCATCTACAGTTAGTACCGGATAAAGCTTGAGGATATTTTGCAACCATGGGTTATTTATGGAGCTAAAAAAAACTCCCGCATTGGTGTATTTTGTTGTTTGCAGTGGCTGCTGATGGGAATGAACCTGTTCAGATGAAGCTACATAAATCCTTGAGGCTCTGGACATTCTATGTGGACTTGGAAGAGAGTCTGGGTACTCTGGAGTCAACTCGAGCAGTCTATGAGAGAATACTTGATTTAAGAATTGCTACGCCACAAATTATAATAAACTATGCATTTTTATTAGAGGTAAAACATTTATGTATTTCTGCAACAACAATTTCATTTAAATTTTCCTTAAGGTAGCATTTGGGTTAACTTGCAAGATCACTGTGGTTATCTAATTACCAAGTTGATATGATTGCTAGTGAGTTTATATTTAAATGTTTGTTATAACTTTAGAAATGCTAGTGATGTTAGATCACAACATTTAGTACCATAAGAAGAAAAAGATCTCTTGAGTACAAGATATCCAAAATAACCTTACAAAAAACTAAAAGAAATGAATTTTTGGATAATCATCCTGTACCAACCCCCCTGAATGTTTTGAGGACTAACAAGAGTTCTAACATGTGCAGGAGAACAAATATTTTGAAGATGCTTTCAAAGTGTACGAAAGAGGGGTCAAGATATTCAAGTATCCACATGTGAAGGATATATGGGTCACTTATCTGTCAAAGTTTGTAAAGAGATATGGGAAATCAAAACTGGAACGAGCAAGGGAGCTGTTTGAGCATGCTGTTGAAACGGTATCATATTTTTATCCTTTTTGACCTTTAGGCTGAACATCGTTATTGTTGAAGTATTATCTGCATGCTTGTATACAATTGGCTTGACTTGCATTTTCTGAAACCGAAGTAGGTTTAAGGTCACATGTTAAATTGTAATCAATTGAAGAATCTCTGGTCAAAATTGTACAGTTACATATATCTATTTTTCATGGTTGATTCAGAAATTACTGCTTCGTCACTAGACAGAAAGATGGGAAGATTCTTGCTAAAATGCTTAAAAAAAACTTTAAAATTAGTTTGATGGCTTTACTATCAGTCTGCTTTTAGCTGCAAGAAATAATATTTTTCAGATGATTGGCATGCTATAATAACAGATTTTTAAGTTGTAGAGTAACATGATGACATGGAAGCAGGAATTTGACTGTTTGCAAAACCTCCTTTTTTAAAACCTATGGTCTGCTTTATTTCTTTCCACTCCTATATGTTTCTACCTTAACTTTAGATTGGACTTGAATGATGCTGAATTATCAATGTCCTATGATACTTATTTTGACATCAATTTTCCTCAAATTTATCAGGCACCTGCTGATGCAGTAAAACCCCTGTATCTTCAATATGCAAAGCTGGAGGAGGATTATGGGCTAGCAAAACGAGCTATGAAGGTCTACGATCAAGCGGCTAAGGCTGTTCCAAATCATGAGAAGCTTGGCATGTATGAGATTTACATTGCCCGTGCAGCTGAGATCTTTGGTGTTCCAAAAACAAGAGAAATTTATGAGCAGGCAATAGAGTCTGGTCTTCCAGAGAAAGATGTGAAGACAATGTGTTTGAAATATGCAGAGTTAGAAAAGAGCTTAGGAGAAATTGATCGTGCTCGAGCAATATATGTATTTGCATCTCAGTTTGCTGATCCACGCTCTGATGCAGATTTTTGGGATAAATGGAGGGAGTTTGAGGTGCAACATGGAAATGAAGATACCTTCAGAGAAATGTTGCGTATTAAACGTAGTGTATCTGCAAGTTATAGCCAGGTAAGCTTATTGTTCTTTATTTCCTTGCACCCAACACTAGGGACTATTTTCTTATGTCGTCTGATATGTCCCCTGAGTAAACTCTCTTAACATCTGCATCAGTATTTGTTGTTTTGCAGATCGCCACCAACTAAGGACTTGATTTTAGTTCATTTTTATTCTACTGCTGCTGTTTATCTTGAAAGAAATACATTTGTTGCTATGAAATTGTATGGGTGGTCATGATATTGCTCAAATTGATGGATCAATTGCATGTATTAATATATATATACACTTATGTATGTGTTTTATACTTATGCATAATGTTTTCAATTTCTATTCACCAGATCCTAATTCTCATTGTTCTTGTTCTTCCAGACACACTTTGTTCTCCCTGAGTATCTGATGCAGAAGGACCAGAACATCGATGAAGCTAAGGACAAAATGAAACAGGCTGGTATCTCTGAGGATGAAATGGCTGCTCTTGAGAGGCAGTTACTACCTGCGGCTGATAATGCTGTTGCCAAAGACAACTCTAGGAAAGTAGGGTTTGTGAGTGCTGGAGTTGAGTCACAAGTCGATGGTGGGTTGAAAACAACAGCAAACCTCGAAGACATTGATTTGCCGGACGAAAGTGATTCGGATGAAGAAAAAGTTGAAATTGCACAAAAGGATGTCCCATCTGCCGTGTTTGGAGGTATTCGGAAGAGGGAAGATGGCGATGACATTCAGGATGGAGATGATGCCTCGGCTGCCAAAGAAAAAGGCGGTAAGAGCCTACTGGGTGCACTTGAGCGAATTAAAAGGCAGAAGCAAGCTTAGAAATATTACACATCCAGCTCCTACTACTGAGATATATCTTTGACAATTCTATGAACTAACTGTGTAATGTGTACACTAGAAGCGAAATTTGAGTGCGGTGTATTGATCATTTTGTATATTTGGATCAAAATCATATCCATTTCAAGTTTTGGAATTCTTAATTTTCTTTTTCCAAGTAATAAATTACCCAGTGATAGAAGATGTCATCTTTCACACTCGTCAATTTCCAACACCGAAAGGTAGTAGTAAAGCACTGAAAGTGGTGAAATTGAAGAATTGATGTTTATGAGATGAAGTTGACATTACCATTTGTATGATAGAAGTGGTAAATTGTTGCTTCATTTTGCACGACCTGACCATCAATCAAATGGCTCCACTCCATGTCGCAAAGTGGATGAATTTCTTTTGTCTTTTTCTGTGAACCGAAAATGGGGCCTATCATCATGTATATGTATGTGCGTGTATCAATTATTGTCGCTTATATTTGGTACTAATGTCAAGCTTCAAGTTACAGCAATACTTTTGCCGTAAAGCTTGACCTGTAAAGATGAGTTAATGGCTTAATGCTATTATTGCAAGTGGTTTTGTGGATCAAATGATTATAAGCTAATTCCCTACCCTACTTTCTCCTACACTAGCCTAATAATCTCACGAAGCTTTGCTTGAGTTCATGAAAAATCAAATTTGGATTCTTCTCATCTAAATTAAGAAAAGAAAATTCGTTGATTAGTAATCAAATCAAACCCTATTCAATTATTTTTTCAGATTTAATTTGTTTTTATTTTGAGGCTGGAAGTGTTTTTTTTTTTATATTGTAATTAAAAAAAAAAAAAAAAAACACAGAAGACAGATCACATGTGTTATGGGTCCCAATCGAAATTTGCAGCTCAAGGGCCCTATCCTTAATTACCTTTATAGGTTGACACTTGACAGGCCGAGAAGACTTTAAGCCAACCTTACATCTATGTTATTATTTTTACGTGAAACTAGAACTGGTAAGGGTTGGCTAAACCCGACAAGCCCAACTACGAAGACTCGTATTAAATTTGAAAACATTTTATAATTTCTGAAAAATAAATTTAACAAAAAATAACTTCATTTCAAATATCATCCCAAACTTAGGTTTCAATATTAAAATCTAAGCCTAATTTAATATATTTTTTTAAGATTATGATATTTTATTTATTTCATTTTAATTGTATTTAAAATATATATATTATTACTAAATATTAAAAAAAATAATTATTTTGAAAAATAAAAAATCATATGGAAAACCTAATTAAATTTAAGTTAACTAATTACTCTGACAAAATTTAGAATTTATGTTTCAAATCAGTACATGATATTCGCACATGCATAAGTTCGATCTAAAACCAATTATGAGTATATTTTTTGAATAATCTCATTATAAGTTATGATCATATCTGCTCTTTTTTGACACAATACTTAAAATTATCTATAACTCCTCTTCAATCCATAAATAAAAAGATAATACGTTTCAACGCACTCGAACTTAGGTCAACTAAAACTCAATTCGCAAAAATTAATAAACAAAATAAGTGCATTAAATTGACATATTTTTGTGGTAGCTCTCTTTTATTCTTGAAAATGAAAGGAATTTCATACATTATTATTTAGACACAGACTACATTTAGTGTTCATTATCTTCATCACCAAGCTTTGATTTTAAAATGGAGTAATTGAACAATGAAAATGATGATTTAGTAGAAGCAGTCATTCAGTGAAACCTGTCTTCATTTACAAGACTTCAGTAAATGCCTACGAATTCATCCTATCAACACTCAAACCACCAAGGACATAAAACCCTGCATAATTCTTTTTCCTTTTAAATCTCCAACCTTTTTAAATTTATTGGAGCAAACATATTCCCAAAATTTAATCTAATATTTTTTTTTTCTTCTTTTGAGGGTTATGGCAGAAGATATTGGACTATTATGTTTAGTGGCTAACTTCCACGGTTAACCATTTCCAAGTACTGACTAAGTGATTCTTGCCTCTGTAACCTCATCTCGTCATTAAACTTCTTTATAAAAGCTTCCACTCGACGATTCAACTCGTCCTGACTCAGCGACGGTTCTTTTCTCAGCTTTCCTGAAGCCGGAAAAAAGCTTACTTGTTCGGGTGGCACCTGGTAATTGGTCCGGTCTCTGAACGTTTCCGATTTCTTCATCAGAGGGGAGCTGGTCAATGCCTCCACGTTGATATCACGGCCGTGATTCTCCCACGTGTCCAATTTCTTCAAGTGTCTGGACAACGGCATTGATTTCCCTTCCGTTATCATCTTCCAAGTGTTTTCCAGCGTCTCATGCCGTTTTGGCTTCGCCACTTTCAACGCTCGCCCAACTGCATTAGCTGCACTGGATTAGTTAATTACACACACACACACGAAAAAAAAAAGGGATTATTTTGGACTTTCTTCAGCGGCGCGTCAGGTAGACGCCACTGCTGAAGACGGAAAACGATGATAAAAAAACCGAAACGCCGCCAGAGAGTAGCTTCCATCGATAAAGATTTTTATTTTTTGATATTCGACATTTTAGATATCGACAAAGAAAAATATAACCGAGTAACCGTTACATTTTAAAAAAAGATAATATTTTGTTAAAGAGATTCGATAGAGAAAGGTTGAATAATATGTAGTTATATACCTTCGGGATTGGCTTTAAAAGGTTTCCGGTGACCGAGTCTAGAAGGAGGCGCAGGTTTCTCCGGTATAAACAGAGCATCCAACGGAATCTCCGAAGAATCCGTTCTACTTGGAGGAATCCACTCCGACTTAGAGATTACAAACTCGTTTCCATCTCTGTCATCTTCAACCGCCACATTGCTCTCCTCCTCGGAAACCTTGGTTTCCACCTCTTCTCCTCTCTGATTTTCCTCGTACACGAAATCACTGGATTCTACTGCATCGGAGTCCCACCCGCTCTTTGTATCATACTCCACCATTGGTCGTTGATCCTCCGAGATCTTCGGTCGCGGTTGCATCTGCTCCATCTGATCTTTCTCGCCGTTGTTTTGGTTAAACCTCGACGATGCTGCTATTGTGATGATGATTCCGTTGATGACGACGTAAAGAAATGGAGGCTTGAGCCAAGAACGGAAACCACTCCACCATAACGGAGCTTGAGAAACAGAGAATTCCAAAACCAATGGAACAGAGATTTTAAGTCCTAAAGCTATACCCAATATACCGGTAGAAATTAAAAATACCTTTAGCGACAACCTCCAAGTACTCGCCGACGCCATTTTTACAGGTGAAGAAAAAAAAAATACCTTGCTTTGTTTCTTTTGTTCTCTCTACGAAGGTAAGTGGTATTCCCCTTCTTTCCTTTTTTTTTTGCTTTATTTTTCTTGTGTTTTTGGTTAGCGTGGTTTGGTCGAGTGATGAGTGAGCTGAAGGGAAATATATAAAGGAGGAGAGTGGGCATACTTTTTAGTGTTTATAATTGATCTCGACCCTTGATTTAAGTGGAAATAGAGTTTTACGGTTGAGATCCCTTTTTTCCTTAATATCAATAGGGGCAAAGATAATTGACCTATGCTAAAGCTCATGGCCAAATAATTATAAAAATTAAATCAAAATTATAGTCCTAAATTAAAATTAAGTATTTTATAAAAATAATTTTTTATTTAAAATTTAATTGAAAATTACTCCTTTATGTTTTTAGATTATTATTTTTAAATATGATATTATTTTTTAATCGTGATAAAATTTTACTAGATAAATTTGGGTGGAAATAACTATGTAATATATTTATTAAAAATTGTAACTAACACTAAATATTAATTTGATTGAAATGATAAAATTGAGATAATATGTTTATCTTGATGTTTTGAATTCAAATTATTTCTTAAAAGATGTTTTTTTTTTATATTATATATAAAAAATAAAATATCTTTAAATTAATATTTATTGTTTTATTAGAATAATGGTGGTTTGATAATTTAATAATTGAGTTAAAACTTAATTATAAATGATATCCATTCAATCAAAATCTTTATGTATAGTATAAGATTTTAATAAAATAATTTTCTAAAGTTCTTTTTTTTTTGATAATGTGATGAAGACTCTTTAATAAACTTATTTAATCGTTGAGCAACTTGATTTGGGTTGAAAATAAAGAAGAAAAAATAATCTTAAGTTGATTGATCAAAATTATTATTGTTAAACTTTAATTATAAAATATATAATTTTTGATAAACTTTTTTATTTTTAATATTAAATTAATAATAAATTTGAGTTCTCGAATTTAGGTCGACCGAGTAAAAAACAGCTCGAAAATTATGTGAAAGTTAATTATAATAAATTTTTTATATTAAATATTGCAGTTGGAATTTGATAATTGATATGTGAATTTTTTATAATTATTCTGATCCAATATAAGTTGAATTTTAGTTGAGTTTGTAATTTATAATTCTATTTGTAATAGTTCGGATTCTAATTGTATCTTGGAGTAAAAACAAGTAAAATGTATAATTATATTTGTAATAATTCGGGTTCTACTTGTACCCTTCGATAAAAAAGTAAATTTTTTTTATGAAATTGTTAAAAGATGAGGTGATAAGGTTAAAATGAAGCTTTCTTTGTTTCTGTGTAAATCGACATGAAAACAGTTGATGCTTCCGGAACTTTGCCATCATAATAATGTTTTCAGACAATTTAAGTTATGTTTTCAATAAATCATGTCCTTTTTCTCAACAAATTTCAAAGAAAAAACAAGTTTAAATTTCTGTTGTTTTCACTTATTTCAACTAAAAAGAATTTATCTTTTAAGGATCTATGAAGAAAATAAATTTCTTATAATGATTTTTTTTAAAAAAATGTTGTTATTTTTCGACTTCGAAAAGAGTTTAAAGTAATTCATGGAAGTTAATCATAACGTTTGGGGTTCGTCAAGTGAAGTGTTCGAAAAGAGTTTGGGTTCGAACCTCACAAAAATCAAAATAATATAATATTTTTTTTATGAATATTAAACGCTCTTGATAAATTTCATAAACCTTTTAAGTTTTTTTAAAAGTCGAAAAACAAAACCTCAAAACTAAAATCCAACATAAATACTCTAAAAAATCAACTGCTCGTAATTCTAAACTTCTAATAAAGGAACTGATTCTCCCTCAACAATCTCATATATGTTATTATCTTAAGACTTAATTTTTATATTTATTTGATTAATAGGAAATATTTCCTTTCCTTTTTAGACAAAATTTTAGTACGGATTACAGAGGCAGAGGTTTCAACTTTCAAGAATTTTACTATTTCCTCAACAAATTGATTCTCTTTGTGGGAGCTAATTAATTTAAAAGTGTAGGGCCAAACAAGTAATAATGGAGACAGAGGTTTCAAACTATTATTTATAAAACATATTGTAATATTTCTTTTCCAAAAAAAATCTTATAAATTAATTTTATTTTGTATTTTAAAAAAATAAATTAAATTTCTTTCTGGAATTGGGAAATTATAAAAATGCAGTTAGGAACTTTTTCTTTTGGCGTTATTTAAATGGGAATAGAAGCATATTTCCAACGTAACGGTCATATTATCGACCGTTACACGAGTTGTTGCGAGCTCCCGATGCGTTGATTCAGTGGGTGCGGAGGACGGAGTGGTTCAACCTTGGGGCTTGCGCCCTTACAACTTGGTGGCTGCATCACTGGCACTGACCAACATCTTTATTCAAATTCAATTCGAATTAATTCATTTTATTTATTTATTATAAAATGTTATTATTAAATAATAAGTTAAATAAAAATAAAATTTGCATGAATGAAAAATACATGAATTTTTTTTGTAAAAAGCAGCAGTTTTAATTTTATTTTTTCTGAAAAAATTAGAAAGTAATTAAATGGCTAAATGGTTATTATGTCCTATCAATTTCCAGTTATTAAAAGGGTTTGGATCCTATAGCTTGTATATGAACTGTATTGGACCCCAAAACATATGATAACTCATCATGCTATTATCTTTCTTTTTCCTTTGTTATTACTAAATATCCTTTATTTAAATCATACAGAATAACATGTTAATAAAATAAAATACTGTTTTTAATAGTAAAAAAAGTCTAGACTTTGACAACCAAAATATATAAAAACAAAAAGTGTAAATGAAAAAGTATGCAGAAAGTTTATTCGCAACTGCTGTCTTCATAATTTATTTCACACACTCACTAATATTTTTCAGCATTCAAATTAATTTATTTTATATAACATGAATATATATATAAAAATTAAGATATATCAATGTGAAAGATCAAAATTGGACATACTTGGTTCGAGCCACCGATGCTTTTAGGGTGGGGGAGAACAATAACACAAGTTCGTGAATCTTTCGTATCTTTATGAGATAAGATAGAGACATTACTAAACATTTTAAAGTATTTTTTGAAAAGAGGCTATGTTCAAGTGTCGCACAAAGTTTGTTTAGTTTAGGTTTGTCTGATCAGGTCGGATTTATTTATTTATTTAATAATTTTTAATATTTAAATTTAATTATAAAAAATATGATATAGTTTTTTAATATTTAACGAACAATAATAAAAATTTACGAATCAAATAATATCATTCTCAATAAGTAAAAAAGTTTCGAGCAAGTGTCTCACTGGACTCCACTCATATGGATAGAACTATGATGAAGTATATATAAAAATATTATTTGCCACTCACTGGAACCATCATTTTTTCACATTAATGTATGAAGCCTACCCTACCTTTCAAATGCAGGTGCTTTTTTTTTTTTCTCTCTTCAACAATAATTTAATAATTGACGAATGATAATAAATGTATGTGCTTTGTTATCGAAATATAATTTTAATGTTAGATTTGACATTAAAACGTAATTATGATATGATGAAAACAATTCGTATCATGCATCCAAATGAAGTAAATGAAATTAAGGAAGACTCTTGATCTATATATTTTATGGACGAATAATTTATAATATGGGCGAAACTTTGTACTAAGGCAGCATTACATGATTGTACATTATGATCGATAACATAGATAAGAAACATAGAATTGATACGTGATGAATTTCTCTTTCCGCCAGCGGCCGGTTTGGTCGATGGGAGCTTTAAACACTTGGTTCAGAAGGTAGTTTTCAACACCATAATATACATATTAAATTAATTTGTTTCAACTCTCTAATTATTTCATTTTTCATGACGATTTATCCATAATTTTGTTTGTTGGCTACAAGACACCCTTTTTGCAAAATGCATGAATATAATGTTTCGACGGTGTATGTATATATTATGGGAATCTTATCATTTTAAAATTGTCTACTATTCCATTTTTTCTAATTTAAAATAATTAAACAACCATTATTCTTGAATCTTAAATACTAATAATAGAAGAATCCCCCAACTCATGTATCTAAACCATTTTACTTGTATCATTAGTTTTATATTATATGAATTTTTATGCAACAAACTCGTCTTATCCACGAACATGCATAAAGATGGATTTCAAATATAAGAGGGCAGATCACAAAAGTACAATTTTAGATATCCGATATTCTTTCGATTTTTTTACTATAAAGATCTAGGTGGACAAGTCTCATTGGTCCAAACTATTGAAAGTCAACGAAGAAAATAGTATTTAATTGCGTAATTTTTCTTTGTTGAATTTTTACGGGCGAGATTGCATGTGGCCCCACGTAAATTACTCTTTCACATGCAAATATTACTACATGACTAGTAACGCGTTAATTAAATTTTTTTATACCTTACTTCAACTCATATTTTCCTAATTACTATAAAAACAACAATGCTAATTCAATTAAAATTTTCTTAATTAAATTAAATTAATACAGTAGTTAAAAGTAATTCTCGCCCCACCCGTTATTTAAGTCAAGGTGTTAATAATTAAGAGATTAGAGTAGTTGAGACTTGAGAAGGCCGCAGGACTTTGCCTTTTGGCGGTACGTGTCTCCTGCCATCTATTTGCATGCAATTTGCAGTTTAGAGATAAACATGGAAAAATCCTTGGTCTTTTTCGGATGTAATTAGTAATTTTGTACTTGATGCAGTGTTAATGCAGTAACTTTAACTTATACCTCGCGCATAAATCATATTATGACTTATATGTCATTAATAATTAAATAAGTTATTTTTTAAAATCACTAAACATAAATGTAATAATTATTTTTTAAAATGTGGTCAATATATAAAATTATATACTTATAGTGCATGTATAATAACAAATATATTTTGGATTAATGTTGTTGCTAAGCGAGTAAAAATGAAGACAGTAAAAATCGGCTAAAACGTGTGTCGGAGAAGGGGACAAAGATGTCGGTCCAACTTGTATTCAAAACGTTTTAGGATAAAGATAACAAGTAGAAGATAGATAGAGCTTAGTCCATCAATCAAAGTCTAGAGATAGAAGAAGAAGAAGAAAGTGCATGGAAGTTGCATTTTAAAATTTCAATTAAAAAATTGCTTATGGATATTTGAATTAGAAAATTATTGACGATGTCACTAAAGAAAGATTATTTTGAGTATGTATTATTGTGGATAATAAACAATTATGCTGCACATGTGGTATGCGTATGCATCACAAATTATGGTAGTAGTTAGGGTTTTTTCTTTTCTTTTTTTAAATAAACGAACAAGAGAAAATAGTTACCATAAATCCCCTTATTTAGGTATCAATATTTATATGTAGATTTATATATTTAGCTGCCAAATTTGATTGATTACCCATTTGTTAAAACCGCAGAAGGAGATCGTGGCATGATCTATATGGTTTATGAACATTGCTCTATGTCTTTGTTCACTTTGGAGGAATGCTTTCGTTATTATATGCTCAGATTCCGAGCTTTTTTGTTTTTTATTTTTCACTTCACTTATTAGTTATTATGATATTTCTCCAACTAATTATATGAGGGGAAACAAATCGCTCTATTAATGTTAGTGTGACAGATGTTACTTTATTTTCTTTGCTTATTAATTCAACCCCCCCCCCCCCCCCAAAAAAAAAAAAAAAAAAAAACACTACCATAGAAACAACATTCTAGCCTCTGGGTAAAATAATGAAAATTAAAGTCTCAAAAGCAAGCATATTTAATTGTCCATGGTTGGGTTGGTGATAGCAAGATAATATTATGGATATTTATAATATTACAAAATAAATATATCTGTCCCACACTGTCCATAAACTAATTGCGGAAGTTAACCTTTCTCATTTAAGCTAACCACCGTTCTGTCGTGATTGCCTGAGGGGTTGTTTCACGCTATCTTGTTTGGTTTGGTCCCAAAAAAAAAAAGGTGCAATGGATTTGACCGGAAACGAAACAGAAACCCAGATAAGACGTAGGGTTTGTCTGAACCCTAAATCGCCGAAGCACCCTGGAAATGCTTTACAGCTTTAAATGATAACGTTTCTTTTTTATCTGTAATTCTGGATAACCGTTTTAACGGTTGAAAAACGTGGGCGGTGGTAGGATTTGGATAAGTCAAACAAGTTGGAAAATTTCCTAATTGGTTGGTTCGAAGGAGAGACGGTATTTAACTTAACCGTAGAATGTTTTGTTTAAGTGCAACTTGCGTTAACTAGTCAAGACTAAGAAAAGATGATGCACTTTTTCAAGTCTGTTTACTGTTCTGGTGCCGTCCTTTTGTTGGATGGATGACAAGTTTCATTCCTTCATTGGAAAATGTCCGAGGTTGTTTCTTCTGGACTCATCATGTTGGACTATTCTATGTTAAAAAAACATTTGAAGGTTTCATATTTATCCAAGCATCCACCATCAACTATATGTCTTTATACATACACTATATGTGTGTTTACTCAAGTATTTATCGACCTAGAATCTTCACCGTTCCCTAACATGCTTTGTCTTTATAAACATTTCTCAACTTGTAGAAATCTATATGGGAAGTATATCAACAGTCTAGCTTCTTAAAGCGGTTCTTACTATATGGATTAGTTATGTTTAACAGTGATTTTAATGCTTCTTAATGTTTATGTTAGGTTGCCTAAATGGAAATTAAGCTTTGTAACTAATCAGCTTTTGCGTCGTCCCTGGGTTGGTAGCTATATGCATATTTTATTTTATTCCTTTGCGTGCATCTTGTAAATAGTTAGGATATGAAAGGATTTAGGGTTATTGAACTATCATTCACAAAAATTACAACCGATTTTAATTGATTCGTCTGCTAAATCTAGTCAAACTTATGGCAAAAGTTAGCCTAACAAGTAACCGATGTACTACTTTGAAATACATGCCTGTTTTGTAACTTTAGTTTTATACCAATACTATAATGTTTGAGAAGAGAGAACGAAATCCACACAAAACATGCATTCACCATGTCATAGAAAACAAGATAGAACTTGTTATTATGACGATGAAATCAGTGTCCAATAAATCTAAAATGACTGAATCGTTATCAATATGAAGAAATGGATTTACAAATCTAAAAAGAGAATGCAACTTCATTTTCTTTTAAGAATGTATCTGCTCTTGTTTTTATTATTATTAAGAGTAATGCAATGGAAATCAACCTGTTGACTCATGATTTCTGCCAATGAGTCACTACAGGAAAACAGGTTTTCAGCGGCCTTTTTTTGGGCCTATAAGCGCTGCTAAATGTTTTAGCGGCGTTTTTACAAGCCCCGTAAAAAATGCCGCTAAAGATAACCCACTAAAAATTGCGACGTTTATGAGGAAAAACGCCGCTAAAGAACATGGTCTTTAGCGGCGCTTTTTGCACAAACATGTGAAAGAACACCAACAAATAATAGTTAGCAGCAAACTAAGCACACAAATAATATTATTCCATCACCTTCAATTCATTACTTTCTTTTCAACTCCTCGTTGATTTAAACATTAGAGAGACATTTTTGGAGTCCATTCAAAGCTTCGAAACCTAATTACCGCTCTCCAAAAATCTTTCAAATATATGAAAAATACCTTTTTTGTAAAAGAATTGACATCCAAATGTTGGGATTGATGCTTGTGTGGAACACTGACACCCAAATATGAATAGCATAGCCTACTCTTGCATCTCAGAAGTCACTTTCACAAAACAAGTAAATAAACAAATAGTAATGAAGCAGCAAACATCTGAAATTTATTTTCCTTCCACCTTTTGGGGATAGAAATTGAAAGCAGTAGTCACATTTAGTGATACAGTCCAAGAAAAACATATATAATCATATTTAAGAAGTTGGATTTTCTTTTTTAAATCTAACTAGAAAATCAAGACAACTCAAACAAGTCTATGTTTTGAGAAGCAAAGGCATTTCACTTATCATAAAGCGAGTTCCATTAAATAAACAGCAGATTATAAAAGAACAGTGTAACTCAAAGCAGAAAGAAACATTATGCAACTTCATGTAATTGCAATATATGAATCTAAACAAATAAATAATATATAAACCGGATTAAAGGGTGGCAATTACCTCCTTTGCATCTTTGCGTGGGATGCCTTCCCGCAGTGCAACAAGCTTCTCAACAACATCAGGCTGAAATTACAAAATTTTGAGTTTTTTACAAAATTTTGCGTGGGCTGCATATTTGTCGTCCAATGGACTGAAAACAGGGTCAGAAAGGAGAACTTTGTCTGTTGGCAACTGCAACAGGCCGTCTTTCTCTCCAGTCAAGAGCTCCCTATAATATATTATCCGATTAACATAAACTTAAATCGACTTTAGGACAAATTGCTCATCACAACTCAAGGGATTTGAATTTGGAACAAACGAAGGAAACGCACAATTCATAAAAACAAAAACTCACTTGAAGGTAAGAGGGTTGGTAGTCCATGGTCCCTCAAATCCAGACCTCACCTTGTGGTACCTTCCCTGCATCAAAAGCAAAGAAAACACCGTTGTAAGTGGATAGGAAATTTTAACATTTCAAACTTAAAGAAAACAAGACAATTGATATTTTAGAACAGACCAGGGTCTGGCCACCAAAAAGAGCAACAATGTCCTGGTCACTAAGACCCATTTGATGACTAAACACCTGCCTCAAGTGATCAGCTCCTGCAAAATATTTATCAATAGATTAAACCAAGATCATCACTGACACTGAGCAGTGTTTTAATTCTCAATAGAACAACAACATTAGAAGACAAATCGTATTGACTAACCCTTAGTAGCATCGGGAAGACGACTCTCAGGTGGTGGGTGAGGCTTGTCCTTTACAGCACCTACTGCTCTGTTTTATGGGGAGACATAATAGGAATGGGTTTTTGATTTGGGGATTTGGGGGGAAAGAAAGGATTTTCTCTGCTCTGTTTTATGGGAAGACATAATAGGAATGGGTTTTTGATTTGGGGATTTGGGGGGAAAAATATAAAACCAAAATAATTTAAATTTTTTTAGTTTACGTAAGTTTTAAAATTTTAGAATTTTTTATTTAATTTTTAGTGGCGTTAATGAGAAAGTGCCGCTAATGCACTAACCTTTAGCGGCGTTTTTTCATCAGCGCCGCTAATGCTCTGATCTTTCGCGGCGCTTTCTCATAAGCGCCGCTAATGCTCTGACCTTTAGCAGCGCTTGCTCTGACTTTTAGCGGCGCTTTTCCATCAGCACCGCTAATGCTCTAACCTTTAGCGGCGCTTTCCCATAAGCGCCGCTAACGCTTTGACCTTTTGCGGCATTTATGGAAAAAAGCCGCTATTGCTTTATCTTTTGCGGCGTTTTTTGTCCAAACGCCGCTAATAACCTATTTTGCTGTAGTGAGTTACCGCTTTGTAAACATCCCTTGTGTTAACAATGAGAAATCGTAATCTTTTCCCCAGTGAATTGGTGTCGTCGAACAAATTGGAGATGCTGAGATCGGCAGACCTACAATGCTTTTCATGCCGATGGTTGATGGAACTACCTGCCCTGGTTTGTACAAGCTGCAAGTGCAATCAAATTAGTAGTAAGTACTTGAGGAATGGGGTATATGGAAAGTGATTGCTTTTTAATCAAAAAAAGAAAGAGACCGTGAAACTTAATTGTCGTCTATCGATCCACATGCTTCCACACCCTGGTCTAGTATTTATGACTGTGTCTGCTTGTATTAAGCTAATCTGATAACTACTGATTTCACATACAATTCTTCTAAGTTCATACTACGGTCGATGAAGGTAATGCCAAATTTTATAAACTTTTCAATGAACCCTCATTTCTAAAGCCTATACCAAATTAACAAAATAGCAGATTCAGTGTTCTGAAATATATCCAGCCTTGATAAACTATGAATCTGGTCACTGGACTTAGTTTCCTTTTAACTAGAAGGATGAGTTAACTTTTAGATTCATAAAATTCTTATAAACTAAATCAAGTAAAACTATAAAACTGATCAGTTGCATAAATTTAGATATAAGCAGCTTTCAGTTGGTTCAAAATGAAATATTTTGTGCATGAACCTGGAAATTGGAAAATTAACCGAACTTCCCGCCGGGTGCATCCCTTGGTTGTTTCCGTTCTGGTAGAGGAAGATAATAACATCATGAGATAGGATGAGAGATGAAGTTACAATCTGGAAAAGGAAGAATCATAGAAGAATGATGCATGCAAACCTGCATATGTTGACCGGTGACCAGCATCGCCATTCGAGGAACTTGATGCCCAACACTTCCAGAACTCAGAGCAGGAAAGTGCAAGCCATTGGAGTTGAACTGATGGGAATTAACAGGAAAGGCTTGGGATCCACCATTAGGCTTTGCAGTTGTAACAAATTGTTGTTGACGGAGAGAAAATGGAGATGTCATCACTGTATTTGGCTGCATACAATTCACTACTAAAAGGTGAAAACATAAATTTAGGAAAAAAAAGAATGAAGCAAAGAATATCAAACTTCATGTTCATGCTACTCATAGCAAAGACAAAAAAATAATTAAAATTTTAGATCTCTACTTTCAAACTACCAGGGTGATGAACATCAACTTAGGTGCTTGAAAAATGAAGATATCAAGCTAAATTCCAGATACTTGTTACAATTAACAATCATCCTTGTAAGGAAAATGAAGCTATTCTATTGTATAAGCACCCACTGAACAATGGCATTTACCTTCTCAAAGAGTTTCATAGGCTTAGCATCGTCCTCTGCTGTCTCTGAAAATGTTTGCTTTACTGATGTTGAATCTCTAAATAGATCATCACTTTCATTCTTAGGTTGCACCTTGGTTTGACTTAAGTTTGATGAATCACTTCCATCCCTCAAGGATTTAGCTTCAGCAGCTGCAAATTGATACGTCAAGCAATAAAAGTGATTACCAAAAGAAAAAAAAAAACATTAAAAGTAGTACTAATTGTTCTACTGAGAAGATTATAATGGCAAGAAGCATACATGAAAACCCGGTCCAGGAATTCTCATGAGCAGAAGTGTCAGAGTGATTTTCTATAGAATCTTCCATGAAGAGCAAATTGAAAAGTTCAGTAGCGTAATCGACTTTGGCCGGTGCTACTGATTCAGTAGTATTGATGTCCTGCTTTATTGATTCAACCTTCGAGACTGATGGAGTAGTAGTAACCTCCTGATTTATGGTTTCAGCATTTGAAACTGATGGTTCAGAATTCTGTAGAGGTTCTTGCGGTTTGATATCATGCGCAACCTATGGATTAAGTGCATTTATTACTTTATATGTAATTACTTCCAACAGCATCGGATCAAAGAATCATTGCTACTCTGCTTTAGAACTTTGATATTCAACATTTCAATGCATGGAAGATAAAGCAAACCATACAGGTTCTCGCTGCACGAACAGGAAATCCTTTTACAAAAAATCAGTCTTTAAGACCAAAAAAAGACTGTTCTTACCTTCTGAGGAAAATTTAAATGCACTTGCAGGCAACTTTTAGGAGTTGGAGTGCTGTTATTCGTAAAAGGCGGATACGAAGTTTTTTTCTCCTCAAAACCATGATTTGCAGTATTCATATACTTATTCCCACCATCTTTGGCTCCTAGTTTATGAAGTGATTCCTTCTCTTTGCTTACACATGTTGGCGATCTAGCCTTTCCCTCCCGGGGAATCCATCTCTTTTCTTTATACCTAATGAAGAAAATAAGCATCCTTAAGCAAAATGTTTGGTATTAAAACTAGTTTCACACAGCAATAAAAAGAAAATAAAAAATCAAAATAAAAGTTTTAGATGGATAGTTTTATTAAGTTATACTTGGCACGAATGAAATTCTCAATGCCAGCCCTGTTATAATTAGGAGACAACTCTGCTTCCCAGAAATTGTTTGATTTCTCATTCCCCATAGCTGAAAAAAGAACAATAAAACAAATTACTATCATCACTTCATCTCATTGGGGATGGTAATCAAAGACATACTTACACTGAATTAAAGAAACCTGTTCTGGAAGCCATCTATCTAAAGTTGCAGATCTCACCTGCAGGAGATAAAAACATAGTCTCTGAACATTGAATGACTTGTACTGTTATTCAGAATCAAGAGAAAAGAGAAACATAAATTATAATGAAACGAAAAACAAAAACAAACCTTTGATATGTGCACTACAAGACTTCGGTGAATCCCTGAACATTGAATGCAAATGAATATTCCTAGATTGACACTAGCCCATCTTGGTCACCTGCATTGAAGACAAGCCATTATAAATTGGAGTCCAAGCCCTTTACAGGAACTCAGGCACCTAGTTTAAAATTTCCATTTTGCTGGCAACTTTACTACATAAAGACTCATGGTGAAGTATTAATAAGAGCTAAATTGATAACGGATACCTAATTGCTTTTGCAGTCTGCACACTCTCTATTCTCGGGTAACTTAAGAAGGCCATCCAATATCTGCAAAAGATGGAACCAGAATGGTATTATCATACATAATATAGATCAAGTGATTAGCTATATTCATTCAATACAATATAACATTGGGAATTGGCTGTCAAAGAAAGTTCAGATGAAGGTGAAATTGCAAGCTATATCTTTATCTCTAACTGAGACAACATTAATATTCCAGAAATACATACGAACGTGCCTGAGGATGGAGCAGAAACTATATAGCAAACAACTTGAATCACATAAAAACAGCACTAACGGACTATAAAAAAACCGCATGGTTGTCTTGCCTGTTTTATTTTATTCAAATAAAACTTACTGATTGGATAATAAATTGCCTAAGACAAACGAACTGGAACATGTTAAAGACAAGATATTGCAACATCAAATAGTAAAGAAACCTCATAGTGGCTGCACCAGCTTCTTGATTAGCTATAGACAAATGCATCTACGTGAGCCTTAGTTTAAGACACCCTGGAATCAGCAACCATAGTTGACAGCTAAAATATAAAGGGCAATGCAACTCACTGTATTGGAAAACAACTGGAAACTATTCCAAATTGATCAGTGAAGTTCACGAGTAATTCAACAACAACAACAACAAAAAAAGGGCAATCCAACTTGGTGGATAACATAATTTTAGTCCGGGAGAAAAGCTATTGCAAAATTACAGCAAGTTGAAAACAACCATGAAATAAGATTCGTTATTATAGCTTTGCTGTAGAAAGTTCATCAACATAAATGTATATATATACACCAAACCTTGTAACCGTTTTAAATAGAGCTAAAATGTAAATTTTCATCAAACATATCAAAATTCAAATATCAGCGCCGAGAGAAAAGAAAGAGTCTTGAGCATAACAAACACTAAAGCTTAAATGGGTGATAAACAAAGAAACAAAGAAATGAAAATATAAAGAGAAAACCTTTATGTGTTTAGCGTTAAGTTCTTTAGAAACGTTAGCCTTCTTGTTCATGATGATTCCAGACTATCTATTCCTTTGCTCGAAAAGCTAGCGCCCTCACTCTGGGCAAAAAGCTTGATCTTTTTTTGTCCTAAAAAATCAGAGGAAAACCCAAAATATGAAACAAAGAAAGAAACAAGGGAGAAGGAGAAAAGAGAATCAGAACGTAAATTAAAAATGGCAAAGTGGGTATCTCTTTGGTTCTTGCTTCCTTGTTTGGATCGACTTTCTTTCTCTCTTTTACAAATTGGATGGTTCCCTTTGGTTGGAGGCTGGCGTGTGTACGCACAATAGTCAAAGCGGGGATCCTGCTTTTGCTGACCCTATTATTTTAGAACATACTTCTATAGCATGCCACCTTTGCCTTCTTGCTTTGGATTGCTCATGTAGTCTGTGCTGGCCTACCATCCACATAAAAAGTATATAGGCTTGATCCTCTTATCCTTTAAATTTGATAATTTGAAGAGTTCCCTTTTATAAACTTTAAGTTATAATGAAATTCTTTTTTAACTCGGATTAAGATATTATTATGTCTTAGTTCGTGGTCTTAAATTTCTAATTACAATATATGGAATAATTTCTGTTCAAGAATGTCAATATGATTATGGGGTAATCAAAGGTTTCGAAAAAGGTAATCCAACATGGAAGAAACTCCAATGTCTAGCTGCTAGTTTATCCATATTCGAAGCCACTTATCCATAGGATGTCATGTTTAAGTCACTTGCATTTTCAGTTAATTAGGATTCTTTATTTCATCAGATTTGTTTATAAGTTCAATATATACTGCAAAATAATGAATCTTCTCTATGTAGTTTAGTATCGCGTAAATTCGTTCTTGCGCATAAATAAATAAATTTTATGTTTGATATACGAAGGCAATTACAAAACAGATCATAAGCATTCATAAACAGGTATGCCTATTTTCTAAATTAGAGCTCGGGAATCCCAAAATCATTCAAGTTTCTTGCCTAGCTTCAATTTAGCTTCAGTTTCTCCACTATATGGATAAACATGGTATGCATACTGCTGGAGAACAGCGAATACAACCATCTCTAGACACACCAATACGTTCTGAAGAGCTTCCTCAAGGTGCTCCACATCCAACCAGAAATGATTTGATTGAATGATGCCGACAGCAACAAGTATGTCAAGCACCACTCCCTGCACGCGGTCAATTGATGTCATTAACACAACATAAAAGCAGAATATTATATAGTTCAACAAAAAACCACTGACAAAACAAGGAAAAGCAAGCATAAAGTTGGTAGTACTGGAGGATGCGAGCCGCAATTTGCAACACATTCATATCTAATACACCAAAACAGTCTAAACCTCCATGCATTAACCACAGATAAAATCATTGAAAATTTCATAGTGCTCAGAGCAGAAAGTTCCACTCTGAAACAGTAATCCAGCAAACTTCTTAGAAGGAAGAAACAAAAGAAAACCAGGCAGAGGAGGGCAGAAAATTCAGATAAAGTTATATGATTTGTTAAGTTTCAATAATCATCTGATAAGCTATAATTTACTATTACTGAGTTCCAACCTGATTGAAATACAAGCATTTGATTGTATGCTGAATTACCTAAGATTAGATTCAATCATAAAATATCTCCTCATATCCAGAGAGAGCAATATTTCCCTTGAAGGGGGCACAATGATTTTCTAGTTACAAATTATGAACGTGAGTATCTGTTAGCCAACCTTCACATGAGTTAAGAGCCTATGAAATAAAGCTTGGTTAGTTTTACTCTGGACCTTCACTGTTTATCCTTGGGGGTTTAGAGAAAAATAAATGTCTATTCTTTCATGCTTCTAATGAGTGTAAAAACTAATGAGCCCTCCAAAAAAAGACTAAAGAATAAAGAAGTTTTATTTACCTGCCAAAAGCAGAAGAAAACAATTCCCTTTATGCACAAGAACTTCGCAAGTGGCTTATGAGGTTCCAACTCTTTTGCAAAGACATGGTAAAAGGCTACCAAAGAGTATAATGCTAATGAAACAGACACATTGAGGATGATTGTGAATGTCCAGCTCAACCAAGATGGATAAAACCGAAGAAGTTGCAGTGTTATCATCAAGACAGAACACACTGGGCGGATGACAACGAATTGCCATGTCCAATACTTGAGAAGCTTTAGTGTATGGTGGTTCAGCCTAACTGTTCGAGGCTGTAGTTTGAGCAACAGCAATGTGTCAAGAGATCTGATTAAAAGTGTAACTTCTAACTTATTCAAGTGATGTATATTAATTTAAAGTAGCATACCTGAAAAAGGGTCATAGGAAATGAATGGTGAATCTCTCTTCCTTTAATTTCATCAGGTACAATATTTTTGCTAATAGATATATTCAAGTAACTATACATCAAAGCCATGAACTTAGCGATCACCTAGAACCAATAACATCAAAAAGCAGCAGTGAATAATAATAATTTTAACAAATAAAAAGCAGCAGAGCCAAAGCCAAATCCAAAGATTGAGCAAAAGGGGCACTCACAAAAGCCTCGTAACATTCCTTGACAGATTCCAGAAACATGAAGAAGGCTTTGCTTCCTTTAATATCCAATAAACCCACAAAGGAGACAACAGCATATATAGGAGCCATAAGGATAATAATAAGTATAGCTTTCTGCTCCTTGGGGTTTTTCCAGTAAAAAAGATGCTGTGACACAAGCTGCAGTGTGAAATGCAACGAAAGCACCACACAAAACGCAGATCCCATCAGAGTCATCTGCCCACGATTTAACTGGCTAAAATCCATGGTTTTAACTAAGAGATGAGGAAAACCCAAAGCACAAATCTGCAAAAGATGGAACAACACCAAATTTTGACCAACAAATTTAGGATGAACAGCAAATTCGTCAAACGTCAAACAAAATTTAAGAGCTACCCAGTTCGCAATAACAGAGATTTAACGCAAAGATCCTGAGAACGAACCTGATGAGTGAAATCTCTGAGGGGAAGCTGAGAAAATAGCAATTTCAAATTCTAAAGATGCAGTAGAAGTACAAGAAGTCTGGGACAGAGGTTGAATGAATCCGCAGCTCGCTGATCTTGACAGAGATTTATTAATAAAATGCCAAGCTTTATTAACCTCCCACTAATTTCCAACGTGAATAACAGATGAAGGGTTCTGATTTTGCCACGTAAGCGTGGAGCAGGCTACTTTGACTTTGATTACTATCCTCGGCGGATCCGATGTAAATCGTTTTTAATATATACAAATTTAATTGATTTAATATTCATTAAAGATAAAAGGTAGTATTTCAGTAAATAAGTAATTAACAGCATTGTGGAATACAAAATTAACGAGGGTAATAATCGGAAATCATGATAAATGAGGTAAAAACTCGCTAAACAATGAGCTATAAAACAAAACGAGATTAAAGAGAGAAGTGAAAGCTTCTCTGTGGAAATTCTCTCTACAGATATGAACGAGGCAAATAACACAAAAAATAAAGTTATGATGGTTCTAAATTATTCTCAGAATATGATTGCAGAGAACTTAAAGGCTGCAAAATATTATGCAATGAGAAGTATTTTCCCGACGTGGTTGCCACTTTCCATAAGCCGGTGAGCTTCAGCTGCTTCTCCAAGTGGGAATCTTTGGTGAACCACTGGCTTCACCTTACCCGACATAATTGCAGGCCAAACATTCTTCTCCACTTCCTTCACAATTCCTGCCTTTTCTTCTACACTTCTTGTCCGCAAGGCAGCCGCTGCATTCATATTTAAAGCTTCCCACTTTCAATTGTCTTGCAACATATTATTATACAGTAAAGGGTCTGTTCTGCTGTTGTTTAGAACATGATTAATACCTTGGATTGAAAGTCGTTTTGCGAATATAGCTGCGATGTTTAGTTCTGCGACAAATCCAGTTATGGAGCCAGTGATGAAAAGTCTGCCATCGACGTTTAAGCAGTCAAGGTTTCTCTGGAGGTAGGCTGCTCCAACACAATCCAGAATAACATCAACGCCTGCCATTAACGGTGGAAAACAAAAGTTTACTTCTTTTCAATGTTAAAGAGCTCTAACAAAGTTGATATCATAGAAGTTTATACCTTTGCCTTCTGTTTCCTCTTTTACACGTACTACAAAGTCCTCGGTCTTGTAATTGATGCAGAGATCGGCTCCAAGATCATTGCAAAAGGCTAATTTTCGCTCATCCCCTGGTAGTCAAGACTCAAAGAGTTCCAAGACGTAGATTAATGGATGATCATTGAAAGTAAAATTTTATTTGTTGAAAGATTATTGTTGTAAGTAATTAACCTGCTGTGACAAAAACTTTTGCTCCTTTGTACTTTGCAATCTGAATGGCAAATGTCCCAATTCCACTAGAGCCCCCATGGATCTATATCCAATCAATTCTTAGAATTATCAGTATAGATTATCATACATCATGAAAAGGAAAATAAAAATAAAGTGAACTAAGGATAATTTGTTACCAAAAGCGTTTCACCAGGACATAGCCGACTCATCATAAATACAGTGGACCAGACTGTGCAGGCAACCTCTGGGAGAGAGGCAGCATCCGACAATGAAACTCCTGATGGAACAGGCAAAACTTGTCCTGCTGGAACAGCCACTTTCTCCGCATACCCTCCTCCACTTAGGAGAGCACAAACCTTTAACAAAGCAACAGAAAATTAAAACAAAAAACCATTCAAGACAAGCTCATTTTAGGACAGTTGACTTTTATGTCTCCTACAGATGAATTCAGAATTCACCTTATCTCCTACTTTCCATTGAGAAACATTCTCTCCAACAGCTTCGATGATGCCTGAGCATTCAAGACCTGGAAAAGTGCTAGCACCTTCAGGTGGAGGGTAAAAGCCTTGTCTTTGATAGATGTCACCACGGTTCAGGGCTGCTGCCTCGGTTTTTATAAGGACTTCATCATCTTTGATTTCGGGTTCTTCTACTTCTTGTAGCTGCAATACTTCTGGATCACCTGGACTTGTTATCACCACAGCCTTCATCATTGGATTTCAAGTCTTTCGAACAGCAACCACTTGCCTGTGTTGCAACTTACTGGTTGTGGATATTTGGACATCTAAATTTGATATGGTTTTTGTTCTTATGGTTGTTCAAGATGATTCTCCTACCAAGCGATTCCAAAAGAATAGCTGCTTAAGCATAATATATTATACTACTTGTACAATTTCTGGTGGTTCTGGTGTCATATTTCATTAACTTGCCTGATTCTGATATATAAGCCTTAGACCTTTTATACAAAATATCCAATGCCATCAAGTATTAAGCTGTTGGTGGTAATCAACTTGTTCTTATTATATTTATTAGAAAATGCCATTGGCAAGTATTAGAAATCTTTCACATCAGTTCTGCATGATTTCAAATTGGTACACAGTTACAAGTGGCTCCATTTTATTATCAAAAGACACACCACTGTCACAATATAAGACAAAACCATTAGCAGCATCATGGAACAAGCAGTATCTTCCCAATATGCTCATTACTTTCCATTAGCTTATGAGCCTCCCCTGCCTCAGATAAGGGAAATGATTTGTAGATGATAGGCTTCACCTTGCCAGCCACGATTTCTGGCCAAACATTCTTCTCCACTTCATTAACAACCATTGCTTTGTTTTCTGGATTTCTTGGTCGCAATGCAGCCCCTAAATAAAGATAAAGTATCAAATTACATTCTTATACCGATCTATAATTTCCGATACACCCACTAAAGCTGTAACCATTTTTAGCAGCAGTTTTCAAGACATGAGAATGTTTCAATTTAGGGAAAGCAAAGGCTTGGTGAAAAGTGGGTGCGTCTGTGGAGATGTATGTGGCTTGAGAATATTTGTAAACAATGTAGTGCTCTGTTATATGTTCTTCATGTTGGCTACTACCTTGCACTGTAAGGCGCTTTGGAAATAAAGTATTAAGTTTAATTTCGGTGACAGCTCCACCCTGCAAACCAATGATACAAAGCCTTCCATCAAAATTTAAACTGTCCAGGTTTCGCTGAAGGTAGGCTGCCCCAATGCAATCCAGAATCACATCGACACCTGCCATTAAAAATGTGTGAATTTAGAATGGTTGTTTGATTGCTGAGAAACTGTGGGTACTAATACAAAAGCAACGATTCAAAACTACAGAGCATACCCTTCCCTCCAGTTTCTTCCTTAACGCGCGCAACAAAGTCCTGTGTCTTATAATTGATGCACAAATCAGCTCCAAGACTCTTGCAGAAAGCTAACTTTTCTTCATTTCCTGGAGATCAACACTACCACATCTAAATATATGAACAAATGAAAACACGGAATTCACAGTACAATCATTGTTACAGGTAGACCTGCTGTAACAAACACTGTTGCTCCTTTGGTCTTAGCTATCTGAATTGCAAAAGTGCCAATTCCACTTGAACCACCATGGACCTGAAATTTTAATATCATGTTAGTTATGTTAGTCATGTTAGCCTCCCATCAAAAGATCAGCCGAAAAACTAGTAGATATTAGAGGAGGAAATCGGCACAAATGGCTTGATCTATAGTGTCCTAAGATGATCAAGAAACTTCAAATTAAAGTTAACCCATCAATCATCGTCATTAAATTGAGTTACCCTAGTAACCCAAAGATTATGCAGCATCAAACTAGGCCAAAACAAAATTGAAAGATAGGTAGAAAACATAGTGGATATAGAAGATACCAAGAATGTCTCCCCAGCAGATAATCGACTCATCATAAAAACAGTGGACCAAACAGTACAAGCAACTTCAGGTAAACCAGCAGCTTCTTTGAGGGAAACCCCAAGTGGGATTGGAAGAACTTGACCAGCTGGGACTGCCACTTTCTCAGCATATCCACCTCCACTAAGAAGAGCACACACCTACATAAAACAGAGAAACTATATACTCATTCAAGTTGCAGCCCCATATACAGCAATACCCATGTTCCAAAACCCTCAAAAGAAGAGAAAAATCTGATCTTTAGACCTGAGATTATGAAAACTAATGGATCATCCATAAGGAAAAAAAAAAAGATCAAACATTTTCAATCATACCCATATGAATTACGAATTACCTGATCACCAACTCTCCAGCGAGGAACATTCTTGCCAACGGCTTGGATAGTACCAGAACATTCAAGACCAGGGTAAGGACTAGCACCCTTTGGAGGAGGGTAGGAACCTTTTCTCTGTAGAGTATCAGCCCGGTTTAGAGCGGTAGCTTCTACCTTGATGAGAACCTCATCATCTTTGAGTTCTGGGTCTTCTACTTGCTGCAGTTGCAACACCTCTGGGCCTCCTCCTGTTGTTATAACTATTGCCTTCATTTTTCTTTGTTTATATCTTTTGGCTCTACGGTCTGCAGTCTGATAAAGCAAAAATAGATTATATCCTTTGGATAAAAATGAATAATATGATTCAGAAATACGCCCTTTTTACGGTAATAAAAGTTCCCGATCATCACTTCATTTGAAAAATCCCCAAAAGTGGTGTCGAAGTTAGTCACGGCGTTGCTTACTTGTTTTTATCGAATTGTTGTGGAATTGAACGTGTTCAGTCGGATGTCATTAATAATTTAACACTTAAATAATTAAAATAATTTTTTTTTAAAAATTGAGTGATTGTGGTGATTATTTTGAGTGAAGGTAAAAAAGTTGTTTAGTTTACCAATATATTATTTATCTTTCGCAAGTGATAGTGTTAAAATTGTGTTGACCTACTGTAGGTCCCTCTACTTTTCTCTTTTAACTTTTAAGGTCGAGTTTTAACCCACAACGGAAAGGCTTACTTGCTTTTCAGGCAAAACTGGAGGGTTAGTCCATTGAAAGTTCAAACGTAAGTACTAAAGACTGATCCCCGTTTACGAAAAATTTGATGTTCTCACTTTCCCGGGGATCAAAGGCCGCATAGTTTGCGGTATCGTTTTTTTTTTTCTTCGTTTGGTTTGTGCTTTGTGGGTTAACTTAGTAACTGAATGACTTTTTCTTTGCTGGGTTACTGAGAAAATGTTTGCTTTGATTTGATATTTTCCAAATTAAAAATAATATGATTATGGATCAAAAGGGGTTTTTATCTTTCTGTTCCGTTATTGCTTGTTTCTTCATCTTCTAATCAACTCAGCATGAATTTTTTTTTTTTTCCTAAACACAAATAAAAAGGTTGGCTTTTGAAACTTTACAATTAATGGGTTTTAGAAGAATGGGTTGGCATCAGCTACTATGGGTCGGAAGGCTGCTTGTTCTTATGCAACTGCTTCATGGGGTGCTTGGTTGGGGAAAGGACGGTCATTTTGCTGTTTGCAAGATAGCTGAGGTGAGACTTCTTTTCTTTTTCTTTTTTTAAATTATTCTTGTGTAATATATGCGCTCTCCAAATGTTTTGAACCATAAAATCATTTATCTTGATTAAGGAAAATTAATCTATTATTTGTTATCTAATAGATTGAGCTTTAGTGTTCATGATGGAACCAGCTTAACAATTGAACATTCAGGGATTTGGGTTGGTTCTTTTGTTTGATTTTGGTGTATGTGTTTTAATTATTTTGTGCAGTTGTAACCAACAATTTTATATGAAGCATTCATTTCTTGAGAGTATGATATTTTGCATCAATTGATTATGAATCAGAAGATGATGACAATTTCATCTGATTTTGCCGTTTGTGATTCTTCAGGGATATGTTACTAAAGATGCTCTGGCTACAGTAAAGGAACTGCTCCCTGATTCTGCTGGAGGTGAGCTTGCATCTGTTTGCTCCTGGGCTGATGATATAAGGTGGCACTATCACTGGTCTAGTCCCTTACACTATGTTGACACCCCAGATTTCAAGTGTAATTATAAATACTGCCGTAAGTTTAAGGTCATTTTATATTTATGTTCAGATTTTGGCAATGCCAGTATTGCTTTGTAGTGGAATTTGTTAACTTTTCTGGTCGTGGATACTTATAGGGGACTGCCATGATACTGCTGGACATAAGGATAGCTGCGTAACTGGAGCCATTTTCAACTATACAAAGCAACTTTTTTCAGCATATCAGGGATATAGTCCTCAGTTGAGTTGTAAGTTTGTTATTTCTCCAGGTTGCCACTTATACAGGTTATGACATTATACTTCTAATCCTCATATGATGATTCTTCTTCTGTCGGTAACAGACAATATGACAGAGGCGCTTATGTTCTTAGCTCATTATATTGGGGATGTCCATCAGGTTTGTGCTCTTCTTCTGGTACCTCTGAACTTAAAGGTATTCCTAAAGATTCAATGTTACAAACTGTGCGGTTACACGGGAATTGGTTGAATGGCTGACTGGGTTTAAGGAATATGGTTTATGATCATTCGTTGACTCAGAAAATATGTTGTTGGAGTCTATATTACTTTGCTAAGTAGTTTAAAAGAAAAGGAAAATAGAAATAGAAAACAAAAATTGGTGTAAACCTACTCCATTTTCTATGATTTATCTTTAGAAGACTGGTAGTACAGTGCAAATTTATCAAACTTTGTTTTTACTTGTCTTGTTGCATGATGGTTCATAGGATCGATGATTGTTAAAGACAGTCATTGTTAAATGCTACAGCTTAATCCTTAAAGTCCATTGTTTTACAATGACATATTATAGCTTTAGAAAGCTATACTATTTTGAAGGTACAATAAATATTTCCTGTAATTCTGGTTCTTTATCATGTTATATTTCATTTTATAAACTTTTTTACGTAAACTTTGGTTGCAAGGTCACAATTTTACAAATTATTCTGACTCACCTTCTATCTCCATCTAGTTTGTATTGCTTATATCCGTTTATCCTTTTATCCTTATTTAAACTGATTTAGTTTCTCACTTGCATGTGGAAGTACGGAAGAAAATTTGTCAACTTATTTCTTGTGAAAAAAGAGTTTACATTCAGTAACCTAACTTTTTCTTTCCTGACTACAGCCATTACATGTTGGCTTCTTAGGAGATTTCGGTGGGAATACAATTACAGTCCGATGGTACCGCAGGAAGACAAATCTACACCATGTGAGCTCTTCTCTGTCCAGCATCCTTTTCTTGTTTTCCCTGTGATAAGCACCAAATGTTGTTAAAGAAATTAAATTTGCACCAAATGATGGGAAGGGGTGCAAGAATTACATTTCAAAGCAGTAATAGCTGGTTAGCAGGCATCGAAATAGGCTGTTAAAAAACAAGTAACAATTGAGCCAAAACTGTCACTTGCCACTCCTGCCTTCTAATAGTGAGAGAAATTATATATTAAAAAAAAGGGGAAAAAAGCACATGAAGGTGCTGCAGTTTGAGTTATTGGAGGCAAACATATATTTCAGGCAGGAAAGACCATCTCTTTGCCTCCTTCCTGACTGATGTAAATCTGGTGATAACCCTTCTTTTTGGCCTGACTTGATAACTTGTTTGTCAGAATGTTTGGATAGAGATCTGCCACTTTTAACAAGTTTTTGAAAGAATTGATTCATGTCAAAGTGATGAGAAAATCACCCATGAGAAAGTGGGAATATTTGTTTGGGTCCTATTTGTTCCATCTCAATGCAGTTTTATCCAATACTATCATTGTTCCAGGTCTGGGATACCATGATTATTGATTCTGCTTTGAAGACATTCTATGGCTCAGATCTTGCAACAATGATTCAAGCCATCCAGAGGAATATTACTGTAAGCATTTTGATTTCCTTCATATTCACTTGTGCAAGTAGTTACTACAGATAGCCAAAAGCACCGTTTTACTTTTAAAGGTGTAACATATTGAAATAAACTGAGCAGACTATATATGGTTTTATGATTTCCCTTCTTTTGTTGTTGTTTTTGGGCTTTTCTTTTCTTTTGTTTTTGTTGTTGTCATTATGTTTCTTTGTCATCTGTAGGATGCTTGGTCCAATGATGTATCATCATGGGTGAATTGTGGACATAACCAAACAGTTTGTCCTAACCTGTAAGTATATGTCACAACTTATTCTTTCAACTCTTCTTCCAATGCATTTGCTGGACTTCTTTAACTGTATTAACTGTAATGAAAATTGTTAAAGCACGGTAAAAGAAAAAAAAAATGCTTTACATTATTGCCCATGTCTAATCACAAATTAATCCTTTCGCTTATATTAAATGTGCGCCAGTTCATATTTCAGTTGTTAATGCTTGTCCGAATGGAAAGATGTAGATATACATGCTCCAAGCTTACAAACACATTTTCAATTTAATACTGAATTTCTTTAAGTAGCGAAAAAGTAGTAGTATTTTGCGTTACACGGAACTGACGCATTAGGCATGATGAATTGCTTATATACAGGTATGCTTCTGAAAGTGTTAGGTTGGCATGTAAGTTTGCATATAGGAATGCCACACCGGGAAGCACATTAGAAGGTATTTTCTTCTTCTCAAACAAACTTTTTCTTCTTTGATAATTGGAAGGCACCTCTTTATGGAATATCTTATGCTCCGTTGTTGAGTTAAATCGAAGTAAAAACTTGTTGGATACAGATGGCAACATTACTGCTACTATGCCATCTAAACACATGACTGGATTATTGGCCTTTTCACCTTGCTGTATGACGGATTCAGTTCATGAATTTGGTGCATATACGTCTGATTGCTGCTAACCATTAAAGGCACATCGATGATCTTTCTTACTGTTTTGTTTCTCTTTGATCATCCCTTTAAATACTATTTTTCTTCCAAGTGGTTTATTCAACATGGCTTTTCATGCAACCTGCCATGGTTGGATATAGACATGCTAAAATACAGAGATAATGTTATTTGGTACATGATGCCACCTTCTTGATGAGAAGCAGATCAGTTACCTTCTTTATGCCATCTTCTTTTAACATATTCTTCTTTTGCTCCATAGATGAGTATTTCCTTTCTCGGTTGCCTATTGTGGAGAAGAGGCTTGCTCAAGGTGGGATTCGCCTAGCTGCCGTGCTTAACCGACTATTTAATTCTGAAGTTAAAATTGGTCAAGCATGAAGATAGGCATTTGTAAATTATGAAGCGAGGGCGACTCTAGTATCCCTTTGTCAACTCTTTCAAGAAAAGATGATGATCTTTATGTTTATCTCCGACTTTATTCCTGTTAAGATGCACGTGCCTCCCTTATACTGGAAAATGCCCCACTTTGCTTGTCTTTTAGGTCAACCTTTAGGGTACATCATGTAGTGGAACTTGAATATCAAACTTAATCTGAATGATTACCTATTTTCAGTTTGTGTATAACTCCCATATACCGAAGTTAACCCTTGTTGGAAAACACATCAATTCCAAATTCAAGCTTTTCAAAAGATCTGTATTCTGTTTCGGAATGTTTTAACACGTTTAAAATCTCAATGGGAACCTGTTTCAAGTCATGCTAAAGAATACGCGAAAGGCTTTCAAGAAGAAATTAGCATTGGCAGCTATTCACTGTCTAATATCTTAGGCTCTTGCCCCCTAGGCTGCAACAGCTGTTAAAAGTTTGCTACCTCACTACCCCAATGGGGACGTTTCGTCCCTCTGTGTCTGGCCTGGCTAAATCCGGGCATTAGTACAGGTGTTGGTGGACAAAGCTCACTTCACTTCATTGAAACTTCCAGATGATGCTTGCACGTAGGACTATTCAAATAAGCAGAAACCTTGGCAATCCTTTGCTCATAAAACTATAGAAAATCACCTGAAATTTAAATAAACTAATTATGTTAATTTATGTCGTGTTTTAGGGAAGTGTCAAGATTCCTGCGGTCACTGGTGCCATCCAAAACTTTAGCTCACAACTTTTGCTCTACAAGGATGGAACTGAATTACCAGTGCATGAAACTGTCATAAAAGGACGGAACTTTACCTCACACCTTTTGCACTACAAGGGTGGAACTTGAGATACCAAGCTTTTGAACTACAAGGGTTTATCTGATTAATTACCGTGGCTTCTTTGTGGTTGCATTTGGCTTGCCAGAATAACTTTAATGCATTAGACGAATTTGCAATGCCATTTAAAAAAGAAAATAGCAAAACATGAAACTGGCACAAAAAGTTGACAAAAATGTTCTCTTTGTTTTATCTGCTATCAACAAATGAGCAAATCATTGTTTAGCAGTTGCTTGCTTCTGTGTTGTGGCCTTGGAAACAAACCGTTCTCGAATCTACACAAACTTCTCTTGGGTCATGTTCGGATCTAGAGCATACCTCGAGAGTTTCTACTTGATATTCTGTCCTGAATTTAGGCCTTCTGCTATACTGAAATTGCGTAGCGTACTTTCCTATGTTATGTTTTTCCAAAGATCCTAACTTGCAAGAATTTGATAAAGGGCAATCGCTTGACAAAGCCCCCAACTACCCATGGCTTCGTTGGTCTTTGATATTTTCAAATTTATGATTCATCTTTCATTGATCCCAGCTTTATGTAACTCGGTGTCTTCTTAATTCATCGCCCAGTATGATTAAATATAATTGTCTTGCTACCAGATCTATGCGACGAACAAAACAGAGAACTTTGAGATTGATTCTTCTTTGAATCAACACAAAATTAAAATAAATGAACAAAGAAGATGGAGAAAAGTTCCATAAGATTGATATTATTTTACCTTTTTAAACTTGAAAATTGCCTTTCTTCAAGATCAAAGTACTGAGAAATGATAATCAATCAGAAAATAAACTGAAACTGATAGGAAAAAAGGAAATTGAAAACTCATTCATCTGAAAAGCTATAAATACAAGCTCTGTACAAAACTGATATGAACATCGACAAAAAAAAAAACAGCTCACATCTTTCCTAGAACGGGCAACGTTTACCCTCCCAGTTCTCTTTTTGGGAGAAATTAAACAATCTAGGACAAGTGAGATGCAGATTGCCTGTGACAAATTGCAGAGAAAATAGAACCAAAAGAATGGGCAATCCCCATTAAGATAGCAAGTTTCACTTGACCCCTCCTTGGGATCGGACGTCCGGCAATTCTCAGCGAATAATTGCCACCGTTGATCATTTCCCTCCTTGCACCTGCCATTTGTTTTTTTTTTGCAAAGATCTAAAGGTTTAAGAGATTAGAGAATAAAAGAGAAAACAGAGCAAGTACTTGTTGAAGAACGTTTTAGTTGTGTGATAAGCAGTTGCAGGTTGTCCCATGTATATATAAAGTGGAAAACAAAATATAGCCCTTTTTTTCTCGCTGATATTACAGTCACGCCCTCAGAGTTCGACTATGGCCTGACGATATTGACCTTTCGGCTTTACGTGCTACTGCTCTGTTGCATTCACGTTCTGGAATATCTCTCTTTTTTTTTTCTTTGACTAAAAAAAGTTCCATTTTTACTAGTACTTTCTTTGAGTAAACTCCAAGAATTCAATCTATTCAACCATTAGAAATTTCAATGATAAGAAGCAGATGATCATGATCATGATGATTAAAGCTTTCTTCTTCTTCTTCTTGTTGATGAAAATTTAGTTGAAATCTTAATAAGCAGAAAGTATGAATGAATGCCCTAAACAGTCCATTATATCAACTTACAGTGTGATGTCAAAATTCATAGTTACTCCTTTTGTATTTATTTTATGTAGTGAACAAATTTATATTCAAATTTGTAGTTATTTTATCCCTTTCCTTTGTTTAGAAAAAATCTTCTTGGTTTTGAGCGAAGTGGGAACTTGAAATTTCTTAAGTTGAAATTTTCAATTCTGTAAAGGATGAATTGGTCATTCAAACAAAGCAAAAAGAAAGATGCTCATCTCTTAAAATAAATGAAGGAAGGATTTTCTCTCCATTTCTTTTTGTTTTTTCAAAATGATAGTAAGGTTTTAAGTAGTTAAAATATCAAGTTAAGCATCGACGTCATGTCTGCATTAAAAGCACGTGCTTCATTTGTATATTATTGATGGAATTCATTTCACTTACATTAACGAAAACCAAAGCAGAGCACCACCAAATCCAAAATGGTCCCAACGGTGGCTTTTGTCTCCCCTCCCATGTGGCCCTGTCAGCCACCACCACTCTTATTCAAAAATCCGATCCAAAGTCTAAAGTCTAAATCCACTTCCTCTATGAAAAAACTTTATAATTGGAGCCTCCAATTATGGACCCACCACAAGTTTATCATCTTCTTCAACGTTGAGGCAAAGGAGATAATGTTGCTTTAAAAAAAGGTTTAATATTTTGCTTTTTTTTTTTGGGTAGTGGCCAGTGGGGAGTCACAATCTTAATGTCTCGTATACTTTGAAGGAACAGCTAATTGTTGATTACTTTAATTACTAATTATTGTTAGTAACTAAGTAGTAAAATATAATAATTTTGTATGTGTTCAATGAATTTAATAATTGAAAACAAGGGGAGTATGCCTTGTTGGCTTCATTCAATGTACATCCTGAAAGTACAAGAGGGATTAGTTTAATGGAGTTGGATTGTGCATGACGGAGGGAATAGATTCGACTCTATCACTTACTCTGATCACCAAATCAGGTTTATTAATTAATTACATAATGTGACAGCTGAAGCACCTTTTAGCTACGGGGTTTGCTTAATAATGTCAGATCTTTTGTTTTTTGATACCATCGCTTTATTTACTAATGTCTGTTAGGTATTGATCAATGTCCTGTCCTTTGCTGAGGTGCTTACATTCATTTATATCCTCTACATTTTATATTTTTTTTTATATCAATGAACACGTTGATCTACTTTTTTTTTTAGATATTTAGACATTTAAATTTCTTAAGATTTTATTCTATCCTCGTATCACTCAATAGTATCTTTCCTCTTCGACAAAAAAAAAAAATCACCATCTCAATTATTTTCTTGCAAATTTTAAAACATTTAAAAAAAGTGTCTGCTTTATTAAATTTATTAGTGTAAGATTTTAAATAGAAAATTATTTACTTTGTAGCTAATAATAATAGATTCATTATTATTGGTAATAAAAATATTTGATGTACAGAATTTTATGTGATGATTTGATGATCAAAAATATTTATCGTTTCACCGTTTCCAGTGTCATCTGTATTTAAATCGCATTAATCGTGTTTATTATTTAAATTTTATCTTGCTATTGTAATTCAAAAAAAAAAAACATTCGATGTAGAATTTACTGCAATACAGCCGCTGCGTTAAAAAAATGTTACAAAATGAAGCTAGGATTTCCGAGAAAAATCTGGCTTTTTATTCATCTAGAAAATGAAGCACATCGGCTACTGCTATCTTGACTTGACCCCTCTTGGGAAGCCGACGGCCAACAATTCTCTGAGAGTAAATCTTGCCGTTGATCGTTGGCCTCCTTGTGCCACCCATGTCTTCAACCTTGGAGTACAAGTAAGTAATGAAGTGGGGACTACATTATTTTTTGTGTCGGATTTTGACATCCTAAGTGGACCAAATAAAGGGCAGCCAAGATATCGGTGAGTCGGAATCAAATGAAGAATATGCTTGACATGGACTAATAATCAGTAGTATGAACCCCAAAAAGAAAAACAGATAATAATAATAAGCTATTTTTGCCCAAAAAGTAGAGTCCTTGATGATCAAGTAAGTTGCATATTGATCACATGGGTTTTTTCATTTTGTATTTGGTTCAAGGAATTATAATATTACTATAAACTCCGCAGGCCCTACTTTCACTGTTACACTACTGTCACTTCAGCAATCATTCCATAATCAGTTTAGGAATTGCGTAAACATTTAGTACTTGAATTTTTTATTTTTTATTTAATATTTAAGCTTTTTAATTTGATATTTAAATTTTTTTATTCAAATCAACACTTGAACTAAATATTTTTTAATTAAAAAATATCAAGTTTCTTTAGCTAGTAACTAGTATGATTAAACATGGACTCACCTCCTTTCCCTTATGAAAGATGCATGACTGTGTGTTATCACCTTTTCCAACAAAAAGGGCTTCTTTCAGGTCCACCAATCTGATTTGCATGTGATATTTTTATAAAACTTTCCCTCTCGGTTTATTTCGTTAAATGAAATATCAGCGGTAAGTAAATAAAAGATCATCCTTTTTCTTTTCATTCAATTCAAAAGTGGAAATGGGTTGAAGTTGAAATTTGACATTGAAAGCCGGCGGCTGACCTTGAAGCGACACATCTGCTTACGACGTGGTTGACGAAATGCGTGAGGAGGGAATAATAGATATGAAGATAGAAAAGAAAAGGTACATCGAACCAAGACTTCTTCTGCTGTTGAGGGTTGGGTTTGATCGATACTAGTTTACATCACTATTTATATATTTCAAATATCATTTTGAATATTAGAAATTTTATTACATAAACTATGTATTTAATATAAAGATAATATATAATAAATAGTAAAATATAAAAGTTTAAAATAATTTATATACAGTATCTACGAAATTAAAAATACATTTAAATTAGATCTCAATAAGTGGCTCCAGGTAAAAAAAAGAATGTTGTTCATTTCAGGGGTCTCGAGTATGTGTACAAGGTGTGTGTGTGTGCTGTCAAAGGGTTAAGAAAGTATGAACAGATACTACCATGTAATCACACCAATATATTCAAAAAAATATATATTTAAATTATGAGTAAAAATTTTAAATAAATAAATATATTAAATTAAAAATATTAAATAAACTTTAATTATTTGTCATAAGTTAACATTGTCATTTTTTAAATTAATATGAAGTTAACTTGTGATATATATCAACTTAATCAACAAATATTATTAATATATATATATATAAATGTAAGTGATATAATTTGTGCAATAAAATTAAAATATATAAATATATAAAAATAAAGCTTTGATTAAAATGGTAAAAAGAAGATTTTATGTATGTTGGTGACATTAATTTAAATTTTAACATTTGCAATTTTTTCGTTGGTTTTTTTAATAATAAAAAGATAAAAATATCGTCATAATAATATAGTTTATTTAAAATAGATAATATCTTAATAATTTATTTGATTAAATTTATGTCAAATTGACTCATGACATCAACATACTATCTACATGATATGCCTCTATTCGAATACAACTCTCATTTCGTCGATTTCTAAAATTTATCCATTGTAATACACCAAAATTGCAAAGTGATTCATCTTTTACGATTTATCTCCAAAAATGATAAATTATTAATTTAAAAATAATCATATTCATATAATAATTAAAAAAAAAAAAGCGTTACCTAAATCTCCACGATTTTATTTTTGTATTAAGGCAAGATTTCGAACTCCAATTTCTTTCTACCAAACGGATACACAGCTTCTTTTTTTACCTCCTAAGATGTGGGGCTAATTTCAAATCTAGAATTTGTTTTTTGTTCTGGATGGGATTCGGTCTGGCCCATTTGTTAAATCATTCTATCAAATCCCAGGTTCAGTGGGCTGATACAGCCTGGAAATCGATCTCTCGTAATCGATTTTTCCATTTCCATTCTGATCGGTTCATTCGGCCTCAAAATGTTAGCCTGGAGTGACTTGTCTCTGCTGACGTGACTTGATCAGCCTAACATCACTGTTTTCTATATCAAAAAGGCCAGTCATCAGCAATCATATCACTTTGTAAATTGTTCAAGGAGACCGATTTTGTCCTGCAACATGCAAAACTTCCTTTATTTTGGGCAATAAGCATATTTTTGTCCTACTTGGGCCAAATTTTTTTCTTTTTTGTTTTATTTAGGAAAATAGCCAGTTAACCAAATAATTACAAAAGCTTACTCTATTTTATAGAGAACCTTGGACAGGATAGAGACAACATATCCAGTTAACCAAATCGAATGAATGGAAAGTTTTATCAAAATGCAACCAAAAAAGAAAGAAACAATCTGTACTCTATTTAAGAGAAAGTACAGAGGGTAAATGAAAGGAACTGATCGTACATTTTCAAAGAAATGCCCCGGCAATACGACTTTCTCCGATGATAACGGTTTTGTCATGGGGTTTAACAGTGACTCGACTACTTCCGGCTTCTTTATTGAGCCCTTTTCGCTTCATTACATCTCTCAACTTATCAACAGAATCCCATCTACCAGCTGCTGCAAAGAAATTCGAAAGAAGCACGTAATTACTGGGCTTATCGGGTTCCAATTCCAACAGACGCTTCGCGGCAATCTCACCTCTGGCAATATCTTGATTGAGACTACAAGCGTTTAGCAATGCTATCCGAACTGCTGCTGTACGCTTTGCACCATTCTTAACCATACCATCAAAGAGAGACCACGCCTCGTCTATTCGACCAGCTCGACCTAAGACATCAATGAAGCAAGCATAATGTTCTTGATCCGGGTCAAGACCATACTTCTCCCTCATTAAATGAAAACACTTTCGGCCTTCTTCAACTAGCCCGGAATGCCCACAAGCAGATAAAACAGCAAGAAATGTTACAGAATTGGGCATAACTCCATTTCTGTTCACCTCCATCAGCTTGAATAACTCGAGAGCTTCAATCCCATATCCATGACTACCATATGCATCGATCATGCTCGTCCATGAAACCACGCATTTGTTTGAAATCCCATCAAACAATGATCTTGCATACAAAATCTTCCCGCACTTCGCATACATATCCAGTATAGCATTACATAATTGGGTATCATCGGTGAACCCAAAATGTAATGCCACACAGTGAATTTGCTTTCCAATCCACAAATCGGAGTTTTCAGAGCAAGCTCCTAGAGCACTAGTAAGTGCAACTACATTGGGTCTCATTTTACTCATAATCGAAAATGCCTCTTTGTACCTTCGATTTTTAATGCAGCCACTGATCAAAGAATTGCACAATACATTGTCTTTTCTATCATTTAAACTGGAGAAAACTTTGAGGGCATCGTTAATACGCTCCATGTCCGAGTAAAAGTCGACGAGAGCAGTACTCAGAATCACTAGATCACGACCAAACACAACAACCAAACCATGAATCTGCTTTCCTTGTGCAAAAGCCTTCAAAGAAGAACAAGCTTTTAACACACAACACAATGTAAACTCGCTAAGCCTCACTCTTTGCCTTGTCATTGTTGCAAAAACATGAAGTGCTTCTTTAGCAAGACCATGCCTGAAAAAGTTAGAAATCATAGCATTCCAAGTCACAACATCCTTCAGTTCAATTTCTTCAAATGCCCTAACCGAGTCACCCAAGCATCCATACTTGGAATACAGGTTCATCAGTGCAGTTTTGGCTACCGTTCCGGCATCCACGCCTGTTTTAATCATTAGTCCATGCACTTGCTTTCCATGTTTAGTGCCCGGCAAAGCAGAGCAGGCACTCAAAACCGGGGTAAAGGTGTACGCATTAAGGTCACAGCATGAAAAATGCATGTGACAAAAGAGAGCCCATGTTGCTTGAACGTTGCCACTGCGAACATACGAGGCAAGTTGAACATTAAATGAACGGATATCCCGAAGAGGCAATTCTTCAAGCGAGTGGCGGATGTGGGCAAAACGTTTATGAAGCTTTTTAACGGGGACTTTGGTTGAAGCAATCGCTCGAAGGTTTGTGGCTTGGTAACCAAGATAATCAATGTAACGACGAGACGCAGACATAAATCCGTGACATTAAAGGTCGCTTAGCCTAAGAAACTGCAATTTAGGCGAAAAATGTTTAATTGTAGTTACAGATTCCAAAAAGTTAAAATACCTAAACCCAAAGATGCAAACTTTTAATCGTTTAGGAAAATGTTTGATCGCAAAACAAAACCAAAATCAAACATAAGAGACAAGATCCAATATCAAATATGAAAAAAAGACCAAATATATACATATTCAGGCGGGAAGCATTGAGAGAAGATGGAGGGGAGAGTAAAGAAGAAGATTGACCTTGGAGCCTAATAAAATCCATCGAAAATGAGCCCATAACCACCACCTGGATTCAATTCATGGAAGGTTAGGTCCAGTTCAGCTACAATTAAGCCCGGCCCTTAACCTAGCTGACTAATCTACCTCCATGCCCCCATTACACCCTAAATCTTCTCTTTCTTTCTTTCGTGATTTGATCATTATTAAATTTTGAGACCATTTGTTCATGTAATATAGGGTACAACCGTTCATTGAATCAATGAATTAATAAGTTGGTCGGTGGGCGAATCTTTACTAGTTAGTGGCGGCATGGGTTTAAGTTGTCTGCCAAATTGGGTTAATATTGAATGGGTTGCAAGGACAAGGCTTAATGATTCAATGTTTCCTCTACTAGGAAGATTTTGGTATCCTTAGACAAAGGGTAATGACCTTGACACACTGGCTATAATTGAGTAGGTGAGGGAAATAAATATCGGATCATGCCTCCATGTGTGTGTTATACGACATGATGCTCTCTCTGTCTGACTTTTTGTTAAGATTGACTGTGGTAATCAATGACTCCAACTACTTTGTTAAAATTTTTGTAAATTTTATTTATTGCAAGTGCGTACAGATGTGTCTGAAAATGAAATGGGTGTGCAGCAGCAAGCTCCAATTGCTAAGCCCATTGAAAAAGCTTATAAATAAATAAAAAAGATAAAAAGCTTCGGTTCAGTGGCTCCTTTTTGAAGCAATGGTAACCCTTTCTCAATCCATCAGCATCTCTGCTTCCTTTTTAAGTAGAAACTAATATTGCCCAAGTTGTCTTAATCGCATGGCTAAATCCTGTGTGTCGAAAACCTTTATGAAATCATCAAGTTGTTTTATGTGACATTTTTTATTATTCTTTTTCCATAGTCAAACATGTAAGAAGAAAATCATGCCATGAGCCCATAGCCAATTGGCAAGTAAGATTCGTCGTAGTAATTTAATGTTTCAACATAAATTCAATAACATGACTTTTAATACTACCATCAAGAAAACAAATAAAATTAAGATAGGGTCATAATTGAGCCCCAACCAACACCTACTCATTCATGGACGGCGGAGGCCCTCCCCCCTCATCTGTCACCAACTCCCACTCTTTTCCCTCCATAAATGGCTTCCTATCATCATTCATCACACACTAACGCATTGAGTGAAGTATTCCGTCACCATAACGCTCTGTCCTCTCCTCTCCATACTTTTGAAAGAAAAAAACGTTATCTCAAAGCGAAAATCCTCCCAAAACCGGATTAAGAAGAGCAAAAAAAAAAAAATGAACCCCAAGAGCACCTTCATCTTGGCTGTTCTGCTACTTACAGCTTCACTAACTGCAGCAGCTAGGCCAGACTCATTTGAACCTTTATCATCTGAGCAAAAGCACAACAAAGGCAGCGGCAAACCAGGCAACCGAAACAACAAAGATAGTGGTGGAAACACTGGTGGGATGGGCGGGTTCTTCGGTCCAGGGCCTGGGCTTGGATTGCCAGGGTTTGAAAAAGGGTGGGGAAATGGGATCGTAGGCGGTGGCTATGGAGCTGGCTTCGGAGGTCCTACCGGAGGGTACTCAAAAGGTGGTGTTATTAGACCTACGGTTGTTTGCAAAGAAAAAGGTCCTTGTTTTAACAAGAAGCTAACCTGCCCTGCTAAGTGCTTCACCTATTTTGGGCGATCAGGAAAAGGTTACGGTGAGGGTGGCGGTGGCGGTGGGTGCACCATGGATTGTAAGAAAAAATGCAGTGCCTACTGTTAAGAGGTTAAAATACAGTCTAAGTACTTGCTATATCATTAAAATCTAGTTGCTTACCCATGTATGATTATATATGAGATGCATGGAGCTACTTTTATTAAAAGTTAAATAATATACATATTTATGGGGGTGTATTTGATGTAGTAAGAAATCTCTGTTTTTTTTAGAATGAGCTTTCTCTGCATGAAATGAAATAAATAATAAAACCTTGAAGCTTAACTTCCGGGGTAATTATGGCTACAATAATATTCTTGGTCCTATGTAAAACCTCTGCTACGCCGTTTTGATATAGAAATATCCAAGTCCCTATGAAATCCATTTCACTCTTCATTTTGATGGTGAGTAGAGAAACACCTCCAAGAGATTCAACCAGCCCCAAACTCCCATCACCAGGTTCGCCGCCATCATTGTCTACCCTTTCTATATGGGTACAATGAGGAAATAACAAAGACCAGGAAATAACAAAGACCAGTTATACTGTGTCGCTCTCTAGTCTTGCACCTTTTGGTCTTAACTACACGTTACACCATGAACCAATCATAATTCACAAGAGGTAACTCTGTATCCATATATTTTATCAATTCATACATGAAAATCATATTTATGTAAGTTGTTCGCTAATCAAACTCCACAATAAGAAAAAAAAAAAAAAAACTTTACACAAATTAGCTCTGAGAACAAGTTACAAAGATATGTGCAACAAAAGCAAGGATAGACAAATAACAAGCTCAGTTTACTCCTTCCAAGGCAAAGTGCATATAAGCACAAGTAGAACGAGGTTTACTGCATATCTCACTGCTGCTAGTCTGTCAGTGCCATTACAAGGCAGCCCTCATAGCTCCTCTTGCAGCTTCACGTTTCAGCTCAGCAGCTTTACCACTCCCACGGAAATACATGTATACTTGCTGTAAAGCCAACAGCCAACAATGTTAGATATCCGATACACATGTATGTGTATGTGCGTGGGTAAGTGTCCACATGGTTTTTTTTTTTTTTTTTTGGGGGGGGGTAAGTGGTGGGCTTGCACTGAATCAGGTTGGGAACAGAACAAACCTGAATAACCCAGATGCTTACAACTGATTCGAGACAGAATAATCCGAAACCAATGAAGTAGAAGATCTACACAAACAAAAGAAATTTCATCAAAATGGTTAAGAGAAATATCTTTCTTAGCTTCTGCACTAACTCCAAATGCAATCACGATGTTCGAGCCTTCACCATTACAAGCAACATTCCTTTGCTCCCATCAATGTCCCACTAAACCTCAAATATAATAAATTTATGCTACAGGTTAAGCATAGCTTAAGAAAATGTCTTATTATTTTAATGACCAAACCTGACTGCGGGTATAAAACTTTTACTCAAGCTTAAGCATATACTTACGCCAACCAAAGCATTGCCACCAACAAGATCAACTGCAGGTAGGATTCCGCTGTATGAGACCAAAAGAAAGGGAAAATAAAAGAAATAGTAAGAATATATAGATACAAGAAGAAATGAACTAGAATATACTAAATTTGCATCTCAAATATTTGCAGTACGTTTAAATTCCACTGAGATAATAGTCGACCCATTATCTCATACTTGAAATAGAAAAATCCCATAAAAGAAACTGAACTCTTTTGGAGGATAAGTGCATTATGTCAACTCTGACGCACTGATGTAGTTGCAAACAAAGAAGATAGATGCAAATCCCATCAGTCTAACCTTAACATAGATTGCCAAAGATAAGCTAAAAAGCTAAAAAAGATTTAAGGAACATACGTGAGTGATTTCCCTCTAAAAACTATAGGGGGTGCCACCGCAGCAAAGATGCAAAAGGCAATGTGAAGCTGTAAACAGGAAAAAAAAAAAGAATAAAAGAATCAGTATGTAATTCCTAAGGAGAAAGAAAAGATCTATCAGAAGAAACATGAGATATTACCGAATAAAACAGGAAGAACCATCCAAACCTCAAAGCACTCTCATTCCTGCATGATAGTCATAAAGTGAAGGGGGGGGGGGATTCAAATTAAACTAAGGGCTGATTGTAAGGAAATGAACAGGCAGATTTAAGAACCAGCAATAGAAATTGGCATTCGAGCAACCCAACATTGAAAAAAATGAACTCTGCATTACGAAAAAGCATGGAAAATATCAAGTACCTAAAAGCACGATACAGTGGACGATACCACAATACATAGGCTCCTGGTACCCCTGCTATGAAGAAGATGATAGACAAGAACCAGATCCTAACACCTAAACAATAATAAGGAAAATCCAACTCAATCTTAACACTACATTAAGAACAAACAAAAGACATGGAAGAATATATCTAAACAAACCTTCTCCTTTGATCCATGCTGTAGTAACAGCTATGATGTTCCATAGAAGGCATAGAACCAATCCTGCATAGAATCATCATCAATCACCCAATTGTCTGCCAGCCCTTGGCTTAGAGCAAAGCCTTTTAAACTAAAGAATTAAGAAAATAAAAGCATGGTACAAAACACCCAATGCAATCTAGCAAATAAAATAAATTCACATCAAAATGGCCCCAATTTTTTGGTCAATGATATAACACGTTTAGTGCTACTAAGATGCACAAAGAAAGTAGCAAAAAGCCATCACAGAAGCTTACACACCTAAATATGTTGAAAACGCAACATACTGCAATCTTTGTAGATGAATTGGAATTTCATTGGCAATATCATGATGAATGATAGGAAAAAATGGTGGCCAATTTTTCTCTTCCAGCACAACTCCAGCTGCAAAACAGAGAAGTCAAACTGTAGTTCAAGGCAGAAATGTACAGAGTTATTGACCATAAAAGAAATAAAATCTTGTCAAATATTTTGCAAAAAGAAGAGTGATCTAGATCAAATACAGAATCTGTGAACAAGACTAAATGTGATTGGTCTGACTAGTCAAATTTTTGAAGGAAAATGAAAGGTACCTCTTGCCACTGCCTCTTCTTTCCTTCTCACTTCCTGCATTGAATTAGCTGACCAGTGAAAATTGCAGTGATGCTATGATTTATGAGCTACCAAAGAGCAGTAACAAAATAACAATCTTGCTATTTGTTTGTGAAATAAACATGCAAGAACGAGAAGTTACAGTTTAAACCATCCAAATAACTTAGTATGCTAAAGTACATAGAATACACATGATATTCCACAAACAGCCTAATAATAGTATTTTATCAGTAATTCATAATACTAGGATTATTGAGATACATTTGCACTTTCATCACATCAGATTCTATGTTGATGATGTCTTTGGAAGAGAATTGAGAGAACAAAAATAAATCTATGATTCTGTACAACAAAAACAACTTCAAAGTTGTAAAATTTATCATACAACATACCTGTTCCCGACTTCTCAGATCAGCCTCCTTGGCCTGGAGTTCCTTTTCTTTCTTCTTTAAATCCTATATTTCAACGTAAACCCGGAATAGTGAGGTTCAAGGCTTAATCGAATTATGGAAATTGAATTCAGACAAGTCTTTACCAACCTGATTACGTGATCCCCCTGAAGCTGTATCAAGAGGAATATCAACTGTTGCCTCACGCTCATAACTGAAACCAGCAGGTTCAGGAGGTAGCGGTGAAAGTCTTGAGTTTGAGGCAGGTGGAACACTTGCAGTGCTCTGAAAAATATATGGATAATATCATTCAAGATGCAAGTAATATTAGAAAATTTCCAATATCCGGTTGTTCCAAAGCAGTATTAGAAGTGGCCAAATTATAGCAATGAACTCAACTTTTCAGGATTAAATCATCCTATAATTATACTCGTTCTAACTTTAACAACTTGTTACTTTAAAATAAAGATTTAGCTTACCGTTGAAAATAGACCTCCGCCAAATTTAGACTGGCCAGGTGCCTTCCCTCTTGCTCTTGTATCCTGCAGAAAATTATCAAAACAAGAATCATATTAACAGAGAAGGTTGTTAGCATCTGAACACTAATTATTGACAGATAAATCAAGTTATAAAGCTCATTAATTTATTATAGTCTGCATTTCCTGGAATTGGATAAAGGTTTATCTGAGTGCATTAATTAAAACCACAAGAACCCCCCTTCTGCTTATTGCATGAATCATACGTGAAATATAGGTTAAAAGGTACCAGATTAATGAGTGAGTTGACACTAAAGAAAAGATATCTTCTTTTCTTTGAGTATCGTAGATATATGATTAAATAAAACATGGAGAAACCATTATCTAAGTCAATTTTCCCAAAATCAATGATAAGATAGTAAGAAAGAAATGATCCTTAGCACCCGGAAAATTATTTTTTAACAAATTGATGATAAATTCAGTGATTGAACAAGCTTAAATGAGCTTTGTACAGTATTTAATGCTTATTCATCAACAAGAAAACAAGAAGAACTTCAATGATCAGATAAACAGCAACAACCAAGTAAAGGGCTTTCAAGAACCGGATTCAACCAAAACTTCAGATCAAAGTCAAAATCTAAAAAAATATAACAAATCAACGTACTTTCTCCTACTAAACCTTTAAAAAAACCTAAAATTTTTAAAATTTTAGAATAAAAATAGAACAGAGCTGCGCCACAATTGAACTTCAAAATTCAACACTCATTCGAACAACATCAGATAAAAGAAATACATGAAGAGTTAAATTAACGAGGAAGATAAACTGACAGCGAAAGGATTAACTTCTTCTTCCTCGTCGAAAGGATTTTTTTCGTAACGACCAGCCATCAGCGTAGGTTTTTTATCTGCAAAAACAAAAGCGTAAATAAAATACTTATGATGACGAAGATCTGAACTACTACTACTACAAAAAAGAGCTTTTTGAAGAAGCAAATTGAGGAAAACAGGTTAAAGGATTTTTTGAGCACTGTTTATTCAAAGGGAAAGGGGAAGTTTTCTACAGAGAGAAGACCTGCTTTTGCTGTGGTGGAGCAAGAGCGAGAAAAGTTGGACTCTTGAACTTACAAATTTGTTGAAGTTCGCGGAGAATAATATTAAAAAATAATAATAATTGCGGGAAAATAGAATCAGTCGGTATTATATTCATTTTTTTAATATCAATATTATTTATTTTAAATTCGAATAAATTAAGCTTTTGATCTATATTTCATTGGAAAAATTAAATCACGTTTAATAATGTAAATAATTTTCTCAAAAAAAATAAATGTAAATAATAGATTTTTTTAATAAAAAGTGAGAAAAATAATTACTTGATCTAAAAATTTTCATTTTTTTATTTTATTTAACATTATATGTTAATATTTTATTTTTTAATTTTTAAATATATTATTTATCAATAAAACTAATTTTTAATTATTTAATTTTGCATTTTATAACACCTAAATTATGTTACAAATAGATTGAAAACAAAATTATATAACAAATATATCTCTAAATAAATGAAAACAAAATATTATTATTGAAATTACATTATTATTTTTATTTTACTTGAGAATGGAATTAATTTTATTAAAATTTGAGATAAAAAACTGTTATAAAAAAACTAATTTAATAAGAATATATTTCATATTTTATGGATATTATTGTTATAAAATGTAAAAATAAAATTAAAAAAATAATTTTACAATAAATTTCATCGTTATAAAAAAAACTTTATTATAGAAATAACTTTTATAAAAAATTAACTATATAATATAGATATTATGAACACCATAAAACGTCCAAAAAAATATGTTAAAAATTTGTATACATGTAAAATTATATTGTTACCATTAGAGAGGGAATTATTGTTTCCTTTCTACAATCTTCTCCTCTGTATAATATCTTCCTATAATCTCCTTGTCGTTTTGTAATCAATGTAAAATGGTTCTCATGGCGTAATTAATATTAGCACGGTTGCCCATAATTAAATTACACTTTATAAAATATATTCTTACCTCTTCTTTACTCTATCACATTGAGTTTACTCTTTATAATTGTCGAGATAAAAAATAAAGAGATGAAAAATGAAAATCATTACATGACAAATTTTGATTGATTTGTTTTAATTCGATGATGACGGTAGCATAATGGAATCAATGGGTTGTTCTTTATTCGGGTTATGTTTAAATTGGATGAATTTTTTTTTAAACAATAAACGTGATTAATGCAGTTCGAATCTAAATTATGCTTGAAGCGATAAACATCCTTAATCATCAGATCAAAAATTTATTTTCAATAATCAACATTTAACCTCCTATATAAATAATTAATAAAACCTTCAATTGAGATAAATTTTAGATGAGGGAGAATTATTTTCCCTACCCCTTTTCATTAACAAATGAAAAAAAAAAATTAAACTTTTTTAAATAGATATTTATTACCCTAAATTCATATCTATACAAATTTCGTTCATAAAGCCTGGATGTTTATCTTTTTTCCAAATATTATATAATTTTGGTTTTAATTCGTCTCAATTATATCAAATTATTATCAATATTATTTTCTTTGGGAATACAAGGTAAGATAATAAAAACTTTCTTAAAATGTAATTAAGTTATAAATATTTATTTGTAAAAAGGACACTTTATAGATATTTTTCTTTTATATTTTAGTAATAAGAGACTACCTATCACTGAAAAAACAATTTATATAGTATTCACAAGAACAAAAAATTTGCATTTTTTTAATAAAGAATAAGGTTGAGGCTATACGAAATCAAACATAAATTTGATATTAATTCAAAACTTGAGTAATAAATTGTAAGAAACTCTCCTTAAATTTCAATCAATAAAAATATATATTATTTGTAATCAATTAAAATCGGATTTCATTAATTAAATAAATTAATAAATTTACCTTTAAAAATATTATACAAATTTCGAATAACCCACAAAAGTTTTGTATATTAAATGGATTATAGTACTTTTTATTGAAGAATGAAATACTATTTTAATTGTTAATAAAATATTTTTGAGTGAAGTGTTGAAGAAGAAAATGATAGATCATGAGGGACACGTGACGTTGGAAGAATCAAAGAATCAAAACTAATTAACTAATTAATTAAATTTAAAATAAGATTGAAAGGCACTGAAAATAAATAGTTGAGTTTGTTAACAAGACAAAAAAAATGTTGCTTTCGACGCCGACGCTCATGCTGCCCGAACATGAATATCCACCCCTCAAATAAGCTTGCCTTCTTCCTACCTTAAACTAGTGTCATCTGGGCTTGTCAACATCAACTCAAAACACTGTCCTGTCTGAAAATTGTCTAAAAATGATGCTTGGATTATTTTATTTTTTTTAGAACCAAGGGAATTATTTTATTTTTTAAATATTCGTACCCAATATATGTTACGTAATGGATAAGAGATGAATCCTTTCTTGAATGAACTAGATTTTCTTTTTCTTTCCGGCCATCACGTGAATTGAATCGAGAAATGTAGTTCCTTTGAGTGAAGACTCAAGGCATTTGTGAAAAATGAAAATAATTATATATATAATTATGAGCATTCAAAAAAGGGTAAAGGAAACCTAAAATACAAGTATGGTTGATGTTTGATGACTACTGAACCTATGCATGAGGGGGATATCCAACCCTAAACCAGCTGCTGATTAGTCATAAAGGTCTGTCAATTTTGAGTGAAGTTTATGTTTTCTCCGCCGTTGTTGTCTTGGAAATGGATCAATCCAATCCTTGTCTTGTGTTACTGCTTTATTCCACCGCTCTTTAAAGATTTTAAGTTCCCAAGTCGATTGTCTGCGAATCTGCAACAACAGTATATATATAGAAACCGTTTATACAGTGCCTATACGAGAATAAAGACGATCATGTGATGCATTGAATTGTATTCATTCATCCGTTCGAAGAAGTCTGGTTAAAGCTCCTGCTATAGAGCCACATTATCGAGAGTGCCTAAAGATACTTATCAACTGTGAACTATGCAAGTTAAAAAACGAAGTTTTGGTTTGGCAGAGCAGAGGAACTAAAAGCTATATACATGTAATCACTTAATCAAAGGATAAAGGTGAAGTCAGGAATCATGGATCACCTCAGCTCGGAGATCTAAACCTGAAGACCCACTTGAAGTCCCACGTTTCTGAGAATAAGCAGGAAAAACCATTAAGAAACCAAGTGAGTTATAATATCTAGAGATGAATCTGAAAGGATATCTGTCACGTATCATATAGCACAAATGAACATACAGGACTATGGGTTATGAGTTTTGGGTTTATAAAAACAATTAATAGGTAAAGAAATGGAAAACAAGAGAGCAGGTAAGAATATTAATCCAGTGTTTTACTCCATTAAAAAGAACTCCTTAAAGGAGTATGTGTATTCTCTATGCTTGCTATGGATTACCATTGGCTATTAAGATGAAAGATAAGCTTTCTCTTTTATTATTCAATCAAACCGAAACACATAACTGCTATCAACAAAACTATCTAAAAAAAATTCACCCTTAAAGAATACAGAAAATAAAAGAAGGGAAGAAGGCAAAGCAGAACCTTTTTGGTTTTCTTCGTGAGCTCCCCAGTCCCACCCAAAGTTTGTATGCCCTTATGAACAATGTACTCTGTATCAATCACCCCCACGTTCTTTGTGCGGTCACCCTGAATAATGGAATATGCAAACATAATTAAAATATTCAGTTTCTCAGAACAATGAAATAACTCTATTAGAATAAAAGGGAAATGAACTATAAAGAACGAATAGTCAACAAAGGCTAGCATGTCTGAAACAGAATCAAGTGAAATCTTACTTGTGCACAATACCCAAGTTTCATATCCATTCCCCATCCATGAACAAGATCATTCTGAATGAAAATACATATGAAAAAAATGGAGCTTAGAGATCAATAGCAAAATAAAAAGAAAATAAGAATAATATGTATTGTTATAAATGAGTATGCAAAAGGAAGGGGTAGATCATATCGAAATGCAAGGAAGAGAATGAAGCAGCTGTTTAAAATACTATATAGACAAGCAAAACGTGCAAGATTACCTGTATGAGATGCCATGCACAACGCCAGGCAGCTCTTGAAAACACAGGAGCCATTCCCTCCACAAACCTACAAAGATAATATGGAGGGTTAAAATCGGCACCAACTAACCAGATGATGACACTCGATATTCTTCAAGATTTTTATCAATCTGCATTTCATCAGTAAGGATAGCCGGATGGCTCTACTGTCAGCTGGCAAAAGAGGATCTCAGATGGAGTTTGGAAGACAAAAATGGGGGCAAATCCTCTTAGGACCTAAACCCAAGCAATGGTCCATGTCAATTTTAGAAGTTATCAAGTATGATGACATATGATAGGATTGCTGTTTTTTCAAGCATTTTGATGGATGAAATTGTTGTCATTAAATTGCTTTAAAACATTACATCATATGCTACCAGGCAATGTGATGATAAAATAACTCACCCAGAGCATGGTGGCCCCTCGCTTATATTTGAACACCTCGTTTTACCTCTGAGTTCATAGACTCTCCTGTACTAGCCAAAACTTTTCATGTTAAAGTATTTACAAATAATCATCGGTAAGCCTTTTATGAATTGTCAATTTGTCATAGACCGTTCCATTCACCTATGAAATTTCTTCATTCTAGAGCGTATAGTGATTCTGTGGTGTATTTCTGTTGAATTTGGGTCTAAAGCTGGCTGAGAAATCTCTAAACCTTCTGACTTCACAATTTCTAGGTACCTGTAGAGATAAGAGTTGACTGAATCAAAACGTTTGGATTTTCCCTAAAAGCCTTATGGAGCTCAAGATAGTAACAGAGAGAAAGATCAAACTAAATGTCTGATAAAACTGACAGAAGATTAAACTAATATTGAACAACACATAAGATAATGCAAAGGCAATATAACATCAGGATATTTATTGCAGGTGACTAAAATGTCAAAAGCCATTAACCTTCCTGGATTGAAATGCTCCACCCCCAAATCTTCATCCCAAAGAAATATGTAGTCATAAGTAGACACAATATCTGGATGTAGAAAGCGCTTAGCAAACCACCTGAAAGAGGGAATATATCACTAAGCTCATCCAATTACTGAAAAAAATGCAAACTTAGGTAACACTGATAAAAATAGCAACAAGGAAAGGACAGTGATATTTTTGGCAAATTCATTCAAGAAATTCCAGTTGACGAAATATGGATACAGTAAAATGATCAATAACATATCACACATAAAAACATTAGTTCATAATCTTAAATGAGCACTCCTTAGCAGCAAAAACTGTAGATTCAACAATACAAATATAGAGAGTTATTATGTAAAATATAACTATAAGAATTAGTGAACTATGATCAAGGCTTATTTTATACGGCAAGTCCCAAGTCGAACTGCTCCAACTTAAAATGACTTGAACCTTTATTTTCCCAACTATCCTATTGCTGGAATTATGAAATGGGTTACATTATGAGCATACACATCGACCACCATGTTTCACAAGACAAAGAACAAAAGGAATCCTTTCACCGACAGTAAGTCTTACCACTTTGTTTGGTTATGAGCCACTATGTGAATGGCTTTGTCACACCAATCAAGATCCCACCATCCATCCACTTTTCCATCGTAATGGAATAAAACAATGGTAAAATTCTCTGTACGAAACTGAATTTCACAAAATTAGGCAAACATTGTGAATTCATCAAATCTGACAGTCAAGAGGACAAGATGCAATACCTTTTGCACAACACCATCAACATGTTCTTTTTGTTTAATACCAACTGGCATTGCCAGCAAGTTCTTATGTGTGGTAACATTAACCTGTAATTGGATAGCCTACCAATGTCATGAACAATTGTAAACAATCTGATTTTTTGCACAAATAACAAAAAATTCAGCACATAACAATAGTCATTACTTTATCCATTGAAAGACAAACCAAAACCAAAATCGAAACAGAAAACGGCTATGTTCATATCTCAGGATACAAGTTCATGCTAACATATGAAAAAATTTGAATCTCACCGCTAACCGTAAACTCTTTCTCCATTGAGGCCTTAGTTCCAAATCTGAGCGAGTGTGCATAATCCCATGAGGCAAATCATTTAATTTCCCGGAAGGCAATTCATTATCCTTGACACAAACATAATACACATCTTAGATGACAATGAAGAAACTGAATCCACACAGAGTACCAATGTGAGCACTTAATGAATTAAGAATTACAAATTAAATTATACTAAAACATAGTCCAAAGAAAAACCAAGGCGAAAAAGTTTCAAGTTCTTCAAGCTCAGGCCTCAAAAGGAACTATAAACTGACTTGGCATCGTATATGTCAGCATTAAGATGCTTACCTCTACTGAGTCAAAAGGGTGCAATTTGGTTTCCATCTGACAATAAGAGAAAGCATTTATAAAAGAATATAGCTTTAGCAAGCTTCACAACACCTTATTACAATCAACCAATGCCAGCATGAAATCCTATTTATCTCCTTGCAATAAATCAAAACCAGTGGAATCTAGAGAACAAGGAGAGTTGTTATACCTCTGTCTCATAGTATTGATAATTTGTTGTTCTATATACAATATACAATGTAACTGAACAAATAACTCCCATAAAAGGAAGCTGCTTCATTTTAAATCCACTGTTCCCCTGCAACAGTATCAGACAAGTAGAAGCGTTAAAAGAATAAGATGCTACTAAAACTTCGATGTTCAAAGGCTTTCAATCTTGAAAAGAAAGAGTATACCCCATCAGATGAAGCATTTCTTCTCTTATCAGTAAATGTCTTCATAGACACCCAAAGCTTCTATATTAAACACATAAAAACTGCAGGAAATTTCATTGAAGAAAACAAAAGAAAAAGGCTACCTCAGAAGTTTTTTAAAAAGTAAATACAAGAATCAATAAGTTACTCACTTAATTTATGCTGAAAGACCATATATTGTAATTACAAAAAAGACCCAGTTTTTCTTTTTGTCTCAGCAAACTGACTTAGGGAAATTGAAGTCGCAAAATGATATGAAATGCGTAACGCCATTAAACATTGAAATTTAAGAAGATGTTTAAATAAGTTGAAGCATGTGCATGCTGCATGTAATGGCCAAATCTCAAAAGAATTTATACCCACACCTACAAATTCTAGAATGGAATCCCAGTTACAAAGATTTGACATTAACCAATCCAGCACTTCCCCTTCAGTCAATCACTGTTAGAAGGAAAAAGGCCTCTGACACTAAATGGTTATTTGAACAATAAGAAAAAAAATGAGAAAGATGTTGCCAAGAAGAGACAAATTTGAGCTTCTGTTAGATCTATGAATGTAGTTATTACTAATTTAAGCGCCTGAGTGGGATTCAAAAAAAGAAATGAAATGAAAGAACAATCACTGTAAAGAGCAAAGGTTCGGTTTTTAGATTAAAATAGAAAGATGAAATCCAAAAGCAATGAAAGCTAACATCCTCTATAAGCTTGAAGTTTCCAGAATTATTCAATTCAAATAAAATTTGGAAATGCTTGAACTTGTACTGAGAGACTCTCTATTAGTACAATTATTAAAGCCAAAAAGGAAAGATTCAATAAAGAAAATAAAGAATGAACAAGGAATATGAATAAGCAGAAATAAAAGTCTCTTGAAAACCAGATCTTGATCCAACCACCATTGCCAGAAAATAAAAATAAAAAACGAAAAACAGAAACATAAATGAGGGACCTTGAATATTAAAAGGAGGCGAATCGATTGATCAGATATGAAACTAGACAGAGAGTAAAGCTTTTCTTTTGCCTTCGGGTAAATTCGGCTCGTCTGATTCAACAACAACAAAAAATTGAATGAATGAACCAGCAAAAACTAACAGAGAGAAAGGTCTTTTAAAAGAAAAACCGAAACAAGAGGACTCAACGCCACGTCTTAAAGGGTCATGTGGAAGAACAGAAGGAAAGAGATTTGGAGGGGAAAATCTTTGCTTTTGCTTTTGCATGGAGAAAGGGTTTTTGGTCTCTGCTCTGGGGTTTATATGAGTTGTCGAGCTGCCGCTCGTCGACGTCTCCCCCTGCGACAGCTCCCAAACACAACACCTTCCCATTTTTTTGAATACTCAAGGTTCACCATCTCTCCACCTCACATGGATTTTTCCTTCCTTTCTTTAAAATTACAACTAAAAATGCCAATGGAACCCACCTGAAGCAATTAATGAACGAAACAAAACAACTGTTGGAGAATAAAAACTGTAAGCCAATAAGTTCAGGCCAAGTTTTCAACGTCTCTGCTTAATCTCGGTTTTTGCTAATAATCTCAAGGAGAAGCAGGCAATAGACTGAGAGACACAGATATAACTCTGGCGCTGGCGGGATTATCAGCTGCCTTTTCTGTTGTGGTGTTATTAATTACTTGATTAATTATATGTCTTTCAATTTTTCTATGTTCTGGGGATAAATCATCCTTCATGAACTTAGCGTTTTCACCATGTGCTTATAATGATGACTCCTTCTCCTTTCTATATATATTGAAATTATATAATAATAAAAAAAATCATGAATTGATGGAAAAAAAAAGTTGTTGTCTTTAAAATATTTATGGATAATTGTTTCTTACATTGGTGGTGAAGTGGTGAAAAAATTATTGTTTTAAATTTATTTAAAAAATAAAATAAAATAAACAATACACATGGCAATTCTTGATCTTTTGGGGAATTACATTGCTAGCATGTTAGATAATAATAATCTTATGTTTATAGAGAAATTTTTAGTTTTATATTTATGCAAATATAAATTTTAAAGTTATTAATCAAGTTCGATAATTTAAATATATTTTAATCGTTAATTTAATGTAATTATAAATTGATAGGATAGCAGTTACCATTATTTAAAAACTCCAACGCACACATATTAGATAACAACAATCCAGAATAGGAAATTTAAATAGATGTAATTTGTTATTTTGATTTTTTTTTATTTAACCGCAGTGCGATAACTTTATTGAAATACAACCCTAAAAAGAAATAGGTAAATAATTAAATTTATTGCAATAGTAAAGTAAATTACATCTTTAAGGGTAGGGACGTAGCTAAAAGGTTGACAAGGATTTCAATCACTTGAAAATGAATTTTTTTTTCATTTAAACACATTTTGATCTTTCTTATAAATGATAAAATTTTAATTTAATCATTTAAAAATTATGAAGATATAGATAATTTAATTTCGATTGCCTAAAAAAATTTAATTTCGATCCACGTTTAAGAGGAAAGCATAAGTTTAAATTTTAAATATAATATTATTAAAAAAGACAATCACAACATTTATATAATATAAAAAAATTAAACTTCCCATGCGATTTGCCCGTATTATTTTTTTTTTCAAAACAATCGTGCTCAAGGACGAAGCATTTGCTTAAATGGTAAATTTCATATATAGTCCTCTCAATTTTTAATAAATACAATTTAAGCCTTTTAGTGATTTGGATAAACGAACTTTTTTTGTTTTGTTTTTATTACTCCTAAAAGTTAATTATTTAATTTAAATATTTTTAAAATAAAAATTGGACTTTAACTCTCTTAAAAATTGTATAATTTTCATATCCACCCCTTACACAGTTGGTGGCTTCTTGCTTATATCCAACGCCAAATTTTCTCAAATGGCATAAACAAAGAAAAAATAGTCGAAGATTATGACATGTGTAAATTATAAATAAAATTTGAATTAAATCATTTATAAAATAAGTTGATGATAAATCGATTTTTTTGGTACAAATGATAAATCAAAATTTTGATTTATCTATCCAATATACAAATATGTGATCAGACTATTGCTAAAGCACAAAATTCCCAACAATTGCGAGATTTATCCCAGATTTCATTTTGGAAAAAAATTACGATTGAATCAAATTAAATTTGATTCATCGATATATAATATTTTAAAGTTATTTTCATTAATTCAAATAAAAATATTCATTTTATATTATATAAAAATTAAAAGTAAATAATAAAAAATTCATTTATCAAACGAAACTAAAGGCTTTTAAACAATAAACTAAAATTGAATCGTAGTTGAGAAAACTAAACTAAACTAAAATACTATAATTCGAATAAACTGTTTTTTACTTGTGAATCCTACTAAAGAGACGCAAGGGTGGAAGAATGAGGTCCACAATGGATGGCCCTTATCCACAATATTCGATGCTTATCTTATCTAATATCTAGCCGAGACTAGATCCGTACCTCATTAAAAATCAGTGAGTTTTAATACAATTAGTAGATGAAGTTGTTAATCCCGCGCACCCAACGCTCCAATTTCTACATTATCACATTCTCCTTGTTTTTGGGCCCTTATAGACCTACGTACTTAATTGACAGTTAGTGAAGGGTGATACAAAAACCACACGTGATTATTGAAACGTTAACCACAAAAGAACAATGAGATAATCTAAGGTTGATGATCACATATTTCGTGTGCGTGGACTGACGAGGAAAGTCCTGTTTGGGAGCCAACAAAAAAAACACCCCTACGCCATGTCACACGCACGAGAACGGGACCACACTTTCAAATCGGTTGTTTATAAAAATGGCATAATTTCTTTTTTGGCCCTCAAATTTTACAGAAAAAAAAAATCATTTTAGCTATTCGTTTAATTTTTCATCTTTTTTAACCATTTAATTTATATTTTTTGTCAAATTGCACCAAAATTGATGGAAAAATTAATATTTGTTAACTTTGCTGATGTGGTATACACATGGATTGTCACGTGGATGACATGTTAGCATTTAATTATTATTTTTTAAAATTAAAAAAATATTTTTAATAATTTCAAATGGTTTTTTAAAAATATTTTTTTGAATTTTTAAATTTTTAAAAAATTATTTGATTGTTGATGTGTTATTCACATGGTAATTCACATGTATACCACGTCAAGAAAGTTAAAAATCGTTAATTTTTCTATCTATTTTAGGGTGATTTAATAAAAAATACAAATTTAAAGGTTAAAAAGAGTAAAAAAAAATTAAATAAAAGGTTAAAATAACTTTTTTTATAAAATTGAAAAGTCAAATAAATCATTATACCAAAATAATAAACTCTGGAATTATATAAAGTTAACAAACAAATAACATATATCTTAATAGGAACCCAACAAGTGACTCCAGTGAAAAAGAAGATATTGTTCATCCTAGAAGTCTCGGGTTCGAGCGCTTATGTGTGCCTTGTCAAAAGATTAAGAAAATATAAACAGATATTACCATATAATCACACTAATATATTCAAAAAATATATATATATCTCTAAATAACTATTATCATAATAATAAAGAAGATTAAACTTAAATATAAATTTGGATGAAATGGTAAAGTGGAGAGTGTAAATTTTAAGATATCTTAGGTTTAAATTACTACATGCATATATATTTTTAAATTTATTAAATTATAAAAGATAAAACTATCTTTAAAATAATATTCGAGACTTAATTAAATAAATAAATTTTTTTGATAAATTCATAATAGTATAGATAGATATAGATTCAAATAAGTGGCTCACAAAGAGGCGAGGCTTGGTATCTAAAATATCAAAGTAGAGTTTAAACTTAAAAATATATTTTTTTTGTCTGAAAGAATTGATTGCTTGAGATATAGGATGGGGAAAATTTATAAATAAAATTTATGCTCTATTTTTTTTTTTCTGATTTTTTTAGTTTTTACTTGTTAAAAATTACAAATTATATTTAGTAAATAAAAATAAAATTATAAAAAGTGTATTTTTAAAAATTAAAAATTAAAGTGTATTTTTAATCAAGATAAAATGGCTTCGCTGCGTTTACATCAATGTTTTAGAAGTTAGGTTTGATAGTTGGGCGAAGATGTGATTTGACAGTGAAATACAAAATACAATTTCTTTCTTTCTTTATTTGATTCAATGGCTGGATGAACATAATACAACCTTATTTCGGTAAAAAACTTACACAGTAACCCGACATCCATCTCTTTCATAATCAGCCTAACATTGGTATAAAAAAAATTTACTACCATCTTTAGCTAAACATTGCATTTTATTTACTGAGATAGAGATGCATTAACTTTTATTAGGTGAAATTAAATGTAGGATGTCTTTATTATTAGGTGATTCATCACCTCCATTTTTTCTTTGATCTAGTTAGAGATTAAAGAATAAAATTTAATTAAAACAACAATAATGGAGAGTTTTACTACAATGAACAAATGATGAATTAATGTACTCTTCATAGGGTTTACATGGGTGAGACAAATTTTGGAAGTAAAAATTAATTGTGATAAATTTTGGAAATATATTTTAATTAATTAATTTGCGAGAAAGCATAATGGGCACCATCATTAGGATGAGTGGATGACCATGTTTTATATTGAATGCAATTAGTGATAATTTCGTTCGTTGCATAAAATAATTGAGAAGGAATGGGTTGATATAAAGGATTAGTTAAGTGGGGGCAATTGACTTTTGATTTATCAGACTATTTTCCGAAGTAAAATAATAGAGTGAAAACGACATGGATTAAACAATATTTTATGATGTCTGGTTCGGAAAGTGGAGAGTGGTTCCTTAATTAAGTTTGTTAAGAATTAGGTTTACAAGTCACCTAAAACGTTGTTGATTTTCACGACAGCTTTGACTACAAATAAACACAAGTCGTGGGTCGGATTTGGACGACGTTAAGACCTGGGGTTGTGTCTCTAACACGTGGCTACCGGCCAAGAAATCCACTGTTTATTTTATTAAAGTTTCTCCACAACCTATATAGCCGAAGTCTAATATGTGAGTGGGTAGGCCTAACGAGCTAAGGCCTCATTAACGTGAAAAATTGGAAAGCTAACCCGCAAGCCTGTAAATCTAATAGTTTAATAGTAGACAACTGCTTTTTACAAGTCCAAAAAGATTAACATACATTATGCAACATTGTCAAAAAGGTCGAGCCCTCTTTCTTCCTTTTGTTGGACTTTCGGACTCTTGAACAGCGTATCCACAGTACGCATTTCTTGGCTGAGCTGAAAACGTTGAGGATTCCATTGAGGGAGGAGACTCTGCATTAGATGTGCTTTTACATCCACGGGAATTCACTACTACAGGAGTCTCATTGCTGGCAGTGCTTCCTAGCCGTTCGTGATGACTTGGGCGAATGCTTCGGGGCTTTGCAGGAGGCTTATGCATGGGAACCTTGCTTCTGTACTCCTTCAAATGTTGCCGCAAAGTTGCAGTGACAATTTGTCTAAGGAGTAGTGCGGATTCATTTTCACTAGTGTTCTTGGAATAAAATACCAGGGCGTTGTTGGCAACTAATAACATATCACGGAACAGTTCTTTTACCGACATGATGGACTTACTGGCTATTCTCGATCTTATAGTGTCGAAATCCCTGTGTTGCCGGATCATTTTCTTGTATCTCCCTCTTTTCTGCGTGTTGAGATCATCTATTTACCAACATTAACACCTTGGTAACAAACTAAATTGAGAATATTGTTCTTACCTGGCTATCAAGCCTTCTCTGAAAGACACTCGTGCAATCATTCTTGGCTATAGAACTGAATATTCCCATAATATCATCAATCACTTCACCGCTGGAACCTCTGTTCTGATCCTCAAAAGCTGAAGATCTGGCATTCAGAGTGGAGTTGCTGGCTGAAATTTCTTTGCACCATGAAGCATTTGCAACATCAGCTGGGCCTAGGAACTCGCTTTCTCCAACACTCCCTTCTTTGGCATTTTTGCTGCAATCTTTTCTCTTCCTCTTCCCCCTCCTCTTCCTTATACTCTGAAACCTTCCTCCACAGAAAGTGTCTACCAACTTATCGATGCTTGAAATTTGCTCTCTCTCAGAGGTCAGTGAATCTCCTTGCTTCACATCCATCACTTCAGCAGGCACAGCAACGGGAATCTGACAATGAGGGGGCCAGTTTGTCTCAGCTTCCTGTGTGAAACTACTGGCAGAGAGTCCATCCATACATTTGTCCTTACTGGAAAATTCAATTCCCTCAGATTTAAGACATGGTATAGCTGATTCTGTCTGACTGGAACCGTAAATAGCCTGGGAATCATTTCTTTTCTCAGCCTTTAAGCTTTCTAGCTTTGATTCCAGGGACCTGATAAGACCAGATGAGTCCAGTTTAACAAACAAACAAGAATGCAATTTTATAGAATGTTAAAATATCCAAAGAAACCAAGATCGAATTCACAACTTTTCATGTGCCATTATTATAAAACAAAATGCAGATACATATACTTGGAGACATCAATGATGGAAAAGCTTTGGTAAAATCTCAAGCCCACTTTAAGTGTTTCTTCTCTATGTTCAAACCTTGTAACTTCGGACCATCCAGAAATAGCTCATACAGGACCATTAACTGGGTTACAACTTTGTACATAGTTTAAACCTGAAAATCTTCTTAAGGAATCTGGTATTTTGGAACATCAACGGTTAAAGCGATCGACAGATTACAATAAAGGAAAATTACTCACTCAATTGAGTCTTTGGTTTTCTCTAAAGCTTGCCTCAGCTCCACCATTCGCTGTTTACGTAACTCTTCAAACCAAGCTCTGACAAGGAAAACGTAATACAATTGTTAATAAAGCACGATACTTCAAAATGTAGGTATGCAAACAAGAGAACTAACTCTGATGAGGATTACTCACTTGCAACCTGAGTAACGTTGCTGCAAATCCTCGTACTTAGCCTTACAAATCTGCATTCAGATATCGGCTCCATCAGATGAAATTTATGAAAATAAAATTAAGCATTTTGACAAAGAACCTAATAGGCTGCATTATAGCTGCAGTACTACTCTATTAATCCATCCTAAATGAACAAGGAAGAGTTCAACTTTACTCAATAAAACACACATCGTTAATCATAGAATTGAATTATAAATCGCATCAACTTCAAGCATTCACCATCAAACCCATTTCCTTTTGCACCTATGATGAAGTCCAAGCTTAGGTTGTAGCCAACCTTAAGAACCATAATTTTGATTCACTAGTTTTGAATCAAGCTCGACCTCGGCTCAGCTCAGTTACAACTCTATCTACTCCATCTAACAAAATTAAGCATTAGCTAAGGCTATTAAAAAAAACAACCATGGAAGTGAAGATCAACCATTGACCAATGTCCAGCTTCATTCATGCATTGAGCAAATCACTGTTCCTTATTGGTCAGGTGGATATCACGTGACAGACCCTTTCCCCATTAGCCAAGCAAGCCCATCATTAGCATTATGACATTGACCAACTGACAATATCTTCATTTTTAAAAAGTGGTTTTGCTAAGGAGTGTCCTAAGCGCCCATTAAGATTACTGTATATGGAAATAATTAAAGAAAATTTGTCAACTATTGAATTTAATACAACATTATTAATTTGTTACTATAAATAGTAAATAACGTCGCGTTATTATTTTAATTTTAAGTAAATTCTAAACAAATCAGTTATGCCAGAAAAAGGAGAAAAAAACTCGAACAAATCAAGTTGAATTGAAGTATTAATCGGTTAATAACCTCGGGGGTGAATCCGAAGGGAGCAACAGTTCTGGTCCGGAGCTCCGAAGCGACGAGGTTCCAATCTCGGGTACCATGACGGAGAACTGCCCCGCCTAACAAAAGCTCCTCCCACGTACCCCACCTCTCTGTTCCCATTTATACTTGTAAGACAATGTCACTTCAATAACGACGACGACGACGACGACAAGGAACCACCGGAAATTATAAAAGCCGCCGTCTTTTCCAAACAAACAAAAGGAGTTTTTTTTACGAGAAGACGAGCGGTTGTTTTCAAATTTTTAGTTGATGAAAATTGAAATTCGTTAAAAAGGATGTAATAGGGAAAAAAAATCAATCTTTAATGGTAATGGAAATAGCAAAGAAGAGAACTTATGGAGCAAACAAGTAACATATAAGAATGGAAGGGAAAAGGATATAAATTTTTTAATAGGATATTTTTTATAAATCTATTTATACTATAGATATTGGTATCCTAATTCAACTTAATATCAATTTAGTTATAAAATTACTAAAACACCCTTAATTTAAAGTTTAAAAAGATAATTAATATTACTATTTATTATATTATATTTTTATATCAAATAAAATAATTAAAAATATTATTTAAAAGTCAATCACAAGATCAATAAGTTCAAACAATTTTTTTTTTACCACTTCACCCATAGTTATTTGTTAAAATAATTTTATAAATATATATTTTTTATATAAATTATTCATTCATCTACGCTGTGAATATAATAAAATCTAGCAATAATTATTATTTTTTCAATCCGTTAACATTTTCTCTTGTTAACATTTTTGCAAATATGATAACTTTGTTAATTTATAAATTAAAAATAAGAAACTAAAAATATTAAAGTCATTCGATAAAAAAATTGCCAATAACCTTCTCATTAATGGTAAATATTGAGGATTTAAATCATACATATTTAAGGTCGAATTTTTTTGGTGAAATTTAAATTCAAATTTTATCATTTTAATTCATATCATTTATGATATTTTTGTTTTTCTATACATTATAAATTCTGGATAAATACTTAATAAACCTTCTTAAATCAAAGAGGAATGTTTTCTTTCAACGCCTTTTCAAAGAATTTTAATTTAATTGTTTTTAAATGGTTATTTGTATTTTCTTATTTTAATTAAATTAAAAAACCAATTTTCATTTATTTATTTATTTATTTTAATTATGATGTAGATGATTAAGTTAAAATGACGGGTGTTATGAGCTACCTTATTGGGGAAATTATAAAAAATATTAAATTAAATAAATATTCCTATTGACAATGAATTTTAACAAAACTGATTTCAATTATGACTATGTCATTGTTTAGTAGTTAAAATTTGTTAACTAAAAAGACTTGTAACTGTGCTACCTAAACATGTAACAAGAATTTAGGTATCTCATGTTAAAAAGCATTTTTTCTTAATTGCCTACAGAACAAGCATAGAATATATCTTTCTTCTGTCTTTAAAATAATTAACTGAACATATATGATTTAACAAGAGCAATGTGAGTTCCTGGGTTATGGGGCCTTTGTCTCATTGAATTTGAACCTTTCTAGATATTGCAACTTGTAAAACCTAATAGGCTGAGTTATGGGCTTTGAGAAAACTCGAAGCCTGTCAACTTACTATTGAAATCACTCCGCCTCACACCAATTTGGACCATTTTCATGTTTTGATCGATTGTACTCTTTCTAAACCCTTCACTGCGCCACTTGTACCACTCCGTTGTCTTTAAAGAACGTTACTGTTTTACCTTCTTTTGGTTGGAAAAGAAAATGTACTGCTACCATTTAATTAAAAAAGTTAAATGGAAAACTATTTTTAGCAAGAGACAGCTATCACCAATACCAAACTTTGTTCAGGTCTTCTTCTTCTTCTTCTTCTTCTTCTTCAGAGTTGGTGAGCTCACGAGAGTTTGTGATAATTAACATGTCAAAAGTAATCAAATGAATGTGATAAACGTCCTTTTTTTTTTTTTTACTTTGTTTAAGGTTTCTAGCAACCTACTTGAACTTATTCGATAATATTAAGCCTGATATTTTCTCCTTCACTTTTTTATAATTAAAATTCGTAATTGTTTCTGGTCATTTTCAACCTTTTGTCTGTTTGACAGCCCAAAAACTTTAAATCGAATGGGACAAACAAAGGTTATTTAATTTCCAATAATATGATGTCCTATTTATTGTTTTAACTTACCACCCCTGCCTACCTGCAGGTGCACTGCATCGATGCAATATGTTCATTTGTACTGCAATTTCCCCAGATCTATCATCAATCCATTCATTGCTTTCTACCCTTTGCTCTGTGACATGGTTCATCTCAACCTGTCTGGTTCGATTGGATAAAGAAAATGTATTTCCTTCAATATATTAGATTTCAAAATATTGTCCATGAAAAACAACTCACAACTTGAAGACAGTTAAAATATTCATATCCCTAAATCAATTTAACACGCCATCAAAATAAATTATTCACACCAATATATTAAAAAAAATTACCACACGATTGGACTTAAAAATAACAGCTCCTCCAGCATTTTTCACTTGGCCTGCATAAAGACACGTGCTCACTGCTCATACAGAGAGGGGTCTCTTTGTACGCATGTGTTTGTCATGTTACTTTGGATTATAGTATTAGTTATCACAAAATCTAACCATTGACAACATGTACATAAAACTGCTGGATTTATCATCATCTTCCTAAGTTTGTATTTGTCATGTTACTTTGTATCATAATAAATGATTTTCATTTAATGCAATGCCCTCCATAACTCAAACTTTATTACCTCACTGAGCCAAACAGAAAATGTCTTAGAATGTAATCTTGTTCTTTAGCAACTTGAAAATCTACACGAATTATTCACGTTAATGCAAATCCGGGAAACTTGTAGGTCAAATAGTCAACTCCAAACCATGAAATCAATCACTACCGTTTGATCTTACATACTCCCACATAAGATCCCACAGCACTGTTGGTAGTGGCCCCCATCTACCTACCATTCTGATTAGATTGGACGCCATCAGTATGGATCGCAACAAAATCACAAGAATCGACGGTTGCGAACATACAAAAAAATCACCCTCCACCTGCGCCGATCGCTAAAATTTTGCGCAAATCACGAGACATAGTACGATTATATTAAAAGCAGCCAAATAAAGCAGGGAAGGGACTTATATGAGAAAGAACAAAAATGTTAAGGGCAGGAATAGGAATAGGAAAAAGTTAGCTTGGCGAACTGACGGGGTGATGTTAGAGAATAAATGCATTACGTTGACCCTCCTTCTCTTTTATGAGACGTTCACATTCGGTTCCCGTTTAACTACCCTACTCCTTGTCTCCTCTTGTCTTCATTTCTGACGCCGGGAAAAATAAAATACCCAACCTTTTTTCCGAAGAAGAAGAAAAGCTTCGTTTTTGAGCTTAACCAACAATGCTACCTTGTTTCTGAGTCCAGCTGTAGCCTCTATTTCCTCAAATGGGTTGTTGTCTAAGCACTAAAAGTGTTTCTTCTCGTGGAAAGGAAGCACATTTACATGCGGGTCTTGAATCTGTTAACCAAAAGCCAAGCCTTGAAAGCAGAGCTCCGCCGCCTTCAGCGGAAGAAGAAACGGTGAAAGAAGTTTTGTCTGAAACTCCAAAGCCCAAAGCTCGCATCTTTATCCCACAAGAAGAAGAGAAGAAGGAACCACAGATAGAAAAACCGGCGTTTGTCAAGATCCAAGGGGAGGAAAGCCTGAATTTTAACATCAAGCCTGAGCCGAAATTGCCTGTCAATGTCATTGAAGAGTCAGCGTCGGAGGATGTTTCTGAGATTTGCAGTGTTAGTGTTAGTGAAAGCGTTTCAACTATAACCGACAGAAGAGATGAAGAAGAAGAAGTGAGGCAGCAGAAAGTGTTCAGATCTCCGGCGAGATCCGGGTCAAGGAACCAGGTCGTGGGTAGGTCCCCGACCCGAAAACTTGACCAATCGCCTGGCAGAAGAAACGGGGTTGTGAATGGGGGGGCAGCATCAGTGAGGTTGGTTCAAAGCAGGGAACCCACAGTGAGACGTGGGTCAAGACCCGACCCGCCAAGGAAGGACCCTGGTGAGAGTTCAGGAAGGAGGTCAAGGTCACCTGCTGTGAATAGATCTGTAATGGGTAAAAGCCCGTCTGGAAGAAGGACCAATCAATCCCCTGGTAGGGCCAGACTTGACCAGGGAGAGACGGGTAATAGCAAAAAAGTTGAGCAGCAGCATGGTACAACTGCGACAACCACCATGGAAGGAAAATGGCCAAGTAGCAATAACAATGTAGCTACATCAAGTGCTCCAAATGAATCACTTGAAAATCCTCTTGTTTCCCTTGAATGTTTCATCTTTCTCTAGAGATGAATGGAGAAATGTATCTCAAGTTCAATCACCTTTTTTAATTTTTGTTTGTTTGTTTGTTTGTTTGTTTGTTTAAGTTTGTGAATATTGATTGAACATTGAAGTCAGAGGTCGTCCGTCTGAGCTGGAAGGGAAGATTTTGTTGTATATGTTTTTCAGAGTTGAAGTGGTGGGCTGTTGTCTACTACTACTTGTCTTAATTGACCTGTGATTTATCCTTCAATGAATTTCGCTCTTGTATTATTTTCTACTCTTCATTGCTGCTATACGGAAAAAAGAGATTAGCATTTCTGCAAGACTGAACCAATGACATTCAATCTGGCACTTCATCATAGCGGCCTTTTCCCTCTTCCTTTGTTCAAAATTTCAAGGCTTGAATCATCACTGAATCCTAACATTCAAATAAAAAAGCAGGAACTTAATGAATGTACCATTATTCTTTTATCTTTTGTTGTTGGTTTGGTTAAAGTAGTTTTTGGTGAGACAACTTTTAGGTGTAAAGTTGATGTTCAGACATTTATTATGATTAGATGCGGCACATAATTATGCCCTTTGAAACTGGGATCTTGAGCAACCTATTGAAAGAAATTTCGATGCAAATTCTTTTAAGATCCAACCTCCTCTTTCTTACTCACAAGATTACGAGGAATGTGCAGAGGGGTTTTCAGGCTGCTTGGCCCCACATTTCCCTTTTCCAACACCTAAATGAGAGACATTAAATGGAGGAAAGTATTGTACGACCAAAAGGAAAACACGGAGAATTTAACCCACTTTAATAATTCTACCATTTCTACATCTTATAGTAAAAACACAACGGGAAGTGTAGTAATTAAATGAATGTGGAAATTGAAATTTTGGAGGATGAGTGTAGCCGTTGTAGATGATGAGTGGAAGTGGTCCTATGTTTAATACTGATCCGTTAATGGGAATATGTTGGTGGAGTCTCTCAACCAAGCAACTAATGGGGGTGAAGAAGATCAGTTCAGTTATATTGGCTGCTTCTTTTTAGTTTTTCTATACTCGTCTCTTTCGTAAGAAATGACAAACACGGAATGCATCCAAGGTTCAAATGTTTGAAAGAAAGAAAGTAATCCAAATCGGCCTTGTATTTTGTTTCCATTACAAAACATTGATTACGGAACTTTGGCTTTTTCAACTACACCACTTGTATTGCATTTAAATTGAGAGATAAAATCTACACGAATACAACGGCCATTTCTTTGAGGTTTCTGAAAGGCACAACGGGTTTCATTGGTTCAAAGGGGGTTTGGTTTTGTCTACAATATGCTATGTAGGAAAGGTACTTTCGCTCCGACCGATTAATTTGTGCTATGACGTATAATTCAATAATATTTTATTTCGATATTCAGATGTTTTTTAAAGTCGTGTAACGGCTTAAATACTTATTTGAATTCACATTCTCACACTCAAAGAGAGTGTGCTCTTGCCATTTGATGTTCCCGGTTCGACTTTGTGGAGGTGTACTTTGAGAAACTTGTAAAAATACAAAAAAAAAAAAAAAAAAAAAAAAAAGACAACCCCAGGTTCATTCTTGTCCTAGTTGTGTCCGAAATTGGAAGAAATGTAGTTGACTGCCCTCATCGAAAGTCTGGAACAGTCTAGATTTTGCGGGTTGGCATGGGCCATCTCTGGTTGGCATCAGTTTTAGGCCTTGGAAGACTGCATTTTCTTTAGTTTTTTAGGCCCTGAAACAGAGCCCAAAGTTCAATGGGGATTAGGGAGATCAATAGTTCCAGCCAGGGTTGTAACAATTGATGTAAGTGAAATTCTTTTGCCAGATTCTCGTCCCAAGTGAATCATCCTTCATCGCATCTTGCTTTTTCAGCACCAGCAAAGTTCTGCACAACAACATGTTGTGGAGCTGGAAGTTTAAAAAGACTACAACACAACTAAACTCTTTCCATGTAAAATGATCCGTTTGATGGGAAATGGTGGAAATTGACAGAAAGGCAACTTAAATGTTGCCATAACCAGCCAGCCTACCTAAAACTATCTCTATTTACACAATATAACGATCTTCTGACCCAAAAACAAAAAAGAAAAAGGGAAACTCTGATCCAGTCATTGCTTGTTCATAAAAAACCCAGTGCTGCAGAGTAACCATAATCATTGTTTGATGCAGCACATGCGGTTAGATTGCTCTATTTTTGTTTTCTCCTCTAACTTGCATTCATGTTTACAGAGGAGTTTGAGTTAGGATTGACTGATGAGTGGTGTTGATGGGGGCAGGGTGTGCAAATTGCAATGAAAGTAGGAATCACATCCCCAGGCATTAACACTGAAACTCCACTGGTGTATATCGTCATCTGCACAAGCAAATCACCTTTATATGATCTTTCATTCAATCAACATCAACATTGATTGAACCAAAAAAACATATAGAAATGATTGACACCCAAAACCATAGCTGGCTAGAATTAGATTGAACCATTTCGAAAGGTTTTAAATCTAAAACACAACTTCACGGTGAACAGATCACTAAGCATTATTCAACCATGAAATTGAAAAATAGGGTTGGAATAGTTCATCACTAAGATACATTTGGAAAAGTTAACCTCAACTGAGATAGTTCATCTGAATTGGCCTATCATCTCCCATAGTGAAAGTGCATCAAACATAATCTCATAATGAAGCAAAAAGAGCATACATTAATAAGAAGCAATCAACTGACCACGAGCAGCAAAGACGAACATTTACAGAAAGGTAGGTCTAAACACAAACAATTATACATCTCTATATGCTAGGCTCGTTGGCCTGGGACCAACTATTCAACTTCAGCAGACCCTTCACGTCTTTGATGGACCAGTGCCTAAAACATCATATAGACAACGACATCACAGCTCTCAGCTACAAAAAAGGATTAAACTTTCTGGCTAAAGATAGAAAGTTTGCAATTTCATGAAAGCGAGGAAATTTAACTGGGATGCTTTAGTGATGAGGCTTCAAATTAACATTAAAAACCAGCTTCTTCTTTTTTTTCATTAACTAGCTAACTTAATGGTTCAAAATTTTGAGCATTTACCCATAAACAAAGTCAAAATAGGTAACACCGAAAGTAAATTCAGAAGATGACTAGTTCAAGGAAGAAGTAGAAGTACAATTTACAAGAAAAGAAATGTATATCATACCAAAAATAAAATGCATATCGCTGTCAAAGCAAACAAATTTTAACTTGAGCCAAGATGGAGGATTTTGCTGACATGTAAATTGTATGATGCAGAGAAGCTTTTATGTCAGATCAGATACTAGTAGTTACTACTGTATTACTGTTTTCAGAAAAAAGTTAGAAGTTACTAGCCATGTAATGGAAAGTAAAAAATCAAATTCAAGAAAAAAGAAAACGAGATTTGGGCAATATAGAAGAAATCCCGGATGTGGAAGCAAAAGGGTGAACTCACTTTTGGTGATGGATGGCCGGGCTTGCCATTGAAACTAAGCTGAGGTTGAAGGTCAGCATGGTTACGGCCACCTCCAGGGCCAGGGGAAGAGTTGGGTTTAAGAAAGCGTTCAAAGATGGCCATGACTAAGAACATGAAGATGAGAATGGCAGTTGCAACAAAGCCAAAAGACACCGCATTGACAGAGTTGTCAGCTTGTCTCCAGTGATCCTCCTCCCTTTGCACATTCAATGGAGCTCCAACGGGCGACCAACTATAGAAGTAGTTTTTTTCTTGTCCCATTTTTGTTGATAAAAAAATAGAAAAAGAACGAAAATGTAGCTCTTACTCAAATCTCATGGCGCAGCTCTGTATGAGGGAGAGAAAGAATGGGGTTTTGTATGGTCATGAAGTTATGGGAGTACTTAAGGCTTTTACATCAGAATCAAAGCTTCTTTGACTACTTAAACTGGAGACTGGAGAGGGAAGCATGTGCGCTATCTTTACATGAAGTGATCTGGCTGGGATTATTTCTTTTGCAACTATTACAGTACAACATGTGATTTCTGTGTCGTTAATTTGTTGGTGGAAGAACAAACAAACAAACAAACAAAATTCTGGGTATTTGTAAATTAATTTTTTTCATTGGAATGGGAGGCAAATTAAAGAGTTGAAATTGACTAATTAATTAGGCCGTTTTGGCTTTTTGCTTGAGTTGGATGGATTTAGAAATCGCAGCATAAAAAATATTTATTGGATGGCTTTTTGGTTTCATTATATTTTATAAACAAAGTACTAAATTGGTTAAAATATTAAAAAGCAAAAGATAAGTTAATTTAAAATTTAAGATTATGCCCTAATCTAAAAATAATTTAAAGAATGGACAGTAACATATATTATGGTATTTTGATAATATTTGGAAATAGAAAATTACATGGCAGCCTAAACAATGTTATATTATTTTGGGATATAACACCATAAGCTATAATGTAAAATGCACCTTCAGCGCAGGCCACCGAACACCCACTTTTCAACAACGGCACGACAGACAGAGGGCAGCCAATTCCAATCTCCTATTAACCTGGCAGCGTCTTAGGTTTGTCGTCCCCAGAATTTGGTAAAAATTAAACAGAAGGTGTCTTGGGTTCAGGGTTCCCATTTTCCGGTCTAGATTCCTACACAATCACGCTTAAGATCGTCAAACTACTGCATAGTGAAACAAAAAAGCATGTTATCTTATAATTAGAAAGGGTTAAACAATACTTTGGATTTGTTAAGTTCAGGTCACAATAGTCTAATTCGGACCAAAACAAATTTAGGTTTTAATGTGAGAGAAATTGTCAATTTCAAATTTTAATACGAGAACAATTGTCAAGTTCAAGATCTAACTTGAACAAAAAAAAAATTCAAACACCAATGTGAAAAAAGTCATTGAATTCAGGCCCCAAAATAGTTATTTAAGCCATTAAGAAACAATAACGGTGTTGGAGTGACGAGATGCCAAAAAACTTGTATAAAATTTTTAGATAGACATCAAATCTGGATTGGATCCTTGAACAACATCAAAGAAAGGATAAGAAAGAAGATAGATCACGGCACAGTTTAACATACAATTTTTATTACCTAGATTCATCACAATCATGCCGAACAGCTTGTTTTATCAGTTTTCATTTTTATCCTTAATAATGCATGCTCTTTGTTTGAAATTTGAGAAAAGGAAGACTGGAAGAGGACATCCAACATGCAAAGACTAATAATAAATGTCAGCTTCCATCATCTGGAGCTGATAACAGAGCATGACAATGTGGAGCAGGCTCAAAAGGACATTAGTCATCATTTCTTTTCCGCTTCAACTTTCAACTTTTAACTGTATACTCCACCAAATGATTCATCGCTAAGGTTTGGGTTGACAGATTAAAACAAGGAGTTATTTCACTTCAAGGGGCCAACCCAATCCGAAAAAACCTTAGCTCGTGGTCACCTGCTTGATTTAGAGCCTTAATCCTCCCATAATATTCGTGAAGTACATACTATTTCAACAACCCATTACTCTGTGTAGGAAAGTAATGGAGGCTTTTATATCCAGGGACAGATTGCATTTTGACTTTTTTTACTGAAAAAAATTAATCTTTATACATTTCGAAACGTGAAAATTAATCTCTCTATTAAATAATGACGTGCAATCAGCCCCTATTTGGGCTGTTAAATATTCGACGGATAGGCTAATTTGCTTATGTTTCAGTAGAGGGGCTGATACAGGGGATTTCTTGGTACATGTACCCAAAAGTAACCATCTCTTTCCTTCCAAAAAAAATAGTGGTTCCTGAACCGGGGGACTCCCACCATGCAAGGAAATAGGGCTATATATGATTATTTGTGGGCATCCAACGTAGCAGTTTTTGTGTCCCAACATATCACTAGTCCATAGTTGACAGATCCTTCTTTGTGATCCCCCCTCATATAGAGAACATATCTGACTAGCAACTAAGTCAGTTTCAATTCAATTCTTTCGTTATAATATTTAAATTAGAGGAATATTATATATTTAATATAAATTATTTTTTTTATATGTTATAAATTATATAATATATAAAAACAGCATAATATGAAATATTATAAAATTTAAAAATAAATCAAATCGGACTCAGAGTCTTGAATATTTAAACCTGAACCCAACTTATGATTTAAACAAATTTAGTTTGAGGCAGTGAAATTTTCGTTTCATTTGCTACGAGCCCAGCTAGAAAACAGCAGCATTTCTAGGCTCAAAACATGCCAAAAAATGCGCTTTTATGAGAAGTAAATGGTATTTTTACATGACTTTAGCTTATTTGTTATAACATAAGCTAATTAGACAGCTAATTCACCATCCAACAAAGGCAACTGCAGAAAGGTACCTTTTTATCAGTTATAACAGCATAAGAATCCTAAGTAATCTAAAGGAGGATGGCCACGGCCAAGCAAGATGCTTTCGACGGCTAAGGCTAAGACTTGGTTACGAGAGTTGAACGACACAACAATGACTGCAGAGCTCTTTTTCGCCTTCTTCCTCTGTTGGTTCCATGCTCTTCCATGCACCAATAGTTGCCGATGTATCAAAGGCGTAGACCATTGAAACTGTTCGTGGTGATTCACCAGGCACCCGAAACCCTGCCAGGAAATATAATTGGGTTCCGATTGGTGCCATTGTTAAGTAAAGCCGTTCTATTGCTGCCCAATTTCCATTGCTACTCCCACTTATTGCGGAGAATGGTAAGCCAAGAGTTTGGAAACGAGATCCATCCGCTTCATCCCACATGTTCTGCTTCCCGTCATACACATCAATGTGACCTTTCCATGGCTTCAGACAATCCCCAGAGCTGAACAACTTGCCATCCACTGCAACGATTTGATTAGGTGGAACATCCAGCTGCCACATACCCACTGCGAGGTCCCATCCCCCTGTTCGTGTGTCGAACACCTCCGCAGAGCTACGCTGTGGAGAAAATGTCAGCAAGTTTATATCTGAATCTTCCCTTTCGGCGAAACCGCCCATCACATAAATTTTCCCTTTCCATGTTACCCCAACACATTTGTATCTCAAGCTGCTCATGCTAGGCAATGGAGTCCATTCATCAAGGGCAGGATCATAGACCTCAGCCAACGAAATCCCTCTAGCACCGTCCAACTTCGATTTCCCTCCCGCCACATAAATTTTATTGTCACAAACACAACACGCAAAATCGTAACGTGGTACACCTAATGTTGCACATTTGGACCATTGGTCCAACCGGACATTGTATTGAAATACCAAAGGCGACACTTGGACACCAACATCGACAAACTCGCCGGAATCACTTGAATTTTGAGACTTCCGTTTGTTCCATAACCTCCCACCAATAATGTAAACCGACTCTCCAAGAGAAACCATGGCGAAACCCTTCAAGAAATGGTTTTCTAGCAGGTCAGGAATTAAGCTGACATGGCTCCATGTGTTGTTAGACGGATCGTAACACTGTATGCAGTTAAAAGAGTTGGTATTAGACCCTCCCTCTTTAGGACAAAAAGCCACGAGAACTCGATAACTAGAAGCATTGGATTCGGGTGATGGCGGTGGTGTGGTAGGTCCTGAAGGGGAATGAAATGATCCCATCGGAGTAGCAGCGAAAAGTGATAAAGCCTAACCGGATTCCTATGATTTGTTTCAATATCAAACGGGAAGATTTAATGTAAAGGCTAGAGCAAGATATAAGGTAAAACTTTTGGCGGATAACACAACAAACAATCTCGAGTATGCAGGCATCGACTAAGAAATGAGAGTGGAGGGTGCGTAGGATCCAAGCACGGGGAGATGATATCTAGGGACTTTCTTGTTCACGTTTTTTTCTACGGCATTGATTTGATTGAATTAATGTTTTGGGCAAAGGTTGTCCGTTGCATTGTTTTGTTATTTGGTGGAAGTCTCCCTAGCTAGTTTTCTAAACATGAACTCAACAGTGTGTAATAGCTTTGCTTATGGCGCTGATAAAAATCATGTTTGGGACAGAACTTTAGTTTCAGAAGAAGCGAGTCAATCATGTTTGAGTCCATATCCTCTGCTAGGGTTTATAATTACCAATGCTTCATTCACTTTTTTTTTTTTACCAGTGAGAGTAAAACAAACAAAATTACCATGCCAGTGTCAGCAGCCCTTTGTTTTTTTTTCTTTCAAAGCTACCCTAGATTGTTTCTATTTTTTAAATATATCCTTATATTTGTCTGTATTTTAACTATTTTTCGAACAATTTTAAAGCTTTTTCTAATCAACACGTATAAATACTAGTAAAAGGATTTAATTGATTTATAATAAATATAGAGTTAATGTTTTGATGTATTAATAGTGTATATTTTTTATATATCACAATAATATGTTTAAAGGTTGATAAAACTTTAGGAAACCTATGATATTTAAAGCCTAAGATCTCGGTTTATGTTCTTACGAAAAAAAAAAACTTAAATCATGACGATCATGATTCATAATTAAATTCTTTATTGGGATTAATTAAATGAATGTTTCAAGCTTTTCAAAAAAAAAAAACATGGATGACATTCTCCTACAAGCGCATGCTTTGGAAACCGTAGTAAAAGAAGAACTGAAAAGAATATAAAATAAGAGTAAGGAGCACATCCATATGGGATACCGCTAACATGGTACAACGTCTGGGAATCTCACACTTTTGCTTCACATTAAGGCAGCATAAAACTCTGTTCAAGGAATTAAGTTAGCTTATCAAGAAATATCCTTTACTTCATGCCAATAAAGTGATTAAAGTTTCTTATATATATATATATATATATTTATATATATTGATGGCAGACTTCTGGGATTCGATCTTTTATACTTGCCTAGAAAAATATTTTATTCACTTTTTTCTTTTTTTATTCTCTATGTGGATTTGAGAAGTGGGAACATTTTGGGACTTTGTTTTTACCTTGTTTAAGACAACAGACAGCAACCAGGGCATGTGACTTGTGACAAATCAAGCTGCCAATTGCAGTTTTGTCAAAGTCCAGCGATGAACTCTACTCCTTCCTCTGAGAATATATATTATCAAAAAAAAAAAAAAGCCCAATCCTAAATCTAAATCCTGGAAAAGATAATCCTACCAGGAAGAAAAGCCCATTTCTTCAAGTCTGACCCGGTACTTGTTCTTTTGAAGACATTTTCTTCAATGAACACCTTTCATATGTTATTGGGGTAAACTATTAAAATAGTCATTTTTGTTTGACTAAGAATATATTTTAGTCACTTGTGCTAGAAATGTTATATTTTAGTTATTTACGTTATTGTTTTGTTACGAAATAGTCACTCTACCGTTAAGATAATTACCTCCCACGTAGTATTTCAACATGGCAATTAAAATGAGTTTTAAATGTCAATGTAGATGTCCATCCAAGTAAATTAATTGATTTTTCAATTAAATAAATTTAATTAATTGAATTTTTTAAAATAATTAAAGGAAAATGTTAATTTGATTCTCGAGATAATCAAAACCAATGCATCAAATTAATCCTTGAACCAGAAATAAAAAGAATATTTGGTCTCCTTTTTCTTTTAGTTTCCGTTTCTATTGACTGAAAAACCATCCATTTTCATAGTTATTTTTGTTGAATCGAAATAGTAAAAATCAAATTGAGTGCTCCATTAATCGGTTGAATTTTTTATTTAAAATGAAAGAACAAATTATTGATTCAATGGAGGGTTTAGGCATGAATTATAGCAAATAATGAGATTTTTGTTTTTTACTTGAGTTTTGAGTTTAGATATTATGGTTTTTTTTTTCAAAAAAGTGGTCCATCTTTTCATGTTTTTCTATACATGTGATAGGCAAAAATAACATCATTCATTTTTGTTTATTTTTGCTATGCTCTTCTCTTCCATGATGGTAACAAAAAAAAAACCCAATTGTAACTTTTTTTTAATTTGGAAAAAATTGGATTTTAGAGCAAAAAATTGTATTCTATTTTCATAAAAATAATTTAACTTTTCTCATCCTAGTTGAACATTCATGTGTTGACATTTAAAACCTATTTCAATTGTCACATCAAATTGTCGTTTGATAGGTAATAGATCCTAATCAAGTAGAATGACTATTTCGTAACAAAAAGATAACGTAAATAATTAAAACATAATATTTTAAACATAAATAAATAAAATATAAATTAAGTTAAATAAAAGTGACTATTCTTAATATTTATAAATTGAAGTGAGGTCAAATATAATGGAACATATATACATATGTGTAGGATATAGCAATAGCAGCAGACCTAAATGCTGGGTCAAGCTTGTTGCAGGGAAATCCTGCAGCGGCACATGGATGGAAAGTGAGTGCACAGTTCGCAAGGAAAATCCAGCTAATTTTTGAGAGAGAGATATCCAAATTATGGGAATGATTGAATGAATAGTTTTGGCTTTGCATTTTGTTATTATTACATGATCCAGCTACTTCATAGTGTTGGCTGCTATCTTAGGGTAAGCCTAAAGCTATTTCAATGGTCTCAAAACTTCCCAGTTGTTGACAACAAACATGGACGAAACCAGAAGATATTCCCATGTGACCAACACCTGCCGCTCAAAAACACAAGCCGGAAATGGGATAGTTTCTAGAGGTGATTGGTGCCAAAACTTGGGACAAAGATTGCATAGTTGGGCTAAGATTGACTTGTCATCTGACATGGGACCAGCCATTTCCACAACAGGCAAAACAGTAGAAAGAAACAGGATACTTAAAGGAGTGGGGATCTTAAATGAGACAAAAGGTAATTTTTACTGAGAATATATTAAAGTAAAATGGCTTTGAAGATGAATACAAAAAGGAGAAACAAAGTAGTATAAGTGGAGAAGATTATGCAAAACCACCACATTGCCTCAATATTTCTATCGTACTTTGACTTTGATGGATCACTTCAAAAATATATTGCTGATATATATATATATATATGTGTGTGTGTGTGTGTGTGTGCGATGTTTTAAATTTCACTCTTTATGTTTGAAAAAAAAAACCCATAAAATCCAATCTCATCAGAATCAGATATCAAAACAGAAATTTGGGTTTGAAAGATAATAAAAAATATGGGTAATATAAATTCTGTGAACAGAAAAATCTACTTATATGTAACGAGTCACCTCAATTAAACGTAAAAAGATTTTACAACAGGGATTGAGGAGTGAGGTAGTAGTTGAATCAAAGACTCTCTCATATCTGATGCTGATACTACAACCATAGGACGGCTCTATTCCCCATTTTAACACTTTTTTGTGTGTGGTTTCGTTTTCTATTTGTTATTCACTCTTTTGGATGGAATTTTAGCAACCCAATGTAATTCCCGAAGACAGAAAAAAGCAGTGTTTCTGTCGAGATTGGCAAGTGTAGCTGCGCAGCTTCTTTGAAAGACGATAAAGAAAGATTACAAGCCTGTATTCAGCTCCCACTTTCATTTTTCTTTTATCTCATAACCTCTTATTTTGCATCATATAACTGGATTTGCAAACCATCCCTTTATATAAAAGCCCTCTGTTTTCTTCCTCTTTCTGTCTCTATACATTTTAGCCTAAAGGGTCATTGAGTTTTGCTTCTAGTTGGAGAAAAAATGGGCGCTTATATGGATTTCATGGGGAAGTTGGAATGGGTGAATAGTTATGGCAAGAAGCAATGCAGAAGTCTTTTCTGGAGAGCGAAAGCAGCGATGAAGAAAGCTTTGAAGGGTAGGGGCAACAAAAAGCAGTTCAAGTTCCAGTATGATCCTTCAAGTTATGCTCTCAATTTTGACGATGGTTATTGCCATTCGGGTGTTGAAGTGAATACGACCGAACTTGCTCAGGATTGTTCTGAGTGCCAGAATGATATTATATGGGTTTATGTTCTTCGGGTCAAGTCGTAAACAAAGACCAGAGTTTTTAAGGTTTGCTAGCTATGGTTTTTGCTGGGTAGACATTAGATAAGTAGTTTCAAATATTTTCTTTTCCAGTAATTTGAATTTTCCTTCATTTTTTGTTCTTGTTGTTTTTGCACTTCCTATGATAGATTTTCATCCTCATTTCATGGTACATGTTGATTCGTATTTGCTTGAATGGAGTGAAACTGCAGTTAACATAGCAATAACAACAGAGCTTTGAGTTTTTAAATTTTTTTTTTTTTTTTTTTTTTTGTGAAGGGATAAATCATATATGCGTCATTACGAATCGTACAATGGCACAAGGGTACTGAGTTCAACTAAGAACAAAGTGAAAACACCAACCACAGGCAACTAAATTCTTCTACAGTGGAAATAAACACCAACCACATCTTAACAAATGACATCCAACGAATTCCCTGTTAAAGTCAGTGTGAAGAGTTTACAAGCATAATAGCTGCGTTTGGTTCGGTTTTATCTCTGATGAATCCGAGGCCACTCGCTTCCTCAGCAATAACTTGCAATCCTTTCAAAAAGTGGGGTCTTCAAGTCTGGCATTTGATAAATCATTTATGCAGGGATAAGCAGCTTTCTTATCAAGTTGATTCTGCGCCCATATCAGCATCTTTAGCAAGCTTGGAAGCTTTGGGTCTGTAATCCGGCAGGCATATTTAAGCCAAAACTTACTATTTCTTGAAGACTGGATAAATAATTTCAAGTTTTAAATCAAACTGCCCAATGTAGGTATCAACTTAAATAAGTAAAAAAGCTAGAATTTGACTAAGAATTGGCACATTACAGGCAATCACGGAATCCTTTTTGCTTGTAAAAGTCAGAAGGTTATAGGAACAAAATGCAAAGACATTTGATGCAAAAATTGGACTTTTACCCTCACTGTTAAAGAAATTCTGTAACCAAAGTACATCAAATAATTGATGCCTTCTAAATCTCAGAAGAGCACAAAGAGGCTTCTTTGAACAGTATTGAATTGATGGACAAACAGATAAATGTACATCCAACTAAAAGGAAAACAAAATTTTATTTCCGATACAAGAATCGAAGGATGGCTAATAACAAGCCAAATGATTCTACACAGAAAAAGTATTTACATTTTTCTTTTTTTAGTTGTTGATCAATAAGCAGGTATTAATGCTAGAGCTGTAAAGAACTAAGTGGATTGTCCACAAAACTGAAAGGTATCTAGAAGGGAAATATACTTTTAGAATTGAAAGTTCCATTCCATAGACAAAGCATGGAAAATGTATACCAAGTAACTTTCTAAAACAATGTTGCAGGGCCAGCACAGGATGGTCAAGCCTTGTTAATGACTACTTGACTAGGTATACCATCTTACTAATAACCAGTCATCTACTATCCAAAGGTAAATAAATAAAGAACATAGAAGGCAGAAAAAAAGAAAACCTTTTTCATGACTTTGGCCAGTAAGTACGGCAGCATTCACCTCACTTGCTGTCTTAAGGCGCTGTGATATGTCCAAAAGCTCTCCAACTGGGCAGTTTGAAGATCTTCAAATGCCAGGAGCGAAATGGTCCGCTCCAACTCTTTTAAAAAGCTTTGGCTGTCTTAGTTAAATCCACATATTAGTAACAACAGATTAAGGCTGGTTAAAGGCACAAAATGTTTTGAAACAAACTAAGCATGCATAATAAAAGTTCTCGTGAATTGATGAAGCAGAGTTACATTTTCTTCTCCCCTAGCAGCAAGCTCCTCTTGAGCAAACTCCAGGGCCTCTTCTACTTCACCATTCCGAATTAATTCTATCAATCTCTGTTGTTGGAGTTGAAAAAAGAGTTGTGGATTTGTATCCAATATCTGCAAAAAACAATGAATTTCAAAATAATAGTGTGACATTATTTTTCTTTACAGCATGTATCAGAAAATTCATGCCTGAAAAGAATTCCTCTACCCTTTCTGACAGATTTCCAAAATTGCTTAGCTAGTAACAAGTATGGTATCCATCAATTCAAATAGAAATAGCTAAACATACGAGTACGCGTTTTCAAAATCCAGCTTCTCTCAAAACTATTGTTGATTATGGACATTTAAGAACAACTGGTCCTAATAACAGATTTCCTAGTAATTGATATACCTCAGGCTAAACCGAGATTTCATCCAATATAAAACCCTCTTAAGTCATTCTCATTAGTACAAAATTGGAAAACAAAATTAGAACAGTTACAGGTCCCCCAATTAACTCCCTTTCAGATTGCACATTATTCCTTCTATTACATTCAAAAGAAATACTTAGAATTTCATATGGACTGCTGAAAGGAAAGGTGTATAACAGCAACAAATTGACAATCTGATTCAGATCCTGTTTTCATTTGAAAAAATAACTTGTAATTAGTCACAGAGTTCATCACATCATATTCAAACACCGTACCTCGGGATTTAAATCATTAATTTTCTCGATGTTATCCTCGACATTTCCACATTGCACAGCCTTTTTTAACAGCCATGCGATCCGTGATTGTTGCAAGATCAATATCTGCTATTCCACAATAAGGAAAACAAAAAGCATATATATTCAGAAACCAATAACAGAGCATAAGATAAACAATTGTCGTGCTGTCGGATACGGTGAGTTCCAGATTCCATTCGGAATTTCTCAGCAGCTTCAACATAACCCTCGGTAACAAGAAAATTCATTACCAATTTATTCATATCTTCTTTCCTGATTTTAACATTATTCAACCTCTTTTGCCACTCTTCCCTGGAAATCAGTTTCTTCGAGCTAGCCTGTTAGCGAAACAATTCTAAACATAAATACACTCCATCCTCTAAACTACTCCACCAATGTCTCTTATGCTTCAATACAAATAAAATTTTGACAATTTAAAACTAAAACAGTAATAGCCACAGTTAAATTACTCTTTGTCCAGAATAAAAGATTAGATTATTCAACAATATCGAAATGTATAATCTATCAGCTAACTCTTAATTTACTTTTGAGCTGCAAATTAAACGAAATTCAAATTCTTAAAAGAGTTTAGAAAAAAACAACAACTATAAAATTAAGCCATACCATTGTTGTTCAATTTCAGCTGAATTACAATTCAGAACAGTTGTATCAGTGCTACTTCACCTTCGCTCCTATTTGATTACCCAAACTTTTTCAAGTATCCGTACCCCTTTTTTCTCTTCTGTTTTACTGCACTACTTAATATATACTTCCGGGTTTTTCTCTTTTTTATTTTCTGTTTAAATAATAAAAGAGAGAAAAATAAGGAAAATAAATCGGCTTAGATGGATTGGATCTGAGATTAATCGACATTTCTGAGCTGTGAGATTGGGGCTTTCGATATTTTCGGTTCTTTTCACCTCATTAATTCTGGGTTTCTGGCCCTTCTTCCTTGTGGAATTTAGTTCCCCCATAATTCTTCTTCTAGAAAGACAACCTCGTTTTATCAGTTTTGAGCTATTGATTGTGAAAATTAAAAAAAGTAATATTATTGATCGTATCAAGTGTCAAAATATTTTTTATATTGGTATTTTTTCTCATTTTAATACTTAAATTCATATCATTTTATTTCGTTATCGTGCTCGAAAAAAATGTACTACGTATTAAATTTTTATTTTTGAATAAATTGAGATGAAAATAATAGTTTATGTATTAAATGAAACAATAAAATAAATATTAAAATAAAAATAATTATAATTAAGAGTAAACCATAATATTATAACTCAATTTTAATTACTAGATATAGGACCGTTTCTTCTTGAATAAGTTTAGCATCGATCCTTCATAATTATTAGTATTTCAAGATTTCTTGGTATACAAATAAACAATAAGGATAAGTAGTCCTTTAAGAACAAAAAATAAGGGTAAATACTGTTGGATAACGAAACCCCTGATTAGTTGTATTAAAAATACGTACCCTATTGATTGTGACAATCATGCATTAAAAGAATCTAATAACAGGAGCCTAACACAAGGAAGTTTTAGATGGATGGATACTCTCATGCTCTCGGCGGAAGGTGGTAGTGCAAAGACTGGGGAACCACCGAAGGCTGGTGTTGCTAGTCGGGCTACAAAGAAGATTCAGACGAGAGAAGACGCGAATTTGAATTCATCCTCTTTTTTAAGGATACTCTGTTAAAGGGTGATTATAAATTTAAAATTTCAAAAAAGTTCAGTTCCAGAATGATATCAAATTGATGGAATCAGATGTTAAAAAGGGTTTGTCTAATATGTTTCCATCAATTAAGTTCTGAAATAAGATCCACTCTTTAATTGAGAAAAGCATGTCAAGAACTATTGCTTTGAAGCATCTAAGAAGAAGAATTGGATTTAATACTCTTTTGAATAAATTATTTATTTTTTGAAAGTCATCTTTGAATATTTAATTGATGAATGTAAAAAATGATTACTTTTTAATTAAATTTCAATCGATGATAGATTAGATTATACAAAAGTCTTATTTAGGATTCATGAAATGGGTACCTATCTTTAGAGCTATTAAAAAAAATTAGTCAATGAAATTATGTCACATTACCATCCTTTTAAAATATAATTAAAAATATTTTATATTAATAATAAATAAAATAAAAAAATATCTCTCACCCTCTCATTCCGTCATTATCCTTCCATCGTCTCCCCGTATTCGTCCCTCTTCTTTTCTCTCTATCTTCGAGCACCTAAACTTTTATTTCATTACTAAAGTGGGAAAGAGACATGAAAGGTGAGGGACGATGAGAGGAGATGGTGGCGGAGAATTTTTTTATTTAATATTAATATAAAAAAAAAATTAGTTATATTTTAAAGGGATGGTGATATGGTGCAATACTATTGACTGAATTTTTTAATAACTCTAATAATAAGTATTCACTTCAATAATGAAATCAAAATTTAAATATTTAAATTGATTAAAAAATAATTTAAGTATTTAACTCAAATAAAACCAATAATTTTAAACCTCTTGTTGAATTAACTTTAAATTACGTACCCTTCCTTTTATTTTATTTTATATTCTATTTTTATTAAAGTTACAAAAAGAGAGAGAAAATAGTCAACAAGAATAACCAAAAGTTAGTAGTTTAGAGCACGGAAGAAGAGAAAGCAGTTTCAGACATGTTGCGGATGAAATTTCTTACGACTTGAATTTCTTCATCTTTTTTATTTTAATAAGCTCTATGATGGGTAGTTATGGTTGGATGAATAAATAAAAGCCAAAACCGAAGGGAAAGTTGGGAACTGGAAAAGCAATTTCAAATGACAAATATTTCTCGAAAGATGACATGGTTGCTTTTCAGTGGGAGAATCTTAATTAAAGTGTTTGGAAAATGGAAATCCAAGCTACTGAACAAGACTGCTCTGATATTCTGGATGATTTGCTTTTTTTTCTTTTTTATTTATTTCACATTTTGTACTTTTAGTTGTATAGAATGATGTTCGGATCGGACACGCAATGATTCGTGCAGGTATCTTGCTTCTTATCGAGTCTCTCTATTCCTGGGAATCCGAATCCAACTTTATTTTGGTGTATTAGAGCATCATCAGATAGCTTTTGAGTGGGTCTGCCACCCGCATTATCTAATCTACTACTTTATTATGTAAAGTTCTACAAATCAAAGGCCACATACTCAGATGTGACCTGCTTTCTTGTTTTTTCTTAAATATATTTGTCACGAGTAATAAAAATATATACGAGGAAAGTTTCTGTACTACCCGTCTAATTATATTTTGTCACCATTTTCCGAATCCACTCCATATGATTAATTTTTTATTTAATCCGACGAATCATTTCAATTCTCTATTTCTTTTTTTGGGTATAATTTCATTTCTCTATTTCAAATCATACTTCAATCTATTCTTAATTGGTTCGATTTTAAAAATAATATGTTTTGTCTATTTTATTAAAAATAAGTTAATTAATCATTGTAATTAGATAAAAAAAATAAATTGATCATTTTATTAAAATTTTCATCAATATTTACTGCTAAGTGAATATGTAATTGATGTGGCAACCAAATAGTGACATATATTCCTCGTGTTGATGTAGCATTTTACCGCATCAACAAATATTTTAAAAATTAACAAACCTAAGAAATAAGTAGCTTTGTTAATAATTATTTAAAAAAAACATGTCCAAGATTGATTAGGTTCATTACAAATGGTTGTTGAAGTTTATCTTGAAGGTGATTTTTAAATAATTGTAAAAATATATATATAAATTATTTTAAAATATTAAAAGTTATAAAAGATAATAAAATTTATTAAAAGCATAGTCTAAAATGAATTTGAATAAATTGTTGTTCAAATTCGAATGAGCTTGAATAATCATATGTCTAGATTCATTTTACAATATTTTCTTGAATAAATATAATAAAAAATGATCAAAGAAAAGTTAAAGAAAATTATGTAGTGGTTGCTCTGTGTACCAAGTTCACACTTACCAATAAAAATAGATGAAATTTTTAATAGATGATATTTACTTTTTGATCTAATGTACATGAATCAAAGCTAACAAATATATACATTTAATGTGAACCCAACGAGTGACTCTAGTAAAAAATAAGATGATGTTTATCCTAGAAGACCCGGTTCGAGCACCTATATGTGTGCGTTGTCAATGGGTTAAAAAGGCATGAACAAATACTACCATATAGTCACTTCAGTTTATTCAATATATATATATATATATATTAATTTGACCATAATTATATTTTTTGTAACACCCCTAAACCCGATTCAAACGTATAAATCCGGTATAAGAGTATTACATACAGTGCCAGAGAGTTAAAAACGAGTATAATAAAATTTTTCATAGCTATTTGTACTTATGCGTTAAAATAAATGCGTTAAGCCGGTGAAGGCTTAGTAAGCACTACAAGCATAATAGATGATTATTTATTTATTACTTAATTTTATCAAACATTTAAATACTCATGCGTATAAAATTTTTAACCTTTCTTGCATGTAACATTTAACTTACCTTAATGTCGCCATAACACACATTCATTCTCATATTCCAACTTACCTCAATGTTAGATTTTGTATTTTCATCATTTTTTCACAACTTAGTCATTTTAGCCACATTAGTTCACTTAATTATCAACATTTAATTACACATACACATATAGTACTTATCTTTCATGTATTCATCATTTCACTTACCTCAATGTCATAATTTGCACATTCTTTCACTTTTCACAATTTAGTCATCATAGCTTTCTTAACCATAGCTCACTTAGCTCATTTATCCAGTTGGCTCATAGTAGACTTCTATAGAACCTATCGGATATACGGAACAAACGGAGAGTACCGAAGTACTAAACAAAGAGCACATAAGTGCTGAGCAACAAAGAGCACATACAATGCTAAACAGAGAGTACACAAAGTGCTAATTGGAGAGCACACGAAGTGCTAATAACGGAGAGCATGAAATGTGGTAAACAAAGAGCACACAGTGCTAATCGAAAAGCACATACAGTGCTAATCGGATAGCACACTAAGGTCCCTTAATGGCATGCCACTTATATCACAATAGTTCTAATTCGATCTACTTGGACAATATTATCATCAACTTCATATTTCACATTTAACTCATCACATAAATAATTTCTTTCACATATATCATCATATGTGATTTTCACTTATTATTATTCACATATCATTTCACACATATATTTTTAAAGCTGTTCACTTGCATCACAATCACTAAATTATTTATATCTTGAGCTGCAGAATTCGAAATTATTATCCGTTTGATGTTTCTGAAACTAAACTCAGTTATATTTTTACCATAAAATTTTCAGAAATTTTACTTTATCCAATTCGTACAGAAAATTCTTCAAATTTACCCCTTCTCTGCAGCCTGACAGTTTCGACATTTTTTTACTAAAAATTAATTATCTTTTAGTACAGGGATCTAATGATGTTCCCGTTTATTTATTTTGAAAATAGACTCATTAAGGATTTAACCATATAAGTTTAAGTCTCTAATAAATTTTTTTACATTTTTCTATGATTTTTCAAAGTCAGAACTGGGAAACTCGAATATACTCTGACCTTGTTACATTAAATCAAATATATCTCAGAATATAAAGTTTCGTTTCTATCACAGTTTCTTCCATATGAAATTACACTCAATGATATTTAATTCAACCCTTAACTCTTTTTATACAATTTTCGATGAATTTCCAAAGTTAGTCCACTGTTACTGTCCAAACTGTTTTAATGAGAATATTTCTTTTCTCATGTTTCTTTGCACACAAAAGGTTGGTATAATATGATTTCTTCTCTTCTTACTCCTTGCTCTTCTCCTTTTCTTTCTCTTCAATTGGTCATTCTCCTTCTTTCCTTTTTCTTCAAATTCATATAAACATATATCACACACATAAGCTAAAAACTAAAATTCAATAATTCTTCATGCTAGATTATGAAAATATACATTTATGTCATGAAAATTTAATCATCACTTACCTTAGCTCTTGAAATCCCAAGTTCTAACTCAAACTTTATGCTCTTTAACACTCCAAAGTAAACTTTACAAGAAGATAAAAGTGACTACTAGCTTTTTACTATGTTATTCTTAAAGAAATTTTAAAGAAAATGGAAGATTTTGAAGCTTGGAGGGTTTAACAATGGTGGAAGGACTTAAATGAAATAAAAGGAAAAGTTGGGTGGATGAACATAGGCATGGACGGTTATGAAATGAGAAGAAAAGATGATATTTTCATCTTTTATTTCTTTTTGTTTTCTCTTCATTTTTCTAGATTTCTCCACTAAAATATCTCTTTTTAATAAAAATGATAAAATTGCTCTTTTAATCCCTAGGCCATCCAACTTTACAATTTAACCCCAATCATTGCCTCCAAAAATATCTTCCATCAAATTACTCTTTCACCTCTCCTAATCACCATAATTCCAAATGATGACTCATAATTTATTTTGGTTAAATTTCTATTTAGTCATTGACTCAATCCTAATACTGTTTCAACTTCGGTTTAAAAACGCGGATGTTACATTTTTTGAGCTAAAATTGACATTTAACTTTTTAAAATAAGTCAAAATTGACAATCAACATTTTGAAAAAGATTTGAATTGGTTTTTTAACGGAAATATCGACTAAATTGTTAAATTTTTAAACATGACAACTTACATAACAATTTACATGCACTTCATGCTTTTAAAAAAATTTATAAACTTTTTATTTAATAATTTTTTAAATTGTTTTTATTGAACCTGAAAATAAAGAATTCTAATGGGTATATTTTTAAAGTTGTAAAAGAGTCTATTTATAATAATAAAATAATCTAGAGTAATAAAAGTTTAACTCAAATAAATAAATATAATTTAATTAAAATAAATAAACAGAATTTAACTGAAAAATTATTTTTTAAATTTAATTTGAAATATGAGTCATAATTTAACAATTGAAATAATTTATTTTAAATCATAATCAAATATCATTATATCAATTTTAGATTGTAAATATGCTGTTACAAATTTAATGACAGTTAACTTGAATCAGCATTTTATTGAATTTATAGGTGAGTAAAAGATATTGTATAGTTAGAATGAATTGTGGCGCAATTTATTTATTTTTTACCAAACAAATTACAACGTCTTGTTCTCTCAGTGGGAACAGGCCCGTCAGAAGACAAAAAAGATAAAATGCTCCCAAGTTAGGTAAATTCCCTGACATTGACTGACGAAATTTCACCGGCAAAAACAACTGTTGTCCATTTCTTCGCTTTTGCCTAATTTTAAAGTTTTATTATGATCACTTTATTTGGTAATTTCGTCATAGTGGGAAGGAAGTTTCCTCACCCTCTTCTGGAATCTAATCTCACTGACTTTCGGCGGCGCGTGCACCCGCCTCCACCCCTTTTTTCCGATGAAAAGAAATGGCATCATTTGCATCAATTACTTTGCATGCTTATTGCTTCCAAATTAAGCAACACTAGCACATAACTGTCATCTTAATCTTTTGCTTTTAATGTTGCACCCCTAAATAGCAATTTAATAAATCCCCCCCCCCCCCCCCAAAAGAAAAGGACTTTCAATGTTTCAAACCCTTCAAAACTCAATTAATTACCTTTCCAATAGGGTACTTAATATTTTTCGAAAATAAAAACTATTTCAAATATTTATTTAAGTTTTTTTTTCTTGATATTTAATATATATTTGAACATATCTCTATGTGAAAAAAAAAAACAACTATATTCGTACTCTGCACTCTTGAATTCAAACAAAGTAATTCATCACTTTGTTTTGAAGAAAAAGAAATTTCCCAAGTCATATATATATCAAAACGAAAAATTGTTTGGATGTATATGTTTGCATTAAAATACAAAATAAGTTTTTATGATAATGTGGATATACACATTAAGTACTAGAAATTGCATTGCTTTTAAAATAAAAATTTTATCATTTTAATTTTTTAATTTAAAAAAAAAATTATTAAAAATAAATTTATACTTTAATCCCTAAAAATAATAAAAAATTAATTTAATCTTTTAAATATTATAAAGATAAAAATAATTTAATTTCGACTTCTAATTTTCTTTCCTGACTTCGTCCTTGACATGAACTAATTTAATGTGACAACATTTTTTTTATCCTTAGAATTATAATGATATAATTAAAATATTCATGCGAACCTATCAACGAAGCATTTTCTCTTTAAATAAAAGTTATGAATTAAATTATAAATAATAAAAAAGTTGAAGAAAAATATTCAGTATATCAAGTTAGTTGATCTATTTTCAATTATTAATCACGAGACTATTATTTGATAAAGTTTTTAATCATATTAAAAGTTTAATTAAGTACCATAGCATTGCTTTTGATTTAATCTTATCAAAATCGACGTCGTTATCCATGTAAATGCAAAGCATAAAATCAGATAACTCGCGTGGTATTTCCACCGACTCACTTAAACTCAGCCACCGTCCTAGTCTAAAAAGGTAAAAGAACACACCGAAAATGCTCCCAAAAAAAGAATGTGAAAACGACAATACGACGTAGAATCACCAAGTCTTTTCGTTTTCTTCATTTTCCCTCCCCGCTCGTTCAACCGAAGAAACAGAGACTAACAGGATTTTAAAAAAATTTGAAATAAATATTATTATTTTCTTAATTAAAAAAAGATAATTTCATATGTGAAAAAAGGGTCATTTTACGATAACCAATCCCTATTTAAAGTTTTTAAACGCCCCAAAAGGTCACCACATTCTTCACGACTCTTCCCATTCTTTTTTCTTTATAATTTTCCAAAGCACAGAAATAAAAAAAAAGAAAGAAAATTACATCTTATTTGAAACCGCCGGCGTCTAAACTTCTCTCTGTTTTATTCGTTTAAGTGATGAGATTCAGATCCAAGACGTTGTTTCCGGTGAATTGGCCGGGGTTTACAAGAGCTTTCGGTTAGGGTTTCGAAGAGCAATTTGGGGTTTTCTGTTTTTGTTCCTTTTGTGTCTGATGATGATGACGGGGGAGGATAACTATAATGGTAGCTCTGGTTTCTTGCCAAGTGGTTATCCCTCGGCCGATTTTGAGTTCGATGGTCTAAGCATCGATCTCGACGACTTCAATCGCATTCTTGAAGAGACTCCTGGTTCTTTGCAGGTAGTTATTTTCTCGTGCTGAAATTCGGTGCCATTTTTTTGGTTTGGAACGTGAAGATTCTGGTGGACTTCTACTCTTCAAGTGTGAAAATTATCACCAGGAATTTGTTATATATATCACGTAATTTTGTATCGAAACCCTAGTAACTCATCTCCATATATATATATATATATATATATTTGTGTAAGCAAAGAGTCAGTGATAGCTTAGTTTTGGCCGTCTTTTTGAGAATATCGAATTTTATAACTAGATTTAAATCCAATGAAATGGAATTTATTGTAATAATTTTGATTCCCTGTACTTGTGAATTTGTGATTCTGAAGTTTAAAGTCATGACATTGAAGTTACTGATATTGTAACTGGATTTGCCGTACTTTCAGTCTTAAACTTATGATTATAAAAAGATTGAACTGATTTTCATATATGCATATAAATATATATTATTTTGCCTTTGTTAGTCATGTTTTCTTTCCAGTTCAAGTATTTAACTTACCTTTACCAAATTGCAGAGCAATCCAGAAGATCCATCATTTAGAAATATGTCTCAAGGGGAGTCGGCTCCTGAAACCAACCAGTTTCAGAGTGGTAAAATTTTATCGCATAAGCTTTTTTTTTTACCTCTAAATACTTATGCAAAGAAATTTTTTTATTTTTTGGATATGAAGAGTTGCATTCATCGGAGTTTGCTATTGGAGATCTTTTAAGATATCCTTCTGAGGCTTCAGATGCCAGGGCAGGGTCTCTAGGTGGCTTATTTGATTACCATAGGGAATTGGAACCGCCTGCACATGATTCTCTGGTCCAGACATCCTCTGCAAGTTTTCAAGACTTCTTTTCGACCGGTGAAGGGACATCCTACACGGAGAGGGGTCAAATGTCTGTGCTTCAGATGCCTAGCTGTAGTACAGCATCTAGTTTTGCTGAGATGGATAACAACCTTGTGTTAGATCATGCAGATAATTTAAATTTTGATCTTGTGGGTAATAGAAATGGTACAGAATCCAAGAATGTTGCAGAGGAGTTTGACAACAAAAGTATGTTAGCTCTTCCCCAATAAACCTCAACAGTGTTATTCAGTGTGCATTTTGGAATTTGTGTATATCATTGCTTGAATGCTGTGTAATGTGCTGAAATATTTGTGGAAATGCTGATTAAATTTTAGTGAATCCTGCAGATGCTTTGCACGACCTTTCTGTTGAGAACATGAGCTTTGTATTTGATAATTGTGGTGCTCTTCTAACAAATACGTTTGAGACCCCAGAAGCTCCTGAAAATGAGGTAGCTATGCCTATGGAGTTTTCCTCCGTTGATGCTAATTTGACTTCGCATAATGTCACTTCTAATGAGTCTTCCTTTTGTCACGTTTCTGATATTGTTAGTGATGTTAGTGATCCTTGTTCAGTTTTACCTAATTGCATGAATGGAGATGCTGGGTATTTTGCTCATTCCTCAATGCACTGTTGGTATAATTCCTCAAATTTTATGTTTAAAGAAAGTAAGGAGGGTGAGGTTATTGAATTTCCAACTGAGAGTGCATGTTCAAGTAGTAGGATGATTTTTCATGATCAGGGAAGGATGAATAATGGTTCTGTGCCACAGCTCTCATTGACTGATTTCTCAGATGTAAAGCAACAGCATTTTGATGTTAAAGGGAATGGACATATTTTATCAGCATGTGGAAAGTTGTCATATACTGCTAATGATAGACTTTTTGATGACAAAGGATCAGTGCAACCATTCAATCGCATTGCTTTTTGTGGAAAGAGTGAATATGATAAATATGTTACACCTGGCAACATCTTCTGCCATTCTACCGGAGGTTTTGATAGAGCTGGATGGAGAAAGTATATTAACAGGGCCGATTCACTTAATGAAGACTCTAAGCAGTTCTTGTCTGATGTTCTGCCTATATCAAAAAAGGTATTTATGGTTAATGGCAAGGATGCTCATCATTCTCATCAAGATATAAATCTAACTGTTAGTAGTCAAACTTCACTTGGCGGCGTGCATTTAGAGCAGTATTTACCCATCTCTCCCCCAATTACTTCATCCACGGTGCATTTTGGTTGTTTTGAGGATGAAAAAAGGAGCACATTGATTCCTTCAAGAAGTATTGTTCTTTCAAAAGTTAGTCCTGAATCTATTCACAGCACTTCATCGGATTGCAGATCTCATGTTGATGATGATCCTGATTTATGTATTCTTGACGACATCAGTCAGCCTGCCCGCTCAAATCAGTCCATGGTGCTTGTAAAGAAGACTCCTAGTTTGCCAAATGTTACATTTAGTAATCCACATCATAACTCTAGAATGGGGGCTATCAGGCTCAAGGGAAATGATGAGCGGTTAATTTTTCGGGTTGCATTGCAGGTTGTGCTTTTTGTTTGAGATTGCGTTGTTTCTTGCTTTTAGCTCTTATAGATTGTAAATATGCCATTAACATTGCTCATATATTCACCTTAAATTTCTTTAAAATTTAAAATGATGTTTGATCTTGAGAGCTTTGAAGTTTCATAGATGCAGAGCATTTTCAAATTGAAAATTGATCTCACGGAATAAATTTAGCATTCCATATCTGTTGAATTTGGATGAATTTCTGGGTATTTCTTGTGTTATAGTGCACCTTTGGGGTAAATTTCTAGAAAGAGAAAGTTTTCTACTCCTTTTCAATCCATGTTTATTTTGATGTGCATTATCTTTTCATCACAAAGAAACTTCTATTCACCCTTTAGGGAGTGAACTAATGAAACTTTATCCCTTATAGTTCACTGGTCTCTTTGAAAGAACTCTATTTCTATAACTTGATAGTTTATTGCCTCCTACCATCAAAATTTTTAATTATTACCCTTATGGGTGATTAGATAAAATAGAGCACTTAATGATTTGCCCATCTCTTTGACGCAACCCTGAATATCGGGAACATTGTTATGGTCCTTTTGGTTGTGTGCTTTGCTCCAAGGAAAAATAGTACTTTTGAAGGAAACACTGCTGCATAAATTGCTATAAGTTGTAATAGAAAGATCTCGACTAAAATTATTTAGAGTTTAGACTCTTGCAGAACACTGTTCAGGTTAATTCAATTGTGTAATAATTGGGTTTTAGAGTATAATATTTCCAGGTGAAAGTGTTTTGCAAGATGCATGTTTAGGCTTCTATGATGTTGCCTTGTTTATGAGTTCAATTGGTGCTCCATTGCTATTGGAATAGATCTTGTATGTGATATTATGGTTATTTATTTACTTGATTACTGTAACTGTGGTATGCTTTGCAGGGTCTTTCTCAGCCAAAGTCTGAAGCTAGTCCTCCAGATGGTGTTTTAACAGTACCGCTTCTGCGACATCAGGTTTGAAATGCTCCATATTGTGCTCTTTCCGTTGTATTTCAGATTCTGAATGTGGAGGTTCTATGAAGTCTTATTTGAGAGAGTGGGAAATGATATTTAGTTAAAACTGGCTTCAGTCAAAGATTTGATTTGTAGAGGACAGTTGCCTATGATTTTTGGTTCGCTTATCTACGGATTCCTACAATAGGCATGACTTATCTGCAAGATTGAATAACATAACTAAAATATACTTATGGTGATTGTTTTGGTTTTTTGAGTTTTTTGCTCTTTTTTAATGAGAAGTTGGATATTTCCTTGCAAATCATGGATGCAGTCAGAGATGAAAACTTTTGCAAAGAAATTATGCTATTGTTTTTGGTAGTTTATTTAAGGTACTATTCCGTTTGTTTAGATGTAACTGATGATTTTGATGTTGAAAAATCCCTTCCATCTTGTCTTTTCTGTTTCTCTCTGTCTGCATAGTAGGTACCAAGGTTATTATTTATGTTAACTTTTGAGTGTGTATGTTTCTGTTCCAATACCTTTCTAACATAATTCATGGATAGAGAATTGCTTTGTCATGGATGACCCAGAAGGAGAAAGCTGGTTCACACTGCTGGGGAGGAATTCTTGCAGATGATCAGGTCAGTTGCAATATTCTGAGGTTGTCTTACATTAGTTACACCATTAGTGAATTATGTTTGTGTTTGTGCTGCAGGGATTAGGAAAAACTGTATCAACAATTGCACTTATTCTTAATGAAAGGCCTCCGTCTTCTATAGCATCTTCTCAAGATATGACTAAGGTTGGGATGGAAACGTTAAATTTGGATGATGATGATGATGGTAATGATGATGTGGGTGATGAGGAAGGGAGGAAGCAAGAATCTGACAGCAGTCAAGTTATGTCGAATGGTGCTTCAAATAAAAGCTCTTCTCCATCAGGGCAAGCAAAGGGAAGGCCGGCTGCTGGAACTCTCATTGTATGTCCCACAAGTGTCTTGCGGCAATGGGCAGAGGAGTTGCATAATAAGGTGACGAGCAAAGCTAATCTCTCTGTTCTAGTATACCATGGAAGCAACAGAACTAAGGATCCTTCTGAGTTAGCAAAGTATGATGTTGTCCTCACTACATATTCTATTGTTAGCATGGAGGTCCCAAAGCAGCCTCCTGCTTGTGGAGATGACGATGAGAAAGGGAAGTGGGAAAGTGAAAATGCTTCATCTATTGATTTTCCACAAAGCCGGAAAAGGAAGTGCCCAGCTAGTTCTAATAAGAAAGGGGTGAAGCATAAGAAGGGAGCGGATGAATTGCTTCTTGATTCAATTTCTCGACCTCTTGCAAAAGTTGGATGGTTTAGAATTGTTCTAGATGAGGCCCAAAGCATAAAGAACCATAGAACTCAAGTTGCTAGGGCCTGTTGGGGCCTTCGTGCTAAACGTAGATGGTGCTTGTCTGGGACTCCAATTCAAAATGCCATTGATGACCTTTATAGCTACTTCAGATTTCTGAGATACGACCCTTATGCTGTTTACAAGTCATTCTGTTCTGCCATAAAAATCCCAATTTCCAAAAATCCAGCAAAAGGGTATCCGAAATTGCAAGCTATCTTGCAGACAATAATGTTACGTCGCACCAAAGGTACTAAATGTGTAATTTTTAATTAAGTTTAGTTGGTCTTGTAGTAAAATGCAGTTCTACTATAATGTTCCCAGTCCTGTTTATATATCACTGGTTGTAGAATTTTCTTGGGGTTGTAATTTGTGTGCAACTAAGTGCAATCACTCATAATCACTTCTTGTTCTTTGTGCAGCTACACTTCTTGATGGGAAACCGATTATTAACTTGCCACCAAAAGTGATAGAACTGAAAAAGGTGGAATTCACAGAGAAGGAACGTGATTTCTACTCAAGACTGGAGTCCGAATCACGTGCTCAGTTTAAAGTATGGTTTTAGTGTAATTAGTTTAGATTCATCACAGATTTTTTACATTCCTTATAGCTTTACATGATACACCTAATGGTACTAAACTGCTAATAGTTTGTGCGGTCATATAATTCTTCCATTTGAAATCTGTTTCAATTTTAAATTCTTTTTCAGGAGTATGCAGCCGCAGGGACTGTCAAACAAAACTACGTGAATATCTTGTTGATGCTTTTGCGTCTTCGCCAAGCCTGTGATCATCCTCTTCTAGTAAGGGGCTTTGACTCAAACTCTTCTCAGAGATTGTCAATTGAGACTGCAAAGAAGCTTCCTCAGGAGAGGCTAACATTTCTTCTGAGTTGTTTATCTTCTTTGTCGCTATGTGGCATCTGCAATGTATGTAGTTATGTTCTGCTTGTATCTTCTGTTGGTTTCCATCCACTTTCAGAATTGCTCCTCTTTATAATACTTTTGATGATTTATCTTGCCTACATAGAGTTCTGTCTTTATATGCTTTTAGTGGATTTGAGTGATCAAGTAATGATTCGTGGAATATGGTTAGATAAAACACCTGTTTGCGCATGTTTAGATTTTTTAGCTTGGGGTATGCAGAAGGGTTATAGTGTACCATTAGGGAGGGATATTTCTTCCCTGTATGACTCATTAATGAGGAAAATTTCTTTGGAAGACCCAGACTATACCTAATGCAATAGTATGCTAGACATGTCTGTCCCTGGAGATCTTTATTCATCTGAGAAAGGGCTCTACTAACCTACTTTTTTCTTCATCTTCCTTTTTAAGTCTCTCTTTATAGTTATCTTTTACTGACAGTATATTATGTATAAATTATGGTTAAAACTGAACAGCTTTGACAAAAATTTTCCCCTGTGAGATTCATTTCCCTCAATCTCCATATGGTCGAATATTCCCAAGAACTTTGCTTGCACTTTGATAATGCAATTACAGTCTTATCTATATATTTTCATAATGGTGATGGCCAATTGTCTCATTTGGCAAATTTCTTTTTTGTATTTATTCCTTTAGTATCTTTGCAATTTTTGTGCCTTCTGTAGGATCCACCAGAAGATGCTGTTGTTGCTGTATGTGGTCATGTTTTCTGCAACCAATGCATCTCTGAACATCTCACTGGTGAAGACTACCAGTGTCCCACTGCAAATTGCAAAGCTAGACTTGGTGCATCTTCTGTGTTTTCAAATGCCACTTTAAACAGTTCTCTCACTGAGCTGCCCAGTCGGGAAAGTTCCCTCAATAGTTTTTGTTTTAAAGTTGCTGAGGTAATTGGGCCTTATTCAGAGGATAGTTTGTATGGTTCTTCCAAAATCAAGGCTGCCCTTGATGTCCTGAAGTCACTAGCTAAACCTCAGGATGATAGATTAAAGATTAGTGGCTGCCCAGAAGGTTCATCTGGCCTCGAATCTGGGGACTCACCAAATGGTTTTCATGATGAAAAAAATCTGGTTACAGGTGAAAGTTTGAATGGTTCTCCTAAGGTACTTGGAGAGAAAGCCATAGTATTTTCCCAGTGGACGAGGATGTTGGATTTATTTGAAGCCTGTCTTAAAAGTTCTTCCATCCAATATAGAAGACTTGATGGAACTATGTCAGTTGCTGCTAGAGATAAAGCGGTGAAAGATTTCAACACCCTACCAGAGGTTTTGATGGCATCTTACTTTGTTCTCTGTTACTTTGTATTCTATCATGAGGTAGTGTGACTTTTGGTGTTTATGATTCCACTATTGACTTGTGATATTGATTCCTTCGCTCGTAGGTATCTGTTATGATTATGTCTTTGAAAGCTGCCAGCCTTGGGCTGAACATGGTTGCAGCTTGCCATGTTCTTCTGCTGGATCTTTGGTGGAACCCTACAACTGAGGACCAAGCAATTGATAGAGCACATCGAATTGGGCAGACTCGCCCTGTAACTGTTCTACGATTAACTGTGAAAGATACAGTTGAAGATCGTATTTTAGCTCTTCAGGTAAGTTTTTCCCCCATCTATATTGTCTTTCATGGTTAACATCATTGCTTTTATCAAGGTGAAGATTGTGTGATGATTTTATGTGGTTGGTAGCTGCCTAGAAAACTTGGATTATCTGATAGTGTTACTGATCTGACAAGTTAACATTAAGTGTCATGAACATGATTGTAGTTAAATATAATTTAAAACTAAATACGAGGCTGTTTTAAATTTGTGGACCATAAGTTGAAGCCCAAGGACGAGTGTTTATTCTTCAAAGCCCTGGCCTGAATATGACTACCTCTATCTGGTAGTTGTTTTAGCCCTGGTACAAGCACCTGGAACTCATTTGTTTTAGCCCCAAGGCTTTGCTTACGAAATGTTTTTTTTTTTTTCTTTCCTATGCTTTAATTATTTTGATGTTTGTATATTAACAGCATAAGAAGAGGGAGATGGTTGCATCAGCATTTGGGGAGGATGAAACTGGTGTTCGTCAGTCTCGCCTCACAGTAGAAGACTTGGAATACTTGTTCATGGCATGAGATTTTACCTTTAAAATAGCCTTATTTTGCATTCTTAAATTGGAAACGACGTTGAATCTTTGTTAGTTGGGGATGGAAAGATTAGATGATTCCCCAGCTTCTCCCTTTAGAATAATTTTCTGACCCATCTTCCCTGCCTAGCATACGTCATTTTGCTGACCCAAATACCATTTATAGCCTCGTTTGGACCTGAGCTGGAGGATTTAAGGCTCTTCAGACACATTGTGAATAGTCCTGAAGGAATCCACACGTTATACTCGTAGTCACAAAAGGAAAGTTAATTTTTTTCCTCTGGCGATTCATAGTTTTCAACCTTTCATAGTTGTAGTTATTAGAGCTTTCCGAGTGATTCTTTTTAGTCAGAGCTGTAAATGACAGACGAATATTGTTTTTTACAAAAATAGAGAATGGAATTTGTAGCTACATTGGATATAGTAAGTAGTATTTGGTCGTAGTGTATTCATATTCTTTAACTTTTGAGGCATCTATTGAAGCCCATGAATAGAATGATCGACCTATCACTTTGATCTCTGTTCATTTCATCCAAAATTGGCATACCCTCCTCCCAAAGTCAATTGTGCTAAATCTTGGCTTTCCTCTGCATCTTTAGAAAGGGATTCTTGTTTTCTAGAATAATTTTTATTTTATTCTAATTGTTCTGTTGGTACGATTGGCTAAGCGGGCGCAAGTTCTGAGATAAAAAGTGACGACGTGTGGAAGTTGCTATTTGTGTCTTTGTTTCCCATAATCCAAAACATCTCCTGAACTCCCTTTTGGATCAGCCAAATGAAGCTACAAAGGAATAGCAGACGCCATGGAATTGATTCTCCATGTAACCGATCAGGGCTAGGATCTTGCTTTGATGAGATTGAAGTAAAGAGACGATCTTGTACAAACCTAAATCAGCATAACGTTTCAGGCATGTCACTGAGGTCAAGGCCCAAGCAAGATAAATCCTTTGTGAGCAAGGAAGATAGAGATTGTCGTGGACTGGAAAATTCAGCTCTCATCTCATTGCCACACCTTCGTGGGCTATTTTTAAGGATTAGAAACCCAGGATATTCAACGGCCTTTTCTTGTCCTGTTCCTTGGTAGGCATTTTCTATAAAGTAACAATCAGGCTTTGATACTATTTTTAACTATTGTTGATTCATCCTCAGATATGGCTCAGAATTAATTGTTCATTATCAAATAGATTTTTTTATTTTAATAAAAAAATTGACAAATTTCGAGACTAATGAATAAAAAATTCAAAAATCAAGATAAAAATTATCAATGTTTTTCGATTTAGTTTTTGATTTTGTATTCGATTAAGATATGATAATTTGACACTTTGAGGTTGTATTATATGTATTATGTCATCGCTTGTATTTTGAAAAAAATATAAAAACCAAAACAAAAAGTATAAAGAAATTTTAATTTTAAAAAAATTAATTGATTGTGTGATACAACTTTCGAGTGTCACGTTATGTTTTTGTAACACTCAAAATCCATAAACCGTAGTGACTTAGGATTTTGGTGTTTCTTTATTCATTTCTCACTGTCCATATTTTAATATCATATCATTCAATCACATATTATTAAAGAAAAACACCCGACACGTTATAGATTATCTATTAATTATAACTACAAGTCAACAAGGGTAAAAAGGTCATTTGAAGGTTTTTGGAGACTTCTACTGACACTTGTTTGACAAGTATCGATAGTTGTCAAGTCAGAAAACAGTTTAAGAATAGTGCAGATTTTTATTGATACTTGAGGCAGTACTATCGATATACCGATATTTATCATGCTTCTATTGATACTAAAAACTCTAGAGAGTTAAGAAGTCTTACCCTATAACTTCTACCGATACAAGTACATGAACTATCGATACTTTTCAGTACAAAACTACTGATACCTACTAAACAACTATCGATACAACCCAAGTCAGTGAACAATCTCTCTTACCTTGTACTTCTACCGATACATGCATGGGTTTTACTAAAACAAGTTTGCAGAATCTCAAAAATCATGTCAAAACACAAATTTATCAACACATACCATTCATCACTTCAAAAATGCATTAGATCATTATAAAATTCATAGTTTTCAAGTCATTTCATTGTACTTCTAAGTCTATATTCTAACTTGAACAAACATTAATTACTACATTCAATATTTCATCAAACATAACAAGATTATCACAATCTCGAATACATAAAGCAAAAGATAACATCATCTTAGTACATGCTATAAAACCAAGTGATGTAAAAACTACCAAACGAGTTCCGCGATAGTGTGACTTCGTGGAGAAGATTCGATCTTCAAGCAGCAAGATAAATCTACAAGACAACAATAACATTTTTGGTAAGCTTCATAGCTTAGTAAGTTCGAAGAGTTTAAAGAGTTATCAATCATATGCATAAATCAATTATAACTCAACCGAGTTAGCATGAACTGTTGCTTCCTCAAACCATATTTAGTAATTCAACTTTCCTGTCTATAGCCTTTCTGTTACTAGCACTCAATGCTGCTCACACGAGCTGTCGAGGATTCGTAACATATGCAGTACCTCAGCCATCAGAATAGTGTTTGTCTGTAAACTGTCCCCTAACGATACTGCTCACACGAGCTGTCGAGAATATGCATTAAAGCATAAATTTCAGTCATCGTAGGGCCTATAATCCATTTAGGATTTCATATCTCTTTTTCGACTCATGATGCTGCTCACACGAGCTGTTGAGGACTCGCAACATATGCGGTACCCCAGCCATCGCGTCGATTTCATTTCAACGGCTTAAAACCTATTATCTTTTTTGTTTCATTTCTTCAAATCTCATCGAATCAAAGGGCTTCCACTTGTTAAACACAGATAAGATACATGCAAGAAATATTTTGGTACAAAATTTACATTACTTACTGGACTGAATTGCAGTTATGGATAAGCACCGAAGACTAATCTGCAAATTCCCCCTTTCCTCGATCATAATCTAAATCAACAAATCATACCAATTTTCAAAATCAAGCCATTCAACTCAATTTGATCCTTTTTTTAAAAAAATTATGATTTTACCCCTAGTATTTTCCTTTTATTCAATCTAATCCTTTCAACACAAAACATGCAAAATAACCTTTCTCTTACACAATCAACTTTAGCCGAATTCTCTAGGGTGTTCACTCAACCCTTCACACATTCATTTTCACAACAATACATGAATTTTCATCATTTTCACATTTTAGTCATTAAACCTTAATTTCATAAAAAATCTCTTTATAAAAAGATCTAGCCCAAGCATTAAACATTCAAATCTATCAAAAGCTTTCACGAACAAATATTTTTAAAAATGGCAAATTTTCAGCAATACATTGATAGTGATATGATTTATTCTACGATATAGAAAAATATAATCGACATTTGAAACAGAACATGAAGAATAGTTGGTCTAATGTAAGGCTCTAAAACCACAAAAAACATGATATTCACGATGGTACCATGTTTGTCTCACTTATGGTCAATCCTTGAACTTCTACTTATTTATGGGTTCCTGGACCACCAAGGAAGAATACTAACAACACAAACAAATCAAAGAAGTGCGAAAGGGAGGGCTCAGATTGACAGGATGCCCCAACACAAGTTCAAAGAAAGGAGTAAGTAAAGAAAGAAATTAGCCACACAATGTTCAGACATAATCTTTTTCTTTGGATTAGAGGGAAAATGGAGATAGAAAGAACAAACAAAAGATGTTGATTCAATTATATTCGAATTGGAGTTTTTTTTTTAATAAGTCTCTGCTTTCATACTAAACGAGCAGTATAATAATAATTTATTATAATGTTACCTTCAGCTTGGTCATGGATGGATTTCGATTTTTTATAAATAATAAGTACTTGTAAATTTGCATTTTTTATTTATTTAAAAGCACGTGCTTTAAATTGAGATGTTTAGTGATTTGTGTGGCGTTGTTGCTGTTAATAAAATTTTATTATGATTGAGAAAAGAAATAAAAATATATAATAGAAAACTAGTTATCCCAAGTCCTAAGATATCTCAAGTTGGCTGGATTCATTGGAGTGGACACTGAATGAATTAAATTGGAATAGTTTGTGGTGATTTACAAATTACACCCATAGATTCGAGTGGGACATTTCAACTACTGAATGCCCCCACCATGCATAAACATTCCTCTTCTCTCTCTTATATTATACCTACCTATTATTACTTTCACACTTACACTATTTTTTTTTATCAATTTGATTCTTCTTCTTTATTTTTATTATTAGTTTGATATTTGCATTTAAAATTTATAATCTCCCTTACCCAACCTAAATTTTTGTTTAAAAAATTTCTAACTTTTTTTAAAGAAAATTTTAGAATGTACTGGTATTTTTCACTTAAAAAACTAAAAATTCCTTTAAAATATATAAAAAATATAATAGAATGAAAAGAATCCCTAAAATTTCCAAGAAATACCATTAAATTCTACAATTTTATAAGACCCGAAAATTCCAAACAAACACATTTTTTAAATTTTATGAAAAATTTTAAGTTTTCCATACTTATAACTTAAAAAAACTACTTTTTATTTCCTTTGAAATATACAAAATTCTATAATAAAAAGCAAAGAATCCCTAAAATTTCCAAAAAAAAAAAAAAAAACACCATTAAAATCTAAAATTTTCTAAAACCCGAAAATTCCGAACAACCACATATTTTAAATTTTATAAAAATTCCATTTTTTTTTTTTTTGTGTTTGCCAGGTCATGATCAACACCCAAAAAAATACGAATAAAAAAAAATAATTTTTGGATGTTTGCCACCCAATGACTTACACCACTTTTATCAAATTTAAAAATATTTTTTTTGGTGTATGGCAAGTAATGTTTGTAAAATGCAACCAAATATTTGTAAAATGCAAAAACAAAACACGGGAGTGGTTATGTTGATGTAGGTATGTGAGAATTTTTTAAATTAAAATGTTAAGTTTTTTAAATTTAGGATTAAATCTTATAAATATTAAAAGGTTAAATTTATTATTAGGTCAATAAAAAAATTCATATTAAATTTCTATTAAATTATAAGTGATTAAAATATTTAATTTTAAAAAAATTGAGTAATTAAATCGTAAAAATTAATAATTAAGTGATCAAAATAGAATTAAGTGCATGGATATTCCTGTAGTTTATCTATTTTATATTTAAATTACAAAACGTAGAGTTTGGGATGTTAGTGTATTTGTCTTTAGCATAAAGTAGTTATATATATTTTAAAAAAAAAATTGTAAATATATTATAAATGAAAGTTTAATTAAGGTACTCGAATTGAGTATTAAAGTTTATTTGATGGATTGAAAAATTACTTGCTGAAATTTTAATACTAAATTTATAATAAAACTATCCATAATCCATCATAACACTTAAATAGGAGTACGAATGTGTTTTAATACACTCAAATTCACGTTTTAATATTAAGGTCAATTGAATTAATACTGATTAATAGTATTTAATTATAACAACCAAATTTGTTGTGGAATTGATTTTTTATATTTTATTTTTACTTTTTATATAAAAATATTAATTCAATGAAAATTTTAAATTTTATATAAAAATATATTTATTATATTTTATTAGAGGAAAGTAATTTTTAGCAAAAAGAAGTACATTATTAAATTTTAATAAATATACTATCCAAATCTCAGTAATTAATAATATATTATAATTTTTAATTTAAAATTTTTTAAAATAATTCTGATCTAAATCGCAAAAGTTAAAATCTCAAAACACATTTAATTTTTAAATATTAAACACATCTAAGTTTAGTAAATTGGAAACACAAATCTCTTATTTATGGCATGATATTAGATTAAAGCAGTGAGTAGGACACTGAAACTATTGGATGCGCCACCATAAACATTCATTTCACACATATTTCGTCAACTTCAACGAATTCAACAGGGATCCACCTCCACAGGGGAAGTATATACACTTACTTTATTTCTATTACATTATTGTTCCCAAACCTATGCAGGGTTAGACTTATTTGATTAGGCGAAAGACAACCTGAAGTTTGGAGTGATGAACATATTAGCATGTCCACGCCTAGCAATGGGCAAAGAACCTTGGTATCCTATGATTCTTCTGTTCTGGTATTTGAATGGTCGTATAGCAAGCGGCTGAGAACTTATTGTCGTCTGAAATTCCTTGTTCGAACCAGGCTGTGAAGGAACAGGAACCAATGGCTTCCAGGTCCCAACATCTAGAGGAACATATATCGCCTTTCGTATGTCTTGAATCATCTCTGTATTGGAATCATACCGGTTGCTGGAGTTGAAGAACATCTGAAACACTTTCATGCACGATAAGTGAAGCCGCCTCGATTCGACCGGCAAATCACTTAACCCGTCCATCAAAGCATGCGTACATAACTCTTTCCTCTTTTTGTCGATTAAGTCCCGCATGAAGGTGATTGAGTCGTCGATGTTTGCATCCGGGTTTTCCTTCATGTAAAGCAATACGTAGTTCACTTTCCCATCTTCTATTTCCTTCTGTCACAATTAGCTTCCTTATGAATACAAAGTGGTTTTAGATGAAAGGAAGGGAGCGTTATAATTGAAGGGGTTTTACAATTTACCTGGTAGCTTTGTATGTCATTCAACAAACGAGGTATAAGCATGGTGAGTTTGGTAATGGTCTTGTAGTCGGCGGCAGTGGGGTTGATTTCAGCATTCGGCGAGCTTGATTTCACGAAGAATGAAGCCGGAAGAACCAATGTATGTGCAGCGATAGATATGGTGGCTGTTCGAAGGTACTCATCAGTTGATGGTATGTATCCACTTTTGCTCCATTTGGCCTCCGTAAGCCATGAAGCAAATGTCTCACACCACTGCATCGAATGTTTATTTCGTTAGTGTTATTGACCTGCTAATCAGATTGGACAATGCCGAACAAAATAATCCGAAAATTCAAAATCCGATTCAACTATGGTGTGTTCATGATTTTCAGAATATAAATTAAAGAATTGCAATTATTTAAACTGAACAAAAAAATTGGTTTTACATAATTTTAATTTTTTAAAAAACCGAAGTGGCTTCTAGTGTAACCACTTACTATTTGCTGTAGATAAGTTGTGATATCGGTTCCTTGGTGTCGCCGATATTTTTCAGCAGTCTCCTTCACAAGATTATCAAGGGCATCAAAGATGGCCTTACTGTGCCCGCCTAGTCCTGTAGCATCCCATCTGTTATGTGCAACCATTATCAACAATTAAAGGTATTCAGCTCGTTTCCCAAAAATGTAGTATTAGTTATGCTTTTGTTGTTGGTACATTAATGACCTTGTAACAGCATCAACGAGGATGTTGAGGTCATTTAGAGAAGCTTCCATGTCAAAAAAATCATCAGCGACCGTAATCAATATAGCACTTTTGGCCACCATCATTCGGATGTGGGAGTCATAAGGCAGGGAAAGGCTGGCAGAGGTGGCGAAGTAGCAATACATGGTTTTCTCTCGACCAAATCCCATATTACTAAGACCCCATTTCAGACACCAGCTGTTGCAATTAAACAAACAAGCGCCTGTCAGAAGATGAAGAAGAAGAAGAAGAAGAAGAAGAAGAAGGAGAAGGAGAATTTAGTTTTCCTTACCTTTTCAATTCAGCCATTTCCTTCTTGTAAATTGACTGCCTAAACTCATAATCTGCTACAGCAAGTTGCACAAACTTCTCATTTTTAGCCCTTGATATCCTGAAAACCGGTAATTCAATGTCATACTTACTCAGCAACCCAATTTTTGTTTTTAACCCATATAACTTGACTCAATAAATTCATCAAATATCCTCTTTTAATTTAGTAAATGTTTTTATATTTTCTGTTTAGAATTCTATAATGTTTTTTAGCATTTTAACTACTTTACATATTTTAATTGGATACTTCTAATTTGGTAACATTTTATAATTTATATGCTTAATGCATAATTATATCATTTTTCTCACTTTATTCTTAATTTTTTTTCGTCCTTATGCCATTAATTTTTTTTCAGTAAATTATGTCTTGTCACATGATGTCACAATGACATAATCATGTGAATTTATTTTAAAAATCTTTAAATTATAAAATATAAAATTACTAAAAATTATAAATAACGGTAAAAATTATTAATAAATATATCCAAGTACGAAACCCAAATCAGGAATAGCTCAAATAAACTTGGATTGAATTTTGATATAATCTTTTACTTTTAAAAATCAGAAAGTCTCGTAGAATTATAATTTTATTTTTAACTTCATGTAAGATAGGGATGATCGGGATGAGCTAAAGACGGCCCCGCACCGTTGCGATGGCCGAGTACTTGTACCTGTGAAAGCAGGTTTTCCCTGGCCACAAAGCATTCATCTCATTCTGTTCAATCCATGCCCTGTGTTCCAAGTGATCCAATCGCGCCACCCATGGAAGACTCAGCTCCTCCTCCATCTAATCAAACCCACATTTAACATATTTAGTATACATGTGCCTCACAAATTCAATTACCATTTCATTATAACAGGCAACAAAATAGGATACCATTCTCTGAAAGTTGGACGATTTTGTAAAAACGTCATTATCCGATCCAGTTCCCTTACTTACAACTTTCTCCAGCACTTTCCTGGAAAATGATCTTGCTTCCTCTAGTTCGTATTCTCCGGAAAACATAACATCCGTGGCTCTATAAACATTAAGCATCACGCTCGAGAAAAATTCCTGATTTTTCTCTATACGTTCTACAATTTCATCGTCATTCAAGAACCAACACAAGCTCCCTGCACGCATATGGAAAACCATGGATTTAGACTTTGAAAAAAAATCACGTCTATTGCATGAAATTTGGTTAAAAAAAGCTAAAAACTTACATGGGGATATGTTATAACCATGCATGCGAAGGAGTCGAAACGCCAAAGAGTCTTTTTGTAGTTGGGCTGCAACTGAAGCAACACTATTTCTTTTATCTGATGATGATTCCTTAGTATAAGTCCTGAAAATTACCGTCATTAATTTGTAAAAATATTTTAACGTTTGTGCTAAAATGAAATAAATAAAGTAGTGGATGGGTCATTACTGGTAAACTTGGGTCAAAATGTCTTCAATCTGCTGCGTGAAATGTTCAGCCAATCCCAACCGTTGAAGTTGATTGACCAAACCGAGTTTTATTAGCTCTTCATCCATTGGATACGTCGGCGGGACTAGAACAAATTTTTGTGAAGGAATATAGCAATAAATACGGAGCCAAAAAAAAAAAAAACTAATAAAGATGACGACTATGATGCCTACTTTACCTCCATTATTGCCACATTTTTCAATTAGAGATTGCAAGTAAGCTAAGCAGTCTTTATTCCCGGTAGCCATGAATGCACATGCAGTTGCTGAAGGGGATTGGAATAATGAGCCATCACCACTCAAGTTCTTCATTATTTCTTGTTCACTGGCGGCATACAATGAAGGCAACACTTCGAGGTATGCTAATAATGAAGGATAGGCACCGCCAGCAGCAAGTTCCTTATCACTACCCCAACAAAAAACAAAGTTTGACTTTAATTGATGAATTTTGCTGTTTAACTATACATATAAATAATGCTTATGAATCACTTAGGTTCAGGTTTACAAATTACTTTTCTAGGATTTGGTCTCGTTCAAAGAAAATATCCATCAACAACCCTTTCAAATGGTCGGGGAAGTCAAGGTCTAGGCCAGTTTTACGTGCAAGTTCAATCATCCCAGGGAAAACAATAGCAAACCAACGAGGAAACGGGTTTTGATGTCCTACTAGGAGATTCTCTGCGTTTGCTCGAATAAAAGCCAACCCTGAAACACGTTATCATGATAAAGAATTGCATGTTAAAAGGGCAATTGGAGAGCAATAACACGTGCCAGAGAGTAATTATGCTTCACTTTCCAACGAAATTTGATTTGATACCTTTCTCTGCATTTTTCATCCCCACATTCCACTTTTTGAGAGCAATAACAGAAGCCAGAGTAGCATGCAAAGACTCGAGGGTGGGGTTGCCATGAGCGTCACACTCTCCCCAAAACCCTTCTTGGGTCTGGTTTTTGAGCACCCAATCCAAGCAAACCCTGAACATGGGTTCCATCGAGCATGGTTGGTTCGAATCTGCAGGAACCATGGCTAACCAGGCAGTGTCGTAAGCAGAAGGCGAAACAAAAGAGTAAGGATCGACGGCCAATAACTTCTCTTCCTTTATCATTTTAACTGAAGCTTCGATTGAAAGCTCCATTATAAAGAAAATGTAATCAATCGATATCCGATCACTTTATACTTTAAAGTGTTATAAATTTCTTAGATCAATGAGTAGTGGTTCGGACCGCTTACTGTCCATTTATAGTAATTGTAGTTCCCGCAGGCAGTGTTCGATAAAAATTTGTCGAGCTCCCACACGTGAATCTTGTTGTCGCAATGTGTTCCAATTGGATGACATTAATTCTTTAAAGAAAATAAGTGGAAGACATAATTTTAAATTAAATTATCAAATTATGTATGCCTTTTTACAAAAATTTCAAATTATTCATTCTTTTATCATTTTTAATGAAAAATCGATTGAAAACAAAAAGGGGTTTGAAGAGGATGCAAGTGGGGTGGAGCCCAAATCGCTGCGGTCCCTCTTTGAATTCCGCACAACGTGATTTGCGTTTCTCGATTATTATTATTATTATTATTTAGCTTAAATTAATTATTTATGAAAATAACTCAACTCACAATTTATGTAAGTAAATGATTCATTCTCTATAGTGATCACTCATACTGTCTGACACACCAGTGATATCATCCCCTCATCATTAGCTTATCATTGGCTTTTAAAAAATATATATTTTTTGAATATCATCATTGTGTTTGACGACACTAATATGTATTTTTTCTGGATCGTATTTTAGCTCTTCAAGTAAGTTTTTCTCCCATCTATATTGTCTTTCATGGTTAACATCATTGCTTTTATCAAGGTGAAGATTGTGTGATGATTTTATGTGGTTGGTAGCTGCCTAGAAAACTTGGATTATCTGATAGTGTTACTGGTCTGACAAGTTAACAGTAAGTGTCATGAACATGATTGTAGTTAAATATAATTTAAAACTAAATACGAGGCTGTTTTAAATTTTTAGACCATAAGTTGAAGCCCAAGGACAAGTGTTTATTCTTCAAAGCCCTGGCCTGAATATGACTACCTCTATCTGGAGTTTTTTTTTTTAATAAGTCTCTGCTTTCATACTAAACGAGCAGTATAATAATAATTTATTATAATGTTACCTTCAGCTTGGTCATGGATGGATTTCGATTTTTTATAAATAATAAGTACTTGTAAATTTGCATTTTTTATTTATTTAAAAGCACGTGCTTTAAATTGAGATGTTTAGTGATTTGTGTGGCGTTGTTGCTGTTAATAAAATTTTATTATGATTGAGAAAAGAAATAAAAATATATAATAGAAAACTAGTTATCCCAAGTCCTAAGATATCTCAAGTTGGCTGGATTCATTGGAGTGGACACTGAATGAATTAAATTGGAATAGTTTGTGGTGATTTACAAATTACACCCATAGATTCGAGTGGGACATTTCAACTACTGAATGCCCCCACCATGCATAAACATTCCTCTTCTCTCTCTTATATTATACCTACCTATTATTACTTTCACACTTACACTATTTTTTTTTATCAATTTGATTCTTCTTCTTTATTTTTATTATTAGTTTGATATTTGCATTTAAAATTTATAATCTCCCTTACCCAACCTAAATTTTTGTTTAAAAAATTTCTAACTTTTTTTAAAGAAAATTTTAGAATGTACTGGTATTTTTTACTTAAAAAACTAAAAATTCCTTTAAAATATATAAAAAAATATAATAGAATGAAAAGAATCCCTAAAATTTCCAAGAAATACCATTAAATTCTACAATTTTATAAAACCCGAAAATTCCAAACAAACACATTTTTTAAATTTTATGAAAAATTTTAAGTTTTCTTTTGAAGTTTTCCATACTTATAACTTAAAAAACCTACTTTTTATTTCCTTTGAAATATACAAAATTCTATAATAAAAAGCAAAGAATCCCTAAAATTTCCAAAAAAAAAAAAAACCACCATTAAAATCTAAAATTTTCTAAAACCCGAAAATTCCGAACAACCACATATTTTAAATTTTATGAAAATTCCTTTTTTTTTTTTTTTTTTTTTTTTGTGTTTGCCAGGTCATGACCAACACCCAAAAAAATATGAATAAAATACATTATATTAAATTTTGATACACTTATACTTTTTTATGTGGATTTTGGCAATGAAGTGATTATGTTGGGTTTTTATTATTTTCCATATTGTATATTCATGTTTTGTCCAACTAATTGATTATATTCAAAACTTGTAATTTAAATTAATATATCTTGAAGTTTAGTTTAATTTAAATTAATAGTTTATGAATTATAAATATTTTGAAAGAAACAAATGCTTTTATTATAAAACTAGTTTTTAATGTTACATGCATTGTGTATAAATTTATGCGTTTAATTTTTAATTAATTTTTAAATAATATATTTTTAATTATTGTTACATATCATTGATAATGATAATTTCTATTAATTTTTAAATAATATACGTATTTGGAATTATATAAGAAAATAAACTATAATATTAATTAAAAAAGCAAAATAATAAGTAGTAATTATAATGATAGTTCAAATTAAATAGGAAATATATTGAAACTAAATTAATAAACTTATTTAATAATAGTGATTAAAAAACAATTCTTAGAAATTCTACTTTCTTTTTAAACAAACGCTTAAAATATTTTTCACTTGTTCCAAACAAATAACAATTAAATAAAAAAAATTGCCTTAAGAGTGAATGCTTCACCTAGTATAAACATATATAAAAGTTAAAAAAAAAAATATCATAGGATCATATTACCTCATCATCAATTAATATAATCTTCGATCACTCTTTGATGTCATTGTTGTTCGAATACAATTCGATATTGCCTCTTCGAAGAACCATGACTTTAATCATTCATCTTCTTTTTTTTTATAATTCTAATTTTTTTACCGGTATTTGTCTTAAATGCTACTTAATTGAATATGCCTAATTACCAAATGCTATTTATAAAATTAATACTAATTAAATAAGGCAATCAATTTGAAAGCACCTAAGTAGTGCAAGAATGTCCTTAAGTAGCATTGGAGCGGTTGCAAGCTCCATCTGTGTTGGCCAATGGGCTATTGCGATCAAAATGGGCTTGGAAGGCCTAGCGAGACTGAGTCAATTGAGTCGTAGCTCGATTGGCATGAATATTAAAGTTCGAAATTCAGATTGAGATGAACCTAGTTTGGTGGTGTCACATGTGTTGTGATTGGCCAAGATGGTCACACCCAATGGGGTGACCATGGAGGGGTCTAGAGGGCTTAGATTGTAGATGGTCAATGTGTCTAACTTTCCCATGTTGAGAACTTTTGGTGTCGCAAGAGACTGTTGGCATAAACCACGTCCAAAGGGACACATCCAATGGGATGTCGCAAGAGTGCGGTTGGTGCCACATTCAAAGGGATGCCTTTTGAGTACTTGTGTGTGCTTTGTCTAAGGGTTAAGTAGGAAAGTGATTCTTAGTTCATCGAGGGGGATGGGTCTTAAGCCCGATGGTTGAGGAATTCATGGTGGATACCCAACTTATGTGGTCAAACGAAACCATGGAAAGACTCATAGTGTACATTTTACCTATCCCTTTGATGAATGATGTGCATGCATAAGGTTGAGTTCTCACTCTTAATGAGTTCATATCCCAAGATTTGGGTAGTCCTATTGAGAGAGACTCGATGAATTCACCGACATGAGATGTTGAGTTTATTACTCTTAATGAATTCATATCCCAGAGTTTGAGTGGTCCTATTGAGACGGACTTAATGAATTCACTGAACTTAAATTTGCGAGGATGAGCTTAATAAAATGCTCTTAATGATTTCATAGTCCTTATTTTGAGTGGTTTATATTGAGATAGACTTGATGAAATTATCTACGTAAGTGTGAAGAATTAGCCACCTTCTATGAGAGACATTGGGCCATATTTCTAGAGCATTTACCAGCATCCCGAGATGTATTGGCAAAAACTTGTTGAAGTATCGCGGAACATAAATTGGCTCTGAGATTAGTTGTGTGTCATGAGTTAACCCTTATCTTAACAAGTCCAAGATTAGTTCACTTGTTAAAGAGAAGAATTACTTATTTAACCATGTACTAGTTCAAATCCATAAGATACCAGTGCTTAAGCGGTTAATTTCGCTATTGCTCTTCTCATGTTTACAAAATTTTCAATTCTTTTGCATTAGTGGAGGATTGTTGGTATTGCAAAATAATATTTTCATAATATTTTCAATTGAGAAAAATCCTCTGATTGTTGCAGTAAATATTTTCAAAATATTTTCAGTTGAAAAAAATCCTCTTTTATTTTTGGAAATTGAAACTATATAAATAGGAGGTCATTCTCTTCATTTTATATAAAAAAACAACAAGAGAAAAACAATTTCTCTTTGTTCTCTAAATTCTGGTGTTTTGCAAAATTGTACGAGAGAAAAATTCTGTCCAGGAGATTGGGTTTTAAGCGGGACCGTCTGTGACCTCTCCAATATTTACTGGGAATTGTTCCTATTGTGATTTCCCGAGAAGAGTAATTCCAATTGTGTTCTACCTTCTTTATTCGGGTGTACGAATATTGAAGTATTGTCTTAACCTTGGGGAGCAACGTCCACTACACGATTACATCGATCAGGGCGAATATGCTTCTAAGGCAGTTGTCAAAACCATCTCATTTTGAAAACGACGTGTTTCGAAAATTATTTTAAAGTTAGAAAATGGGAGTCGCCACCAATCCTTTATTCGGTGTGATTGGATCACCACAAAACGCTTGAAATTCGTTTTGAAAAATATTTTGGTCTTCGCAATCCAGAAAATAAGTTCGGGAGTCGGTTACGCATGAGGAAGGGTTAGCACCCTCATACGCCCAAAATTGGTACCATATTGATTATTTTCGGGTCTTAATTTGTAAAATTTAAAAGCTCAAGTGTAGTTTAAAATACAATCCTTGAATGCATGAGTTTAGTTTAAAAGAAATTGGGTTTGTTTGGAAATCCCACTATTTCAAAGTGATCAAGGAAGAAAGTTACGTCCAATGAGTTAAGACAAAACATTTCAGGGTTCAGAAATGACGAACTTTCCTTTGTAAAACCTTTTTTAAATTTTCGAGAAGGGGATATTCGATTATCCCGATTTGAAGAAATGGTCGCACCTAGTGAGTTAAGGCGCAATATTTCAGAATCGAAGATAAGGAAACATTGCCTCGGTTAAGGGTATTCGATTATTTTGATTTGAGGAAAAATTACACCTAGTAAGTTAAGGCGCAAAGTTTCGAAAATTCAAAATAAAAGAATATTGCCTCGTTTTTAAAGTTTTTATGAAAAAACAATTTCGAAAACAAACATACGAGTTTAATAGGAATAAGTAGTTAACAGTGAATATTAAACGCAACGTGAAATAAATAGGAAGATAAATTATCCACGAAAAAAAATCAAGATGCAAAATACGAGTACAAACAAAAAGTTAATGAGAGAGAAGAATGATGTAATCGGAGTTCACAACTAGACTTTTCGGATGCACGGGGGCAAAATGGTAGTTTTGGAGGGTTCGAAGTCAAAAATGGGATTTTTGGAAGTTGGGGGTAAAATGGTAATTTTTAAAAGGTTCGAGGTTAAAAATGGGATTTTTGGAAGTTCGGGGGTAAAGTGGTAATTTTTGAAAGGTTCGGGGTCAAAAATGAGATTTTTGGTAGTTCGGGGGTAAAATGGTTATTTTTAGAAGGTTCAGGGTCAAAGATGGGATTTTTGGAAGTTTGGGGGTAAAATGGTAATTTTTAGAAGATTCGGGGTCAAAAATGGGATTTTTGGAAGTTGATGGGGTAAATGGTATTTTTTAGAAGGCTCGGGGTCAAATATGGGATTTTTGGAAGTTCAAGGGTAAAATGGTAATTTTTAGAAGGTTCGGAGTCAAAGATGGGATTTTTGGAAGTTCGGGGGTAAAATAGTAATTTTTAGAAAGTTTAGGGACCTTTGAGATAATAAAACCAAATATGGGTGACACGTGGCAGCCCCTCAGGCATCCTAAAGCCAGGGGACTATTTTGAAAACCATGGAAAATTTTTGGGGCAATTTTAAAATTAAAACGAACCTGATTTAAGGATCAAATTAAAACGAATTAGAAATAAAGGGGACCATTTACACAAATAAGCCAAAATCAGGACACGTGGCGGCTCCTGGTGATTTTAAAAGATCGAGGGGCTAAATTGAAAAGACGTGAAAATCATTGGGCTAATTTAGATTTAATTAAAAGAATGAGAATGACCTGATTAAAAATTTTGAAAAAAACGGATGGATCAAATGCATAAATAATCCTTCCTTCAAAAACACGCGGATCCTAGGTCAGGTCCAATCGGATTTCGAGTTGGGTTCGGGTAATAGCTCAGAACGATGCCGTTTTAGCGCTGAAGTTCAGCCTTCAGAACAGCACCGTTCTGAGGGCCTATAAATAGCCTATTTTAGAAAAAAAAAAAGCATTTCATACCCCCTTTTAAAAAAAAACAAAAAACTCTCTGAAAAAAAGCTCTCATCCTTTCTCGGCCGGCCATTCCTCGGCCGGTCAGGCTGGTCGCCGTCCGGCGTGCACAGGTCGTACGCGAATCGCTGATCCCGGTGCGTGGCCATCGTGCGTTGCCGCCTGGGTTCCTCCGGTGAGCCGTCAAGACCCCATCGCACGCGCTTCACCAACCGTCGCGCGTGGTCGACGTGCCACTGTCCTTCATCTATCGATCGACGTCCGATGTTTCCCCCGCCCGTCACGCGCTATCCTTGGAGGCCGTTCGGTCGTTGTCCGACGCGAATCAGAGGTAAAAAACGTCCCTCTGTTCTTCTTTTCCTTTTTTCTTAAAAAAAACAACAACATAGATCTCTTTTGTTTTAAAACGGAACTTAAATCCGTTTTTTGTTTTTAACCTGTGTTAGTGTTCTCTTTGCAGATCCGTGCATGACGAGGCGCGAGTAACGTCCGGGGTCGGACTTCCTGCAACGGCGACCAACGACGGCAAGCCGACCGAGGATAAGTCTTCTGACTTTTCATCTTTTTTATTTATTATTCATTAATATTATTAATATTTTTATTATTTAAAAAAAAATTATTATTAATAAAAATTTTGAAAACCGCCCACTTGTCATTAATGTCATCATTTATTACTACCGTCCATTATTAAAATTATTCTGATTAACTAATATTACTATTAGTACTTATCACTGCAATTAGTATGTATTGAAAACGCGTATAATAATAATAAATTATAGTAATAATATGCATGAACGAGTATTAATGGATATATGCGAAATAATAAAAACAGTTTGAAACTAAAGAGTCAATCACTGACGAATGAATACCTAGGCCTTATTTGCTGATATCCTCGGACAACGGAGCAGAGTGGTGTATTCTTCTATCGTCGATGTCATGTCTATATTCCCGAAGGTGAAGCAATTGTAGGTCGAATTTCAATACTGTGTTAAGGCTCTAAAGAGGGATTTGTCCACCTTAACTTCGCACAAGTACGACAAATCTCCGTATTCTTGGTAAAAGGTTTGCTTCATGTTATTATCCCAACTGTCCCAGATCTCCTTCAATTCGGGCATATTGTTTTGAGCCGTGCTGATCCTGGTGAAATCCTAAAGCTCGGACTCATATCCTTCCACTAAGTTGTCTCTTTTTTGGCGTTGAGTCTCCTCCGACCACATGCGCACGACCATATTGTCCTCTATTTTATCAAAGTACTTGTTTTCCATGATTAATTCTCTTATCGATAACTGAACTTTTGAGTCTATACCTTCTCTATGTATGATGATGAAATGCGATGCAGAAAGAGACCACAAATAACTCAGTTAGCGAAATGCAATAATATCAAAATACAAGTGAAGCATAGAACCTAAGAGTCTAATTTGGAAGGTTGCTAAATGATTTAACACGACTCCTTCTAAAGCAAGTTTCTACGTCTTACTACATGTGGTTTTAGGCTCTAAGATAGAGGTACCTAAACCAGCAGATTCCTCAATCCTCACCCATTACAGGATCATACGGATGAGTTCGGTTTAGGGGGACGCATTTCTCACATGTTTGCACGAAAGTGAAAACTTCACGAAAACAAGGGTACTTTGTAATCCCGAAAGCAATTCACTATCCTGCACGGAGATGATGACCTCACGAAGGAGTAGTTTCAGGCTTCCACTTATTAGGGTAATATCATATGCAGATGTATGCAAATATACACTAGCAATATCACATAATATAATGTCACAAAAGGTGTCAAGGATTGCATATTAAACAAGACCGAAGCTTTTAAAAGTTTCTAAAGAATACCCGAAAAAAATCAATTTTGGCTTGACTCTCGTTTATTTTGAGTTCCCCAATGGAGTCGCCAGCTGTCGAAACCATCTCATTTCGAAAACGACGTGTTTCAAAAATTATTTTTAAAGTTAGAAAATGAGAGTCGCCACCAATCCTTTATTCGGTGTGATTGGATCACCACAAAACGCTTGAAATTCGTTTTGAAAAATATTTTGGTCTTCGCAATCCAGAAAATGAGTTCGGGAGTCGGTTACGCATGAGGAAGGGTTAGCACCCTCATACGCCCAAAATTGGTACCATATTGATTATTTTGTGGTCTTAATTTGTAAAATTTAAAAGCTCGAGTGTAGTTTAAAATACGATCCTTGAATGCATGAGTTTAGTTTAAAAGAAATTGGGTTTGTTTGGAAATCCTGCTATTTCAAAGTGATCAAGGAAGAAAGTTACGTCCAATGAGTTAGGACACAACATTTCAGGGTCCAGAAATGACGAGCTTTCCTTTGCAAAACCATTTTTAAATTTTCTGGAAGGGGATATTCGATTATCCCGATTTGAAGAAATGGTTGCACCTAGTGAGTTAAGGCGCAATATTTCAGAATCGAAGATAAGGAAACATTGCCTCAGTTAAGGGTATTCGATTATTTTGATTTGAGGAAAAATTGCACCTAGTAAGTTAAGGCGCAAAGTTTCGAAAATTCAAAATAAAAGAATATTGCCTCGTTTTTAAAGTTTTTAAGAAAAAATAATTTCGAAAACAAAAATACGAGTTTAATAGGAATAAGTAGTTAACAGTGAATATTAAACGCAACGTGAAATAAATAGGAAGATAAATCATCCACGAAAAAAAATCAAGATGCAAAATACGAGCACAAACAAAAAGTTAATGAGAGAGAAGAATGATGTAATCGGAGTTCACAACGAGACTTTTCGGATGCACGGGGGCAAAATGGTAATTTTGGAGGGTTCGGAGTCAAAAATGGGATTTTTGGAAGTTCGGGGGTAAAATGGTAATTTTTAGAAGGTTCGAGGTCAAAAATGGGATTTTTGGAAGTTCGGGGGTAAAATGGTAATTTTCGAAAGGCTCGGGGTCAAAAATGGGATTCTTGGAAGTTCGAGGGTAAAATGGTAATTTTTAGAAGGTTCGGGGTCAAAGATGGGATTTTTGGAAGTTCGGAGGTAAAATGGTAATTTTTAGAAAGTTTAGGGACCTCCGAGGTAATAAAACCAAAGACGGGTGACACGTGGTAGCCCCTCAGGCATCCTGAAGCCAAGGGACTATTTTGAAAACCATGGAAAATTTTTGAGGCAATTTTGAAATTAAAGCGAACCTGATTTAAGGATCAAATTAAAACGAATTAGAAATAAAGAGGACCATTTACACAAATAAGCCAAAATCAGGACACGTGACGACTCCTAGTACTTTTAAAAGATCGAGGGGCTAAATTGAAAAGACGTGAAAATCATTGGGCTAATTTAGATTTAATTAAAAGAATGAGAAGGACCTGATTAAAAATTTTGGAAAAAGCGGATGGATCAAAGGCATAAATAACCCTTCCTTTAAAAACACGCGGATCCTAGGTCGGGTCGAATCGGATTTTGGGTCAGGTTCGAGTAATAGCTCAGAACGATGCCGTTTTAGCGCTGAAGTTCAGCCTTCAGAACGACACCGTTCTGAGGGCCTATAAATAGCCTATTTTAGAGAAAAAAAAAGCATTTCATACCCCCTTTTAAAAAAAAAACAGAAAACTCTCTGAAAAAAAAGCTCTCGTCCTTTCCCGGCCGGCCATCGTCGATCCCGGCGCGTGGCCATCGTGCGTCGCCGCCTGGGTTCCTCTGGTGAGCCGTCGAGACCCCATCGCACGCGTTTCACCAACCGTCGTGCATGGTCGACGCGCCACTGTCCTTCATCTATCGATCGACGTCCGATGTTTCCCCCGCCCGTCACGCGCTATCCTTGGAGGCCGTTTGGTCGTTGTTCGACGCGAATTAGAGGTAAAAAACGTCCCTCTGTTCTTCTTTCCTTTTTTCTTAAAAAAAACATCAACATAGATCTCTTTTGTTTTAAAACGGAACTTAAGTCCGTTTTTTGTTTTTAACCTGCGTTAGTGTTTTCTTTGCAGATACGTGCATGACGAGGTGCGAGTAACGTCCAGGGTCGGACTTCCGGCAACGGCGACCAACGACGGCAAGCCAACCGAGGATAAGTCTTCTGACTTTTCTTCTTTTTTATTTATTATTCATTAATATTATTAATATTATTATTATTATTATTTTTAAAATTATTATTAATAAAAATTTTGAAAACCGCCCACTTGTCATTAATGTCATCATTTATTACTGCCGTCCATTATTAAAATTATTATGATTAACTAATATTACTATTAGTACTTATCACTGCAATTAGTATGTATTGAAAACGCGTATAATAATAATAAATTATAGAATAATATGCTTGAACGGGTATTAATGGATATATGCGAAATAATAAAAAAAATTTAAAACTAAAGATTCAATCACTGACAAATGAATACCTATTAGTGGATACGTGCTTTGCTTGGTATGAAACGTTTGGTATTCTGCCCTTTTATGTTGCGAGTGTTGATATCCTTCCTTAATAAGTTACTGTTTCTGTTTGTATTGACTATCCAGAGAAATCGTAACCCTTTACAACTCACATGAATTCGGCTTTTATAGCCTATATAATCATCATTCTTTTTTGTTTTACAGTATTTAATGCATGTCCACTCTTTCTTTTTGCAGGTTTGGCCATGGCAGTGGCGGTTGGAGCAGCCGGTGGCAGTGCAAGTTAGAGCCGAAGATGGTGACCAGCTGCTGACGATGTGGCGGCCTCTGGTTGGCTGAATGGGAGGCAATAGCAGCGACACTTAGTGAATTCGGGCCAAATAGGCTTTAGGCATTTTAGGCCTTTGGTTTGTTAGGATCGGGCCGTTTTAGGTTTAGGGTTATTTTGGGTTTTTGGGGCTGATTTTTGGGCCACTTTGTAATCGGGTCATATTCGGTTCCCAGAAATGTAATTTGGACTTTTTAAATTTAATTTTATAATAAATTTAAATTTCAAATAAATTTAAATTTAAAATAAACTTAAATCCAATTTCCAATAAGTCCAGACAAATTTGGGCTTCAACAGCAATGGTTCTTCCACGGCACGGTTATTGCTATTTTATTCACACTTAATTTGATTTCCTGTCAGCGTTAACAGTTTTATTTTGCAATAGTATATTTCAACAATTATTACTACTTCAACATCTTTACATGTAAAACCAAAGTTTCGTCATAATAGACTTCTTTGGTTATGGTTTTATGGGATAAATATCTATAACAAGCATTTTGCAGAAAATTATACTACGATTTCGTTTGTTTCATTAAAAATGACTTACAGAAAAATATATTTTGTATTTTTCTATGTTTGTTTCACAAAAAAACAACTTGGTTATCGGAAAATGATTTACAAGTCAACGAAAAATAAGTTCTTTTTCTTGTGAAATAATTACCTTTTTGAAAAGCACAAGTCATTTTTTAAAAAGGAGTTCTTCCACGCGTAATTTTATTTTTATATAAAAATTAACTTAAATTAAGCCTAATATTATTATATTGATAATAGAATTTATTTTTATTTTTAAAAATATGTAAAATATTAATATAAAATATTATAATTTTCAATATTATTAAACCTACATATTTAATTGTTTATATTTAATCATATAATAAAGTATTAAAATAATTAATTATTTTAATAAATTATTTAATATTTCAATTTTATCTTAATAATAAATTTTAAAAATAATAATTTTAAATAATATTCTTCACATATTATTGAAAATATTCAATATTAATATTTTAATAATAAATATTTATTACAATTATAAATATATTTGTCGAAATGTTCATTTTTTGGGAAAACAAACAAGTCTTAAACAATATTTGAAAATAAAAAACTAGGTATGATAAAAAAATGGGAGTCGCCACCAATCTTTTAAATGGTGTGATTGAATCACTACAAAACGTTTAAAATCCGTTTTGAAAATATTTTGGTTTTCGATATCCAAAAAACAGGTTCGGGAGTCAGTTACGCATGCGGAAGGATTAACACCCTCATACGCCCAGAATTGGTACCACATTGATTATTTTCGGGTCTTTTGTTTTAAAACTTTGAAAACCAGAGTAAAACTTAAAATACGATCTTTTAAAAGGACTTCGCATGATTTTCAAAAATACTATTTGAGGAAAATTATTCGTATGTTTTGAATTTCTAAAAGAACTGGAAATCGTACTCAACACGTTAAGGCACTATGTTCTCAGTTTTTCGAAACTGAAGGACATTTTGAAAGATTTTAAAGAGGATATTCTATCGCGTGAATTATACGAAAGTCATACTCAACACGTTATAACATGGTTTTTCGAAGTTTTCACATGAAAGAATATTGCCTCGTTTTGTTTTAAAATCATTTGTATATATAAATATATATCTTTTAAGAACTTGAACTTTCGTATTGAGTTTAAAATACAATCCTCGGACACTAACCCGTAGATGCCAAAAGCAAAAATGTCAATGCGTTTCTTCATATCTGGGTGTGTCGAAATTAAATCTCGGAAGCTTTTCCAATTGATGCACTTGTTATCTCCCTTTACTTTTATCCGAGACGCGACCCACTGTTCACTTATCCCAGTTACACTATTCAACCTTTTCAGAAACGTTGGAACATATGCATCATTTGAGTATGTTTTATCGACTTGAATTTTGGGACAACGAATCAAAGCAGTATACTCCTCCACCGTGGGCGTCATATCTAGGTTCCCGAAGGTGAAACAGCTATAGGCGGGGTTCCAATGTTGTGCGAGGGCTTGGAAGAGATGTTTGTCGATTTTTACTTCGAGCAAGTAAGGCAAGTCTCACATTCCTGATAGAATATCTGTTTCATTTCACTATCCCATTGACCCCAGATATCTCTTAATTCTTGCAAATTGTTTTGAGTCACCTTAATCCGAGTATAATCCCAAAACTCTGATAAATGTCCCTCATTCAAACGATCTCCTTTTTCATGTTGCTGTTCTTCTGACAATAAGCGCGCAACCAAGTTATTTTCCACTTTATCAAGAAATCCGTCTTCCATGATGAAATTGCCTATTTGGTAATTGAACTTAAATCAACACATTTTCTTTTTATGATGATGCAATGCAAGTAAAAGAGATAAAACAGAACACGTTAGCAAAACATAATAATATCAACATACTAGTATACAACACAGAACCTAAGAAATTGTCTTGGGTAAATACTAAAAGGTTTGGTATAGCTCTGTTTAAGGCGAGTACTTACAGCTCACTATATGTGGTTTTAGACTCTAGAGTACCAAGGTATCCAAACCAGCAGATTCCTCGATCCTCACCCATTACAGACTCATACGGACGAGTTCGGTTCAGGGGGACAAATTTCCCACATGTTTACATGGAAGTGAAAACTTCACGAAAACATGGGAACGGATGTAATCCCGAAAGCGATTCATTATCCTGGACGGAGGTGAAGACCTCACGAATGAGTAGTTTCCCGCTTCCACTTAAAAGGGTAGTAACAAAATGCATATGGATGCAAACTTACACTAGCAATATCACATAATTTAATGTCACACAGAAGATGCTGAGGATCGCATATTAAACAAAATCGAAGCTTTAAAAGTTTTCAAAAAAGACCCGAAAATAATCAATTTTGGATTGACTCTCATTTATTTTTAAAAAGGTCTCCAACGTAGTCGTCAAGCTGTCGAAACGTTCATTTTTGGGGAAAACAAACAAGTCTTGAACAATATTTGAAAATAAAAACTAGGTACGATAAAAAAAAATGGGAGTCGCCATCAATCTTTTACATGGTGTGATTGGATCACCACAAAACGTTTAAAATCCGTTTTGAAAATATTTTGGTCTTCGAAATCTAGAAAACAGGTTCGGGAGTCGGTTAACCATGAGGAAGGATTAGCACCCTTATACGCCCAGAATTGGTATCACATTGATTATTTTCGGGTCTTTTGTTTTAAAATTTTGAAAACCAGAGCAAAACTTAAAATATGATCTTTTAAAAGGACTTCGCATGATTTTCAAAAATACTTTTTGAGGAAAATTATCCGTATGTTTCGAATTTCTAAAAGAACTGGAAATCGTACTCAACACGTTAGGGCACTATGTTCTCAGTTTTTCGAAATTGAAGGACATTTTGGAAGATTTTAAAGAGGATATTCAATCGTGTGAATTATACGAAAGTCACACCCAGCACTTTAGGGCATGATTTTTCGAATTTTTCACATGAAAGAATATTGCCTCGTTTTGTTTTAAAATCATGTATATATAAATATATATCTTTTAAGAACTTGAACTTTCGTATTGAGTTTAAAATACAATCTTCGGACACATGACTTAAAAAAATTTGAAAAAAAGATGCTCGTTTGCTTCGATTTTCGCGGAGAATTGAAGTCGTGGCCAACATGTTAGGGCACGATGTTCTCGAAATCTCGAAGTTAAAAGGCATTTAAACACTTGCAAAAGGATATCTGACTCGCGTGAATTATGCAAAAAATCACACCCGACACGTTATGGCATGATTTCCTGAAGTTTACACACGAAAATGACATTGTCTCGATTTTAAAGGTTTATGAAAAAATAATGTTTGAAAATAAATGCGTGAAATATGAGCAATTAATAACGAAGATTAGATAACACGAAAAGCAAAATAATTAGGTAGATAATTATATGCACGAAAATAAAAAATACAAAATACGAAAGCATATTAATTAAAATCTAAATATAAACATTGAAAAGAAAGAAAAGCGAAATAAACGAAGTCAAAAATACGATTTTTGGACAGTTCAAAGATCTTTTGGACAATAAAACTAAAAAAGAGTGACACGTGACAGCTTCTCAGGCATTCTGAAGTCAAATGACTGATTTGAAAATAATTTAAAATTCCTGGGCCAATGGTTGTTGTTTGGGTCATTTAAAATTGGGCCAAGTGTTTTGGGTTTGGATGTATTTGGGCTTAGGTTTTGGGTTTGTTAGGAGCGGGCCCAATTTGAACTTTGTAAAAATGAACACTTTTTTTGTAATGGGATTTTTTTTTAATTTAAAATAATTTTAATTTTAAAAGTAAATTTAAACTTAATTTAAATTTAAATTAAAAAAATTAAATGTATAATAAATTTAAAAAGGGGTTCAATTAAGCTCGGTCAAAATTGAGCTTCAAAAATATTAATAATAAATGTTTATAGTATAAAGGTTAAAATATGCCATAAGTCCATATAGTCTTCACAAATTTGGAATTTAGTCTCTATACTTTTATTTTCAAGAATTTAGTCTTTTTATTTTTCAAATTTAAAAATCAATTCTAATTGTTAACATTGTTATATTTTTTTTTGTCAATTTTGTTGATATCATATTTTTAAATAAAAAATATTCAATTAATAATCATGTTACTAAAAAATGATGTTATAATAAATATGAATTTAACAAATATTTTTAATATATACAAAAATAATATAAAATATAAATTTATAAATATATAAAATAAACTCATTTAAACAATAAAAAATAAAATAAAAATCAAATGTAAATGATGTTTTAAAATATTTTTAAAAAATCTGTAAAGTAACAGAAAATAATCTTACAAATTCATTCAAACGCTAAAAAAATTTAAACTTTTAAAAATCAATTTAAACGGAGCTTAAATAGACTTCATCAGTCTGCCAAAACTTGTTTTCTTTAATAAAATCTTGACCATAAGCCATTTCAATTTTGGAACAACACAATTTTCTGACAGATTCATTCATTAATCTTAAGACAATTGACGTGCATTCACATTTTTCACATCAACTCACTAACGTGTGGCTACAAATTAAGTTTTTTAAATCAGTGTACATGGTTGGTAACACTTGAGTATTATATTTGGTCGCTATTTAAAGGGAGTATGGATATATTTGCACCGTCTGACATTAAAAATATCTGTGGATGGAGTCGAGTTAAATTTTAATGTGATATTAATATATTTTATATTTATTTAAATTTAATTGAATTTAAAATTTTATTTAAATTCGTTCATATTTACAAAAAGTTAATCCAAGTTTATTTTAGGTCCGTCCATATTAGTTTTTAATTTTAAAAAAAAATATTTATATTGATTTATTTTAATATTTAATAATTTTATAAAATTTTAATTTATTTAACATTTTTAATGTTTAAATTAGAGTAGTATTATATATTTAGTATAATTTTTTTTAAATGTGTTTTAAATTACATAATATATAAAAATAACATATTATAAAGTATTATAAATTTAAAATGGGTCGGGCCGAACTTGTAACATCCGCGTTCTTGAACCGGATTTGGAATAGTAATAGAGTAGAATTGAGAATTAGACTATATAGCTAAAATAAGAAAATAGTTAAAAAATTAAGGATTAATTAGTAAGTGTGAGAAAGGAAGAAGGACTAAATAGTAATTTATCCAAATTGAATTATGAGTAATTATGGGAATTAGATTGATTAAGGAGGGGCAAAAGAGTAATTTGGTGGAAGATATTTTTGGAGGCAATGTTTTGGGCCAAAGTGTAAAGTTGGAAGGTCCAAGGACTAAAAGTGCAATTTTTCCATTGTTAAAGAAAGATATTTTTATAAAGAGAAATTGATAGAAAAGTCTAGAGAAATGAAGAAAAGAAATGATGAAAAGGCTATAAAAGCCATCAGCCATGGTGCTTCCCGTTGGCTACCATTTTTCTACCATTTCAACTTTTGCTTTTCTTACAATTTAGTCCTTTTTCATCAAATACAAACCAATTAAGCTAGTTTCTTCCAAATTTCTTCAAGATTAGTGAATAAAATTGATAGAGAAGTGTAGTAGCTATCCAATTGTTAAAAGAAATGCGTCCATACTTGTCTTGGAGGAGAAAGAAAATGGCAATTAGTGTTGAATACAAGTGATTAAGGTAAGAAAGCTAAACTCCTCTTTAAATACATGTTAGTTTTGGTTTAGAAACATAGATTATGATATGTTAGAATGATTTTAATGTGAATATATGTGTTTTGTATGGAATTGAAGAGAAAGAAAAGAAGGAGAATGACTCAATTGAAGAGAAAGGAAAAGAGAAGATCAAAGAGGGAAAGGAAGCTTTCTACTAGAGTAGTAAGTACTACAAGATTTTAAATTGAAAATTTATTCTCTTTAAATTATATGATTAATTGTGATAAAAATGAGTAAGATGATATGTTTAGTTATAAATATGGTGATTAGGTGTGATTAAATGAAATTTAGTGCAAAGGAAATATGAGAAGGGAAAAATTCACTTCAAAACAGTTTGGACAGTAACAGGAGACTAACTTCGAAAATTCACCAAAAATTGTATATAATGATTTAAGGGTAAAATTATATATTTAATTAAAGCTTATTGAGTGTAGTTTCATATGGAAGAAACAATGAAAGAAAAGGAACTGTATATTTCGAGATATACTAGTTTTAGTGTAATAAGGTCAGAGTAGATTCGAGTTCCCCTGTTCTGACTTTGAAAAATTATAGAAAAATGTACAAAAATTATTAGAGACTGAAATTTATATAGCTTAATCCTTAATGAGTCTATTTTCAAAGGAAACAGACAGGGACAACATTTGATCTCTGTAAAAAACGATAAATAATTTTTAGTGAAGAAAGGTTGAAACTGTCAAGCTACAGAGAAGGGGTAAATTGAAAGAATTTACTGTACAAATTGGCTAAATTAAAAATTCTGTAAATTTTATGGTAAAAATATGATTGAGTCTAGTTTCAAAAACATCAAGCGGTTTATAATTTCGAATTCTGTAGCCCAAGATATAAATAATTTAGTGACTATGACGCAAGTGGACAGCTTTGAAAATTAATATGAAAATAAAAGTAAGAGGTATATGATGATGAATATATGAGAAAAATATATGTGTGAGATATTATGTGTTTAATTATAAATATTAATTATATGACTAAATGGTGATGTTGTGGAAGCTTTTGAGAAAATAAAGGTGAGAAATACATGATTATGTATATGTGAAAAGAAATGTAAATGTGATATATGAAATTATGAGAAATGATGAATATGAGAGATTATGCCCATGTAGACAAGTTAGAACCATTGTGATAATAGTGGCATGCCATTAAGGAACACTAGCGCGCTCTCTGATTAGCACTGTGTGTGCTCTCTGATTAGCACTTTGTGTGCTCAGTACTTTGTGTACTCTCTGTTTAGCACTTTATGTGCTCTTTGTTGCCCAGCACTTATGTGCTCTCTGTTTAGTACTTCGGTACTCTCTGTTTGTTCCGTTTATCTGATGGGTTCTATAAAAATCTATGATGGGCCAAGTGGATAAATAAGCTAAGTGAGCTATGGTTAAGAAAGCTATGATGGCTGAATTGTGAAAAGTGAAAGAATGTGCAAATTATTACATTGAGGTAAGTGAAATGATAAATACATGAAAGAGAAGTACTATATGTGTATGGGTAATTATATGTTGATAATTAAGTAAAATGACTAAGTTGTGAAAAAGGGATAAAAATGTAAAATCTACTATTGAGGTAAGTTGGAATATGAGGATGAATGTGTGTTATGGTGAAATTATGGTAAGTTAAGTGTTACATGCAAGAAAGATTAGAAATTTTATACACATGAGTAATTAAATGTTTGATAAAATTAAGCAATAAATAAATAATCATCTATTATGCTTGTAGTGCTTACTAAGCTTTCACCGGCTTAACGTGTTTATTTTAACGCGTAGGTACAAAAGCTACGGAAAGCTAGAGTAGAGCAAGGGACCTCTCATCACATCACATCACTTTTGAAGCTCAAGTTTAGGTAATTTACTTTGAAGAAAAATGACATGTACAAATAGTATACTTAGGTGTCCCTAATGAACATGTTACTAATATTGTTTTGAAAATTTACATGAATTGAAAGAAAAATTTTATTATACTCATTTTTAATTCTCTGACATTGTATGTAATACTCTTATGCCGGGTTTGTACGTGTGAACCGGGTGTAGGGGTGTTACAGAACTACGTTTGGATATTAAATGTTCAAGCACAAGCCCAACCCATATTTTAAATGAACCTAAATTTCGAGCGGACTTTCGAGTCTAGACGAATAGCCCGACCTATGAATAGGCCTATCTAACACATTAGAGATATCATTTAAAAAAAATATTTTTTACTTTAATTAACTTATTGGCAAAAAAGGTAATTTTAAGATAGTGCTGCCTAATACTTTAGTGACACCCGAATACAATATAAAAAATAATTAATTTTTGTAATTAATTTATATTTTGTATCATTTTCATAATTAAAATTTTTTATTATTTTAATAAAAATCTTAAAATTTAAAGTTGAATTTTTGAATGTAAGTAAATTAGAATGACTTACTATGAAACACCATTAAAAATTATATAAAATGTGGAGGGGTTTATGTTAAATATGATTAGAATCGAATAAGATATTTAATATGTTGAAAAAAATATTTAACATATATTAAAAAATATATAAAACTCTCAAAATAAATAAAGAAAACCTTAAAGAAAAACTCTAATGTAGAACAAAAACAATTTTAAAGAATCCAAATTGGATTTTGATTAAACGTGATCATGAGTCAAGTAAATCAAGCTCAAATTGGACTTAAGTATGAAATTAATACATATTTCATGTTAGTTTAAACTTGGCACGACTTAAAATATGAGTCTACAAATTTATCTAAGCAAGCATATATTTGCAAATGATTAACTCAAACTCATTTTAGTCTCATTCATATTATTTTTAAAAATATATATATTTATATTATTTCAATTTAATATTTAATAATTTTATATACTTTATATATATTAAAATTTTATATATAATAATCACGGGAGTTAGGTAAGATGACAAGGGTTTCTCCTACCATAATTAGTGTCGAGGGTTCGATCATCGCCTTGGGTATGGAACAATTTTAAAACTCGTGACCAACATCCACCTTCTTAATGGGCCTACAAAATGCGGATAATTAATTATTGAGCTCACTCCAATAAATATATTGAGAAATAAAAAAAATTATATATAATTATTTTATCATTTTTTAATATTCACATTAATGCTCACATTTTATATATAATTTATTATATTATTTATAACACATAAAAATAAAAACTCATTTTTTGACATGAAATTTATTTATTAAAATAATACTTTTTATAAATAAAATATATTTTTCAAAACACCACAAACAAGACTTAAACAAGATTCATACTTTTCCCTTTTTTAATTTTAGTTTATAAATAATAAATTTTATTATACGTTTGGTTTTAATTCTCAATCCTCGTCAAATCTGTTGATTGATGGGAACTACTTTCACCTACAATCACTGACACCAATAACTAATAGACTTATTATTGTAAAATAACACACCAAAATATAAAAAATTAGAACGTCGGTAACCACAAGTGCACGAGTCAAATTGTAATATAGTTAGTATGATGAAACACTTAAAAATATTTCGAGAATCGTATTCAATGGAGGATGAAATAAATCTACGAAAACTTTTTTACAATAATAAATCTAAATAGTAGTAATTAATTCATATATTATGATAAACCATAAAATAGATTAATGAGATAAAAATAAATAACGAAAATAAATAAGAAAAATAAACAAATGACATAAATCAATAAATCAATCAGGACGGTTAACTTGCTTCAGGGTTTATAATTAACTTCAGATTAGGGTTTTAGGGTGGATTACTTACCGATTAATCAATTATTACCTCTCGGCCTCTGATTAACTAATCGATCGATTGATACTCACTTATTTGTCAACTTCACTTTCTCAATCAGGATAAATTATGATTTATTTCGTTCGACTTATCTCTCGACCTCGTCTGGTCTATGATAACTTCCTAGGTTTGTCAATCCTAGTGGTTTAAGAACACATAATCTATACCAACTAACCCTCTTGAAAAAACCCTAAATCTTTCGTTAATCTCCCCTAAAATATTTAGTCACTCATGTTATTCATAATCTCAATTTCAGTTGAATAAATCATGTGAAGAACACGATTGAATCGAAAGAAAAACGAGATCAGAATAATCTTGGATTTGATATCAAATGGAGAACGGAATAACAAATCAATTGATTGAAATAAAGAAATACATCAAATACAAAGATAATAAACTCAATATTCTTGGGCATCATGTCAATCTGTGTTGTGCCATAAAAGGGATATGGCGCGGCACGACATGCAATTTTTACCATGTGTTGCTTGTTTTGTGCTTTGACATCTCGGAAAACTTGTGCATCACTCGCCCCTTGCTTCCACATCAATTGGGCTTTAAATCTTTATCTTACACACTCAATTACACATATTAGAACAACCTAAAGGCCATATCGACTTATTAGGTCACAACACTTGTAAAATATGTTAAAAATATTTATTTTATTAATATTTAATCATAAGTACTAAATACCAAAAACGCAATGTAAAAATACTAAATTGCATAGAAAACAAGCTCCTTAAGTGCGAAAATGACTTAAATTAACTACTACATTTGACAGTAGGTCAATAACTCCGACACATCTTCCATCATCGCACCATCGAATTGAGATTTGGTTGTGGAGTGACCAACATGGCCTTCCACCTATTGGGTCTCCAAGATCTCATCCCCACTTATATATCCCCAATCATGCCCGTCCTCAAGCATAACCTCAAAAGCAACATACTCATTCTAGGCAACAACCTAAAGCCATTGGTTCTCACCCTTTTCGACTTCAGCCTATAAATTTTTATACAGCCTGAACATGGTGGTCGTTAATTTTGAAAAAAGAGAAAAATTGAATCAGTGTAAGTATTCTTTTTTAATTTCCCTAAATTGTTTTATTTATAATATTATTATTTTATTTATAAATTTATTATTTTAATAATGAATTTCATGTTAGAAAATATTGATATTCATTTATTTATAAATATCTTTATAATTTTGTATGTATTTTTTTTATCAAAAATGAACTTTTAAATAATTTTTACTTTTAAATTTTTAAGAATTAAGATTAAATTGAAAAAATATATAAATTTGAGGTTAAATTTGTTGATTTTTTTAGATTTAGGACAATTGATAGAATCTGTAAACATTGGAGGACGAAATTTTTTATTATTCCAATGATAAAATGGCAAGGTCAACACTCTATTAGTTATTTAACGGATGAGTGATCAAAATCAAGGGCGAAGTCGGGGGGATTGGCAGGGGCCCTAGCCCTTTTAAAATAAAAAAAATTTCATTTAAGCCCTTAAATTTTCTTAAAATTTTAAATTAGTAAAAGTAAAATTATACTTTTGTCCCCCTAAAAATGATAAAATTTTAATTTAATCCTTTAAAAATTACTATTTTATTATCGTAAAAATTACAATTTAACTTCGCTCCCCTAAAAAAATATTCTGGCTTTGCCCCTGATCAAAATATTAACTTTCAATAACATTTTAATAATTTGTCCTGTATACTAAAAATATAAATATATTTATTTAAAAAAATAATTAATTATTTAGTAATAATATGTAATTTCATGAACCACAAATAGGACATCATCAGGAAACGCAAAACATTTGTCACAAATAGGACAGCATCAGGAAACGCAAAACACGTTAATATGTAATTTCATGAGCCACAAATCATCAGGAAACGCAAAACACGTTGGAGGTAGATGAATCCAAGAGGGAGTATTGGCCCCCCCACTCCACTCTTGTACTCTTTATAAGTTCTTCTGCTCTCAATAGACTTCACATAAGAAATCAGTTGAGTAATTGACATCACTACCAATATCTAATTAATATTGATCTAAGAAAATTTCCACTGCCTGCAAATGGAACTTTCAAAGGTCTCAAATATTGAAGCTTTAGTGAAGGAGATAAAGGAAGAGATGTTACCGGACATCGATCCTTACTCTTTTGTTTCAGCTTCTGCTTATGACACAGCCTGGTTAGCCATGGTTCCTGCAGATTCCGACCAGACATGTCCCATGTTCAAGGAATGCTTGGAGTGGGTGGTGAATAACCAGACAAAGGAGGGATGCTGGGGAGAGTGTGTGGACGCCATCGACACTCTTTCTGCGACTTTGGCTTGCGTCATTGCAATCCACAAGTGGAGTATTGGAGCTAATAATATAAAACGAGGTATTCTCTCTACTAAATGGTTATTTGGACTTCTACTGTTAATTGATTAATTTAAGTCATAATTTTGATGAACTTTCAGGATTGGACTTTGTTCAAGAAAATGCTGAGAAGATCCTTAGGAAAACTGAGGACCATTTTCCTCGTTGGTTTACCATAGTCTTCCCAGGAATGATTGAACTTGCACGTAAAGTTGGGATCCAACTTGCCTTCCCTTCCCAATTAAACGCCTTCTTGTTAGACATTTCCCACAAACGACAAATCCTCCTTGATACGTAATTGCTCTCAATGATTCATTAAGTTCTTTTATTTTTATGTGTTGAGATCGAACCTTAAGCTATATAGTTATTAAACGTCGTACTCATTGTTGTAGCGAGGAACCTGTCGGCAATCAATATTATCCTCCATTGCTTTCGTATCTTGAAGCACTGCCGCCGTCATATGACGTTAATGAAGGAGACATAACCATGAACTTGAGTGGTGATGGTTCATTGTTCCAATCTCCTGCTGCCACAGCACGTGCTTTCATGGCTACGGGAAATGAACAGTCTCTATCCTATCTGCAAACGGTAGTCGGAAGATGTGCTAATGGAGGTCAGCCAAATTAAACCGTCAACTTCTGTATCCCGTGTAGGCCAGAGTATTCCGGCTTTTCGCTGGTTCTGTCGGTCTTTTTTCTGATTAAATCGATTTGATAGATCATAATCTACGAAAATTGACCAAAAAATCGAAATAACCAACTTAATTAATATAGGTTGTGACTTTCTCTATGCAGTTCCACCAACTTTTCCCATGGATGAAGAGCTGATAAGGCTTTGTTTGGTGAACCAACTACAGAGGCTGGGGCTAGCTGACCATTTTTCACATGAAATTGAAGAAATATTGGTCCAGATTTACCGGTACTTGATAAAATACATACCCAGTAACATTACTATTTTTCCCATAAAACCCAAACCTTTATTTTAACCTATTCACCAAAAAAAAAAAAACTTTATTTTAACGTAAATCTAATACCAAAACTGCCAGGAATTACAAAACTCGAGAGTCGTTGGATAAAGCGAGCAATAATATTGTAGATGTGGGAACCCAGTTACACAAAGATGCTTTAGCACATCGACTACTCCGCATGCATAGTTATAGCATATCGCCTCGTATGAGTAAACTAAACCTTCATCTCATGAATTTCTTTTAAATCCATGCAACATTATATGAGTACATATCTATGTGTTGCATACGCAGGTCATTTTTGTTGGTTCTTAAATAATGAAGAAGTCAGAGCTCATATTGAAGAATATCAGGAATACTTCACAATCAGCATGCTGAATGTTTATAGAGCCACGGATCTTATGTTTCCAGGAGAGAATGAAGTTGAGGAGGCGAGATCATTTTCTAGGAAAGTGTTGGAGAAAATTACATTGAATGATAGTAGCTTAGCATCTACCGGCCTGAACAAAATGGTAATCAAACCCGTAGAACAAAGAATCGCCTTTACAATTTTGTTTTCACCTCTCTTTTCCAACCAAAAAAAAAGGTTTGGATTTGTCAAACTCATGATAATCGATCAGATCTTCAAAAACGGTCATTCCACCAACTTAATTTTGATTTTTTTGTTGTTATTTTAAAGAGGGTTCAAAAAGAAAAAGATAACCCTCATTTAAATTTTTATTTTTTTTACATAAAAGAGACTAACACTTTAATTTTTTTTATAAAATAATTAAACATCATTATTAGGAGTTTTTTTTTTGCCAAAAAAACATAATTATTAGGAGTTTAAAACATCTTTTTTCAAGAGTTTTACTGGGGGCAAATGGTTTAATGTGGTTTTTGGAAAAGGGTTTATATTTTTCTGTAATCAATGGATAAGTATTGACGGTTGTTGATAAAATTTGTAAATATTGAGAGTTAAATTTATTAAGTTTTTTAAAAAATTCGAATTAAAATGATAAATTTTGTAAATATTTAGGGTTAAATTTATTGATTTCTTATATTTAAAATCAAATTGATAGAATATATAAACGTTATTAACATTAACTAACGGGAGAGTGACTAAAATATTTAATTTTCAAAAGTTTAAAACAAGAAGGTAAATTAAATTTAGAACTAAATAAAAAATGAATATTTGGGTGAATAAATTAGAGCAAAGGTATAATGGAATAACAATGTTATAGTTTACCCTAAAATTAAATAATACTAAAAATCAATGATTAAAAATGATCTATCCACTTCAAGAGGAATTACAATCTTGATATCACTTATATATATGGAAAATATTTAGTATATTGCCAGTGGAAATTTTAGCTTTGTTAGGGGATTCGCAAGTATCCTATAGAGATATAGTAAAATGTTACTTTTTTAAGTTTACTCGTTAAATAAAAAAATACACCGTCAATATATTAAATACTAACATATATAATTAAAAATGATTTCCTTATTTGTAAAATGTGTGATAGGTGGAGCATGAACTGAGATTTCCATGGATTGCTCGATTAGATCATTTGGACCATAGAGCATGGATTGAAGACATCAATAATACGGTGTTGTGGGTAGGCAAGACCTCCTTCCACAGGTATATAATATAACTTACTAAAATGTTTGAAAACCTTAGAAGAAAATGAATCTTAATTAAACATGTTGTTGTTGGGTAGATTGGATTTAAGCATGATAATGATATATTTTATACTTATTTAAATCATTCAATCTGAAATATGAACTTAAATTTTTGTCTAAAATCATTCATATTTGTAAATTTAATCCAAACTAATTTTAGGTCCACCAATTTTTTTTTGAATTTTTTAGAAAAATCTGTATATTACTTTTATTTTAATATCTAATAATTTTATACAATTTTCACTTAATAAAATTTTATATATAGCCATTAGTATTTATATTATAATATTATATATTACTATATATTTGATTTTTAAGTGTTATAAATTACACTATAAATAAGTAACATAATATAAACATCAAAGTGAATGAAATCTGGCCGAGCTGAATTTGAACCTTAAATATTTGGATCCGAACTCAATTCATATTTGAAATACACCTAACTTTTCACTACCCAAACTTTTCCTAGAAATTTCTATTCAAGTTTTGAAGTTAAGTGGATAGGTGGTCCATAAGTATGTCTTAAATAAACCTTTCGGAAGCAGATTGTCAACCCTGTTAAATGAGAAGCTATTGCAACTCGCTGTGGCGGATTACGAGTTCCGACAGTCGATATACAGGAAGGAGTTGGAGGAAGTGATAAGGTGCTTCTTCTTTCATTATTATTATCTGAAATACGAGATTTAGTAATTAAATAACTCAGTGTATAAATTTTATGTATAGGTGGTCCAAGAACAAGGGCATGAGCGACATGGGATTTGGTCGAGATAAAACAACATATTGTTACTTTGCCATTGCTTCCAGCATTCCACTGCCATACGACTCTGAAGTGAGGATGATAATTACAAAAAGTGCAGTTGTGATAACAGTTGCCGACGATTTTTATGATATCGAATCTTCTTATGATGAACTGACCACCCTCACTGAAGCTATTGCAAGGTAATTTTTAACTGCACAACTAAAACCCCAACTTCGATCCACTTATAACAATTGAAATTGTTGTGTAGATGGGATGCTGAGGGATTGAGTGGTCACAGTAAGACTATCTTTAATGCCTTGGATGATCTTGTCAGCGAAATTGTGGCTAAAGTTCGGCATCAGCATGGAATTGATATAACATTTTTTCTTCAGCAGATAGTAAGTTTAACAACAAAACTGAGGTTCGCTAACATTTTCCCCTAAAAGCTTAACTGATAAACTCCTTTCTTTTTTATACCAGTGGTATGAAACGTTTAATTCATGGTTTGTGGAGGCGGTGGCAAAGTGGTGCATGGGTGGATTTGTTCCGTCAATGGAAGAATACCTTGGAAATGGAGCGGTGTCCATTGCTCTACATACCATTGTTCTTCCAGCTTCCTATTTGTTGGATCCAAGCTTAGAAGACTACAAAATCAGGGCAGGGGAATACCAGACTGTTACCAAATTGGCAATGCTTATACCTCGTTTACTCAACGATATACAGAGCTATCAGGTGACAATTATTGAATCTTTTACAAGGCTACAACATTCATTTCTCTCTTTATATTTAAAAGAGATTGTTGCTAATAATTTCTGGTGAGATGACAGAAAGAAGAACAAGAGGGGAAATTGAACTACGTTTTACTGTATATGAAAGAAAACCCTGGAACAGACATCCAAGAGTCGACGGCCTATGTTCGAGAAATAATCTACGAAAATTGGGGAGAGTTTCTCCAACATGTTCTCCTGGATGGATTGGCAGAAGAAGTGCCGAAATCCTGCAAGTTTCTTCATTTATCATGCGTCAAGGTGTTTCAAATGTTCTTCCATTCCAGCAATAGATATGATTCCAACACAGATATGCTTCAAGACATTCAACAGGCAATCTATATCCCTCTAAATATCAGATCAAACTAGAAGCCATTGATGTCTCATCATCAGCAAGATTGATCCAAAAGGCAATGTATATAAATAAGGCCTAAGATATATCCAAAAGCCGTCGACTTTTTCTTTAACGACAACACATTGTACTTCCACATCAACTCCTACACATGGATTGGAAAGTTTTCATCTCCACACCAAACGATGATTGTTTCCTTAACAAGTTTTAGTTGATTGGTGATTATCAAATTGGACCCATTACTAAAATAATCATTCATTTTCAATGTATCAGCACCATAACAAACTACTTCCTCTCATACTCATGCAGTTCTCTTGAAAATTGATTGATTCCAAGCTTCTAATGGTACCCCAAATACCACAAGCCAAGTTGCTCTTCTTGACATGAAAGATAAACTTGACCACCTTATCAAACCATTCCATTAACCATGCATGGTTAACAAATAACGAGGAACTAATTGCCTAAGGTTTGTTTGGCTTCCATATGTACAACACCACTGATTTTGAAAACATCATTTAACATGGCTTCCATATATAGGCTTTTTGCTTTTTAATTTATTTTCAAGTAATCTTTAAATAACACATATATATTTATGGTATTGATACGGGGTTTAACTAATCATAAGAAATTAGTAATGATTTGAAAACGAGATTAAATTATTTGGATATGGTAATGTTTTTTTCATTCATCGATTTTCCGAGTTAAACAGATTGGATCAATGATCAAAATTCTTATAAATATTGTAATGAAAAGCTTAATATGTTTGATGTTGAAGTAGTAATAAAGAGGGTATGGCCCTCTTCCTTGTCCGGCCATTTCAACTGCTTAGTCCAATCATGGATCAATCGTCCCATAATTTGTCCTCCTATCCTATGTATGTCGGCCAGCAGTGTTTAACACTTGAGATTTTAGGGATCACATTTCACAATAACATCAACCTTATACAGGTCTCATCATCATCATCTTTACTTTACTAGTACAATTACATGCTTAAAAAAAGTTTCATGGCAGTCAAAACGAAAGCAATTAGCTAGTCTCCCATACTCTTCCCTTTTTTAAATAACATAATAATATAATTTATTTTCAATATATAATTACATATTTATTATTTTTATCTATATAAATAAAGAAGTAATTAATTAAAAAATTAAATAGAAAACATGTTTGTTAAATAAAAGCTTAAAAACTTGAAAATAGCATGTTTATTAATTAAAAATTTCAAAAATAATAAAAAAAAAATGCTTGAAGCAACCTTTATTAGAAAAAATAAATAAATATGGGAGGGGATTTGAACTTGGAATACAATGATAGCAAATACACCATCAAAAGAAAATGCGTTTGGCAGAAAATGTTTTGTAAAAAGCCTTTTTTTTTTGTATTTGTAAAAAGCCTTTTTTATATAACGCGACTTTTTATTACGTCAGTTTTTGACTCCAAAAAAGATTTATTTTCTTAAAACAATGTAAAAACGGTTTAATTTATATCTTATCAACATATTTATAAATCTAATTTTCATTGTATATATATATATATATATATATATATATATATCTTTCGAGATTCAAACCCTCCAAATTTTCTTTTGTTGTCTATATATATATTTTTCTCTTTCGAGATTCAAACCTTATGTAACATTCGTGTTCTTGAACCGGATTTTGAACAATGTTAGGGTAGAAATAAGAATTAGAATATGTAAAGAAAGTAAGAAAGGTTAGGAGAAATTTAAGGATTTAATAGTAAAGGTAAGAAAATATGGGGGACTAAATAGTAATTTATCCAAATTGAATTATGAGTCATCATGGGAATTAGATTGATTAAGGAGGGACAAAAGAGTACTTTGGTGGAAGATGTTTTTGGAGGCAAAGTTTTGGGCCAAAGTGTAAAGTTGGAAGGCCCAGGGACTAAAAGTGCAATTTTACCATTTCTATTAAGTGAGATATTTTAAGTGAGATTTCTAGAGATTTTGAGAGAGGTTAAAAAAATCAATTAAAAGGCAAAAATATCAGCCCTTTTCATAGTCCAACCGTCCATGTCATTCTCTCTTCCATCCAATTTTTTATTTTATTCCAATTAGGTCCTTCCACCGTTTTTAAGCCCTCCAAGCTCCAAAACCTTCCATTTTCTTTCGAATTTCTGAAATAAAGTCACAAAAGAGAGCTAGTAGACACCTCTAATATCATATAGAGTTATTTTTGGGGTGTTAGAGAGGTAAAAGACTAAATTGAGAAATTTTGAATTCAAGGGTTAAGGTAAGAAATGGTTAAATTCTCATGACATACATGTATTTTACTGTTATTTAGCATGAAAACTATTGAATTATAGCTTATAGCTTATATGTGTTTATGTGAAATTGAAGAGAAAGAGAAGAGAGGCAAGGACCAAATTGATGACAAAGAAAAAGAATAGAGCAAGGGATAAAAAGAGAGAGGAAATTCAGTCTTTTTGTTGTAAGTACTACAAAAGTTTTGATTTATAGTTTACTTTCTCTAATGATATATGAATTATTAGCATAGAAATTGTTATGTAGGTACATAGTTTGAATGTTACAATGATAAAATGAAGGGATTAATATGTGATTGAGTAAAACAGTTTGGACAGAACAGAGGATTAACTTCGAAAATTCACCAAAAATTGTATATAATGAGTTAAGGGTTGAATTATATATTTAATTAAATCTTATTGAGTGTAGTTTCATATGGAAGAAACATTGAATTAAAAGGAATTGTATATTTTGAGATATACTAGTTTTTGTGTAACAAGGTCAGAGTAGATTCGAGTTCCCCTGTTCTGACTTTGAAAAGTCATAGAAAAATGTAGAAAAATTATTAGAGACTGAAATTTATATGGCTAATTCCTTAATGAGTCTATTTTCAAAATAAATAGATGGGAACATCATTTGATCTCTGTAAAAAAATATAAATAATTTTTAGTGAAGAAAGGTCAAAACTGTCAGGCTGCAGAGAAGAGGTAAATTGAAAGAATTTACTGTATAAATTGGCTAAAGTAAAAATTCTGGAAATTTTATGGTAAAAAGATGATTGAGTCTGGTTTCAGAAACATCAAGCGGATTATAATTATGAGTTCTGTAGCCCAATATATATAAAATTTAGGGACTGTGATGCAAGTGGACAACTTTGAAAATTAATGTGAAAATAAAAGTAAGAGGTATGTGATGATGAATATGTAAGAAAAATATATGTGTGAAATATTATGTGATTAATTATAAAGATTGATTGTGTGATTAATTGGTGAAATTGTGGATTTATTTGAGGAAATAAAGGTGAGAAATGCATGATTATGTATATGTGAAGAGAAATGTAAATGTAATGAATAAATTGTGGATAATGAGGTTAAATGAGATTGTGCCCATGTAGACGAATTAGAACCATTGTGATATTAGTGGCATGCCATTAAGGAACGCTAACGCGCTTACTGTTTAGCACTATGTGTGCTTCTATTTAGCAGTGTGTGTGCTTCTGATTAGCACTGTGTGTGCTTTTGTTTCCCCAGTAGTTATGTACTTCTGTTAAGAACTTGGTATTTTCTGCTTGTTTCGTTTATCCGATAGGTTCTATAAAGTCTACTATGGGTCAAGTGGATAAATAAGTTAAGTGAGCTATGGTTAAGAAAGCTATGATGGCTAAATTGTGAAAAGTGAAGGAATGTGCAAATTATGACATTAAGGTAAGTGAAATGATGAATACATGAAAGATAAGTACTATATGTGTATGTGTAATTAAATGTTGATAATTAAGTGAATTGATGTGGTTGAAATGACTAAATTGTGAAAAAGGGATGAAATGTAAAATCTACCATTGAGGTAAGTTGATATACGAGAATGAATGTGTGTTATGGTGGCATTAAGGTAAGTTAAATGTTACATGCAAGAAAGGTTAGAAATTTTATACGCATGAGTATTGAAATGTTTGATAAAATTAAGCAATAAATAAATAATCATCTCTTATGCTTGTAGTGCTTACTAAGCCTTCACCGGCTTAACGCGCGTAGGTACAAAGTTACAAGGAGTAAAGTCGAGTTCAGGAACCTCTCATCACATCACATCATCCTTTGGAGGACTCCAAATATAGGTATTTATTTAAAAGGAAATGGCATGTACAATGGTACTTGTATGAGTCCCTAATGAGTGGAAAAGAATATTATCTCAAATGTTATGAATTATGAAACGAAATGATTTATATACAATATTTTCACTTAAATGGTCTTAAAAGACACTGGGTTTTAAAGAAAATTTTCTATTACTCGACTTTCTGTGCTGTACTGTAATGTAATGCTTCTATATTGAGTTTATACGTATAAACCGAGTATAGGAGTGTTACACCTTAAACCCCTGTAGGATTTCACGATATTCATGATTTATAATCAAGTCCCAAAAGCTCAACTCTCAACTTGAAACAGACAAACCAAAATTAAACCACTTGAGATATGAATCAACAAAGACAAACCCGCCTTCCAACACCTTAAAGCCCCCACTTAGGTTACAAGCTCGCGTTACCAAGCTTGGCTTCTAAATTGCTTGTAGGAGCATTCGTTGGTTCTAACAACGGAAACGAAAATGATTCTCACGTTTAAACATTAGTATAATTTGCTTATAAATTGTTGAAAATATACTACTGCAAAACAAAACTGTTAACGCTGACAGGAAACCAAATTGAGCGTGAATAAAATAGCAATCACTGTGTCATGGAAGAACCACTGCCTTAGAAGCAAATTTGCCCTGATCGGTGTAATTGTGTAGTGGACATTACTCCCCAAGGTTAACATAGTACTTTAATATTCGTACACCCGAATAAAGAAGGTGGAACACAATTGACATTGCTCTTCTTAGGAAATCACAATAAGAACAATTCCCAAGAAAGATTGGAGGGGTCATAGACGGTCCCGCTTAAAACCCAATCTTCTAGACAAATTTTTTTCTCGTGTAATTTAGCAAAACACCAGAATTTAGAGAACAGAGAGAAATTGTTTTTCTCTTGTTGTGTTCTATATAAAATGAGGAGAATGACCTCCTATTTATATAGTTTCAATTTTCAAAAATAGAAAAGGATTTTTTCAATTGAAAATATTTTGAAAATATTTTCTGCAACAGTCAGAGGATTTTTCTCAACTGAAAATATTATGAAGATATTATTTAGCATTACCAACAATAATAATAGTGTTGTCGCCATAATATCTATCAACACCTTGACGTCGCTTGATACATTGACAGTACTACCTTAAAAGAATATGTAATTCTTATCTGTACCATATTTGTTCTATATTTAAAGGGAGTGGGTGAAGTTTTTTTGACTTTAAGTGACTCATTAACAAAAAAAAAAAAAAATAACTTACAATTTTACATAATAAACCATTTAAAAAACTTCTTTAAATTTACTATTAAATTTACAAATTATATACACTATTAAAATTAAAATAGAGATTTAAAATATAAATAACATTACAATAAATTATTTAATAGTCACATTATTTAATTTCATTAACAATCTACATTTACTAGTTAATAATTAAAATAAAGTTAAAAAATACATATAAAAATAAAATTTTCACAATCTACTATTATAATATTTATATTTTAAAAATAATTCTAAAATATTGTTTATTTAAATTTAGCCTAATATTTTTAAGATAATTTTTTTTTTAGGTAGATAATAACAGCTCTAGAGCGATTACAATAAAAAATATTCCTTACAGATGTAATCTATCATTCTGTAATAAATCTTAAGAAATAATAAATATATTTAAGACATATAATCAATTCATATTAAGAAACTAAGTAAAGGTAAAAAGATTTCTCCGGTTTTTCTCAATTTCGAAATTGAGTAAATTGATCCCTTTTGAAAAGTCAGAGTGATTTGATCTCTATTAATTTTGAATAAGAGCAATTAAGGACAATTAATCACAACATTAATGTTTTTTGTCAATTGTACATAATTTTGATTGATATAATAACAAATTTAATCTTCAAAATTTACACATTCTATCAATTTAGCATTGATTTAATAAATTTAGCCTACAATATTTATATAAATGTTGAGACTAAATTTTTTACTGTTTAGAATTTAAATTAAATTGATAAAATATGTAAACATTGATAATTAAATTTGTTCTAATACCAATTAAAATAATGTATAATTGACTAAAGACATTAATACCATGATTAATTATCCTTAATTCCTCATTTTCAAATTTAACAGGTATTAAATTATTTTAATTAAAAAAAAAACCAATTTACTTAGTTTTAACATTGAAAAAGGACCCGAGAGAATTTTTTTATCCTAGTTAAAAACAAATTTAAGTTTTTCTTAAAATGGGATAAGCTTTCTTAATATTTTTTTAATTTAAAATTTTATCAAAAGACAATAGCTTTTTCTTTGTATTTAATGCTTTAATGATTTTTTCATGCTTTTTAATGCCATTCCCCTACATTTAATCTCAAAACAGATTTTTTTTTTTTTTTTATTTAATCAAGAGGTATCACTTGATACATTCACGATATCAATTAAAAAATATAAATGTTTTTAATTTTTTTTGCTTTACTTTTGACGACCATCCATAATTTCGTAAATTCATTCCAACCCAATTTGATTTTTTTTGAGAAAAATTGAGATTTGAGGCTGAAAAATTGAGTACTACAACTTAAATTATGTGTATATAAAGAGAATAGAATTAACATTATTTGTCCAAATTCATGCAACTCAATTATTATGTTGCAAAATAATTGCAGGTAGACTCGTGGACGTGGACGTGGACGTGAAACATGCTTCGGCCAAATTTGTGGTCGGAAACAAACACTCCCTTGTCACATGAAAAACATTATTTGTCGAGCTCAACAAGTAATTTCAATAGAAAAAAGGATGTTATTTATTTTAGGAGTCTCAGATTCGAGCGTTTATGTGTGTAAAGTGTGTGTATATTGTCAAAGAGTTAAAAAAGTATGAATAGATACTATCATGTAATCATACCAATATATTCAAAAAAAAATATTTATAAAACTAAATCAAATTTAAAAAAAAAAACAATAGTTATGAGTATTTAACACTTTTAAATATTAAGCCGATTAAATTTTAGTTTAGATGACAACGATGTTATTGAGAAATTGTTGATAGGGGGTGAAATATTTTTATAAAATATACATGTTCAAAATAGGGTTTGGCCTACTTTAACAAAATATTTTTAAATTTGAGATAATTTTAATTACCAAAATTTAGGGAAAACAAAAGGGACAAATCTCAAAATTATATATGAACTTTGATTTAATGTCTAATTGTATATATGAACTTTAATTTGGTGCAATTATACACGTGAAACTCTAATTGTGATTCAAATGTACACTTGAAACATTAATTTTAATTTAATCAGACACATTTAAATAAATAAATACTTTAATTTATTTTTATATTAAATAAATATAATTATTTATGCATGCAATATATAAAAATAATATGATATTATATCAATAATTGTGTTAACAATTTACAAAAATTGGATCAAATCAAAATTTTATTATAAAATTACATAAAATCAAAATTAATATATATAATTTCACATTAAACAATATTTCATAATATTTATCCCAAAACAAAATAAATTACTTATTTTAATAAATCAATAATCCAAAAAGTGAACATTTGCAGCCTCAGATGCAATAGCAATAGCCAGCGTTGATAACGGTTTGACTCGGCATGATTGTGGGAAAAGAATTTGAGGTTGTTATATAGTTAATTTGGACTTTAAAGATCGAAATGGAGTCTATTAGTAAAGATAATAAAAATCGAGCTCAATGATTATTGATTTGAATCATTAGTTTTTATATTTAAAAGATACCACTTTTTTCCATCCATAGGATATATATATATATATATATATATATATATATCATTTTTTTAATAATTATTCAATGTGTCAGACAAAAAAGTGGTATGCACTAGTTGGAATACCTGGTGGACATGAGATTAGGCAATTGTGGATGGTAATTGGGAATAGGATTTTAATTATTGCCTTGATTGTCCCACTTGATACATGCTTTCGGCAACGGCCCAAAAATGAGGGGTTCTGGGTTGTTGAGATGTATAAATTTGTCAATGCTAACAGACTAAAGACAAGAAATGGCTAAAATCTGGAATTTTAACGGTCCACAAAGAATCAAGAATTCCCGTTGGTTAGCAAGTGATGGGAAACTTTTGATGAACGCGGAAGGATGCAAGCGGCATATGGCGGATCAAGTGTGCGGTAAGGGACTTGAGACAAGAGATTGTACTTCGGCTGCAGCAATTTGGTCCTTTTATCAATCACATCACATGCCTTCCGCTGCATGGCTTTGTGGTAACTTGCTAAACCAGCGCAATGCATGGTTAGGGTTCAATCGGGAGGTATTGCTTTCGGGTGCAAAGAAACAATTGCATCTTTAATTTTGGAAATGGTAATGGTAATGCTCAAGGTATAAGTTTAGCTGAGTCTGTTGTGCAGGCTAATGATCGCTGGTGCACCAAACCTCGCAAGATCAAGAAGCATATAGCAGGTTGGTCAAAGCCCCTTGAATGAAGGGTGAAGCTGAATGTTGATGGTACGGTGACGTACAACAGTAATAAGTATGTTGCTGGAGGTTGAGTTTGCAACTCTAATGCCCTTTCTATCACTGGTTTTATTCCCAACATTGGAGCATGTGCGCCGTTGGTCATCATTCGGTTTTGGTAACAAAAAGATATTATATATATCAATGGGCTCTAGCCCAGTTTGTTAGGCACTCACCTCTTCAGCCCTTTTTTACAACCTTCCACTTCCTAATATCATGAACCTTAACAACCAATGTTTGAAGCCGAGAGAGTAATTATAGACCCAAACGGATTTTTTTTTTTTTTTTTGAGATATTTAATCTACTTTTAATCCACAAATTTTAAATTTTATTTAATTATCTTCTATACTATTAATAACCCCTAACAGAGTTGGTATCACAGGTTGATCCGGTAAAAATTACTACTATACGCTTTAATTAAATATCTGTTACTATTATTTTGATTGTACATCTATACTATTAATAAAATTTTAATCTGAGTTGGTGTCACATGTCAATCGGGCTCCAACTTAATTAGAAAATTACAAAATCAACTTTTCATATTTTAAACAAGTTATATTATTTGAACCCATGTTAATTACATTGGAAAAGTTCTAAATATACCACTCAACCAATACTTTATTTTGATTTACTTTTACATTTTAATTTTGTTATGCACATTTCATTACATTCATCAATTGTATATCTATACTATTAATAAAATCATTGACTGACTAGGTGTCACGAGTTAACTGATCACCAACTCAATTAGGAATTTACAAAAAATGACCTTCCTTATTAAATAAAAGTTATATTATTTGAGGGTAAGTTCATCATTCAACCAAAACTTTATTTTTATCTACCTATACATTTTAATTATGTTATGCACACTTGATTACATCCATTAATTGTATATGTAATTAAATATTAGTTTTTCACAAAAGTTTAAATAAAATAACATTTTTTAATGGGGTATATAAATGAGGAATATGGAGAGTGAAATTAAGGGTATTAATTTTATTTCTGGGAGGTTACATGAATTCATAGGATATACTATGCTGAGTGATGATTGTAGCTCCTATATGACTTTTGATAACATAATTAATTAGATATGCTTTACTTTCTGATGTTATCTGTAATAACGAGATCAACGAAAATGACACCTTATCATATTCTTAAAATTTCCAATCATCAAAAAGGATAATTAAAACCCAAATTAATTATGTCTGACGACCAAATATGAGCCCATGATGATTCGAATGTTATAATTTAAAAACTGTTGATTTTAGTATCATTTTCGAAAGCAATAATCAAAGGACACGATGGACTGAGTTTGAACAAATGAAAATGGCTACACAACTAGGCAAAAAGTGCTTTTTCACAAGCCAATGCCTGGTCGAAACATTAGACCCATGAGACGGTATTCCATGCTCAAGTATAAACTCATCTTCCAACTCCAAAAAAGATTTCATTTGTTTTTTTTTTTTTAATTTTTTTTAAAAATTTTTATAGTTATATTTGACATCGATAAAATTTAAACCCATATCAAATTAGATTTTTAAACAAGCGGCATAATCCTTCTAACCCAACGTAAATGTTATCCGAGCTGGTTAAAAAAAAGTTTTGAATTCGTTGAATCGAAATAAAAAATTAATGATGGACCCGAATTTTAATATTTTATTTAATCAAACTGTGCAAACGATTTCCTTTACCCTTAATCCAATTCTCAAAATAATTGTGAGAATCATTGACGTCAGATGTGCTCCGACAGATATTCTTTCATATCTCTTATATTACCGGATAAATTTGCTAAACATTGAATGAGAAAAATAGTACATCACATAATGGCTTACAACATAAAGAACAATGTAGAGAAGATAGGCTTACATGCTTTCACATACCCTTTCATCCACTTGGACTGTATACCACTCTGTCTAATTAATTACTTTTACATCTTTTATATTAAACAATTTAATTATAATTGTTTTGTTAATAAAATTCCGAATTAATCTAATATATCAATAAAAAATTTAATATTTATATAATATCACCTTTCGTACTCTATATAATTTTTTTACAAAGTATGAGCACAAAAGCAATCATATCAAACAAATATAAATTGTTTAAAAAATTAAAAATAAGAAAAGTTAAATTAATTTTACGTTATTACAATTTAATCCATTCTATTTTAAAATAAAAATCAATATATATTTTAAATACGAAATGATATTTTAATAATTTCTCTGATCGAGTCTCCTGCATAGGTAATAATAATGTCGATAAAAATATAAGGAACAAATTCGATTTTTTTTTAATAATTCAGTTTTAACTAATATGTCAACCATACAATATTATAACCTAACACAAATATATATACTTAAAAAAAAAAAAAAAAAAAACCGTAAAAAGGCAACATCAAAGCATAAGGAGTTGCACTCTGAATTGTGATGATCTTACAAGAAAAGGAGTCTAAATTCAGAAACTGTGTTTTTTTCTTCACAAGAAGGCATGCATTAATTTGCTTAGACGTCATAGAGTAAGGATTGAAGATGTGGGAATTTAAATCCATGAAACTCCAGAAATCAACTCCCTCCATCACTGCTTTGACGTTGATTGTTAAATCCACAAGAAGTATTAAAACATCCAAGATTCTCTTCATTTTTCATTTCGAATGTGTATGGTTTTCTTGTCCTTGGTGATTTTTTTTCTGTAAACATCAAATAATTGCAGAGGATAGCGAGCCGCCATTAGTAATTATATCCCTCGCTGAAATTATTATTTCTATAATTCGCCTATGTAGTACCAAAAGAATACGTTTTTCTTACCCATGCTGGAATCGTTTCACACAATACATTAAGTACCGAGAATTATTAAATTAGTTACAGTTACAGATGCTTCCAAAACATTCTAGGAACCAGGGAGTATAAACTGTTGCCGAGAAACCCCATCGCCAAGGCTTCCAACCATGCTTCCAGGGTAAAACGAAGTGTTTTGAGGTAGTTGATTCAGCAATGAAACAAACGAATTGGTATCATCCATATTGCCACCTCTGCTACTACAATTTATATCACCCTGTTGGAACCTTTTCCCCGACTGTGAACCTGTTGAGCTGGGTTCGTTCCAGTACTGTGGAGGAAGCGTTCGTTTAACGGGAAACGCCATGGGAAGATTTTGCTTCGAGCTCGACGACACTGCTAGTTGCGAAATATTGGAACTGCTTCGCATCCCTTCGGTTAATATCCCTTCAAAGAAATTATCTTCATGCTGTAGCACTGAACCATAACTTGTAGCTTTTGATGTAAGAGCGTTTAGATTTTGATGGCTAGAAGTTGGCAGTTGTGTTGCCAGCATGCCCTCCATGCTGTACTCTTTGTCTGTCTCCATAGGTCTCTGGGTATTGTTCTTCTTGTAAATCCGGCATAAGACCCAATCATCAAGCTGAAAACAACGCACTGATATGAATATGGATCTTTAGTTCTATGGGACTTTTTTAGCAGATGGGATAACCCTATACATACCCGTAAAGAAGCTTTCCTGTTGGGAAGATCAAGAATTTGAGGTTTGGAAGTGGAGTTGTTGTCGATGAGGCGATATTCATGCATGATCCAATTCGTTTTAATCCCTTTGGGAGGCTTACCTCTATAGAACACTAGAGCCTTTTTAACACCAACCTTTTGATTTCCATTTGAAGTTACAATCGGCTTATCGGTCCCAGTGGCTTTCCAATAACCAGAAGTTGCAGCTCTATTAGGCCTCGCTCCATTCGGATATTTCCTGTCTCTGGGACTAAAAAAATACCACTCTTGCTCCCCGAAAGTTGCCTTACCTACAAAAGTTATACTACAATTCAAAGACTAGTACTTGATCGATGTAAACATGGTCAAATATAAACTTTTGTATATGCGTATACGTACTTGGCAGCTCCCATGGATCAAACTTGTAAAGATCAACTTCAGCTATGATTGTAACAGGCAGAGGTGCAGAGGCGGCTTTCTTTTTGAGGTAGTGAACAACTAGCTCTTCGTCTGTCGGGTGGAATCGGAACCCCGGTGGGAGTTGCGGGTGCGCCGACGCCGACGATGAATCTGTGCTCTCCATTAATTCGCTGATCAGCTTTGGTTCAATCTTATATTTCCAGTTTTCATGAAACTTACGGAGTTGAAGAGTAATGAGCCCAAGGTAGATGGAAATTTTTTAAAAAAAAATGAGAAATTAAGAGATACGTTGATGACAGGATGTTATAAGGGGCTCGGGGCTGGCTTGCTGACTGTTAGGCTCATATGGAGCCAAGTGGACACCGATGATCTGATGACACATGGCACATGAGATTGAAGACACGTGGTGGGAGAGGTGGTGGGGACCACCATAAGCGGGGAAAAAGCAGGAAAATTGGGAAGGGGGGGCAGGTTTCTAGGGTCGCAGGTTTGGAACTGCCTGTTACGCTTTCCATGTCATGCTTTTCTTATGTGTGATACTCTCGCTTCTGTCCCTAAAACTAATTTCAAGAGAAAAAGGAAGAGTGTAAGGTGTGCAAGCATTATTTTGTTTTTTGACCCCTACAAATATTTTTCCATAAAAGCTCAATTTTATTTCTTTTCATGGATCTATGTAAAAAGTGCTTAACCAAACAGGTTACTTTCAATGTTTTATTTCGACAACATTTTTGCTTGTAAATTAAGAATGTTTATTAGGAACAAGAGTAAGCTAAAAAAAGACCCTTTTTCTTTTAACTTGGAGAAGGAGAAGAGGCATAAATCCATGGAACAGGGGGCGTTTTTGACCCGGCAGCTTTCCATAATTTCCTTGTATGTAATCCATTAGAATATACATGTAATTTACATATATAGATAACAGAGAGATTGCTTTCCTTGATAGTGCTTTGTCTTTTGGATTTTATTATTTTACTGGTGATACTACAGCCTTCATAAATTTACATCCTTTATCTGCTTCAAAATGCAGTGGCAATCAGTTGAACGTTACTTTCGATAATATGGATGATACGCTGTCCTCCAAAAAACCACGAGGGAATATTGGGCCCAAAGTAAAAGTGCCCGCAATTTGCTTGGAGGTTGGTTTCTGGTAAGTCAAAACTTATAAATAAAAATGAATCCTGAAATGATCTAAGCTGGTCAAGTTTCATCAACATGGAGCTGCTGGCATACTATTCCATACGGAATAGGTTAAGTCTTGCAAAGCAGGCTTTAAAAGCAATCACCGCCAAGTAACTTGCTTTTCGGGTAACAACACGTTGGTTTATATACTTTGTTTTAAAATCCATTCATCATAGCCTGGCTCAAATATTAACTGAATTTTTATTTACTTCAGATGAAATAATTTATTCTCCATTTACTAGGTTCTCCCTCAACACTCAATAAGCAAAAAAAAAAAAAAAGACCCAAAGGGCTATGGACAAAAATTAAAAATGCTAAACTATTCTAAAAGTTCAACAAAATGATAGCCTCCTTCAACTTTGGAGTGGTGTCAGAACATACATCTTGCAAGCGTGAGGAGCTACGGATGCCGTCAATCTATCGCGCTTATTCATGGAAATATATTTGTGCTGCAATACAAATATCATAAATGGTCACGACAGATTCATTTAAAACCTCAAATCAGAGACCACTCTGAGGCTTACCTTCCACAAGTCTCTAACAGTGGCTGGAGTATTGGGAGGGAGTCCAAAATCCCTCCACACAGCAGTTATAAGAGCTCTTAATTCGCTTCGGTTCCATAACACTACCACAACCCTGTTGTCTGATAATGGCCCTGCCCATACTTCTAGTCCATCCTTGGATCGTAGTTTCCTCCCTTGAACTCCTAGGGGGTCTTGATTTACTTCTATCACTTCTTTGTTCCCAATGATCCTTAGGGTCCTGTTGCTTACGGATCGAAGGTCGCATCCGATGAGAAGAGGAGCCTGGAAACACAACATTTACATATACAACCTCAACAGAGTACGTGCAAGGTAGAATAGGATGGCTGCAATGAATAGACAAACCTTCATAAGAGACCAAATACTAAAATGAGACCGGTATTCGTCCATAGTCATCCCTCTGTTGCCCACTTCCAACATATCAGGATCTAATTGAATTAGAATTATGGATCGAATTAGTGACATAGTATTTAAATTTATCAAAATAAATATTAAAAACAATGGTTAAAATTTAGAAGTTACTACCATTCCACCTGCCAGGTCCAGCATATCTCCCCCAACGGTTGTTTAAATCTGCAATCCAAGTTACACTGAAAAGGAGCAAAACAGTAGACGTTGCAATGCTTGCCATAAAATTTGGATGTAAATGAATACATAAATGAAAAGCAATGGACCTTGCAAAGGTATCATTAATATCCCCTGTTGTCCTCCAAGAATGGCCATAGGCACCAGCCCATTTTGCTGGATCTTCTTGTCCCCTAAGGAAAATACAATTGCGTTGTAAGAACTCAGTTCTTAAATTTTAAGATAAAACTGATATAAGCAATCAAATAAGCACGTACCATTCGCATAAAGAGAAGTGAATTGGCCGTTTAATTTTCTGCAATGCGTGGCCCATGGCAATGTATCTTCCAAAAAGTAAAAAACAAAAATATGAAATGACCATATCGTAAATACATGCTCCATATAATAGAATGATTCTACCTCTCTCGATTTCTTGTACCATCATGGTAGCAATTGTCATACTTGATGTAATCAACTCCCTACAAAAGGAAGCCCCATTTTAACCAAAACCCTGTACTTTAAGCAAATCATATGCCCCAAAGATTAAGGATACCCACCCATTCAGCAAAAGTTACTGCATCTTCATATTCATGATGAAGAGAGCCAGGCATTTGGTTACTGCAGGTTCTATTACTGTGGAAATTGAACAAAGTTTAATTTTTTCATATTCTATTATAACATACATTTGTTGTACAAGCAAAACAAAAAATGTAGATAGTAAACAGATAACAGAGGGATGGATGTTTACCCAGCATCAGCATATATCCCAAGTTTCAAGCCTCTAGCATGAACGTAGTCTGCAAGGGCCTTGATGCCTGAAGGAAAGGTAGAGGCTTTGCCCCTTAACTTACCATTCTCGTCTCTTTCCGTTTCAGCCCAACAGTCATCTGATTTCACAGTCGCAGTAAAAAAGATTAGTAAAATTCATGAAATCGCTAATTATGATTTGTTGGTTGTTGTCAACAGAATCAACAAAGAAATAAGAAAAGCTTCTTGTTTTTTTAAATACGTACCAAGGTTTACATACTTGTACCCAAGTGATGCCAAACCGGTTGAAACAAGAGCATCGGCTGTTCATGGAAAAAAAAAACACATTATAAAAACCCGAGTATGAAAGCTATCAGCACAAATCCTAACAATTTCAAGATTGGAAGTTGGGTTTATGTCAAAACCAAGACCAAATGGAGAAGTTTGCAGTAAGAAATTCAAACTGAAAAGTCAAGATTAGGGTATGTTCAAGGAAAGAAACAACGTGATCTCCAAATTTGAAACATCTGTGTTCCGATAAGAAGAATAGTGTAATTTGAAGAATTCCAGGGTTGGACCTATTCAGAGCAACTGTGTAGACAATTGTTGTTAAGTAAAAGATGGGTCATAAATGTGCAGTCTAGTATATAAATTGAGTCAGGAAGTCAATGCAAAATTAATTAGTTTAAGTAATAAAGATAAAACCCTAAAAGACTGCAGCTTAAAAGGGTGAAGCAGTCAGAAAATGTAGTGTGTTGTGGTGGTCTCATGCATGCATCTCTACAATTAATAAAAAATTAGTTATGGAGTATTTAATAAGAGAGGCTTACCGGTACTCATTACAACACTCTCATTTATACCACACCAAAAGTGATTCCAGCTATTCCATCTGCAACGAAAGTCATCCTGGGTTACTAAATCTAATTTCATTCTGCAAAACTTTGAAGGCTAAAGTGAGAGAATTAAATAATACCCCATAGGAGGGGTCCGAGAAACCCCATTGTCAAGAAGGAACCGAGAGTTAGCATGCCGTCCATGGCTGATGCCTATGTTCGATGAACCTGCAGCCGCTGTGTGGACCATCCATAGGTTGACAACAGTAGCCAAAATAAAGTTTGCTCTTAACCTCATTTTCATTGTTTTTTTTTTTTTTTTGCAGAGCAGGAAATGAGAGTTTAATATTTTTTTGTGGAGCAGGAAATGAGAGTTGTTAAATTATTATCACTTTAATTTTAGTACATTTCAAGCATTTTTCCTATTAGAATATAAACCAAAAGAGATGGAGTTGTTGAGTACGATAACCTTACTGTTTATATAGCAATTTGGAACTAAGATTTTTCTCCTAAGATTTTACTTAAAATTTGCCCAACAGTTTATATCGTAATTTTTGTAGTAATATCTCATCTGAAATGGTCTAACTCTTAATATTATAATTTGTAAGTTCAGATTTTTGCGCCAAGATTTAATCTAATATTTGTCTAATTAGACTCGTATATATCTTCAACGTTATTCCTCATATTACTATAACATTATTTTTACTATTAACTAAATAAAGTTTCAATTTCATCTCATCAATTCTTTTAAATTTATAAATATATTTATTTTATTTTATGCATAGGAAAACTTTTTTTTTTGAAAAGTAATATTTTTGTGAAAAATGATTTATTACACTCTGAGTTAAAAAACTCCATAAGCAGTCAACATTAAATAAATTAAAACATGGGTGAATATTTGGTACAGTGACAATATTTTTTTTATTTCACAAGTAAACTTAAAAAATTAATAAATTTCTCTCTTTTTTAAATGTTTATTTTTTAATATTTTACTATACCTCTATAAGACACTTGTTCATCCCCTAATCCTGTTTGTTGAGTCTAAAACATCCACTAATAATGTACAAAATAATTTCCCTTAAAACAAATACGTGTCATTTAATTATTAAACTCTGCTTGTTGAGTTAAAAAAACTCCACTACAGTGGACATAACAACTTAGATGTATCTCAATGTGACCATTTTCAAGGTTGATGGCGTCATGACAATGCTTTCTCTATGGTGCGAGGCATGTGAAGTATCCAAGTATGAATAAACCTATTTAAGGGTTTAGCTATCCGTCCTAACCCGACAACTTGCTTAAATTTTAGAAGAGCTTGAGTAAAAATATTATACTCGAAGATTAAGCTTGGAAAAAAAAATTAGATCTACTTAAAATATGAGTTGGGTCCATGCTCAACTATTCAAGGCTCAAACTTGATCCATTATTAAATTTGTAATGTATTATAGTATATTAGTTTTATATTATATATACACATAAAAATTAAATATATAATAATATATAATATTACAATGTAAATATTAAAAAAGTTAAGTTGTCTTTATATTAATAAATATAGTATGAATAATTTTCAAAAAGAATAAAAAAATATATGAGTAGAAAAAGTGAACTTAGATTAGTTATTTACACATATGGAAAAAATAACTTTTCATAAATATATAATATTTTCTACCTCTTTTTAATTTTTTAAATTTAATAGTTTGAAATAAGTTTAGAAAAATTGAATTTGGAAATTTAGATTTTTTATTCCCTCATCTTTAGTATGATAAAATTTTTAATTGAATTAGTATCACTCATCAATTGAGTTTTAACTTAATCGAAAAATTACCGAAAAGACATTTTTATTACAAAATAAATTATATCAATATGAGTATTTTTGTCATTTTATATTTTTTTTATAAATCAATAAAAAATTTACACATGGTAATATTTGAATCAAACAACCAAAACAATATTTAATTTTTATATAAACATTTAATAACTACATTTTTTATACAATATGAAAAATAGGAGATGAAAATAACAAGATTTAAAACCGTACCAAACGAGTGCCTAACAAGAATTTTAACTTGAAGAATTTATTGTTAAATTATATAGAATTAAAGTGAAAAGAATTTATTGTCGTATATAATTTATAACCATAATATAGAGTATTAAAATGTAGTATATTGACAGTGTATTTTTTATTTTATTTTACAAGTGGTCTTGAAAAATTAACATGTATTTTTTTAAAAAAATAATTATTTTTATTTAATATTAATTTATTATATCATTATAAAACACTTATTAAATTCAATAAATAAATCTAGTGAAAAAGAGTATGTTGTCTATCTTAAAAATGTGTGCGCGCGCCTGTGCAATGTACTCTTTTTAACCTAAATTGCAAAACGCATGTGAACGTGATTGATGGCGCAACACTTCAAACCTTGGCTTTTAAATCAGATTTTCCGAATTTTATGTCAACGATATTAAAAAGTTCAAAGAAGCATGGATCCAGAAAAGAAAAATCATCCACGCCACGATTGATAGGTTGACTAACAGACCCAAACAAATAGTCGACTTGATATCAATAGTTATTTGTTCAGAATAAAACGCCCAATGCTAAATTTTGATCGATATTTAAAGGTTAATCGCGCTGATTATTGCTATCTTGTGTTCTCCATGTCTGATTTAATTCTAATAAAATAAAAACGCTTTTTTGTTTCTCGGGGTCGATATATTTTTCATAATTCAAATTTGAATTTTCTCCTCTCACCTAAAATTTAGTCTTAGTGGACGTAAGAGGTAGCGCTTAATTAAGACAGATAAAAGTTGATGACAAGAACGTGGTTTGATTTCTTCTGCAATAATAGACAATGAAATGTAAGAGGTATGATGAGGGGAAAGATCCCCTATGTACAATTTCTTATCAGTTAAACAATTTCACAACCATGTGATGCTACTTCTCAAAGCCAATCCTAATAGGTTTTCTCCATTTAATACTAAAAACAAAATTTGTCAGACAGACCTGAAACTAGAATATTGTTATTATGTATACAGAAGATCAACTTTATTATTTAAATATGGATTTTATTTGATGCATTCATAATATGTACATCATCAATGAATCACATATTAAAAAGCATAATCATTATATTTCAAATTAAGGCTTTATTTTAATCTAATAATATATTATTATTATGAATTAGTTTTAAACCATACCTTTCATTATGTATTATATGCTATTCTTAATCTAATTTTTTGTGTTTTAAATACATAGTTTTTATATGCATACACGTGTGGTAGAATTTATAGTACCCAAACTTAGGATTAATGTATTCATTTAGTATCATTAATCTAATGTGTTTATGTGTTTAAAATTTGTTTTACTTACGATTAATCTATTTTTAAAAAATAATTGATGTCGTAATACTCCATTTGTTATTATTAAGTAATTTCAAATAATTCTTTTCATTATTTATCGTGTGTTATTTTTAAACACACTTCTAATTCAATAGTTTATATCTCTAATATTTAATTCTAAAGGGTTGAATCAATTGTTTTTTATTTTGGGGGGCCAAAGTGTAATTTTACTATTATTAATTTAAAATTTTATAAGCTATTATAAAGGGGCCTAAATGAAAAAGTTTTTATTTTAAGGGGTCGGGCACTTGCCAGAAAGTTTTTATTTTAAGGGGTCGGGCACTTGCCAGCCTCCGAGCTCCGCTACTCATATTAATAATGTTGTTGATTGAATTGGTATCACAAATTAACTCAATATCAACCTAGGATTGATGACAATAGCATGATAAACAATTGTATTCATTTAGTGTTCTTAATATGATATATACGCGTTTAAATTCCATTTTACTTACAATTTTATCTATTTTTTATTTTAATATTGTACATATTTCATGTGTTATTACTATTAATTAATTCCAAGCAATACATTTTATTATTTATTGTATGTTTTTTTTAAATACACATATGTGTTCTAAATACGTGAATATTGTACATATTCCATGTGTTATTAATATTAATTAGTTTCAAGCCAAACGTAATATGTTTTTTTTTTTAAACATGTATGTATTTTAAATACATTTTTTCCATATGCATACGCGTGTAATAATATTTCTAGTTGATATAGCATGGATTCAAATCCCACCATATGTAATTTTTTATTGGTTTTTATAATAAAAAAAAAAAAAAGATTAATGTACCATCAAATAACTCGTGACACCAACATCAATGGCCACTTTTAAGATTAAAGCATTACTAAACAAGATGTTTTTAACCTTTTTAAAGCACTTTTTTACCAAAAGCAAAAACAAAAAATTTAGCTTTTAATCAAAAATACTTTTAAAAAGCAATGCTAAACTGATCTTTTACTATACTCCATAACATTATGTAATATTTTAAGCTTCTATTCTATTTTGGATGATTTTTTAAGTATTTTTATATGAGTTATGTATATTTCTTGGCTTAGAAGAACAATATTCGTGTGCGTATATCAAAGATGAATGCACTTCTAATTTTTCAAGATTTTTATAATTTCGAAAGATCATTTCGCCACATTATAAAAAATGCAATTTTTTTGGAGAACATTAGATACTGTACCTGCATAAAAGAATACTTCCGAATAAATGCACGAGAACTTCGCTACATCCTACCGGGGTGCTGATAAATGGATGCAATGTTGTGGAGGTTGCTGAACTTGAAAGTAAATTTGTAGGTATCAACCCAGATTCATCATAGAAATAGATATATATACAAAAACAAAAACGATTTTATTGAATCTTCAACTTATTACGAAAGAATATTAAATTCTGTCGACCTAATTTGTATATAATATGTTACATACACATGTATATATTACAAGATATGGTACAAGATGTTTTCAGTTTTGCGTCTATGTCTGCACTTATTGTTAATGTAGCGAGATGGGAAAAAAAGAAGAAGAATTTTACAACGTATTTGGAGATCTCCCTACCACTTCATGAACATTAAATGAAATTAAAAAAGAAAAAACCTTTGGGGTTAAAAGGCAAAATTTTAATGAATAAAGAATTTTCATCTTCGTTCACGACGACCCTGCACAATATATGTACTTTTCTTGCTTGGATTTTCGGCTTCCAACTCCACCAAATTCTTAATCACAGCATCGGTTGCAGTACTCAAGAAATGCGACCAGTCCCTACATACCCAAAATTGGAAAAAAGAAATCAGAATTTTCTTTCAATGATCGATGTTACCAATTTTGTCAAAAATAAAAATAAAAAAGGCACTGTAATTTTGTACCCTGTTGAAGTGTCAAATGTTAATCCAACCGTGTACTTTGCCTCCTCAAGAGCCCAACTAAATCTTTGCAGCTGCTCGGCTGAACTGGTTCCATAATCCACAACCTGAAGCTGAGATGGCTTCACATCACAAAATATGGGTATAACCCTCTTCTTGCTCTCAATCAGAAGAGCAAGCTCGTGGAGGCAAAAGTATGAGTCGCAATAATTGGGCGAAAAGATCGCCACACCAATCTTACAACCGCGAATTGCAGGATCGATTTTGTCGAACAATCGGTCACCAGGCTTCATGTTTTTGCTATCCAGGAAGGGCCTTAACCCCATCCTGAAGAAATGGTCATCAAGCAACCCCGCAATAGTTTTCTTTGTGTCAGTTCCACGATGGTTAATAAAGATATCGCATGGGGTTCTGGGTTTAAGGATATTGCGGTACAAGTTCCTGGCAGACGAATAAAAACGCAGCTGCATGGCTCCTTTGGGAATCTAAAAATATACTCAATTCAAAGTTTGACACAGTTGTTCCCAAGTGTGTATAATAGGGTTCTTTTTTTTTTTGGCTTTTTAACGTGTTTTTGTTTGGAAGTTGTTTGAAGAGAGCTTGAGCGAGACGCTGAGAGTTGATGTATTTATAGGTTTATAAAAGCTCTAATAGAAGGTGTTTAGTGGCTGAAATTTGATTTTCAAGGGAAGAATTTTAGAATTCTCCGGTTTATGTTTGACAGCATGCAAAAACAATTCAGAAAAAAAAAAAAAAAGGAAAAGAAAAGCCTTGATCGCTTGACCCCCTCGACCGTTTTCCGCTTGTTTGCCTAACCCTTCAAATACGTTTATGTGGTATTTTTTTTTTAGTTTTCGCTTCATTGACATAGTCTCTCTTATGAAATAATATTGCATGTCTTTTGCATAATAAGACCGAAATATTAGGGGCGATTTTTTATTTTTTACCCATCATGGCGTCACAAAAATAAAGTTAACTAGTTACGCGCTTCATTTTTCCATTTTTTTTTTCTTTTTTAATTAAATCCAATTTTCCATAACTAGAAGGTGATAAAATAATGATGATAACAACGTGTCGCACTACATATCACACGATGCAACACCAAATCAAAAGCAGCAGCCATCAAGCAGCATAACCTGCAAAAGCAGCAGAATTAGGATTTGAAGTTTGAAATCTAACGAGAATTAAACTCTAGCACATTCATAACTTGTAGGAGAAATACAGCCAACAGATTAAGCAATGAAGAATTGGAACCAAATGAGGACAGCAGAATCGAAGGGCGGTCCGCATTATTCTATTCTTGATTTGGATTAAAGCACTTTTGAGGTTCCTGATCGCACTTTCTTGCAATTTCCATTTAAACCACCAAAAAGGCGGCTGTGTTTAAGTTTCTAGTGAATTTATTTCAACCACCCACCGACCCTGCATTGCCATTTTGCGAACATAATGGAACTCAAAGTCGAACGTGCATGGCTGTAGTTAAAATTGAAGAATAATGATTTTTAATGTGACATTTGTGTTTTCTTTTCAATGGGAAGGTTATATATTTTAGTAAAAATGAAGACATTAATATTTTAATAAGTTTGCAAATTCAAACAATCATAGGAGGTGAATTTGCAAATTCAAAAAAAATATTATTATCAAAACCTAAATTGTAAACGAGTTAATATTTTATAATTTTTGTTAAAAATTTTCAGTTTAAGTAAATATAATTTTTTTTCATTTATACAATAATAAAAAAAGACGTTTGATGCATTTAAATTAACCCTAACAAATAAATTAATTCCATTCATATTTCGTGAGATTAACTATGAAATGTTCGTTTAAAAAATGGTAACAAATAATTTAATTTTAATACTCGTAACACATAGTGGGTGTACCATATTTTTATATAATTTTTAATTATTTCACGTAACTTAGATTAGTAAACAACCACGACAAAAAAAAAAAAACCAGTATGCCCTGAATTTAGAAGAGTTGTTTATACAAGTAAACCATGCTAGATCAATTAATGTTATATTTGTTTTAAAAATTAAATGATATAAAATTTAACTCTACTAAACAACCTAAATTATGAATTATGATCCTCATTTTAAATATGTTTTCAAATTTTATAACATTTTAATTACATTTTTACACTATCGATGATATATCAATTAGATTGTTTTATTATAAGATCCGTTAATTTAATTGTTAAATGACATGTTAAATCTCATGTAACTTAACTTAAAAATAAAAACATAAAAAAATATAATGATATCCTATAACTATTAAAAGTAACAGCTAAATATAAAGTAAAACAAAAAAAAAGTGAAATATAAAACTTTGTAAAAACTTTGAAAACCTAAAATTTAATATTTTTAAAGCATCCAGTTTTTACAATATTCATTTTCTTAATTTCTTTTATTTTAAATTATGATACATAAGATTTAGTTTGTTATTTTTAATAGTTAAATTAATGATTTTAATAATCAAAAAGACTTAATTAATTATATAACATTGACAATTTAAGGATGTAATTAAAATGAGTGACATAATTTAGGGATATAATATAATTTTATTTTTGATTTGATTTGATTTGATGAAGTATAAATTTAAACATTATTAATGCAAATGGTCCTACATTAAAGTTGAAAAACTGAAACAACTATTCTTCGTTTATTACAGAAGACCTTTGATTTCTAAGATTTGCAATACTAAGAGAGTATGCACAGCTCAAACGCCGAAATTTCTTCATTTCTTAGAAAATTATAATCTCTCGTATTATTATTTATTTAGGAGCTATTCTGCAGACAAAAGTTGAATGTATGTATGTATGTATGTATTGTTGTAATCAGGTCCAAAATGTTGAATTGAAAGTATTTATGACCATTCTTCATATTCAAAATAGACGACAATTAAAACCTTCCTTCACTACCTCTGTTGCCCTTAATTTGGGATGCCTCCGCACTTCGGTCTCCTCTTCAGGTATATCAGAACTGCCTCCAAGAATTCAATTACCAAAACCCTGAAAAAAAATGTTTCGACTTCTTATAAAAGCATTTTTTTTATGATTATATAATTTCTTTTATTAAAATTGTTCCATTATTTTTTTTTTGAAAAATTAAAAAAATTACTGTTACCGTCAATCCTTTTATAACAACTTTATTTGTCCGAGGTCCGAATTTATGTTTTCCTCTTGAGAGTGCGATGTGTCTTATCATTGTACCTGACCACTTGTTGGTTTTAAAATTTTAAATATTACTAGATATTCTATCACATACATACGAATGCGTGGGAAAATAATGTATTTAGAATATAAATTTATGCTTCAAAGTAGCACACAATAAATAATGAAATGCATATTTTAAAATTAATTAATAATAACACATTAAATATTTATGATCTTAAAATAAAAATAGATTAAAATTGTAAGTAAAACATATGAATACCTTAGATTAATAATACTAAATGAATACAATTATTTATCATGGTATTGTCATTGTATTATGATCGATGCTAAGTTGGTGTCGAGTTAATTCGTGACATCATTTTAATCAACAACATTATCAATATGTACAATTGATGGTGACGATAAATTGTACATAAAAAATTAAAATGCATGAAAAATGTTGAAGCCCAAATTTTGACTGGGCCCAAAACTCTCCTTTAAATTTATTTTAAGATTAAATTTGTTAAAAATTTAAATTAAATTTAAATTTATTTTAATTTTAAATTTAAATTTATTTTCGAATTTAAAATTATTATAAATTTAAAATAAGGTCCAAATACAAAAATGTCCAATTACAAAATTGGGCCCAAAATCAAAAGACCCAAATTTACTTAAACTAAAATGGCCCAAATAGGCCCAAACCTTAGCCTATTCCTAATCTACTGGGCAACTTGCACCAGCCACCTCTTCCTTTGGCCAACCAGAGGTCGCCACGTCATCAACAGCTTGTCACCATCTTCGGCTCCAACTGCACTGCCACCGGCTGCTCCAACCGCCACTGCCATGGCCGAACCTACAAAAAGAAAGAATGGACATGCATTAAATACCATAAAACAAAACAGAATGATTGTGAAACAGGCTATAAAAGCCGAATTGATTCTCAGTTGTAAGGGTTGGATTTTGAATATTAAGAAATCAATATACAGTATACACTACTATTTTCAGAGGTCAATTCAGAGCAAGGTTACTTGAATAGTCACTAAGGCAACAGAAGGCAAATCAGATCACAACACTTAAGCATTAAAGCATCCAGGTATCCTCAATAAATGTTTACCATCATTCAAAGCCCTATTTAGTTTCAATGCATGCATTTAATACCCACTATGGTCATTTATTCCTTTTCATTTTCAAAACGTTTCAATAACTCTTAATAATATTAATAACTGTTTTAATATTAATATTAATGACCCTATTAATATTAAATAAGTTTTTCTTAATAATCATTAATAATAATAAATGTTTTGATATTAATAATAATAATTTTAATAACTATTAATTAAAAATTAATAAAAAAGCGAGAAAACAAAAAGCCGAAAAGTCACTTCCCTGGTCGTCGTCGCGGAAAGCCGAACGCCGCCTATACCTTGTCGCGCATAGATCTGCAAAACACAGAAAAAAAAACCAAGAATTGATAAAGGGATTTTTTTTAAATGGTTTAATAAAATAGAAAACATTAATAATAAAAGAAAAACTGAAAGGACAGAGGACTTACCCTCGGTCGATTCTACCGTCGTCGGAGCTTCGCGCCGGAGTGCCGTCATCGCCTCGTCGTGCATGGATCTGCAAATAGAAGGAACAAAAGTTTTTAAAAGGTTTTAAAAAAAAAGAAAGATGAAAGGATAAGTTTCTACCTCTAAACCGTGGTTAACGGTCGAAGACAAAGGCGAACGACCGCGCGTGGCTGGTGAAGGCAGCGGTGTGTGTACTGGAGAACCACAGGCAGCATCGCGCGATGACCACGCGCTGGGATCGGTGGTGCGCGTGTGGTCCCACGTGACGGCCGAAGATTAGGTCGACCAGCCGGAGCTTGGCCGCCGCGGAGGGGACTTGAGAGAAAATGGCAGGGGAGGTTTTCGATTTTTTTTCGAAATCTCAGAAAATGAAAGAAAGGGTGTTTCTTTCAAAGGGTCTGGGCCTTAAATACCTTCACCAAAACGGCAGCGTTTTGGTGAGGGTATTCGGCATAAAAACGGCGTAGTTTCCCTAAAGTATCCACAGCCTGCCCGGATCCGATTTGACCCGACTCAGGATCCGCGTGTTTTTTATTAATGGTATATTTATGCATTTGGTCATTCCGCTTTTTCCCAAATTTTCAATCAGGTCCTTCTCGTACTTTTAATTACATTTAAATTGGCCCAATGATTTTCATGGTTTTTCAATTCAGCCTCTCGACCTTTTAAAAGTACCAGGAGCTGCCACGGGTCATGATTTTGGCTTATTTATGCAAATGGTCCCCTTTATTTCCAATTTGTTTTAATTTAATCCTTAAATCAAGTTCGCTTTAATTATAAAATTGCTCCAAAAATTTTCCACGATTTTCAAAATAGTCCTTTGACTTCCGAAGGCCTGAGGGGCTGCCACGTGTCACTTATTTTTGGATTTATTACCCAAAAGGTCCCTAAATTGTTCAGAAATCCCATTTTTTGACCCCGAACCTTCCAAAAATTATCGTTTTACCCTCGAACTTCCAAAAATCCCATTTTTGACCCCGAACCTTCCAGAAATTACCATTTCACCCAGAACTTCCAAAAACCTCATTTTTTACCTCGAACCTTTCAAAAATTATCATTTCACCCCCAAACTTCCAAAAATCTCATTTTTGACCCCGAACATTCCAAAATTACCATTTTACCCCCGAACTTCCAAAAATCCCATTTTTAACCCTAAACCTTCTAAAAATTACCATTTTACCCTCGAATGTTTGAAATTCCATTTTTCTAAATCTCGAATTTTCTCGAAACTACTATTTTGCCCTCGTGCATCCGAAAGGTCTCATTTTGAACTCCGATTGCACCTTTTCTTCTTTCTCATCAACATTTGCATTTTTTATTATGCACTCGTATTTTGTATCCTTGATTTCTTTCGTGAATAACTTATCTTCTTATTTATCTTGCTTCGCGTTATTTAATATCCATCATTAACTGCTTATTCTTGTTAAATCGCATGCTTGTTTTTGAAATTGTCTTTTTTCATAAAAACTTTAAAATCGAGGCAATATTCTTTTATTTCGGGTTTCGAAAATTTACGCCTTAACTCACTAGGTGCAATTTTTCTTCAAATCAAAATAATCGAATACCCTTAATCGAGGCAATGTTCTCTTATCTTCGATTCCGAAATATTACGTTTAACTTACTAGGTGCAACCTTTCTTCAAATCGAGATAATCAAATATCCTTTTCGCAAAAGTTTCAAAAGGTTTTTACAAAGGAAAGCTCATTATTTCTGGATCTTGAAATATCGTGTCCTAACTCACTGGACGTAGCTTTTCTTCCTCGATCACTCTGAAATAGCGAGATTTTCAAACAAACTCAATTTCTTTTAAACTTAACTCGTGCATTCAAGGATCGTATTTTAAGCTTTATTTGAACTTTTAAATGTCACAAATTAAGACTCGAAAATAATCAATACGGTACCAATTTGGGCGCATGAGGGTGCTAATCCTTCCTCATGCGTAGCTGACTCCCGAACCTATTTTTCTGGATTTCGAAGACCTACATGTTTTCAAAACGGCTTTTAAAATGTTTTGTGGTGATCTAATCACACCGAATAAAGGATTGGTGGCGACTCCCATTATTTATCAATTTTAAAAATGATTTTTTTTCGAGACACTTCATTTTCCAAAAAAAAGGATGGTTTCGACAGCTGGCGACTCCACTGGGGACTTCAAAATAAACGAGAGTCAAGCCAAAATTGATTATTTTCGGGTATTCTTTAGAAACTTTTAAAAGCTTCGGTTTTGTTTAATATGCGATCCTTGACACCTTTTGTGACATTATATTATGTGATATTGCCAGTGTATATTTGCATACATCTGCATATGATATTACACTAATAAGTGGAAGCCTGAAACTACTCCTTCGTGAGGTCTTCACCTCCGTTTAGGATAGTGGATTGCTTTCGAGATTACAAAGTACCCTTGTTTTCGTGAGGTTTTCACTTCCGTGCAAACATGTGGGAAATGCGTCCCCCTAAACCGAACTCATCCGTATGATCCTGTAATGGGTGAGGATTGAGGAATCTACTGGTTTGGGTACCTCTACTTTAGAGCCTAAAACCACATGTAGTAAGACGTAGAAACTTGTTTTAGAAGGAGTCGTGTTAAACCATTTAGCAATCTTTCAAATTAGACTCTTAGGTTCTATGCTATACTTGTATATTGATATTGTTGCATTTCGCTAACTGGTTTATTTGGTCTCTTTTTACATCGCATTTCATCATCATATAAAGAGAAGGAATAGACTCAAAAGTTTAGTTACCGATAAGAGAATTAATCATGGAAAACAAGTACTTTGATAAAGTGGAGGATAATATGGTCGTGCGCATGTAATCAGAGGAGACTCAACGCCAAAATGGTGACAGCTTAGTGGAAGGATATGAGTCCGAGCTTTGAAATTACACAAGAATTAGCACGGCTCAAAACAATGTGCTGGAATTGAAAGAGATCTGGGATAGTTAGGACAACAACATGAAACAGACCTTTTTCCAAGAATACGGAGATCTGCCATACATGTGCGAAATTAAGGTGGACAAATCCCTCCTTAGAGCCTTAACACAGTATTGGAATTCGGCCTACAATTGCTTCACCTTCAGGAATGTAGACATGACACCAACGATAGAAGAATACACCACTTTGCTCCGTTGTCCGAAGATGTCAGTAAATAAAGCCTACTCTAGAGCTCCAAATCTACCGACCATGGTTAAAAGATTAATAAACATCACGGGCATGAATGAGCAGTGGGTTGCAGCTCTAGTTAAGGTCAAGGGCAATAACAAGTGCATCACATGGAAGAGCCTGCGACATTTAATATGGGCCCATCCAGATGCGAAGAAGAGGATCGACATTCTAGCCCTAAGTATCTATGGGTTGGTCATTTTTCCAAAAGCCTTGGGACATATAGAGGACGCGGTGATAGATTTGTTTGATAGATTAAGTAAAAGAGTGACACCTATCCCGGCTATACTACCTGAAACTTTCAGATCCCTGAATGCATGCAGAAAAGAGGGCGAAGGTCGATTTATCGCCTGCGCACCGCTACTAAAGGTATGGTTTCATAATCACTTTTGGAAAACAGAAAAAGTCTCCTATCAGTACTTGTCTAAAGATTACTCCCCTTTGAAAGAGTTCGTGGCCACGTAGAGACAAAAAAATTTCTTAGAAGAAAAGTGGGTGGTCATACTCCAAAGCCTCAAATACGAAGACATAGAGTGGCGAGCACCATGGTTTATTCCCGATGAAATATTATATCGATGTGGAGATCTCAATTGGGTCCCATTAACCGGAATATAGAGAGCAACTGAATATGCACCATTGCTAGTTTCAAGACAATACAGATTAAGACAGTTCATACCCGCGACGCAGAGGATAGCTCAATGTGAATTCATGTACCGGGGAGAAAATAATAAGAAAAGGATTTGGGAAATCTCAAATGCATGAAACCAGGTTTGAAAAATAAAAGCATTCGGCGCCAATCCCATGATAACTGCGGAATACGATTGGTGGAGAAACAGAAGGATCAATGACAATATTCTTGTGTCGAACCCGGAGATTGTCCGCCCAATTGAAGAACACTTGTAGGTAGTTCCGATTGAATTAGAGATAATTAAACAGGATTCTGAAAAGAAAAATGTTGAGATGGGGAAAGTGATAAAAAAACTAGAGGAAGAGAAGGTGCTCTTAGGACTAGATATTGATGTTCAGAAGTTGGAGGCGGAAAAGTTAATGAAAGGGAAGAATAAGGCTGAAGAAGATCTGAGCAGCTTAAAGAAGGACTATAAAAAACTTCGATTGTCAATGAGAACTGCCGGTTTGGGTAAGACATCAGAGCAATGGCAGCAGGAAGTCCGCGAAGAGAAAAATAAAACAAGTCACTGGAAAAACAAATTCCAAGATTCCCAAGTCCAGGAAAATGCTATAAATAGTTGCCTTCTAGAAAGCCAAGCCGAAGTAGCTGAATTAAAAGCTCGAGTAGGAGAATTGGAGGAATCCTTGTATAGGATCATAGTCGAAATTCAGTAATAGAGTTAAAGGCAAGCCGAGCTGAGATCGAGAGACTAAATGAGAGGGTGGAAGAATTAGAGGCCTCTTTACAGAATAGTGAAATACGAACTGAGATTCTGGAAAGAACGTTGGAGACAAATGATTGGCATCTTCAGCAAACTCAAAAAGAGGTCAGAGAAAGGGATTATGTTATGGGTGAAGCTTTAAATCAAATCCGCAGAGTAGCTGACCATGTACAGACACTGGCAGTTAAAGCAGAAGAGCTAAGCATGCAATACGAGACAAAAAATGAACTAGGACAGAAGCTGTCAAAACTCCTTAAGAAAGTCATGGCTCTGAGCATCAAAGCGAAACCGTTTATGTAATTTGCCTTATGTTAAGGAACTTGTTATCCAGATGAAGTTTTTTAATTGGAAAATGAATTATAAGTCAATACCTTTCTCTTGCATACATGCATCATATTCACGTCACATTTCCGCATACTTCTGCATGACAATCTTAACTTATTAATATTTACCATCCAGCTACATCAGTAACCATTGAAAACTCACACCGTTATAATACTCGAAAAAAAACTAAAACCATGGAACAAAGACTTGAACAAATTCAAAAGGAGTTACAAGACCAGATGAAAGAACGCATCCAAAAGCAAATGAGCATGATGTGCAGAGAAATGAAGAATCAATTCATGGAAGTACAGAAGAGCCTGATGAACGAATTAGTACAAGTAAAAAAAAGCATGGCTGACAAGGGGAAGAGCCCAGCCATTGAGGAAGAAGATGACCCGATGGTCCCCCCAGACTTTACTCCCCTCCATAACCCAATGTCGCAAGAAATACCGGCACGGGAGCTCACCATTACTGTAAGGGCACAGCAACTAGCCACAGGCACGTCACGATCGGCTAATTATCCAACTGGATCAGGGTCAAATCCAGAGGATAATGCCACAAATTTGGGTGTTCCAGATTTTGACGAAATGATAAGAAAAGATCTTCCCAAACAAATAGAAGAAAGATACAGGCGTTTGGAAGAGAAAATTGATGCAATGCAGGGGGTTGAAATTGCCTATGGGATAGATGCCAAAGAACTAAGTTTGGTTCCGAAACTAGTACTCCCTCTCAAATTTAAAGCTCCGGAATTTGAAAAATATAGCGGGACGAGCTGCCCTGAAGCTCATCTAACCATGTTCTGCAGGAAGATGGCAGGGCATGTACACAATGACCAACTGTTAATTCATTGTTTTCAAGACAGCCTGGCCGGGTCAACGATCAGATGGTACAATCAGTTGAGCCGATCAAAAATCCATTCGTGGAAAGATTTGGCACAAGCTTTCTTAAAACAATACGGCCATGTAATATAAATAGCCCTTGACCGGCTTACACTGCAGAACATAGAAAAGAAGTCAAATGAGAGCTTTAGAACATATGCGTAGAGGTGGCGCGGGGTGGCAACACAAGTGCAGCCACTGTTAACAGAAAAAGAGACAACAATGTTGTTCGTCAATACACTCAAGGCACCTTACCTAAATCATCTGCTAGGAAACGCTACCAAGAGTTTCTCCGATATGGTCATGTCGGGGGAAATGATTGAAAATACGATTAAAACCGGTAAGATTGAGACCAGAGAAAGCCCTAAAAGGCCTGCCCCTAGAAAAAGGGATAACAAGGTCAACAATGCAAGCATGTACAGACCTGGTTACACCAGACCCTTCGTGACAAGTCAGCCAAAGACTCCAATAGGCAATTATCAAAGTGCCCCTCGACAGGAGACAGGCACTAGGTTGAATAAGGAAAAAATTTAATATACTCCCTTTCCAATGTCATATGGGGAACTCTACAAGATATTATACGATGCACATGAGGTAGCGCCTCAACACGTAAGACCATACAAACCCTTATTCCCGGCTTGGTACGATGCAAAAGCTCACTGCGAATACCATGCAGGGGCAGAAGGGCATTCGATTGAAAACTGCCCTGTTTTTAAAAGACGAGTCGAAGGACTCATAGAACACGGGATCGTGAAATTAAAAAAGCCAGTAAAAGCCAATATAGCTGGAAATCTTATGCCTAATCACCCAGAGCAAGGGGTGAACGCCTTGCTGGAAGAATGAGCCCAGAAAATTAAGAGAAATATTGAAGAAATCCAGTCTCCACTTCGATGGGTATGGCAGAAGCTGGTTAAAGAAGGTATAATCTTGAGCAATAAAGAGAGTGTGATAATCAGAGATGATAACCATTGCGAATTTCACGCCGTCAAAGGGCATAAAATTTAAAATTGCATCGAGTTTAAAGCCGTGGTCCAAATGATGATGGATAATCGAGAGCTGGAATTCTTTGAAGAGGGAATGGAAGCTAGTGATGTTTTCGCCTCTGAAAATGGGACATCTAAGACTTACGGAAGCAATCGTCCCAAAGTGATTATTCAAGGCGCGACAAGAAAACAAACAACCCCCCCGCATTATTATACAAAAGCCCGTAACGTTTCCTTACAAAGACAGCAGGAGAGTCCCATTGAGTTACAATTGCAATGTGACCGTGCCAAAAGAGGGGGAACCTAGGAAGGACGTTAACCTTGTTACCCGAAGCGATAAGAATTATGACCTTGTGAATGAAGAACAAGAGGTCAATAAAGAGAAAGCTAGAATGTGTGAGCATGAGAAAGGAACAACTAACAAGCCGGAAGCACCCATCACCGAGCTTGTGACTGAGAATGAGGCAAAGGAGTTTTTAAAATTCTTAAGACATAGTGAATATAGTGTAGTAGAGCAACTACACAAACAGCCTGCTCGTATATCAATCTTGTCATTGCTCTTAAGCTCAGAGGCTCATCGAAGCGCACTAATGAAAGTGCTAAACGAAACCTATGTAGCAAATGACATCTCCGTCAGCAAACTAGATCGATTGGTCAATAATGTGAGTGCGGATAACTTCATTTCTTTTAGCGATGATGAAATACCAACAGGAGGAATAGGATCCACCAATGCTTTACACATCACTACCCGTTGTAAAGGGTATACGCTACCAGAAGTACTCATAGACAATGGTTCAGCCCTGAATGTGCTACCACTAGCTACACTGGAAAGATTGCCAATCGATAGCTCTCACATGAAATGGTGTAATAACATGGTAAGAGCATTTGATGGGACAGAAAGGAAGGTAATGGGGAGGATTGAAATACCCCTTCAAATTGGGCCAAATACGTATGAAGTAGATTTCCTAGTAATGGATATTAGGCCCATTTATAACTGTCTGCTAGGAAGACCATGAGTTCATTCAGCTAGGGCAGTACCTTCCTCTTTGCACCAGAAAGTGAAGCTAATAAATGAAGAGCTGCTGATCACAATTAATGCTGAGGAGGAAATAATCGCGTCCATAACAAGCGATTCACCCTACGTGTAACACCCCTACACCTGGTTCACACATATAAACCAGGCATAAGAGTATTACATACAATGTCAGAGAATTAAAAACGAGTATAATAAAATTTTTCTTTCAATTCATGTAAATTTTCAAAACAATATTAGTAACTTGTTCATTAGGGACACCTAAGTATACCATTTGTACATGCCATTTTTCTTCAAAGTAAATTACCTAAACTTGAGCTTCAAAAGTGATGTGATGTGATGAGAGGTCCTTTGCTCTACTATAGCTTTCCGTAGCTTTTGAACCTACGCGTTAAGCCGGTGAAGGCTTAGTAAGCACTACAAGCATAATAGATGATTATTTATTTATTGCTTAATTTTATCAAACATTTAATTACTCATGCGTATGAAATTTCTAACCTTTCTTGCATGTAACATTTAACTTACCATAATTTCACCATAACACACATTCATCCTCATATTCCAATTTACCTCAACGGTAGATTTTACATTTTTATCCCTTTTTCACAACTTAGTCATTTCAATCACATTAGTTCACTTAATTATTAACATATAATTACACATACAAATATAGTACTTCTCTTTCATGTATTTATCATTTCTTTACCTCAATGTAATAATTTGCACATTCTTTCACTTTTCACAATTTAGTCATCATAGCTTTCTTAACCACAACTCACTTAGCTTATTTATCCACTTGGCCCATAATAGACTTTTATAGAACCCATCAGATAAACGAAACAAACAGAGAGTACCGAAGTACTAAACAGAGAGCACATAAGTGCTGGGCAACAGAGAGCACACAAAGTGCTAAACAGAGAGTACACAAAGTACTGAGCACACAAAGAGCTAATCAGAGAGCACACACAGTGCTAATCAGAGAGCACACGAAGTGTTAAACAGAGAGCACACACAGTGCTAATCAGAGAGCGCGCTAGTGTTCCTTAATGGCATGCCACTATTATCACAATGGTTCTAACTTGTCTACATGGGCATAATCTCTCATATTCATCATTTCTCATAATTTCATATATCACATTTACATTTCTCTTCACATATACATAATCATGTATTTTTCACCTTTATTTACTCAAAGGCTTACACAATATCACCATTTTATCATATAATCAATATTCATAATTAAACACATAATATTTCACATATATATTGTTCATCACATATATATCATCATATACCTCTTTACACTTATTTTCACATTAATTTTCAAAGCTGTCCACTTGCGTCACAGTCACTAAATTATTTATATCTTGGGCTACAGAATTCGAAATTATAAACCGCTTGATGTTTCTGAAACTAGACTCAATAATATTCTTACCATAAAATTTCCAGAATTTTTAATTTATCCAATTTGTACAGTAAATTCTTTCAATTTACCCCTTCGCTGCTGCCTGACAGTTTCGATATTTCTTCACTAAAAGTTATCTATCTTTTATTACAAAGATCAAATGATGTTTATGTCTATTTATATTGAAAATAGACTCATTAAAGATTCATCCATATAAATTTCAGTCTCTAATAATTTTTCTACATTTTTCTATAATTTTTCAAAGTCAGAACAGGGGAACTCGAATCTACTCTGACCTTATTACACTAAAACTAGTATATCTCGAAATATGCAGTTCCTTTTTTTTTCACTGTTTCTTCCATATGAAACTAAACTAAATAAGCTTTAATTACATATATAATTCGACCCTTAACTCATTATATACAATTTTTGGTGAATTTTCGAAGTTAATCCCCTGTTTCTGTTCAAACTGTTTTGAAGTGAATTTTTCCCTTCTCATATTTCCTTTGCACTAAATTTCATTTAATCACACCTAATCACCATATTTATAACTAAACATATCATCTTACTCATTTTTATCACAATTAATCATATAATTTAAAGAGAATAAATTTTCAATTTAAAATCTTGTAGTACTTACAACTCTAGTAGAAAACTTCCTTTCCCTCTTTGATCTTCTCTTTTCCTTTCTCGTCAATTGAATCATTCTCCTTCTTTTCTTTCTCTTCAATTACATACAAAACACATATATTCACATTAAAATCATTCAACATATCATAATCTATGTTTCTAAACCAAAACTAACTTGTATTTAAAGAGGAGTTTAGCTTTCTTACCTTAATCACTTGTATTCAACACTAATTCCTATTTTCTTTCTCCTCCAAGACAAGTATGGATGCATTTCTTTTAACAATTGGATAGCTACTACACTTCTCTATCAATTTTATTCACTAATCTTGAAGAAATTTGGAAGAAACTAGCTTAATTGGTTTGTATTTGGTGAAAAAGGACTAATTTGTAAGAAAAGCAAAAGTTGAAATGGTGGAAAAATGGTGGCCAACGTGAAGCACCATGGCTGATGGCTTTTATAGCCTTTTCATCATTTCTTTTCTTCATTTCTCTAGACTTTTCTATCAATTTCTCTTTATAAAAATATCTTTCTTTAATAATGGAAAAATTGCACTTTTAGTCCTTGGGCCTTCCAACTTTACACTTTGGCCCAAAACATTGCCTCCAAAAATATCTTCCACCAAATTACTCTTTTGCCCCTCCTTAATCAATCTAATTCCCATAATGACTCATAATTCAATTTGGATAAATTACTATTTAGTCCTTCTTCCTTTCTCACACTTACTAATTAATCCTTAATTTTCTAACTATTTTCTTATTTTAGCTATATAGTCTAATTCTCAATTTTACTCTATTACTATTCCAAATCCGGTTCAAGAACGCGGATGTTACACTACGTGGGAATAGACGAGGAGGCTGTGAAATGCTCGTTCCGCTCCTTGGAGTTTGTCAATGCAACCTTCATTTCAGAAGGGAGGAAAATACCAATGCCTACAATATCATCGACCACCAGGATGGTTTTGAAATTGACAGTTGGAAAAGGAGCGAGACCTGGGAAAGGACTGGGAAAATACCTCCAAGGAAGAGTCAATGTGCCGATGCTAATAGAAAAACGGGATCATTATGGCCTGGGATACAAGCCAGACGCAAAACAAAAGAGAAAAGAGTCGGAGAAGAGTTAAGAAAGAAGGAGGGCCAGGCTGGTTGGAAGGGATATCTCGTGGGAACCCATGGTTTTCCCACACATCTATGAGACTTTCGTCTTAGGAGAAGTGATCAATCAGCAGGAAAAGAAGCAAATGACAATTGGAACCAAGGAAGGCATCATAAAAGACCTAGGCGTTAATACTATATCCGATGAAGGAAAGGGAGGGAATCCATCAAAAATTGGTCCGTGTACATTAGGAAGCACTTTGAATAATTGGACCATGGAGGAACTCCCTGTAATTTTTAAGATTTCCTCTTAGTAATGCTCGAAAACACCTATTGCTTTAGGCTCGAAAGCAATATGGATCTTTTTGTAAAAGGGCCTGTGGTCATTGCTCGGTTATTTTGAATGAAGCGCAAAGTGCCTGTGGTCATTGCTCGGTTATTTTGAATGAAGCGCACTTTTTCATTTTATACTCTTTCCATAACTACTCTTTCATTTCTTAAATTCGGCCTAATAAATCATTCGTACATATCTAATAAACAAGGTTCAATACATGCATACACATACATATACCACATAGTCATTCCTTCGCAAATTCATTTCACTCTTTGGACCTTCCTTTCATTCTTTGACAGATCCTCGGATATCAATAATATGAGCAATCCTGACGCTAACTTGGAACCCCACTTCGAGCAAGATATGTGTTGGGAAGAACTTCAGGACTTTGAAGATAAGCAAGATTGTGATTTACCTTCGGATCTGTTAAGAATGATGGAGTGGGAAGAAAAATAGATCCTGCCTCATTCTGACCCAGTGGAAGTTATTATTCTGGGGCATGAAGATGAAGAGAAAGAGGTGAAAATCGGGACAAGTATCTCCGTAGAAACCAGAAGGAATCTGATCAAGCTGCTTCAAGAGTTCCAAGATATTTTTGCATGGTCTTACCAATATATGCCCGGCTTAAGTACTGACATTGTGGTGCATAAACTCCCTATAAAGGAAGAAAACAGGCCTGTGCAGCAAAAACTTTGAAGGATGAGACCAGATCTGTTGTTAAAAATAAAAGAAGAAGTCAGGAAACAATTTGACGCCGGTTTCCTCCAGGTGGCTAAATACTCTGATTGGGTAGCTAATATACTCCCCGTTCCCAAAAAAGACGGAAAGGTGCGTATGAGTGTGGACTATCGAGATTTAAAAAAAGCTAGCCCAATGGATAATTTTTCTTTGCCCCACATCGACACTCTAGTCGACAATACGGCAGAACATTCCCTGTTTTCCTTCATGGATGACTTCTCTGGGTATAACCAGATAAGGATGGACCCTGAGGATATGACCAAAACCACTTTTGTCACACTATGGGGAACATTTTGTTACAAAGTGATGCCCTTCGGACTCAAGAATGCAGGGGCAACTTATCAGAGGGCTATGGTGACCCTGTTCCATGACATGATGCACAAAGAGATTGAGGTTTACGTCGATGACATGATTGCGAAGTCTCAAACGGAGGAGGAACATGTAAGAATCCTGAGAAAGTTATTTGGAAGGCTAAGAAAATATCAACTAAAGTTGAATCTAGCCAAATGCACTTTCGAGGCCACGTCAGGAAAATTGTTAGGTTTTGTGGTCAGCAAAAAAGGAATTGAAATTGACTTGGTTAAAGTCAAAGCTATACAGAGATTACCACCACCCAGCACTCAAAAAGAAGTTCGAGGGTTCTTAGGAAGGCTAAACTACATTGCTCGGTTCATCTCACAGTTAACTGAGAAATGCGATCCTATCTTCCGCTTGCTTAGAAAGCGCAACTCGGGTGTATAGGATGATGAATGTCAGGAAACCTTTAATAAGGTCAAAGACTATTTATCCAAGGCTTCCATCTTGGTACCTCCGATTCCCAATAAGCCATTGATCATGTACTTAACAGTCTTTGAAAATTCCGTGGGATATGTACTAGGCCAACATGATGAATCCGGAAAGAAAGAAAGGGCGATATATTATTTCAGCAAGAAATTCACTGATTGCGAGACACGATATTCGCCCATTAAGAAATTATGTTGTGCACTCGTCTTGACTACACGTAGATTAAGACAATACGTGCTATATCACACCACTTGGTTGATTTCAAAATTGGATCCTCTGAAGTATTTGATAGAGTCAGCAGCATTGAATGGGAGATTAGCTCGATGGCAAATCCTGCTCTCTAAATTCGACATAGTCTATGTCAATCAGAAAGCAATTAAAGGAAGTGCGATAGCAGATTTTCTAGCAAGTAGGGCTTTAAAAGACTATAAGCCTATAGATTTCGATTTCCTGAATGAGGATTTAATGTATGTTACGGCTACGGAATGGGCAATCACAAAACAACGATCTTGGAGGATGAATTTTGGAGGTTTATGGAGACTCTGCACCAGTAATCTATCAACTAAAAGGAGAATGGGAAACAAGGGATTCCAAGTTAATGGATTATCGCAAATTGGTTCTCGAGTTGATCACCGAATTCAATGACATCACATTCCATTACCTCCCACAGGAGGAGAACTAGATGGCAGACGCTCTTGCCACTCTAGCCTCAATGATTAAGGTGAGTAGAACGGAAAATGTAAAGCCCATTCAGATGAGTATCTATGAAGCTCCTGCTCATTGTTGCAATATTGAGACAGAGGATGGAGAGGAAAAAGATGATCACCCGTGGTACCAGAACGTTCTTCAGTTTGTGAGAGATCAAAAGTATCCCGAGCAAGCTTCAGAAAATGAAAAAAGAATATTACGAAGACTAGCCAGGGAATATGTCCTGGACGGGGAAATCTTTTACAAAAGGAGAAAAGATCAAGTGTTACTGAGGTGTGTCGACGCAATTGAAACTAAGAAGATCATAGAAGAAGTTCACGAAGGCATGTGTGGGACGCACGCCAACGGTTTCACAGTGGCCCGACAAATAATGAGATTCGGGTATTACTGGTCTAGTATAGAGGGTGATTGCATCAATTATGCCAAGAAGTGCCATAAATGCCAGATCTATGGAGACAAGATCCATGTACCTCCATCACATCTTCATGTCATGACCTCCCCCTGGCCTTTTTCTATGTGGGGCATGGACGTCATCGGGCTCATTTCTCCAAAAGCTTCCAATGGCCATAGATTTATCTTTATGGGGATTGACTACTTCACCAAATGGGTAGAGGCAACCTCATATGCGAATGTTACCAAGTCTGCGGTTAGCAAGTTCCTAAAAAAGGAAATCATTTGCCGATATGGGATGCGCGAAAGGATCATATCCGATAATGCCCTCAATTTGAAAAACAGTACGATAGCAGAAGTTTGTGAACAGTTCAAAATTAAGCATCATAATTCTTCCCCCTATTGCCCAAAAATGAATGGAGCTGTGGAAGCAGCTAATAAGAATATCAAAAAGATTGTGGCCAAAATGACGGAGACTTACAAAGACTGGCACGAAAAACTACCATTTGCCCTCTTGGCCTACAGAACTTTAGTCAGAACTTCTACCAGGGCAACGCCTTCCTCGTTGGCATATGGTATGGAAGCAGTCTTGCCTATTGAGGTTGAAATACCTTCCCTTCGAGTCTTAACAGAGCTTCTACTTGACGAGGCTGAATGGGTCCAAGCTCGATATGACAAGCTGAATTTAATCGAGGAAAAGAGATTAAAAGCCATTCGCCACGGCCAGATGTACCAGAAAAGAATGATGCGAGCTTACGAAAAAAAAGTTCGTCCCAGGGAATTCTATGAGGGAGATCTAGTTTTGAAAAAGATACTTCCCATGCACAAAGATTTTCGTGGGAAATGGATGCCCAATTGGGAATGGCCTTACGTGGTAAAAAAGGCTTTCTCAGGAGGAGCTCTCATCTTAACAGAAATGGACGGCAAGGAGCTGTACAACCCCGTCAATTCAGACTCGGTAAAAAAAATACTTCGCCTAATGGGAGTTGAGATGAAAACCCGCAAAGGGCGTAAAAAAAAAAAGAAGGGTTCAGGATGAAAACTCATAAAGGGCATCCTGAAACCAAGGGAACTTTGAGTTGAAAACCCGCAAAGGGCGGCTCAGGTCCAAAGAACGGGTCGATGGAAAAAAAAAAGGCACTCTAGATCTTCTAGGCACACGTCAGAGATTAGGAGTGATTCTCAAACAAGTTGGTGCAGAGTAGCTCATTTTGCGATATCTGGGGCAACCAATTATTCTTCCTTGTATACTAGGCAACTCTCAAACTAATGATCATTTCCTTTGATTCCTTTTCTTAAATTCGTCTCCTTTAAATTTTAAAATATGACTTTGTCTCTTGCGCAATTTTGTCCAAACATTTTGCATCTAAATAACAAGTAATGAACTAATAAATTATACAAAGAGTTATGAGCATTATTCTGGAGTTTTCAAAAAATTACAAGAAACCCGAAACAAGACCATCAACTGGAAAACAAGCTTGAAAACAAGCATTTCCAGAACAACCCAGAAAGGACGGAGCGACACATCAAAAGTAGAATTTGGACAGGCGACAAACCATGCTGACATGATTAATAATAAACAAATCTGACATTCATTATTCACATTCATGCAAGTTAGGAGCATTTAGTTCATTCTAAGCATTAAAGCATCCAGAGGCCCATGGAAGCATATTTCGCAAGTCACATCCCCGCCACATGACGGGATGAATCATTAAGACTACCGAGGAAAAGGTTGAAGAGATACGGGAATCCAAAACTTTGCCCCAATCACGGGGCAGGGTGCGATACCCACAAATGATGCAGTCATCTTCCTAGTGAGATGCTGAGAAGAAGACCAAATCAGGCCTACGCTCAAAGCGAGAAAAATCTTCGAACCCCAGCTTCCTGATGAGATACCGAGAAGCAGGTCGAAGCAATAAATGGTTAGCTTCCTGATGAGATACGGAGAAGTGAACCAAATTCGTCTTCCTGATGAGACACTGAGAAGAAGACCCAAACGAGACTCGAAACGAGCAAAACCTTCAAAACCCAGCTTCCTGATGAGACACTGAGAAGCAGGTGAAAGCAATAAATGGTTAGCTTCCTGATGAGATACTGGAAAGTGAACCAAATTCGTCTTCCTGATGAGATACAGAGAAGCAGATTAAAACAAGCGACGCGGTCATTCTCCTGATGAGATACTGAGAAGAAGGCCAAGCCAAGGACACCAAACTCAAAGACTACGGTGACGAATCCCAAGGAATAGGAAAAATCATAGTAGCAAATTTTGTCTTTTTGGAGATCACTTGAGGACGAGATGGAGTCATAAAAGAGAAGCTGATGTAGTGGAATTAAGCGACAAACGTAAAGTAAAGGGTGGACCAGTTGAAGAAAGAGCAGTTAAGAAATAGAACTTGACAAAATTGGGCTTTCTTTTGGATCTTTGCACTGTTCCCGTTACACAACAACGAGCAAAGAGGGGTAGCTGTTGAAGCCCAAATTTTGACTAGGCCCAAAACTCCCCTTTAAATTTATTTTAAGATTAAATTTGTTAAAAATTTAAATTTAATTTAAATTTATTTTTAAATTTATTTTCGAATTTAAAATTATTATAAATTTAAAATATGGTCCAAATACAAAAATGTCCAATTACAAAATTGGGCCTAAAATCAAAGGACCCAAATTTACTTAAACTAAAATGGCCCAAATAGGCCCAAACCTTAGCCTATTCCTAATCTACTGGGCAACTTGCACCAGCCACCTCTTCCTTTGGCCAACCAGAGGTCGCCACGTCATCAACAGCTTGTCACCATCTTCGGCTCCAACTTGCACTGCCACCGGCTGCTCCAACCGCCACTGCCATGGCCAAACTTGCAAAAAGAAAGAATGGACATGCATTAAATACCATAAAACAAAACAGAATGATTGTGAAACAGGCTATAAAAGCCGAATTGATTCTCAGTTGTAAGGGTTGGATTTTGCATATTAAGAAATCAATATACAGTATACACTACTATTTTCAGAGATCAATTCAGAGCAAGGTTATTTGAATAGTCACAAAGGCAACAGAAGGCAAATCAGGTCACAACACTTAAGCATTAAAGCATCCAGGTATCCTCAATAAATGTTTACCATCATTCAAAGCCCTATTTAGTTTCAATGCATGCATTTAATACCTACTGTGGTCATTTATTCCTTTTCATTTTCAAAACGTTTCAATAACTCTTAATAATATTAATAACTGTTTTAATATTAATACTAATGACCCTATTAATATTAAATAAGTTTTTCTTAATAATCATTAATAATTAATAAAAAGAGGGGAAACAAAAAGCCGAAAAGTCACTTCCCTGGTCGTCGTCGCCGGAAGCCGAATGCCGCCTATACCTTATGGCGCATAGATCTGCAAAACACAGAAAAAAAAAACCAAGAATTGATAAAGGGATTTTTTTTTTAAAATAGTTTAATAAAATAGAAAACATTAATAATAAAACAAAAACTGAAAGGACAGAGGACTTACCCTCGACCGATTCTACCGTCGCTGGAGCTTCGCGCCGGAGTGTCGTCATCGCCTCGTCGTGCATGGATCTGCAAAAAGAAGGAACAAAAGTTTTTAAAAGGTTTTTAAAAAAAAGAAAGATGAAAGGATGAGTTTCTACCTCTAAACCGTGGTCTGCGGTCGAAGACAGAAGCGAACGACCGCGCGTGACTGGTGAAGGCAGCGACGCGTGTACTGGAGAACCCCCGGCAGCGTCGCGCGATGACCAGGTGCGGGGATTGGTGGCGCGCATGTGGTCCCAAGCGACGACCGACGATTGGGTCGACCAGCCGGAGCTTGGCCGACCGCGGAGGGGACTTGAGAGAAAATGGAAGGGGGGTTTTCGATTTTTTTTCGAAATCTCAGAAAATGAAAGAAAGGGTGTTTTTTTCAAAGGGTCTAGGCCTTAAACACCATCACCAAAACGGCAGCGTTTTGGTGAGGGTATTCAACATAAAAACGGCATAGTTTCCTTAAAGTATCCACGACCGGCCCGGATCCGATTCGACCCGACTCAGGATCTGCGTGTTTTTGATTAATGGTATATTTATGCATTTGGTCATTCCGTTTTTTCCCAAATTTTCAATCTGGTCCTTCTCGTACTTTTAATTACTTTTAAAAGTACCAAGAGCTGCCACGTGTCATGATTTTGGCTTATTTACGCAAATGGTCCCCTTTATTTCCAATTTGTTTTAATTTAATCCTTAAATCAAGTTCGCTTTAATTACAAAATTGCTCCAGAAATTTTCCACGATTTTCAAAATAGTCCTCTGACTTCCGGAGGCCTGAGGGGCTACCATGTGTCACTTATTTTTGGATTTATTACCCAAGAGGTCCCTAAATTGTCAAGAAATCTCATTTTTGACCCTGAACCTTCCAAAAATTACCATTTTACCTCCGAACTTCCAAAAATCTAATTTTTGACCCCGAACCTTCGAAAAATTACCATTTTACCCCCGAACTTCCAAAAATCTCATTTTTGACCTCGAACCTTTCAAAAATTACCATTTCACCATCGAACTTCCAAAAATCCCATTTTTGACCCCGAACCTTCCCAAAATTACTATTTCACCCCCGAACTTCTAAAAATCTCATTTTTGACCCCGAACCTTCCAAAAATTATCATTTCACCCTCGAACTTCCAAAAATCCCATTTTTGACCTCGAACCTTCCAAAATTACCATTTTACTCCTGAACTTCCAAAAATCCCATTTTTGACCCTGACCTTTTAAAAATTACCATTTTACCCCCCGAATGTTTGAAATTTCATTTTTCTAAATCTCAAATTTTCTCGAAACTACTATTTTACCCCCGTGCATCCGAAAGGTCTCATTTTGAACTCCGATTGCACCTTTTCTTCTTTCTCATCAACATTTGCATTTTTTATTATGCACTCGTATTTTGTATCCTTGATTTCTTTCGTGAATAACTTATCTTCTTATTTATCTTGCTTCGCGTTATTTAATATCCATCATTAACTGCTTATTCTTGTTAAACTCGCATGCTTGTTTTCGAAATTGTCTTTTTTCGTAAAAACTTTAAAATTGAGGCAATATTCTTTTATTTCGGGTTTCGAAAATTTGCGCCTTAACTCACTAGGTGCAATTTTTCTTCAAATCGAAATAATCGAATACCCTTAATCAAGGCAATGTTCCCTTATCTTCGATTCCGAAATATTGCACCTTAACTTACTAGGTGCAACCTTTCTTCAAATCGAGGTAATCAAATATCCTTTTCGCAAAAGTTTCAAAAGGTTTTTACAAAGGAAAGCTCATTATTTCTGGATCTTGAAATGTCGTGTCCTAACTCACTAGACGTAGCTTTTCTTCCTCGATCACTCTGAAATAGCGGGATTTTCAAACAAACTCAATTTCTTTTAAACTTAACTCGTGCATTCAAGGATCATATTTTAAGCTTTATTTGAACTTTTAAATGTCACAAATTAAGACCCGAAAATAATCAATACGGTACCAATTTGGGCGCATGAGGGTGCTAATCCTTCCTCATGCGTAACCGACTCCCGAACCTATTTTTTCTGGATTTCGAAGACCTACATGTTTTCAAAACGGCTTTTAAAACGTTTTGTGGTGATCCAATCACACCGAATAAAGGATTGGTGGCAACTCCCATTATTTATCAATTTTAAAAATTATTTTTTTCGAGACACGTCGTTTTCAAAAAAAAAAAAATGGTTTCGACAAAAAATATAAAATAAAAGATTTCGTTAAATGGTAAATTTAAAGTTTTACCAATATAATTGATTTGGGTTCAAATCTCACCCTATGTATAACAATTTTTTTTTGTTTTTTTTTAAATAAAAAAACTAAAATACAATTGAATGATATAAGTTATTTTAAATATCAAAGTACATTTTGTAATTTTCCTAATGGAGTTAGTGCCTAGTCGACTCGTGACACCAATATAGTTCGAGCGCTACAATTTTAGTTGTAGTGACTAGTACGTTCAACTTGTAAGTAAATATATACGAGTATGATAACTGCTATTTTCCATCACAAAAACAATGGGAAACAAGAAGAAATTAGAAAGGAGAGTCAACGAAGCTAGAAATGATGCAAAATGGACAAATTTCACTTTTTAAAAAAATCAATCAATTCGGTTATTGCAGGCACTGAAATTAGTAACGTCAAATTAAATCCTAGTATATGTAGGTCAACTGAGGAAATAAGAAGGCAATGTACGAAATTTCTCATCTCTGATTCTTACGTGCCCCTAACATTGACCTGATCTATTTCACAACATTAACAAGCTTTCCACATTGCTAATGGTTCATGTCGAAACCATCTTTTTTGTTAGAAAACGACGAGTCTCGAAAAAAATATTTTAAAATTGACAAATAATGGGAGTCGCCACCAATCCTTTATTCGGTGTGATTGGATCACCACAAAACGTTTTAAAAGCCGTTTTGAAAACATGTAGGTCTTCGAAATCCAGAAAAAACAAGTTCGAGAGTCGGTTACGCATGAGGAAGGGTTAGCATCCTCATACGCCCAAAATTGGTACCGTATTGATTATTTTTGGGTTTTGATTTGTAACGCTTAAGAGCTCGAATAAAGTTAAAAATACGATCCTTGAATACATGAATTAAATTTTAAAAGAAATCGGGTTGGTTGGGAAATCTCGATATTTAAGAGTGATCGAGGAAGAATGTTACATCCAGTGAGTTAGGACATAACATTTCAAGATCCAGACATAACGAGCTTTCCTTTGTAAAACCTTTTGAAATCTTTGCGAAAAGGATATTTGATTATCTTGATTTGAAGAAAGGTTGCACCTAGTAAGTTAAGGCGCAATATTTCGGAATCGAAGATAAGGAAACATTGCCTCGATTAAGGATATTCGATTATTTCGATTTGAAGAAAAAATTGTACCTAGTGAGTTAAGGCGCAAATTTTCGAAACCCGAAATGAAAGAATATTGCCTTGATATTAAAGTTTTTATATATAAAAAAAAAGACAATTTCAAAAACAATCATGCGAGTTAAATACGAATAAACAGTTAATAGTATATATTAAACGCAAAGTAAGATAAATAAAAAGATAAATTAATTACGAAAAAGAATCAAAAATACAAAATATGAGTGCGTTAATAATTTCAAAAATAAACGTAAATATTGATGAGAAAAAAGAATGATGCAATCGGAGTTCAAAATGAGACTTTTCGGATTCCCAGGGGCAAAAATGATAATTTGGATTCTCGGTGGTGAAACGGTAATTTTAGGAAAATTTGGATAATTACCCATTGGAGTCTTTGATAATTACCCATTGGAGTCTTTGGCTGACTTGTCATGAAGGGTATGGTGTAACCAGGTCTGTATACGCTTGCATTGTTGACCTCGTTATCCCTTCTCCTAGGGCCAGGCCTTTTAGGACTTTCTCCGGTCTCAATCTTACCGGCTTTGATCGCATTTTCAATCATTTCCCCTGACATGACCATATCGGAGAAACTCTTAGTAGCGTTTCCTAACAGATGATTTAAGTAAGGAGCCTTGAGTGTATTGACGAACAACATTGTTGTCTCTTTTTCTGTTAACAGTGGCTGTACTTGTGTTGCCACCTCGCGTCACCTCTGTGCATATGTTCTAAAGCTCTCATTTGACTTCTTTTCCATGTTCTGCAGTGTAAGCCGGTCAGGGGCTATTTCTATTACATGGTTGTATTGTTTTAAGAAAGCTTGTGCCAAATCTTTCCACGAATAAATTTTTGATCGGCTTAACTGATTGTACCATCTGATCGTCGACCCGGCCAGACTGTCTTGAAAATAATGAATTAACAGTTTGTCATCTTTCTACAGAACATGGTTAGGTGAGCTTCAGGGCAGCTTGTCCCGCTATATTTTTTCAAATTTCGGAGCTTTGAATTTGGAAGGGAGCACTAGTTCCGGAACCAAACTTAGTTCTATAGCATCTACCCCATAGGCAATTTCAACCCCTTGCATCGTGTCAATTTTCTCTTCTAAACGCCTGTATTTTTCTTCTATTTGTCTGGGAAGATCTTCTCTTATCATTTCGTCAAAGTCTGGAACACCCAGATTTGCGACATTATCCTCTGGATTTGACCCTGATCCAGTTAGAAAATTAGCTTGTCGTGACGTGCTTGTAGCTGGTTGCTGTGCCCTTACAGTAATGGTAGGCTCCCGTGCCGACATTTCCTGTGACGCTGGGTTATGAAAGGGAGTAAAGCCTGGGGGGACCATCGGGTCCTCTTCTTCCTCAATGGCTGGGCTTTTTCCTTTGTCAGTCATGCTTTGTTTTACTTGCGCTAATTCGTTCATCCGGCTCGTTTGTACTTCTATGAATTGATTCTTCATTTCTCTGCACATTATGCTCATTTGCTTTTGGATGCGTTCTTTCATTTGGTCTTGTAACTCCTTTTGAATTTGTTCAAGTCTTTGTTCCATGGCTTTAGTTTTCTTTCGAGTATTATAACGGTGTGAGTTTTCAATGGTTACTGATGTAGCTTCATAGTAAATTTTAATGAGTTAGGATTGTTATGCAGAAGTATGCAAAATTGTGACGTGAATATGATGCATGTATGCAAGAGAAAGGTATTGACCTATAATTCACTTTCCATTTAGAGGACTTCATTTGGATAACAAGTTCCTTAACATAAAGTAAATTACATAAACAGTTTCGCTTTGACGCTCAGAGCTTTGACTTTCTTAAGGAGTTTTGACAGCTTCTGTCCTCGTTCAGTCTTTGTCCCGTACTGTATGCTTAACTCTTCTGCTTCAACTGCCAGGGTCTGCACGTGGTCAACTGCTCCGTGGATTTGATTTAAAGCTTCACCCATAACGTAATCCCTTTCTCTGATTTCCTTTTGAGCTTGCTGAAGATGCCAATCATTTGTTTCCAACGTTCTTTCCAGAATTTCCGTTCGTATTTCACTATTCTGCAAAGAGGCCTCTAATTCTTCCACCTTCTCATTTAGTCTCTCGATCTCAGCTCGGCTTGCCTTTAACCCTATTACTGAATTCCGGCTACGATGCCTATACAAGGATTCTTCCAATTCTCCTACTCGAGTTTTTAATTCAGCTACTTCGGCTTGGTTTTCCAAAAGGCTGCTCTTCATAGCATTTTCCTGGACTTAGGCGTCTAGTAATTTGTTCTTTTAGTGACTCGTTTTATTTTTCTCCTCGTGGACTTCCTATTACCATTGCTCTGATGTCTTACCCAAACCGACGGTTCTTATTGACAATCGAAGTTTTTTATAGTCCTCCTTTAGGCTGCTCAGATCTTCTTCAGCCTTATTCTTCCCTTTCCTTAATTTTTCCGCCTCCAGCTTCTGAACATCAACATCTAGTCCTAAGAGCACCTTCTCTTCCTCCAGTTTTTCTATCACTTTCCCCATCTCAGCATTTTTCTTTTCAAAATCCTGTTTAATTATCTCTAATTCAGTCGAAACTACCTGCAAGTGTTCTGCAATTGGGCGGACAATCTCCGGGTTCGGTACAAGAATATTGTCATTGATCCTTCTGTTTCTCCATCAATCGTATTCCACAGTTATCATGGGATTGGCACCAAATGCTTTCATTTTTTGAACCTGGTTCCATGCATTCGAAATTTCCCTAATCCTTTTCTTATTGTTTTCTCCTCGGTACACGAATTCACATTGAGCTATCCCCTGCGTCACGGGTATGAACTGTCTTGATCTGTATTGTCTTGAAACTAGCAAAGACGCATATCCAGTTGCTCCCCATATTCCGGCTAATGAGACCCAGTCGAGATCTCCGCATCGATATAATATTTCATCAGGAATAAACCATGGTGTTCGCCACTCTATGTCTTCGTCTTTGAGGCTTTGGAGTATGGCCATCCATTTTTCTTCAGAGAAATTTTCCTGTCTTTGCGTTGCCACGAACTCTTTCAAAGGGGAGTAATCTTTAGACAGGTACTGATAGGAGACTTTTTCTGTTTTCCAAAAGTGACTATGAAACCATACCATCAGTAGCGGTGCGCAGGCGATAAATCGACCCTCACCCTCCTTTCTGCATGCAGTTAAGGATTTAAAAGTTTCAGCTAGAATAGCCGGGACAGGTGTCACTCTTTTACTTAATCTATCAAACAAATCTATCACCGCGTCTTCTATATGCCCCAAGGCCCTTGGAAAAACGACCAACCCGTAGATACTCAGGGCTAAAATGTCAATCTTCTTCTTTGCGTCTAGATGAACCAATATCAAATCTCGCAGGTTTTTTCACGTAATGCACTTGTTATCGCCTTTGACCTTAACTCGAGCTGCAACTCACTGTTCGCTCATGCCCGTAATGTTTATTAATCTTTTAACCATGGTTGGGAGGTTTGGAGCTCTAGAGTAGGCCTTATCTACTGATATCCTCGGACAACGGAGCAGAATGATGTATTCTTCTATCGTCGGTGTCATGTCTATATTCCCGAAGGTGAAGCAATTGTAGGCCAAATTCCAATACTGTGTTAAGGCTCTAAAAAGAGATTTGTCCACCTTAATTTCGCACAAGTATGGCAGATCTCCGTATTCTTGGAAAAATGTTTGTTTCATGTTGTTGTCCCAACTATCCCAGATCTCCTTCAATTCCAGCATATTGTTTTGAGCCGTGCTAATCCTGGTGTAATCCTAAAGCTCGAACTCATATCCTTCCACTAAGCTGTCACCCTTTTGGCGTTGAGTCTCCTCCGACCACATGTGCACGACCATATTGTCCTCCACTTTATCAAAGTACTTGTTTTCCATGATTAATTCTCTTATCGGTAACTGAACTTTTGAGTCTATACCCTCTCTTTATATGATGATGAAATACGATGCAAAAAGGGACAAAATAAACCAGTTAGTGAAATGCAACAATATCAATATACAAGTGTAGCATAGAACCAAAGAGTCTAATTTGGAAGATTGCTAAATGGTTTAACACGACTCCTTTTAAAGCAAGTTTCTACTTCTTACTACATGTGGTTTTAGGCTCTAAAGTAGAGGTACTCAAACCAACAGATTCCTCAATCCTTACTCACTACAGGATCATACGAATGAGTTCGGTTTAGGGGGACGCATTTCCCACATGTTTGTACGGAAGTGAAAACTTCACGAAAACAAGGGTACTTTGTAATCCCGAAAACAATCCACTATCCTGCACGGAGGTGAAGACCTCACGAAGGAGTAGTTTCAGGCTTTCACTTATTAGGGTAATATAATATGCAAATGTGTGCAAATATACACTAGCAATATCACATAATATAATGTCACAAAAGGTGTCGAGGATCGCATATTAAACAAAACTGAAGCTTTTAAAAGTTTCTAAAGAATACTCGAAAATAATCAATTTTGGCTTGACTCTCGTTTATTTTAAACTTCCCCAGTAGAGTCGTCAGTTGTGGAAACCATCCTTTTTGTTGGAAAACGACGTGTCTCGAAAAAATCATTTTAAAATTGACAAATAATGGGAGTCGCCACATATTCGATGTGATTGGATCACCACAAAACGTTTTAAAAGCCGTTTTGAAAACATGTAAGTCTTTGAAATCCAGAAAAAACAAGTTCGGGAGTCGGTTACGCATGAGGAAGGGTTAGCACCCTCATACGCCCAAAATTGGTACCGTATTGATTATTTTTGGGTTTTCATTTGTAACGCTTAAGAGCTTGAATAAAGTTAAAAATACGATCCTTGAATACATGAATTAAATTTTAAAAGAAATCGGGTTGGTTGGGAAATCTCGATATTTCAGAGTGATCGAGGAAGAAAGTTACATCCAGTGAGTTAGGACATAACATTTCAAGATCCAGACATAATGAGCTTTCCTTTGTAAAACCTTTTGAAATCTTTGCGAAAAGGACATTTGATTATCTCGATTTGAAGAAAGGTTGCACCTAGTAAGTTAAGGCGCAATATTTCAGAATCGAAGATAAGGAAACATTGCCTTGATTAAGGATATTCAATTATTTCGATTTGAAGAAAAAATTGCACCTAGTAAGTTAAGGCGCAAATTTTCAAAACCCGAAATGAAAGAATATTGCCTTGATATTAAAGTTTTTATATATAAAAAAAAAGACAATTTCGAAAACAAGCATGCGAGTTAAATACGAATAAACAGTTAATAGTAGATATTAAACGCAAAGTAAGATAAATAAAAAGATAAATTAATTTCGAAAAAAATAAAAAATGCAAAATATGAGTGCGTTAATAATTTAAAAAATAAACACAAATATTGATGAGAAAGAAGAATGATGCAATCGGAGTTCAAAATGAGACTTTTTGGATTCCTAGGGACAAAAATGATAATTTTGGATTCTCGGGGGTGAAATGGTAATTTTAGGATAATTCGGGGTTAAAAATAGGGTTTTTGAAAGTTTAGGGGTAAAAATAGAATTTTTAAAAGTTTCGAGGTAAAAAATGGGATTTTTGGAAGTTCGGGATAAAAATGAGATTTTTGGAAGTTTGAGGGTAAAACGAGATTTTTGGAAGTTTGAGGGTAAAATGAGATTTTTGGAAGTTTGGGGTTTAGGGTTTAGGGGTAAAAATGGGATTTTTTGGAAGTTTCGAGGTTAAAATGGAATTTTTGGAGGTTTCGAGGTTAAAATGGGATTTTTTGAAGTTTCGGGGTCAAAAATGGGATTTTTGAAAGTTTGAGGATAAAAACGGAATTTTTAGAAGTTTCGGGGGTAAAAATGGGATTTTTGGAAGTTTTGGGGTTAAAAATAAGATTTTTGAAAGTTTAAGGGTAAAAATGGAATTTTTGGAAGTTTCGGGGTAAAATGGGATTTTTGGAAGTTTTGAGGTTATAATGGGATTTTTGGATGTTTCAGGGGTAAAATTGGGATTTTTGGAAGTTTAGGGACCTTCGAGGTAATAAAACTAAAGACAGGTGACACGTGGCAGCCCCTCAGGCATCCTAAAGTCAAAAGACTATTTTGAAAACCATGAAAAATTTCTTGGGCAATTTTGTAATTAAAGCGAACCTGATTTAAGGATTAAATTAAAACAAATTTGAAATAAAAGGGGCCATTTGCATAAATAAGCTAAAATCGTGACACGTGGCAGCTCTTGGTGCTTTTAAAAGGTCGAGGGGCTAAATTGAAAAACCGTGAAAATCATTGGGCCAATTTAAAATTAATTAAAAGTATAAGAAGGACCTAATTGAAAATTTGGGAAAAAATGGAAGGATCGAATGCATAAATATCCCTTTTTTTTAAAACACGCGAATCCTAAATCGGGTCGAGTCGGATCGGGTTGAGGGAGTAAAACGGTGCCGTTTTGGCACCCAAATCTCATGCCTAAAATGGCAGCGTTTAAAGGTGGCTATAAAAGTCATTTTTGAACCCTAAAATCATTTTACTTATTCATTTAAAAAAAAAACTGAGATTAGCCCCTCTGTCCTCTCTTTTCCTTTTTCTTTCGGTCTTGGGTCGCCGCCGCTTCATCGGTCTCCGATTCCACGCGTCGCTGTCTTCCAAGCGCTTGGGGCATCACGTGCGCCACGTGCCGCCCCCTATCGTCACTGACTACCGTGCACAGTCGTCGTTTGTCCACGCGTCGTCGATCAGGTAAACGAATCGTCCATTTTCTTCTCCTTTTTTATTTATTCTTATTATTTCCTTTTTTAATATGCTTATTTTAATAATGGTTTTCTTTTGCATTTCGGCTGTGCTCGGAACATCCATCGCAACTACAGATGAGGTCGGACGGGCAACGCTCAGAGCTACGACGACGACGACGGCTTAACCATGTATGACCCTTCTTATTTCCTTTTATTATTATTTTATTAATATTATTGTATTTATTATATTTATTGTTATTATTAAAACGTTCTGAATTTCTCACAAAACTAACTGAAGCCATTAATAAATACATTAATACATTAGAATAATAAATAAATATATATTATATAAAAAAAAATCTTGGATTTCGAAAGACATAAATGAGCAATAAATATATAAAAACTATTTCAAATCAAAATAAAATGTATGCCAATTAATACCTTCAAGATTGATATTATCCCGCCGTTCGAATCTGACTTGGACCAAGCCTCTGTATTCTATTTCGAGAACCTATATTGCTTTTTTGAATTATCTTTTATTACTTCTGGGTTTTTTTTTTGTATTCGGTAATATCTCTGTTTTGGCTTGAAATATGGTTTTTTTTTACATTGATCTCCAAAAAAAAGGCCCCTTTTACAAGTGTTTGAATCTGGCTTTATAGCCATGTTACAAAATGATGATCTTTGGTCTGTTTTAATTGAATGTCTGTCTTGTTCTTTCTTCTGTAGGCTGGCTTGACAGTTGCGGTGCAATTTGCTGGTGAAGGCGGTTGATGATGGTGATGGGGCTGCTGGCGTGGCAGCATGTGAGTGGGTGGGGTGAGTGGCAACTGGTCCAAGTTGGCTTAGTTGGGGTAGATTGGTGTTAGGTTTGGGTTAATTAGAATTGGGGTGCAATGGGTCAAATTGGGCTAGACTTGTAATTTGGGTCAATTTAAAAAATGGGTCTGTTAAAATGGGCATTTGTATTTGAACTTTTTTAATTGGACCTTTAATTTAATTTTAATTTAATAATAAATTTAAATTCAAAGTAAATCCAAACTCTAAATAAATTACTCTTCCTATAAAACCACCTCCTACAATTTTAGTTAAATTTTTTTAAAAAAACTTTGTTAAATAAAAATAGACCCCATAAATATTATGTGCACTACATTACCATATACTATTATATATAATAGACGGACTAGTTCCATGGTACATTAGTTTTGTGGGAACGAAACTAAAAAAATTTTTTAAGGTCGAAATTAAATTGTAATTTTTATAATAGTAAAAACATAATTTCATAATTTTAATAGTCTATATTGTCATAATTTTTAAAAAATTAAATTAAATTAAAAAATTTAAAAATTTTAAATGAAAAACATTTCATTTTAAGGATCATGCTGAAAAAAAAATTAATGTAAAAAAATTTTAAGCAATGATTTTTTTTTAATTTTAATTATTATTGGTAAGATAATAAAAAAATTAAACAATTTTTACCAAAAGAGAATTTCTAGTATGAAAGGAAATATTTTTTTGACAGAATTAAATCATCGATACAAATTTTTTCCATTTCAAGGAAAAATAAAGGTTTTATTTGTTTTCTAAAAATATTTTTTTTTTATTTTTAGAAAATAGTTATTATTTTTATTTTTTGAAAATTAAAAAACATATTTAGTAAATAGGATTGAAAAATATTTTAATGATAAAAAGCATGAAAAATCTTTGGTAATTATTTTTCTTTAATAAAAATAAAATAAAAAATTTTACATTTATATGGATTTGAATTAGGGTATCAAATTTAATATTAGAGAAATTATTAAAAATATATATTTTTTGTGTTTAATGAATTTGAATCAGAGCCAATTCATTTAAAGTTAATTTTTTTCTACGTCGTTCTATTTCTTTCTTTCGTTCTTGATTAGTTGATGGCGACGTTAGTTTTAATGTTGATTGTCGACCGCCAATATTCTTTTCCCTTAATTTTTTTATATTCAGTTTTTATTTTTTTATATTTTGATTTTTTTCTAGTTTTTATCTGCCTTTGTGTCATGTTTTTTTTCTGTCTTGTGGCACGCTTTTGCTCTATGACACGTTTTTGTCTACCTTTGTGGTATATTTGTGTTCGTGGATAGTTTTCTCATAATGCTCGACTTTGATTTGCGGTTATCGGTGGTCTTTCAGTAGTTTGATCCCCTTTTGTGGTTTGTTTGTTGATGCAATCAGATCTGTTTTGCGAAGCAGCCTGTAAGATTATTGGTTTTGCGCACCACTCCTACTTCGATCCTTAAGCGTGTAGGTAGATAGAAACAAGGAGTTTTGTTTCCTGCTCCCTTTCTCTAGTGTTTCATCTCATCCCTGTCATTGCAATTCACTAGACGTGTTTTGCTAGTATGTGTTTTGTTGTCTAGTTTTTTAGTTTCTTTTTGTTTTGTTTTTTTTTTGGTTACATTTTAATTTCGTTTGTAATGTTTCTCTATTTTAATTTTTAATAAATTCAACCAAAATATTATTCAAAAAAAGTTAAAAAAAATTATTTTCGTCATTTTCATGTTTACAGTAACTTTTATTGTTTTCTAATTTTCACATATTCTCATTTCAATTTTTTTTTTAAAAAGTCATTTTTAAAAATTTCAACTAAAGAGATCGATACAGGGGTCCTGGCCCTTTAAAATGAGAATTTTTCTATTTTAACCCTTTAAAAATTTTAAAAATTTAAATTAATAAAGATAAAATTACATTTTACCCCTTAAAAATATAAAATTTAATTTAATCTTTTAAAAATTATAAAAATATAAAAAATTTAATTTCAACCCTTTCATCAACCTATATTCTAAAACATTTTCTAAAACCAAGCGTAGCGGGATGTCTTGAAAAAGGTGGGAATTTTGAAAAGTATGGTTCAAATTATGTGTAATTTTTTTTTTAAAAATGATAATTTAGATATTTTTAATTATTAATGGAGTAATTTATAATAATATCTGATTCAAATGACCAACATTATTTTATTTGCATCAAACTTTTATTGAAACTCCCGCAACAGACTTTCTTCGAAATACTAATTAAGAAAAGAAGAAATAGGAGCGTTGGTTTCGGCCGTTAGAATTTGGGCGGCACCATGAAATTGCATGCGAATAAGATATTTTTTTTTTGTTGTTGTTGAAGAATCTCATTATAATTTTGCAACATTTTAACGGAAAATTGAAATTAAAAAGAGAAGATATTTTTGGTTTCTTCTTCTATGTAATGTCTAAGCTTGGTTAGGCTGTCTCAACCCCACATCATGTACCATAATATAAGAGAATAATGAAGGGAGTGGGTCTTAAATCTTAAATAATACTAAAATGTGTGAATTTCAAGATAAGGTTTCCATATCTAGCTGTCTCATGGTTGGCTCCAATCAAATTTCTTCTACCTACTCACACTGCCCCAATGCTATGGTAGATCTAAGCCCCATACTTTTCTATGCTCAAAATTAGAGGGAAATTTTCATTCCAAATTCCATGCCCAACAAAAAATATTTTTTTAATGGTAGGTTTGGATGGGTGATGGAATGCGTTGCGATACGTTGAAGCTATTTTTTATTTCACATTACAATATTTAATGTCGCTATCACCTTTTTTTTTTACACTAACTGTAGATAAAACACAAAATCTATCCAAACGTACCCTAAATCCGAACCCTATCAAAGTTTTGAATAGATATCTACAGCAGTAGCAGCAAAAATAATAAAGAAGATGGACTCAACCACTTTATAACTTGAAATTGGGACTTGATTGAAAAATGTAAATATCTATCCCTTTATAACTTGAAATCGAATTAACTCAACCACTAATTCAATTCAATAAATTAAATAAAAAATGTAAAGTTTTAAATGAAATTGAATTCGAAGTGATTATTATAATGAAAGTTCTTTTTAAGAATAAGAAGATGGAATCTGCATTATAATGATCGCATTATAGTGAGGATAAATAAACAAATAAAATAAACAAGTGGGTGCTAACTTTATCATGGAAACCAATTTTGTGGCCGAAATTGTATTAACCCAGCATGACCACGAGGAAAACAACGTATCAATTATTACAAACCCAATTTTACAAAGAAAAAGAATAGTTTGAAATATCAGCCCACTTCTCTTTTCAACATCCCTTCACGTGCAATGGACAACTCAAAGTTCATTGCCAAGTTTGCACGATCAAATCCTTAAGGTCTAAAATCATAATAAACCATTAAGGACATAATAATAACCAACCAAATTTCTTACCACGTTGTCTTTATTCCCACAATTCAAAATGGAAATTTAACCCAACATGTTGCAGGTACGGATGTCAAGGTTCCCAGTTACCAAACTGTTGCACTGGTGAAAAGTTGAAAAACCAATGAAGGGGGGTTGATTAAAACAAAGTTTATTGATGTTGGTAGGTGTTTAGATTGTCTTACCTCCTCGTTGATTGTAAATAAAACAAAAAAGTTAGTAGTAATTTATGTGATGAATGAATTATTTGTGGGCCTTTCACGTTCCAATCAACCTTTGCATGTGCCAAGCTTCAACATCTTCCGCTGGCTTTCTCTTTCATTCACGTTCATTTACAGTTGTTCATCATCTTTTTTAACAAAGTCTACATCTTTAACGATTCTGACCAGCACTTTCATTAATTCTTTCACTTTGCACTTTGCACTTCGCACTACACTTTCCCGATAATCACCAAACCTTGGACTTTACTTCAAGAATATCATTGCTATGCTTTTTGTTTGATTGTTTTCTTTCGTTTTTTTTTTCTTTTTTTCTATCAATGGATTCAGCTACTCTCCTTGATCGTGCTTTGTTTCAACTCACTCCAACTCGAACTAGGTAATCTGCGATTTGACACTTGCACATCCTTGTAATGAAATGACTGAACTGAGCTGTTTTTTTTTTTTTTTGGGGGGGGGGCGGCTTAAGATTTGATCTGGTGCTGTTCTACAAAGGAAAGAATGAGAAGCTTGCTTCTGGGCTTTTTGAACCCTTCATTTGTCACCTCAAATTTGCAAGAGATCAGATTTCCAAAGGTGGGTATTCGATCACTCTGCAGCCACCTGCTCCTGCTACACCCTGGTTCACCAAGGCTACTTTTGAGAGGTAATCTGTTACTGATTCTTTCTTCTTTCTGTTTTTCAGTATTGGAATTTAATTCGCAATGAATGGCATGGTTTATTGATCTGATTTCTGTTTATGTCCCATGATTCTTATCTGTACATTTAATCTTTTGATCTCTATATATGAACAAAATCAATTTTGATGCCAGTTTTATCTACAACACTCAATGCTTGGCTAATCAGCAGATATCAATTCAAGCATTTAGTCCTTTCTTGGATTATGATAAAATTAACCGACCACTGCAATCTGATGGTGGATTCTGATAAGCTATAGTTCATTAGTGGGTGGAGGCTTTAGAAGAGAACCCTTTTAGACTAAAATGTTTTTGTTAGTGGTGCAGATTTGTGCGCTTTGTCAGCACACCAGCAGTTCTTGAAAGGTTTGTCACTATAGAAAGCGAAATCTTGCAAATTGAGAGATCAATTCAAGCCAACGAATTAGCTAATGCTGATGGAAAGCAGGGGGAAGGTATGCTCATTGCTTAAAGACTTAAATATTTGCTAGCACAAGTTTCCATTTTGCTCAAATCTCTTTTCTGGTTCGAAATGAACCACTGCACATCACTTTGCTTTTTAACAACTGCAATTTATCTCCTAATTGATTTGTTTTTGTCGTATGGGTCAGATGCCAACGGTTATACAAAGAAGACAAATAATGGCATCATACAGGAAGAGAACTCCAAGTAACTTATTTTGAAACTAATTCATACTCCTACTGCATTGGATACCAGTATCAATATCATTGATTCATTGGGTCATTTTGGTGATCAGGGTCCAACTTCAACGGCTACTGGAAACTCGAAAAGCCTTGCTATGGAAAGAGCAAGCAATGACTTATGCTCGTGGGCTGGTTGCTGGGTTTGCAATGGAAAATATGGAACATCTCATTTCTTTTGCAGAGGCATTTGGAGCAACCAGGTTAAGGTATGCACCATTAACTATACGAGTATCATGGGACTCTGCTCTACTAGTTCATTTCTAATACTTTTCCAGTTAGCACACACTAAGAACTCAAGTTACATCTTTATCTGTTAGATCAATTCTCATTCTGTATCTGAATGTTTCTTTGAAGTGGGGCACCATCAAGTTTCAGATGCACTAAAGTTGTTTGGCTATCATAGACTAGTTCCACATAAGCCCTGTCTTATAATTAAGCATTGATTATTTTTAGGGAAGCGTGCATTAATTTCAAGGAATTATGCAAGAAAAAGCATGCGGACCGTCTTTGGATGGAAGAACTAGCTGCAGTTGAGGCATGCTCACCAGCAGAACTGCCATTATTGGGATCATCTGGCATTGTGCTTGCAAATGGAATTAGCAACCCTAACATGAGTGTCGTGCCGAGTTTCCCCATTAATGGTGATCATGCTCCAACTGAATCTTTGGAAGCATCAAAACCAGATTCAACCTGTGCCGGAGCTGTGGACTGCAAGAAAGGTATCTCAGAGGCTTACACCCTTTTTCTTGCCTTTTCCCTTGAGTTTAACAAAAACCATAATTAAAGGTTTGTTGAGGAATTCGATATCAACTAGGCATCCTTAAATCCTCACTGAATGTAAAATTTACTTTTGGATTAGAACACACGCTAGGATGGCGAGCATGTCATCTCTTATTTTCACTAGATGTGAATGTTCTTCATATTCCAACAGATAACATTTGGCTTCTCTGATGTACATGCAGATGAGAATTCACCTGCATCGGATAAGACACCATCATCAACTACCACAAAATATCAAGTGCCAGTGCAATGGCTAAATCAGATGCCACAGCATATGTATAATTTTCAAGGCCAGCTACCTCAATATCAAGGATATCCCTTCCATCCTATGCAGCCTGTACCACTTCAGTATCCAATGAATATGCAGTGGCCTCCTAATACAAATCAGAAATCATCATCCAAGCCAAAGAAGAAATCAGCAAAAGGAAAACGACTTGATTATTCAGGTGAAGAAAGGGAAACAGAATCCAGTGGCTCTGACTCTGGAAGCAAGTCAGGTTCAGACGCGCAACAGGAAGATAGAAGGCAGTCATCACCAGATCCTCCATATAGGAAGAAAAACCGTAAGAAGTCATCCAGAACAGTCGTCATTCGCAATATTAACTACATCACTCCGAAGAGGAGAAGTGGAGAAAAAGATTATGTTTCGGATGGATCTTATTCTGGTGAGGACGATCTGATTGATGCAGATTCCTTAAAACAGAAAGTGGATGATGCAGTTAAGTTTCTGAAGGACTCAGGCAAGTCAAACTCAAGTAATAACAAAAGAAGAGGTGCAGACAAGAACCACCACACTGCAGAAAAATCAACCGATGGTTCTTATCAGAGTGACTCTAATGACCTTGACGTAAACGCAGCAGAGGGAGGAAAAAGAAATGGCAACTGGGATGCTCTCCAAAACCTTTTAATAAGGGGTGAGGAAAATGCAAGTGTGAATGAAGTAGAATGGAAGCAAGCTGAGGATGTTCAGGAACATTTCATAGCTAGAAACCTTGATGGTGAAATTTCTGCTACCACTCCTTTGAACTTCGAATCGCAGAAAGTTTCCATTAAGCGGGCGGATTTGGTTGATTCTTTTGTTGTGACTGAGAGAGATGAGACAAATGAAAGTAGGGTGAAGTTGGATGATTTTGTTAATGGAGAGAGTTATCGCCCGGTTATGAAGAAAGGGGATCGTGTAGAAGTTGATTTGTTACCTACAGAGAGATCAGCAGAATCAGGAAATAAGCTTGGTGATTTCATATCTGCTTCTGCAAATGAGTCAGCTGTAATCAGGTGTGGAAAGGAAGAAGATTGGTTTGCTGGAAATCACCATGTAAAGCCTGAAAACCAGCATTCAGCCAATGATCATATGCTTTTTAATGGCGGTCGTGTTTTATCTGTTGATAGTGATTATCTATATTCTCAGAAGAGTGTGAAAGATGTTATTGTTGATGATTCTTTCATGGTAGCAGCTAGGCCAGCAGGTGACGATTGGGATGATTCGCAATGGAAAACAGATATAAGCATGGTTGCAGATCTAACTTCACGTAGCAAACCAGATGGAACAATAGATGTTTCACAAGATAAGCATAAGATAGTTGATGCTGAGCCAATTGATCTTTGCATGGTGCTTGAACGAAACCCTGGGTACGAGTCCTCCAGAGACTCCTGGACAATGGATTATCAAATCGACTTTTCTTTCTTAGAAACAAATAAAAGTGCAGCTAGCAAATGTGATGATGATGATGTTGAGAAAGTTCCTTCCAATCATAAGAACACCATTGCCAAGCAAAATGAAGCGAAAAAGCCAGCCAAAGAAGCAAGGTCTAAAGCTGTAAATGTACCCATTGTGAAGAGTAAAGCTGAAAATGTGTCTAGGAGCAAGAAACCATCTCTTGGTAGTAGGTCCTCTATTCAGAAAAGCAAGTTGGAGAAGGTAATGGTGAATATGTCTTCCAAGTACCAACCAATATGTTTTAACACGAACATTTTCCCTTCATTTCTTAACATTTTCTAACGTTAATACATGCCTATCACCAGGAAGAAGAGATGCGAAGGAAGATGGAAGAACTACGGATCGAACGGCAGAAAAGAATTGCCGAGAGAACTGCAGCTTCGGGATATGCTTCACCTGTATCCAAGAAATCACCTGTACCCACCAAGAGTGATAAGAGGAACAATGTTTCCAGTGCTCAAGCAAGCAACAGGATGAATTCTATCAAACTCAGATCAACTTAAGCAAGAAGCCACAGAGACCCTTCATCTTATGAATCTGACACTTATTGTGGACATATTGATGCAAGCCTGAGATGTGTGGAGCCAAGGAGAGTCTTACCTGTTAAATTTGGTTGGAACACGCAGTGCAGATCATATAATCCAGAATCTGATCCAGATGCCAGATTTACTACTGTATACATTGTCAATATTTTTGAGTTACACCTGCAATTCGTTCCTCTATTGTTTGTTTTAATTAGTAAAATAAATCCCAATCAACATATACTTCCTCATATGTCTTTCTATTGCGAATGTCAGTCATTGTCTTGGAAAAATGTTTCTTTCCTGCATAATAATTTGTATACTTGAGGCTTCCTATGATGAATAATATATATTTGGCCATTTTTATCCATATAATCCTTAAATTTTAAAATAATAATTGTTATATTCATTAAATTATTTCAAAAATTTAATACCACAAACATATTATCATATTAAAAATTATTATTTGTGTCAATACTGAAATTTTAGAATTCGAAAAAGTATAAAGATTTAGAATCATTCAATTAGAAAATATGGATTAAATCTACAATGTACATATAGTATAGGACTAGTAAACGAATTTAGTTGTTATTGTTTGGGTCAAGACCAAAATTTCAAAATTCAAAAAGTATAGGATTAAAATTGATGAAATCAAAGAATAGGACTAAATCCAAAACTTTCACACTAATATGGAGCTTAACCTAAATTTTATTGTTTAAACACAATTAATCTTAGCTTGGAAAATTTGGGATCTATGGATACAAGCTGTTCATAAATGTTGGTTTCGCTTGCTAAATATGCAACCCCTCAAGTTTGAAATATTAAAAATACTTTAAAATTTTCAAAAAGCTATTTCTTTATATTTTTATAATTAGGACCTATTTAAATAGAATTCAGTCAAACTTGATTTAAATTTAAAATATTAACCAATCTCAAAAAATAAGATGATTAAAAATTTAAAATGATTTCAGATATATGAATTAAAGGTTCCTTTAGATATGACGTCATAGTAGGAAAAGAGAGAATCTAGGTTGCTTTATTATTGGATCACTTTGCCCTTTGCTTAATGGCTACAGCTAATTAATTAGTAAATTTATTTATGCCACTAATTTAATTACAGCGGCCCTTTCAAATAGAAGTGTCTGAAGTTCTTACCCCTTCATATCTCCATTGTTACCACTTGCTTAACGCTTTTGATCATTACTATTTTTGTGTGCCTCTTTTCTCGAGATTTTCCTTCTTCTTCCTGGGTTTTATTTGTTTTTTTGAACTATGGCTTCAACCTTGCTACTGGCTCTGGTTTTTGTGATTGATCTGATTGCTTTCGCACTTGCTGTTGCTGCTGAGCAAAGGAGAAGTACTGTGAGTCTTCTAATTCTCCCCTTTATATTTACTAAACTGCCTTTTTTTTTTTTTTTTGTAATCTCTTTGCCGTTTCAGTTTCGCTTCTTTGTCCATTTTTTTTAACCTGCTTTGATTTGCTAATTTCCAGAAATTTGATTAAAAACTTTAAGCCTCCCCCCCCCCCCCCTTTATTGTATGCGAAAAGTTCTATCTTTTTGGTTCCTCGCCTTGTAAAAGAACATATAATTTTTATATTCTTTGTTAGATCTAGAATGAATCTGCTTTAACCTGTTGGTCAGATAGGCAAAGATATTGCTACCAAATTCCTCTTGTCATGGATTCTGTGCTTCAAATATTTTTGGGTGCAAAGTGCAAACTATTTGATTTAAAAAGATGGGTTACCAGATTCAGCTGTAAGTTTAAGGAGGCCTATATCTGAAGTACTGAAGAGGGAACATTGTTTTGCTGCAGTTGTTATGGAAAAAGCTTTCTCGATTAGTGATGAAAGAATATCATAGACATGTACAATGTTCAGAACATTGTCTTTCTTTAATTTCATTTTAAATGCTTTGTTACTGCTAGTATGGCCTAATTAGAACTTCAATTGAAGAGCCGCAAAGACTCGGAACATTTTGAACCCAGATTAAGTACACTCGTGTTCTGTAGTGTCATGGAAATAGGTGATCACATTGAAGAATTCTCATCGTTGCTTTTCTTTATAGAAGTAGTAGCCGTTGGTGGTTCGGTCATAAACTATGCTTCTTTCAACAACAGCAGAAATGTTTAGTGAAGTGGAAATGGTGTATCAGATACTTTTGTATACATGTTTTTATCTGGATACATTAATGACTCTTTAATTGGGTAGTCTTTTAGTTCATGTTGTTAACAGAAATACGAGTTTGTAAAAGGAAAAGGTATTAGAATCCCAGAGTTGTTTGTTTCAGGGAATAGATTTTGGGATTAGTTTGATGTTTTACCTCAATGAAGCTTGAGTGTAACAATTTCCCATGCTCTTTTTGCAGGCCACTGTTGGAAATAATGGGAAAGAAAGTTATTGTGTTTATGACGAGGATATTGCAACTGGTTTGGGTGTGGGTTCGTTCCTATTCCTTCTGCTTAGTCAGATACTAATAATGGTGACTAGTCGATGCTTATGCTGTGGGAAGGCCATGAGACCAAGTGGATCTAGAGCATGGGCAGTTGTCCTATTCATCACTTGTTGGTATGTTTTGAGTTTTGACAATAACTTGAACAATCTTATCTTAATGGTCAAGAAGAGGCTTTGAGCATCCTGTTCAATGACTGTTTTTTAATTCTTTCTGTTTGTGTTTCTTATCATCTAAACGATGTGTTGCATTGGTATTTCAGGGTGTTCTTTTTCATTTCGGAGGTATGCCTGCTGGCAGGGTCAGTGCGGAATGCTTATCACACCAAGTACAAGAATCTCTTAAATAATCCCCCATCGTGTGCGACATTGAGAAAGGGTGTCTTTGGCGCGGGGGCCGCATTTGTTTTTCTAACTGCCGTAGTCTCTGAGCTTTACTATGTGAGTTATTCAAAGGCTAATGATGCAACAGTTAACTACGGCAAAGACACCGGAGTGAGGATGGGAAACCTGTAGATGGATATGCTCAGAGGCAGGCGTAAAATTTCATTCATTGTTGATTGACCTTAATGTTTCTGTTGTAGGCAACTTAGGTTACAGCATGTGTGATTTAGTATACATGCGTCTTAACCATGGACATGGACATGTGTTTTTCCCACTTTACATTGCAGGTTTCTGTCTAAGCATTTTGCTTGTTTTCTAAGCGCTTAGTAGTTCATTTTTTTTAGAATGTTAAGTGATTAGAGTGACATTTGAGAGTGTGTTTTTTCAGTAATATATAGTAATCTCCATGGGAATTTATAAAAGAGTTTTTAAGGTTTTAATTTTTAAAGTGCCCAACCTTTAGTGGAAACTTGAGTGTGTTGGAACAATGTCTGAATCTGGTTATTGTCCGTAAATAACACTCCAGATGATATACGAGGTAATATGGAGATGACTTCTTTTAGTATTTAAACGTGCGGTACGATGTGAAGACTTGCTTGTATGACCAATCATGAAATTGATATCAGACAGACTCTGTACACGTTTTGATAGAGACGCGACAACTTTATCGTCGGATGAAGTGAAAACCTCCTCACGATGTCATACAAAAGATGTGAAAGAACAACAAATCAACAGCTAACTGAACATATTGTCAGCCATCATTCTACAACACCCATATTCTCAATTATCAATCAAGTAGAAATTTGTTGATCTCGTCGTTGCTACTCTTCCTTCAGATTCAGATGATCAAATAGTGTTACAATAGCTGACGCAAAACATATATGCAAAAAGCCAATCTAGGATTTAACTTAATGCATCAGAGTTTGAATCTCAATCAATGTTTACCACTCGCCTCTTTCTTAAGGTTTTTGATTACTCTGTTTTTTTTGTTCGTGTTCTGGCTTTTGTGGGTCATATTTTGTCCGAGATTTTAGCTTCTGCTCTGTAGGGTTTATTCGCTTGTTTGAATAATGGCTTCAACCTGGTCAATGGCAGCGTTCTAAATGATGAGTTGCATCAGTATTTCAAGGTGTTTTTTTCATTTCAGAGGTATACCTGGTATCAGGGTTAGTGTTAAATGGTCCCTCATCACGCGCAACATTGAAAAAGGGTGTCTTTGCCACTGGGGTTGCATTTCTTTTCCTGACAGCCGTAGTCTCTAAGCTTTACCATGTGAGTTGTTCGAATACTAACAGTGCAAGTGCAACAGTTAACTACGGAAGAGACGCCGGAGTGAGGATGGGATACTTGTAGATGGATATGCTCGGAGACAGTCGTAAGAATTCTAGATTATTACTTGACCTTAATGTTTTTGTTGTAGGGTAACAACATACATGTGTCTTAACCATGGACATGTACTTGTGTGTTTTTCCACTTTACATTACAGGTTTCTTTTATTTCTTTGACAGTGTGTGTTTTTCACTACTATATATGCAGTAATTTCCATGGAAGCTTCAAAGACTTTTTTAAGTTTTGAAATGCACGACTTTCAAAGGCGAGAAAGAGCCAGTGGAAACTTGAGACTATCAAACAATGTCTAAAGCTGGGCATTTTCTATAAACAATTTTCCAGATGACATATGAGGAAATGTGAAAATGAGGTTTTTTCAGTAGAAGTTTGAAGTATGACGTGAAGACCAAAACAAGAAGTTGACATCAAACAAACTATTTCCATATTTTGATAAGAGACAAGTAACAAATTTATCGTTGGATTGCTTAAGATTATTAAAAATCCAGTGAAGCGAAACCTCCTCACAGTGTCGTACAAAAGATCTCTAAGAAGAACCAATCATCATCTCACTGATCATATTATCATCATCTATAATTCCACAACACCCATATTCTTAGTGGTGGCGACAAAAACAGGCGGCTTAAGACATCTAATAGCAGCAACACTGCCGCCTCCATTGCCAGTAGCACAACTAGCTAGTGTAGCTGCTCTTAAAAGCTTCACTACCTCTAGTGTAGCTCAAACCGAGATTTATTAGCATCATGCCAAGTCCAATGGAAGGGCAAATGTTAAAACTGAGATTTCGAGCGTAAACAACCATTAACAATATTGCAAATTTTGAAAAATTCGACTCCATTTTAAAAATATTTATTGGCAATTCATCTCTAAAATGATCATGTTAAGGTTCAACGAGAAAAATCAAGATAATACTTATTGTAGCGTCATGATCTCAACCATATAAAGTTTCAAAACAAAATCAAAAGAACCAGACAAACCTTTAATAAAAATACCATCATAATCACGAATAACAAGTTTACATCCACAGATTAATTCTATCAACATATTCATTACACATTGTGAATGTGACATAATGTAATTCTATTAATTTTATATTTCAATTTCATTATCACTAACCTCAAATTTCACCATTTTCTTCATTAAAGATATAAAAAATTTCAGTCGTAATTATTTAATTTAAGGATTTACAAAATATTATTTCGTTGAATTTTCAATTATTTTGGAGATCAACAGTAACAGGATGTTAATATGCACTGTGGAACCAAACACTGCGAGAAGAAAAAGAATATATTGAAGGGAGGGTGTTGTGGGACCTGTTTGGAGTTTGGAGTTGAAAAGAGTTGGCACCACGTGATGACTGGTTAGGTGATGGATATGCCTCCAGGTTTGTGATCATCCTACCCTAACACCCTATAGCCTATCGGGTACATGCAGGTGGCCAGGCCTCTCCCATCCCATCTGTGTCAATGATCCGCTCCAACCTGTCTCTACAAATTCCCTTCAACCACAACGACCATTAAAATCTCTTTAGATTTTACAAATATTTGTTATACAATATACAATGTTTTCTAAATCTAGCTATAATTAAAAAAAAAATACCATATAAATACATGATTGTATAATCTAAGGCCATGCTCCTCTAAACTCCTCCATTCCTATTATTTTCTAATTTACAAAATAACAAATAATTATCGAATTAATTTATAATTCAACTCTTTTTATCTAGTTTATGACAAGTACTATTTGTGTTATTTTCAGAATTTTGTAAATTGACATATATGTATAGATGGCTGCTAGGGTCCATTTGGTGTGAAATTAGCGGTCACCGCCCATGAAATATTGGGTTTTGTTGGTTTCTCTAAACATATAAGCAAATAATATCTAAATTCAATCACTCCTTTTCTTCTTTTTTTTCTACTCATTTACTCAACACACCTAATGGAATTTAAAGAAAATCAAACAACTTTTATTTAATTAATCAATTAATTAATAATAGCGTGAAGAATATTAGGGTTCTTCCAATACCCAAACAAATCCATCTCTGATCTAATACAGAAGAAGCATCTCCCAATATTTCAACACAGTTTGCCCACCATAGCTGGAATAGACCCCATTTCTGACATCTTCTGACATGCACTCCGCCACATCTCTCTCTTATTCAATTCATATGATGAACAACAAAGCCTAGCCTTAAATTACACATTCATACATATCCTCTCGCATTATATAAGAGGTAGAGAACAAAATGTACACCACCACCCTGAAGCTGAATTTGAAAAATGGCAGCTTCTAATAGCCTATATAGCTCATTTTTAACAGTTACAAGTTGAAAGGGGAGACTATACATATTAATGAACAATCTAAGAAACGGAAAATAACATCCAAAGAGATACAAAAAATAAGAACGTCCTTCATTAAATAAGAACACCCAAAACAAGAAGAGAAGGGATATATGGTTAAAAGACCTTGTTCATGGTTTGATCTCAGAATCATCCCATGGCATGTTGGGATCGATAGAGACAAGTGCATCAATATCATCCCAATTCCAGTAGTTTGCTATGTCTATGTCACTGCTTGTAATAGACACATCCCATGTATGTGAAGCGGTGCCACTTGGGGTTGGCATGATGATGCTAGTGATGGTTGGATCCTCCATTGTTTCACTGGTGTAGTTATAGATACTTGAAGATTGGAACGAGGTTGATAGTGAAGTTGGGGTTGTCTCAAAAGAACTTGAACTTGAACTTGAAAATGGAAATTGTAAGCCTTGCGTTTGAGGCAACGACAAGGTTGTTGAAGTTGAACCCAGAAACAATCCATTATTGTTTATGTTGAAACTTTTTCCGTCCAAGTCTCCGCAAGTGATAGGATTCTGCAGCAATGATGAAGATGGTGGACGACCCATCACCTGAAATTGGATGTTCGATGTGTTCTTCTTCTGATCAGCAAGTGGAAGCAGAAGATCCTGCCTTTGTTGCTGCGATCGTTGGATTGCCATGAAGTTATTCAGCCTATTGTTAACCCCAGAAGTAGTTGAGCTTTCGAGGGCAACACTGGTCGTGCTAGTGTTACCAACGACGGCGGAGGCAACGACGGAAGTTGTGTTGCTGCTATTAGATGTCTTAAGCCGCTTGTTTTTTCTGCCACCACCAACTGGAACATTGCGGAGAGTGCCACCTTTTGTCCAGTGTCTCTTACAAGCCTTGCAAAAATGCCTAGGTTGAGACTTGTTATAGTTGTTGAAATAACAGAACTTGGTGTTGGTAGAATCACATCTCGGACACTTCAATGGCTCAGGCTGCTGGTCCTGTGGCTGCTGCCTCTTAATTGCTTTGGGTAACTCCAGAGTTTGAACCTGCAACGAAGACCGGCTCCACCCAAGGCCATCGCTAGAAACCTCTTTAGAACTCAACCCCATATCTCTATTATATCTACAACTCAAGAGCAAAAATTTCTCTTTTTATGAGAACTGGATGTCTGATCATGTGAAAACCCTCAATGAAATTCTAGCCTTTAGATCTAAGAGAGATCAAGCAGAAGACAAGCAAGATGAGGAAATTCTTCCTTATAAGCCAAACAGGGTGATGTTTTGAAGAAATTGGATATTGTGGAGTGTTATTGATAAGTGCAAGGAAATCCCTAGGAAGGTGATGAGAAGTGAGCATGCTTTGAGCCTCAATGCTTAATCTAAGCTATCTCTTCAATATATGCCACCCTACCAACTATTATATCTAATATAAAGTGACCATGCTTTGATTCTTAATTTTTGTGGGATACCTATCTTTGTCGGCATTTCTAATTTCCTAATCATGCTTCAAGGTCTTCTATAATCAACAAAACTCATGAGTTTAGAAATTAACTTTTACTTGAAAACTTGTATGGTAAGAAAGCTTTGCTTGATATAATATGGGGTGGGGTTTCTTCAGTAGAAATATAATCTATTTTTTCCTAATTACAAAATAACAAAAAAAGAAATTATTTTGATTACCGGATTTTATATATGTGTGTAGTATAAACGGTCGCTGGGGTCCGTTTGGTGTCAAATGAGCGGTCACCGCCCATGAAATATTGGGTTTTGTTGGTTTCTCTAAAAATAAGCAGCAGAGAAAATCTAAATTCATCACTCCTTTCGTTTTCTGCTCCTCAAACACTCAACATAACTAGTGGAACTTAAAGAAAATCATCATACACACAGAGAGCAAACCAAACAACATTTTAATCCAGGGGTTAATTAATTAATTATAGTGTGAAGAATATATATGGGTTCTTCCAATGCCCAAACAAATCCATCTCTGATCCAAAACAAACGAAGCATCTCTCCCAATATTTCAGTAAACGTAAATATTAAGAATTGATTCTGTGCAAAAAAGTACATGGCTAGCTAGCCCTCCATGAATGGAATGTGAAACAATTATTATTCCAGCAAGTTGGCCGTCGCATAAATTTGGACCATGAAAGAGCCACGTGCAAATAATTAAGCCACGAGTGAAGCATAAGTTTTTATTTTATATTTAGTATCTTTGTGAACGTGTTAAACTAAAGTGAGAGAACGTGAATGGGGGAAATCGACTTTTGGTGGGTTTGGTTAGGTAAAGTTGATATGTATGGGCATTTTCAACATTTTTCCAATACGACAAAGCATGGCACGTATTTGGCACGGTATTTGAGACAGCGACTAAGCAAGCTTAGCTCCATCATTAAACTTAAAATTTTATTTATTTATTAATCTAATCACACAGAGTCTAAGTTGTCCGCCTAAGATGTTAATACTTCATCATACCGCCACCTTAGGTATTAAAGAAAATAGGAGGCCAGTTTTATAAGATGATAAATTAATGTTTTTAGTGTAAGGAATGATTTGTGGGTGGGGACGTCGACGGCTCGTATGAGAAGATGATGGATGGTGGGGCCTCCCTGCTGGACCACTAAACCAGTCCTGGTTGGAAACATGAGGTGCGAATTTGTTGAGAACTGAATTCGTTTAGAATATTCACTGGGAGAAACAATTGGCGAGTGTAGACTTCTGACCCATCATCGTCATCAGCAGCCACCCATGTTAATCATGGAGAAAATAAACTACTTACCAAATCCTCCGAATATTTTTTGGCTATCGTGCGGTTTCGGTCGACAGAATCGTATTGTCTACTACCAAGAAACAGTTGGAAAGTGATGCAGGATCGCGAGAATCATCAACTTCATGGCATGTTATTTATGGTACGATGATGACGGTGTAGGTTATATATATATATATATATATATATATATATATATATATATATATATTCATTAGTATTCGTATTCGGGTTTACGGTGGTTTATTTTCATAATATTATTTGTATTCTTTTAAATAATTTAATGTTATTTTAGTATTTTCATCTTAAATTTCAGTACACATCATGTTGGATTTAATTGTTTTAAAATGAAAATGTTGAAATGATGTTAATTATTAGAAAGAGATATAAATGGTATAGTATCCCATTTTCATAGAATTTTTTTTATATCCTGAAGCCGAAAGTGACAAAAATTCATTTGATAACAACTTTTAAGAAAAATGAAAGAAGGGTTCAAGTTCTGTTTATTAATTTGTTCTTAAAAAAAACTTAGCAAAAATTGCAAGAGACACCAACTTGAATTAGAATGTTTTAGCCTAGTATTTGTAATGGAAAGTTGGAAACCCCAACCCAAAGAGCAGATGCCCAGCTGACCAGTTTGACATCATAATAAACGATGTGATTTGTTAACTGATGGGAACCAAAGGACCCAAATTTTCAGCTTTGGGCGGCAGAAAGGGCCAAAACCAAAATCCAAGCTGTCTAACTAATGATGTGTTGACAACATACTAATCAATAATTTAACCTATCTAACAAAGATTAATTAACTGATGACTCAAAACTGAACATTAATTAAAAACACACTTCTTGATGAAGATAACGTTTCATGAACCGGACATTTGAGGTGACCTCTGAGGACCATTATTGCAGGATTGCTTGCATGAATTTAAGGGTTGTTTTTATTATTTTTAAAAATTTTGACTCCATAACAAGTAGGACAACGCTTATCATGATTAAACCTCTTGGTTTTTATTTCATGAATCAACCACAAATGAAATAACAGACAGGCGATGGGTACAAACAAAGTTGTTTGAGCCTAACCTTTCAAATCAACAATCTGTTCCATGAAAAAATAAAAATAAAAAGTTCAACGAGTCATTGTTTTGGAAATGGCAGCCGTGGTTTGGTCAATGAAGAAGTTAAGGTGGGTGTAAAATAATAGCACCACGCCTACTTGGATCCGGCCATGTCTATAGAAGTATAGAATAAATTAAACCTGACGAGACTGAACGGAGTGAAGGTAGGGTTCGACATAAAGCATCAGCTATGGGTGTGAGGGCCCCAACAGGTCGGGCCCGGCCATTTCAATTTGCATGATGGATGAGAGAAGTTAATAAAGATTCCGCATAAGGTCACAATATAGGGGTTGTATTTATTGGGCTTGGTTGTAGGGGCATTGAGCAAATGCATGACCAGGGAGGTATAGTGATGGCTGAGGATGAAAGCAAAATGAAGAGAGGGAAGAAGCTACAAAACAAAGCCTTAATACGTGTTATCAGTTGACAAAATTTAGATTAGTATGAACCTAACGAGTGATTTCAGTGGTAAAGAGGATGTTATTCATCTTAGGAGACTCGGATTCGAGCACTTGTATATGTAAAATGTGTTTGCGTTGTCAAAGACTTAAGAAAATATGAACAAATGTTACTCTATAATTAATTTTCAATTTCCGATTTAGTTATGCAAACAAAATATCATCCATTTCTTTTTCTTTTTCTGTTTTGTCAATCCAATCTTTTTTAATCTTTTATTTATATATATTTCGAAATTCAACAATTTTTTATTATTATTTTAGATTAACTTAAAAACCCTATTCAAATATAATAGAAAAATGATAAAATTTTGTTATTAGACTCAATATTTTGTATAAACTATAGATATAGTACATGTACTTTAGTTTGATCAATTTTAATCCATTTGTTTTTCGAAATTTGAAATTTTAGCCATGATCCAATAGTAATAGTTAAATCTTTTTAGTTAAATTATTTCATTAGTCCTATAGTATGCCTAAAGATATAAATTTAGTCTAGCTCATTGGATCATTTTTAATGGTTATATTTTTTGAATATCAAAATTTTAATTTTAATGCAAACGGCAATCGTTAAATCCATTAACTGATTTTCTTAGTAATATGTGAAAATAATAAATAGACATAACATTACAAATATGATAATATGTTTGACATATCAAATTTTAACAATAATATAACTTAACTTAATTAATTTAATAGGTATCATTTTGATTAAGATTAAAATTTTTAAATTCTAAAAATATAGAAATTAAAACTATTAAATTAAAATATATTTACTAAATCCACAACTTATGTCTAATAACAAAATTTGACCATGGGAAAAAATAGTTGGCTCCTTCTTGAAATTAAAAACATCCGGATTAATTTAGTAATAATATTCACACAAAAAACAGTAATAATGAAAAAATAAGTAAAGGAAATTAAGAAGATTCGTACGAATTCATTGGTCCGTAGATAAGGCCGCAGGCGGATATGTTGGATAAGGTAAGCAAATTGACGTTGGTTTCATGAGGTAAGCCAGTCGTCGTGGACTTGCGTGATTCGCTTCCCTTCCATTCCATTTCATTTCTCTGTGCCGCCTCCACCTTCTTAACATATTCCCAACTCATGAAGTAACAGGGCACATGCTTGCTTAATAATAATAATTCATGTATTCTTCTCTTGGGGATGATAGTTAAAATTTTTATGAGATATTCGTTTCATACGAATTTAAAAAATGTAGTATTTATTTTTGATATTATATTAAAAAAATCATAATCCATATATCCTTTTCACAGTTTTATTAATTTTTATATCATTTCATAGCTCCGCATTTTCTTTTCATTCATAAAATGAGTATAGGGTGATTGGGAAAATATGGTAAATGGTTTATATTTTGGAAAATGAAAATGGAATCGTCACCAATAATTTTTAAAATAGGTGTGATTGGGTCACCTTTTGAGATTTAAAAAAAAATTATTAAAATAATTTTGGTATTTGAAACCATAAAACGAGTTCGGGAATCGATTACGCATAAGGAAATATTAGCACCCTTACACACCCAAATTTGGTACCTAATCGATTATTCAAAATCTTATTTGTTGAAAATTAAAAGTTCGAGAAAATTTTAAATTGTGATCTTTAAATGCATGAATGTCATATTTATTTTATTTTGAAAAGAATTGTTTTCGAAGAAAGCTCGTATTTTGAATAAATCGAGAAAAAGTTACATCCAGTAAGTTAGGATATAACAATTCGAATATTCAAAAATAACGAACTTTTCAAAAAAAATCTCATATTTAAATTTTTGAAAGGATATTCAATTATTTCGGTTTAAAAAAAACCGACACCCAGTGAGTTAGGGCATGATTTTTCAAATTCCCGAGACAAAGAACATTGCCTTGATTTTTAAAAACAATTTATGTATTTAAAAAAAAAATTATCATGTTATGCAAACATAAATATGCACATAACTTTCAAATATAAATAAAAGAATAAAAATGTAATAAATGCAATTAATAGTACAATTCTCAAGAATTGATGTCACGTTCTTCGTCTTTCTTGCTCGATTCTTCTCAGATCGAGGTCTCTGATGAACATCCAAAGAAACTATTTCCAAGGCTGAAAACCACTCTTTCCCAAGAGGGGAAAATCGACAAAGGAATGGAAGGGAAAAACTAGAGAGAAAATAAGATAAAGAAGAGAATGTGTTGGTGAATTCGTGATTAAAATGGGTAGCTTAGGGATGTATTTATAGGTGGGAGTTAGAGATTATTTTTAGAAAATGAATTTCAGCCACTCAATCCCATGGTCGACCACCTTTTGAGCACTTTGATTAGTTCAAAGTTTGCTTGAAACTAGTTTGGAGTAAATCCATAAAAACACCAAAAGTGAAAGGGTTTGAATGGAATTTGAGAGGACTTTGAGGACTGATTTTCAAAGATTTGATGACTTTGACTTAGGGTTTATTATTTTGGTTTGTTATTTATTTATTTATATTCATAAAATAATAAATAAATAATAAAACAAAATTAGTATCATTTTACATTTATTTATTTATTTATATTCATACAATAATAAAAAATAAATAATAAAATAAAATTAATATTATTTTATATTTATAAGAATAATAATAAATAAATAAATAAAAATAATAAGAAAAATGTTCTCTCCTAACAACCTCATCTATACAATAATATATTCTTAACAGTGTCTTCTTCTCTCACTCGCAGCTCCTTTCTGTCCGTACAAGTGTTCCACACAAGTTTCAGAACAACAGAAGAAAGAGATCTGACTTTAACTTTGCTAATCCCCATCGAAATTCTTGACTCCATTTTTATGAATACTATCTTTGAGCAATTTAGCGTGCACACACACAAAAAAGTGATTCCTGGACTCAAATCCTCTGCCATAAAAATTTAAGCTCTTTGTTGGCAACCTGTACAAATTTGCCACCTAAGCAATTATGGAATGATTGGGAATATTAAGCGGACGCCACTCCCGTTTTACTTTCTCCTTTACAGACGGATATAACTCTCTAAGAACAACAGCAATATCTTTATGCTTCACCTGTTTCCTCCAAATCTACCACCCAACTTTCGACATAGGAATCTGCCAAAAACATAATTTCTTTGTGATATTTAAAACTCCACAGGCAGATTCAAAACACCATCCTATATATGTTTCCTATATTTGAATTTTATTTTATTTTTTAAAATATCACTTAGAGATTTCTTAAATTTATTTATGGGTTAAAAAACTTAATTGTCAATGTATCAAATAATTACTTTTAAATAAAAATGAGGGTTCATTGATGCAGGTAAAGTTTCATTAGAGGATTTTATGAGAAATGGATTTAGTAGTACAAAATCTTCTACTACAAAAGTAAAGGAAATGAAATGTTCAAATGATGCTCGGGGAAGCCTTCCATTGCCAGGCCATCAACATTCCCAGAATCTTAAGACGCCAGCTCCTCCTAACACCAGCAACAAAAATCTTGGCCTCCTTAGAATCTGAAACCCTTTTTCTTCTACTTCCCCTCTTTCTCCTGCATCTTCCTCTTCCTTTCTCTTCTCATTCTTACATCAAAATACATCTCATTATTACAACCGCGCGCTAACGAACATATGGAATCACCAATCAATTGTGGTGCCTAAAATCCTATGTTCACATGCACATCCCGTAAACAATTAAAGAAGAAGAAAGAAATCTTCCCTCGCAGATAGTTTGTAGCAATTACTGTTGAAAACATTCTGCTAGTTTTAATATATAACAAGAACATCACAATCCCGTTACCGAGCAAACAGAAAGACCCATTATAAGAGATGTGAATGTGAATATGAGAGGGTTGAAACCTGGCAGATATTTTGGATTTGGTTTCGCCAAACTTCATTAATCGTATGTTTGCATTGCGGATGAGGTGAGATGAGATGAGCCACATGGCTTCAAAACCTATATGGCTTTTGGTGATCATTGCTCCATGATCAAGGACAAAATTTGGACAAGTTAGTGAGGCTAGCCTCAAGAAATGTGTTGAACCATGCAACATTATACAAGGATCTGTCATGTCTTTCCCATAATGCATCGTCTCCCTCTCAGTTGTCAGACAGGTCAAGAATTGTCCCTTAACTTCAATCTCCATAAGATTACAAAACACTCCAAAACTCCTCAAACAATATATCATTTCCTTTGATTGCGTCAATTTTCACAGATTTTCTTTCTATTATAGTGAGGACTTGATTAAAGTCCCACAAGCACCCTTTCTCGTTCTTCGTAGTCTTACTGATGATATCAAATAATTGATTCCATACAATCTTGTTGCTATTATGATTCGGATCACCATAGCAACAGGTGTGAAAAAAAGAAGTTTTGCACGTCATTATACATAGCAAGATGGATTTTGTTTTTGTCGATGGAAAGAGTATGATTTATGAACAGAAAGTGAATGATCCCACAAAACAAAAATCCTCACTCTTCCCAACTCAAGAGACCCCCGCACAATCAACACAAAATCTTTTTTTTCATAAGCCCATACAACTAATTCTTCCATTGCCTTCTTCGTTTCATCGTAAAACTTTATAAAGATTTACAAATTTGCAGCCATGAGCCAACCCATTATGAGTTAGGAGAAAGGTACGGTCCCAGGCCTTAGGGTAGAAACAAAACAAATCTGATGTACATGCTGCCGTCTAGACTAGAGAATTGGCGGAATTACAGTGTGCGACACATGACAGAAGAAAACTTATGGCCCCTTGCCGAATGTGGAGGTTGGTATCGATATTTGCTGGGTTTAAGGCTGAATTACGATACTTATCGTTAGGAGAATACTTTTTTTAATTTTTTTCTACTAACATGCTTTAAATATTAAACCATGGTTGCAGTTCAACTGCCCTACAAGGCCCAAGTTCATGAACTACTGCTGTTCACTTCGCTGTATTAATGAACCCATTGGGTTTTGATTCAACATTTCAAAACTGATTAACCTTCGTCTTTGGAATTCAATCATCATTAGGAGAACAAAGATCAGGATCCAGTGCTTTTGAGATGGATAAATGTCGGACTGCATACGTGGCACGTTGCTGTAACGTACGTACAGGGTTAGGTGTACGGGGGGGCGGACAATCAACTTGTTTGTCTTCACCTGTTAAACTTACTTTTTTTTTCCATCTGCTTTATCCAGCGTGGGGAAACGCGAACTGATTATGTACCCATCACACACGTATGGCTTTAACCTGACATGTAGCACATGGACTCGGTACACCGCCCTTCTTTTCATTTTCTTTCCTTTTTGCCAGCCACGTCAGGTTGAATTCAGTAAACATCAGCGGTGACGCAGCAGCCGATACCATGTATATCACCCATTCTCATTATGTATTTATTATATTTTAAATGATATTGAATAATAATAATTTAATAAACTTATGACATATATAAATTTTGATTACTATAAGCTAGTTGGATCAAGCTTGTAAAGTCAACAACAATTTTAAATATGATTTATGTACTAAACTCGAAAATAATACAAAATTATAAACACTTTAATTGAAATTATTTGATGCAACTTGAACATTTGACATATAAACGAGAAAACGAAAACCATATATCATAATATAAATCAAGTTGATGAGGTAGCTTCAAATACAATTTTACTTTTCATCTATATGTATTTATTTCTAACATATGAAACACCAAAATTCCTTTAAAGTATATGGTTTGGTTTTATTTGTTGTTATATAAACAAAACCCTTAATTTCCCATTCCAATCGAGAAACTTTTGGTAAAGGAAAGGGAGCCGAAATGCCATGAACACGTTGGTTGAAAATATAAATTAGTCTTGAAATGTCACATCGTATTGGAAAAGTACTTGAGCAAGCGGCTCAACCCTCCACTGTCTCCATATGTATAGTCTAGAATTACATTACAAAACTTCGTTGTTCATCATCAAAATTAGGTCTTCACGACTTGTCTCTTTCAATATTAAACTTCTTTTGGACAGATATGAATAAATATTTGCCCCAGTATGTAAAAGAATAATAATATCTCATCTCCTTTTTCCTAAAAAAAAAATAATGTCCTTTTTTTTTAGTATAAAGAACAACTAGATCCCTGTCTTGTGGCCTTCAAATTTAAGGGAAATATCGTATAATAATTAACATATATAATCTTTATAGTTACAGCTCATATATATACATATAGCATAAGAGAAACACACACACACACACACATATATATATATATATATACGTGAAGCAAGTTGGCCACTTTCCACCGTGCAAATGGTTAGGCAGAAATATATATATATATATATATATATTAAAAACCCAGTGACTGCATATATAATAAGATATAAGCATTGAGGGGGACCAAAGAGACTGAAATGAATAACACCACAGATGTATTGGGAGTGTGGTTGGATTTGCATGGTGCAAGAGCTACCACCCAATGGCCTGTAATAAGCCAGGAAGCCCTCATACCTAAATATCTTACTTGTGGGCTGCAACTCAACTTCTCTGCGATTATTTTTAAACCTTTTTTTCATATCGGGAATGGTATAGGCCGCATATTATTGTTCACTCACTGTCACAGGTCCTAACGCACTGCTCATCAAACCCAAATTATATTCCACCATAGATGAAGAGAGTATTACATTAATAAAGTAATTCGAATTTTATGGCTATGAAATTATAAGGTGAGCGTAATACTGAAAAGCAAATGGTCATTGCCAACTAAGGTCCAGGTCAAGGGTTTGGCTGTTGACCACAAATGTTGAAAACTTCTTCACAAAGATTTTGCGTTAAAATTACCAAATCAGTTTCTATTTCCACAAACGCTTGGATTTAGCCCCATTTTCACCAAATCAATTATATTTTATTACCCGATTTGACACCGACTATTCCGGAGACTTAACTTTCTATAAATTCATTACCACTGCAGAAATCTTCTGCTCACCTATTCAGCAATAAAAAAATTTAATCACATCTTTCTTGAATCAGTCTTGTTTCTCCCTATTCGTGCATGGCAGTGAGTTTATTGACACGTCAAGTATCCGACTTATGTCTTGGAAAGCCTGCACTCAAATCCCTCTCCATTTCCTCCGCCATCGGGGATGCCTTGTTGGCTTTGAAGCGGTTGGGAGAAAATTTCATCAGTATTTGGAACTGCGACCAACATCATCATAACTTGTCGGCAGTCGATCATGGTTTTGAAGAGTGTCGCTGCGTAGGTAAAGTTTGCTTGCTGAACATCATCTGTTTCTTATGTAAGGAAAAAAACCTGTCGAATCCAGCAACTGCTCTTCAAACTCCACTTTCTGCTCTGATTCCTAAATCCCCTAGCCTTGTCAGACATTTAGAACCTAACGCAAGGTTTAGTGTAATCGAATCATTCCTATATTTTTTTTCAGTTTAATTCTTAAGAGTTAAAGCAATCGGTGCGTTATAAACCGTTGTGTAGATGAATCTAATTGGGTTGTTGTATGATTTTTTCAGTTTGTTGGATGCTATAGATCTGATTCAGGAAGGAGCCCAAAATCTGGTGATTCCATTAGAAAGCAGCTGCAAAACTTCATCAAGAAAAAAGCTTGTGCAAGGAACTCTTTCTAATATTTCAACCCTACATAACAACAACCGCCAATATTGTTGGCTAACTCAAGAAGATATAATCCGTTACCTTCTCGATTCCATTGGCCTTTTTTGCCCCACTGCTGCTAATCCCATCAACTCCCTCGACATCATCGACACTCGGAATAAGATGGCCCTTCATTACGATGACCCCGCCTCGTCTGCCTTACCTTTCATTTCCCGGTCCCTTGAGATTCAAGCTTCCGTTGCTATAGTTGACAGTGACGGAAAGTTGGTCGGTGAAATTTCACCTTTCACGTTAAATTATTGCGATGCGGATGTAGCAGCTGCCATTGCTACCCTTTCGGCTGGTGATTTGTTGGCTTACGTAGACTGCGGGGGGCCACCGGAGGATTTAGTTCAGTTGGTAAAGAAAAGGTTGCAAGAGCGGAATTTAGAGCAAGCTTTGGAATTGGTTGAAGAATATTCGTCCGGAGCTTCGATTTCAACATCGTATTCGTCTTCTTCGTCGGACGATGAATTTGGAGTGGGAAGGAGTGCGAGATGGATGGGATACTCAGCAAGAGTGGTGAGGAGATCGGAAGCAATCGTGTGTTATCCATGGAGCTCGTTGGTGGCAGTGATGATTCAGGCGCTTTCGCGTGGAGTAAGTTATGTGTGGGTGGTCGACGAAGACGGAAATTTAGCCGGCATAGTTAGCTTCGCCGGAATGATGAAAGTTTTCCGGGAACGTTCAAGGACTATGGGTGAGTGGTGTCTTAATTGAAGGATCAGGAACGTAACAACGAAAATGCTAAGAAATCCATACTTTCCTTTTTTATGCGTTAGAAATCCATAATTAAAACTTATATATTTGGTAAAATCTTTTTTATAATTCAATATATATTAGTAATTAATTCAGCGAAATCCAGATTTTAAAAGAAAATCAACCACGAAGTTGTCGGCGGGTTTACGCTGATATTTATGAATTACAGACAGGAAATAATGCTAGTAGGCCTTTCTATTCATCTTGAATGGAATTTTCTACCAACTTCGTTTATTTTCATACAATTAATATTTAATTTATTTTAGGGAATAAATTATTTTATACCCATGTATTTTTTAAGCATCGATAAAATAGTATCACATCATGAAATTTTAAAAATAAAAAAAAATTATTATACGCTCATTTATATCTAATATATTCTCCGACTTAATTTAATTTTAATTAAATGATTTAAAATAATTAATTTTCTAATTTTTTAAATTATAAACAAATATTTTCTTCTTTTACAAATTTTAATCATTTTATTTTTTTCATTACTTAATTTTTTTATTTTGTGCCACCAATCTAAAAAATAGTAATTTTTTATGCAATTTTTTTTGCCATTGACGCATAATTTTAGTAATTATTTCATCTTAAATTTAGCATTCAAAACCTCAAATCTTGAAATTCGAACCCCGAATCTTGAGGTTTAGGATTTAAGGTTGGAGTATAAGGTTTAAGGGCTTGGGGTTATGAGCTACGAGTTTAGGATTAATGGTTCGAGTTCAAGGCTTCGAGTTTAGGATTTTATATTTTGGGTTTAGGGTTCGGGATTTTAAATATAGGGTTTTGGGGTTCAAAGTAAAAAAATAATCAAAATCATATGTCAATAACATAAAAAAATTGTTTAAATGTATTTAAATAATTAGAAATTGTCCATAAAATAATTTCTCTATGGATGAGTGTATAATAATAATTTCATATCTTTAATATTTGATGATGTGGCAAAATTTTATTGATGCCTAACATTAGTTTTTAATATCATCATTATGTAAATTATTCTCTTTATTTTAAGGTGAATTACACTCATACTCACTCTTATTTTAGTTATTTTAATTTTTTTAATTTAATCATTCTAAATAAAATTATTGTATGAATTAATAACTGTTGTTTAAAAATTTTCGTTTTCTTTAAACAGATTGTTGAGCTGGCACCAAATCACTAAATAATTTTTTTGTCATTTTTTTAAAATTTTACAAACATGTGACATTTCAAAGTTACAGAGTGGAGAAAGAAAAAAAAGTGTTTTAAGCTTTAGTTAAAATTAAAAAAAAAAAAAATAGCATGTATCATCATTCAATATGTTAATGTATCACGTCAGTAATTTTGAATTAACAAAATTTTTAACGTTAGTGATTAAATTCGAGTGCTTTAAAATACATTATCTTTTTGTTTAAAGATTGAGGAGTGATTATGGGTAATTTTAAATATTGTGTCAAAAAAATAGATATAATCAAAACCTATAATAAAATTGTTAAAAAAATTTAAAATAACAAAAAAAAAATACTATTTTAATTATTTCATTTATTTTTTTGGTATGATATTTTGCATGACGTAGGCTGTGGATTTATATTATAGACATTGTTGCTCTCTTTTATGGTTGTCTTATCAATAATGATGGGAACCCTAACTCAGCTGTCACTTGGCTCTCACTGTTTTTATGCGCGCATATAGTTCATGAATATACCCTGAATTAGTACGTGTAAAGAAGAGGATAAAAATTTGTGACATATTGCAAGTTGTTGTTAATATATAAGTTGTGCAATGATCTAGCTGCTTTGACTTACATCGGAGATTTCTAGGCTAGGTTTCTTGCATTTGGTGCTGGGGATGACTAATGACTTTATCATTCTGTTCTAGTGACCATGGAAAGATAATTTAGAGCATAAATAAAAACATGGAACGTAGGAGATGAAATTGTAGGGGAAGAATGATTGAATGGTATAGAAGACTTCCAAGGGATGTGAAGTACTCTAAGCTTCGGTTGCCTGCATTTGAATTTGAAGGATGAGACTATTTTGCTTGTTGGGCTTTTACCTTTTACCTCTCTCTTCCGCCTTCAATAAAATCTATGACTGTTCAAGATATCACTGTTTGAGTCTGGCGTACAGGCTACCAGTCGTGCTCCTTTCTCCTTTCTAATATTGTGATTTGTGCTTGTTGATTTGCTGTAAGTTTATTTTCATGGTGCTAGGTTGATACTGATAGTGATTAGCATTCCATGCTAGTTAAACTTTCCGTGCAGTATGAGCTTTCTATCTTTCTGTCCTGTGTTTCAACTGTTTGTTACAATGTTTAGCACCTTCTCCTGTTGTGAACGTTTCAGAATTTTCTCAAATGGCCCGTAAAGTAGTTTTACTACTTCTCTTTCTTGGAATTCCAATTTTATTTCTGAAATTAAAATATGATTCCTTTCTCTTTGTCTAAAGTCGTTAACGTGTTGAAATTCTTATGTATTCTATTGTTTCTGTCAGGATGGTAACGTTGTTGATAAATTGGAGGGCGCAGATCCATCCAGTCTGGCCAACAAAGTTGCCAAGGTTGCTGGGTCTATTGACCTTGGAGAAGATGCAGCACCTGCTATTCTTTGAATGCCTGCTGGACCAGCTAGCCTTGAGTTTGTCCGAGATTTGGCAAAGGAAAATGGTTCATCACAGATGGGTAATCAAGTGCAGCCTGGCCTCAGCACTGCAGCAGCAGGTTGACTCTCATCCTGTAATGCTATTCTTGAAAGGAATCCCTGGGTAACCAATGTGTGGATTTAGCAGAAAGGTTGTTCAGAGTGGTGACATTGTAATTGTTGGCTGGTGTGACATAGTAATTGCCATGCATGAGAGTGGTGATCCGAAAGAAGTTTTCAGAGATGAATGAGTTCATAGTTTTGGGATTGAACAGGGAGTGGGTGGCATCTCAGAACCTGCTGGATTGAATACAATCTCTGTTGCGAAGTTTGACTAAATCAAGCCTGGTTATGCTATTTATGTAGGGAAAGCCTGGTGAGCCCAAGTTTGGATTAAGCCACAATGTAGTTGGAAATCCTTGAACAAGACAAGGTGATTTCTAGAGTGTTGATATAAGATCGTCAAGGGTTGAAAGTTTTTTCGGGTTAGTCTAGTTAGTATATTAACAACAAACTTATTTGGTGGATCAGACATTGTCTGAGAGATGCAGAAAAGTGGGGAACTTAAGGTTTTGGCTGAGAAAGGGACTCTGGAGGATGGTCTGAGAAGTTTGATTTGATCGTCATCTGTGATGCTCTTCACGATGTGGTTTCAGCTCCAAAGTTATCAACGACCTAAGGAAGGCAGGTGTGAGTTTTGGGTGGTTGGATATTTTAACTGATGATGAAGTCAGATAGGGCTTGGAAGTCACCTCAAACTCGCCGACCATTCCTCAACCTTTATTACAAAGGCGAGCTTGTTGGAGGTTGTGATATTATGTTGGAGCTAAAAACAGTGGTGAGCTGAATGCCAGAGTGTCTCAGTAGGGTGGTTCAATCTGTTTAAGATCAATATGGCTTCAATTATAGACTCCAGCCTTCCAAGTTAAATACGTGGCAATTGACATCACTTCAGAAAGTTATATTTTTCCCTGGTTTGGATTTTTCTTCGTACTCCCAATACCTGTGTTTTTGAGGGATGATCAAGTAGTACTCCCTGTAACAGCACTACGTGCCTCATTTTAGGTTGGGGCTGTTGTTAACTTCCCTTCTTTTGGGTCGAATTTCTTGGAATGCTTGCTTCAAAATTTCAGTGCGCCTAGTAGCAACGCAAGGCGGTAAGATCTAATAAAATAAAGAAGCAAAGTTGCCTTAATCCGATCAGTGGTCCGTCGTAGTCTAGGTGGTTAGGATACTCGGCTCTCACCCGAGAGACCCGGGTTCAAGTCCCGGCGACGGAAAGTATTTAGATAATTTGTTTTTTGTTACAATTTAATTTTAGTTAGTATCTGATAGGGTAAGTGGAAAAGGCTTTCAACGTGTTGCTGTGGTGTAGTGGTTATCACGTCAGTCTTACACACTGAAGGTCCCCAGTTCGATCCTGGGCAGCAACATTAATCTTTCTTTTCAATTTTTTGTGTCCTCAGTTGTTACTGAATTTTCCTAATCTGAGTTTTAATGCTATTGATTGCATGGTCTTGGATTCGTAATGTTTTAAGTGAGTTAATTGGATGAAAAAGAGACAGATTAAAGACAAGTAAAAACTTTGAAAAGAAGAATAACATCTGGATTCCAATTGCCAAGCATTTTATAGATCACCATTTATTTGAAGATAGCTATACACCTTCGTACTTGTATGCTCCACCCTTAAAGCTGGGTTTTTTTTCTTCATCCCCAACTCAAAGCACGACAAATCAGCAATGGAAAAATCCCATATTTTTTCCATCTATTAACAAAGAAAATAAAATGAGAGGAAAGGAAAGGAAATAAACATATTGTTTGGAATTTTTTAAGCCCAAAAAAATGTATAAATATATCCAATTTTCATATTTGCTTGTATCTTCTTTTCTCCTCTGTCAACTCAAAGGAGAGGAAATAGTTATATTGTCTTTTGACTTCTCTTTTCACCGCCTTATTGGGAGCCTTTGTAATCCAGAAAAGGGCGTTGTCAGCTGTCAGTCAGCCCGTCGACGGCCAACCCACCACATAGTTTTGCCTTCTTATCATTTTGCATCTATCTATTATTTCGATCAGTTTAATATGTTCTATATATCTGTTATTTCGGTTTTAAATTGATGTTTTTGTATTAATTTATATCTGTACATATCAATAGATATAATATTTTTAATTAATTTTAAACATTTTTTTGTAATTACATTCAAGAATGAAATATAATTATCTAATTAATTAAAAATTTTAAAAGTTAAATATGTTTATATATGTGTAAGGGAAGTTTATTTGCATGAATATAATATATATAAATATTTCTAAATTTATGGCATATCCACAATATTAAGTGAAAAAAAAAAATATAATACATATATTTATTAAAAATTCATTTAAAAATAAATTGATGCATGATATTTTAAATTTTTATCGATTTATTATATAAAAAATTATTCATATACATATATCAAAAGAGATTTTAATAATTTCATAATTAAATTCATATTCAATTAATTCATAATATTAATTCAATAAAATATTTAAAATAAATATAATAAATTTAAAAATATCAATAAAATCAAGATGTTACGTGAAAACACATCATAATGCCTTAACTACCTTAATTTGAAATGTGAAAATTATGAATTGGTCAGCATCTATTAAAGGAAATGTGCGATTGTGGGACAGCAGACAGCAAGCAGCAATCACTTTCCTTTTGTGAAAGTTACATTTTTTTTTATTTTTTATTTAAATGTTAGATTTGATAAATTTGAATACCATAAAAATAATAAGTATATTTATAATTAAAGTATTTGGTATTTTTTAATATATTTATGTGATTATATGGTAATATCTGTTCATATTTACTTAATTTTTTAATAACGCATGCACACCTTGCACACACATGTGCTCGAACTCGGGTCTCTTAAAATGAACAGCATCTTCTTTACCATCGTAACCACTCGTTGGGTTCCGGTATCTTTTATATCGAGCTATGAAGATTAAATTTTATAAAAATTTATAACTGTTGCTTTTAACATTTTAATTAAACAGAACCCAACAAATGGTTCCAGTGAAAAAAAATATGTTTATCCTAGGGGTCTCGGGTTCGAGCACCTGTGTGTGCAAGGTGTGTGTGCATTGTCAAAGGATTAAGAAAGTATGAACAGATAATCACACCAATATATTAAAAAAACAATTTAATTAAATGATGATATTAAAACACAAGATGATGCAAAAGAAAAATATAAAATGATATACGAAGATTTACACAATTTCAATAAAAGTATATTTTGAACCCAACAAGTAGCTCCAGTGGAAAAGAGGATGTTGTTCATCTTAGGATTCTCGGGTTCGAGTGCCTATGTGTATAAGGTGTGTGTGCGTTGTCAAAGAGTTAAGAAAGCATGAACAAATATTACCATGTAATCACACCAATATATTCAAAAAAAAAATAAAAGTATATTTCAAATTACTGATTATTTTTGTCCCACCATTAATCAACTTAAGTAAAGGCAATGCCCATTAAAGTTTGATTAATAAAATGTTAATTAGTGTTGTGGCACCTAATTATGCTTTTTTCTAAAGCTAGACTTTAATTGGAGAAAAAGCAAAAAAAAAGAAAAGTTGGTTTAGATTTTACTTTAGAAGTACTACCACTTGTGGTTTTGATTTTATCAGATCTTGTCTACTTACGTTTCCTTTCACATTATTCAAGGATGAAATCAAAACTTTTATGTCAAAGGTAACATCAAATTATAATTTTTTTTGGTATAATGATAAAATTAACCCTTGACGTTTGGGTGTTTGGTCATTTTGATTTTTAAGGGTTTTTTTTGGATCACTTTTATACATAATCTTTGTTTTTTGGTCAAATTTGTCATTTTTTAACGGTCTTGCTGGCATGGTCGTTAAGAGACTAACGGCACTAACGTAGCAAAAAAAAAAATTCATCTAAGCAAGTCCATGTATGCAGTTGCTGACGTGACGTATAAGACAAAAAAATACCACGTCGACAAAATATTTTAAAATTAAAAAATAATTAAAATTAAAAAAAATCTTTAAAACACCCTAATTAACACACACAAGCAAAACTCAAAAAAATTAATAGCTCATATGAAGAACCTTAAATCTCAAATCCTCCCCCTCTTCATTGAAATTCTTTAAAAATTGAAGCTTGAAATTTAGTGGGTTTCCATCTTCTTCGAAAATATTGTTTGAAAAAAGTGATTGAAAGCCATCAATGAAGAAGTTTTATTATTCGAAGTTGGTTTCATCATTTGCAAATGAGTTTCTGAGTTTTTCTTTTTCCTCTTCAAATCCTTTTATTTCTTTATTGAATCCATCATATATCATTTGCAAATAGGTTTTTGTACAGTTTGCTTATTGAGTTTTTCTTTTATCAATTTTTTTCATGATTTAGATGGAAGATTCTTGTGGTGTTTGAAGAGTTCCTAAAAATTTTAAGGTTTTCCTAAATCTTTCTCAACATCATGAATTGTTTATGGTTATTGAATTTGGAGATTTTAGGTTGTTGAATTTGGAGATTTTGGGTTTTGGGTGATCAAATTTGGGGATTTTAGGTACGAGTTTTGATTTGGGGATTTTTGTTTAGGGTTTTTGATTTTGGAGATTTTAGGGATTGCTCACACCTCACCACTTCCATAAACAACAAATCCACATCCAAGCTCATGTGAAAAGTTGCTAGAACCCATCATTTGAAACCTCGAGTTAGTGCTCTTCAAACTTGAGTAGTGCTGTTTTGACGGATGAAGATACTTGCATGATTGGATTCTCAAGTAGGGTTATGAATGGGTATGCGAAGATGATGGTGAGGAAATGAATTGTTAAGGTCGTACATTTGACTAGCAATGCTTTTGGCTCTTATCAATAACTATGCTTCAACTTAGATCCTTAATTGATTTTCTCGAGAAAATTTTGATGACAAGAAAAGACTTGTATTTCATGGATTTATGTTCAATCTAGGATTTGTATGGTTTTCAAACAGGACATAAGTTTTTAACATAATACAGATTGTGTTCTCAAATTTGAGATAAGAATAAACGAGGAAAATGCATTTTTTGTTTTTAAATTTATGGGTTTTCCTTTTCAGTTCACTAGGTTCAATTGTTTTTGAGATAACAATTAATGGAGAAGAATGTTTGATTTTTTTTTTGTCTTAAAAAATTAGATGGAAAAAAAAAAAAAGATTGAAGAAACAGTGACGAGGATGATGATTTAAAATAGACATTAAAATATATTTTAATATAATAATTTTATATTTCAAAATATTATATAATAATTTTAATAATTTTATATTTCTAAAAAATAATTTTAAAATTATTTGCTGATGTGGTATATAAGACAAAATAGTGCCGCATCAGCATTCAATTACATTTGGATTGTCACATCAGCGATTAATTTTGACTGTTAATCAACTAACGGTCACGTTAGCAAGACTGTTAAAAATGATCAATTTGACCAAAAACACAAAAAAATAAGTATGAAAGTGATCCAAAAAAACGTTAAGGGCCAAATTGATCAAACACCAAACATTAGGGGCTATTTTTATCATGATGCCAATTTTTTTTTTTATAGTTGAGCTTGCAAAATGACACGATTCAATGGGTTATAATAGAGGTTGAAAGAAACAAATTAAGAAATAAAAAAAAAAAACAGTTATTTGAGAAATATTGTTATAATTAGAGGGGTTAGTTAGGTGTAAATCGATAAAATAAAAAAGGTCCGTAGTTTTCTTGATAAGGTTTGCTATTGTCAAGCAATAGGGAAAATAATTCGTTGCCATATTTAAGTAATCTTAAATGGAGGGGCTCCATCTACTCTTATCTAAAACAAAACAAAACAAAAAAAAAAAAAAAAAATATATATATATATATATATATATATATATATATATATTTTTTTTTTTTTAAATTTTTAGTTAAAAACTAAATCAATTATGTTAACAATAATTTTTTTTTGAAGAATTACAAGAGAAATGTAAAATCCTAACAAAAGCGTAGATTTAAACTCAGGTCATATTTGAGGTAATGAACACTCTGACCATCAAATTAACACATGAAATTCATTTAGAGTCGATTTTAATAAAGCTAAAAACAAATTATTTAAACTAACATAGATTGAATGTTTTAGACTTTATTTATTAATTCGAGCCCATTAAACTTAAATTACTACTTTATAATTAATAAAATTTTTATTTATATAAGATAAAATTATTTATCTCTTCAAGTGTGAGATGTACTAACCATTTATGGTTTCTAAGAAAATTTGTTTAGCTGCTAAAGTTTGAATAAAATCATATAAATTTCTTTTGAGATTTATTTATCAAGCAAATTTTAAATTAAAAAAATTATATTTTTACTATTATTTATTTATATGTGTATTTTACTCATTCTCCATTTTTAATTATAAAATAATAAAAATTTAATTATATATTAAAGTGATATAAAACTAAATATATTTGGTTTCTTTTATTAAAAATATATTTGATGTCAATAAAAATTAAATATTTTAAATTTATATTTAATTAACTTATATATTAACCATATGATAAATTCAGGAGTGAAACCAAAATTTTTTTTAAGAGGGCGAAATTAAATTATAATTTTTACGATAGTAAAAATGTAATTTTTAAAGGATTAAATCAAAATTTTATCATTTTTAGGGGATTAAAGTATAATTTTATTTTTATTAATTGAAAATTTTAAAAATTTTCAAAAACTTAAATGGAAAAATTTTTCATTTTAGGAGGGGCCAGGACCTTACCAACCCCTCCTGGATTCGCCCCCAGATGAATTCGTGAAATTATTTTATATAAAATTAATTAATTACCTATAGTGAAAAAGTTTATTAAAATATAAAAATAAAATAATTTATTGTGTGACGACCCGACTTTAGTAATATCGGAAAAATGACAAATTTAGAAACTAGAAGTTTAAAAAAAATTAATTAAATATTTTTGTTTAATGATAATGGGATGATTCATAAGTTGGCTAAGAAATTTGATGTGAAGAATATTAGCTAAGAGGAAATGGATTGAATTATAAAGAAGGAAGAGAAACTTGAATTATATAGAATTTTAGTGTGGTGGTTGCTAAAAATATTTAATAGATGAGAGTGTATTTATTAAATAAGCCATAGACTTTGTTAAATGACAATTATGGGCTTAGTGGAAGTGTGGAAAAGTGCTAGTCTAAGGATAAATGGGTAAATAGATTTGTAATGATTAATCAAATAAAATAAAAGGGATTTCTTTTTAGCGGGATATTTCGTAAAATAAAATAGAAAGAAATTGAAATAAAAAGAAGAAGAAGAACTCCTTTAGAGGAGCTTTAGGTTTCGGCAAAAGGAGAGTTTATCTCGTATAGCGACTTTACTTGTGTTATCTTTCAAGGACTTAAATGTTATAAATTGAAAATAATATAGTGTAAATTAAAGAATTGCTACTGTTATGGATAAATTGTTCAAGTTTAATTATCTTGGTCTTTAATTAGTTAATGAAATCGAACTATTTTAATAGACCAAGAAACGAGCAAGACTGTTATAAATCGAGGGAACGAGAAAGTTAAGGAGTAATCGTTTTCAACTTGGTAACTATTATATACCGATAAGTTCGTACTCCCGAACTTATTATTTTATTTAATTATAAGTTAACGGTTTAATTCATTCAATTGTTAATTTAAATTTTTGAACTATGTATATTTCCATATATGTGGTTACGAAAATAACATATGTTATGACTTGACGAAAATTATAAACGGCAAATAAACGAATTTTTGGGAAGAATCAACAAGTTGTATACACACATAAATGGAGTAAGAAAATTAATGAATGAAAGTATTACACGTAGTTGTTGTTTGCATTATGTGTTATATTGAAGTTGGAACTACGAATTGTCAAATGGAAGCATTTATTTGAGAATTATGAACACCCATGAGAATAGTTATGTTAGTGAATAAAAGTGACTAATGAAATTAAACCTTCTATGATTTCAGGTTTTTTTTTTATAGTAGACTACAACTCAACATCAAAGCAGAAATCTCGAACTCCAAGTCAATGAGGTCACTTTTCGGTTATTTTGGTATGTACTTAGGATTGGTTATATGTAAAAGTCTTATAGGAAATGACTAAATGTGAATATTAGTTTCAAAGTAATTGTTTTGAAGCGAATTTGTTTTGAATGATATGTATATAATAATTTGGTAAATTATTAAATATGCAAATGTATTTGCTTAATCGAATGTATTGAATTATACTTAGTGTATATGTTGGTATCATGCTTGTTTGGGTAATATGTTTGGAGGATGACTTGATTATATTGTGGTAGTTGAACACTATATGTTTATCGAATGATTTATATGAATTTGAGAGAATGTTTTAAATGAATTCGAATGTTTGTTAGTAATGATTTAATGATTATATTATATTTGGTAATACTTCGAGACCCTAAACCTGCGACGATTACGGGTTGTGGGTGTTATATATTGTGGACTATATCTCGCATTTCAAGCTAAAATAATCATGATGAGAAGAAAATATTTGTCCGGATGACGCGATCAGATATTGAAATATGCAACTAAATCCTTGGACGATAATTTTGAGATTATTTCCCAATTAGATCTTAAGCATTTATTAGTATATTGCATTAATTAGTATTTAAAGTGTATCTAGGGTAAGTGGATACCGAGTAACATGTTGCCTATATAAGTCACCTTAGAGCCATTGACATTAGTGTGTGAGTTAAACCTAGTTACAAAAAATAACACAATTAAAAGAGAATTTTATGTTTCAGTTTGAAGAGTCTTTTTATTATTCATTCAATTTTTAATTTTCTCTTATTAAAAGATTTTTTTCACGTAAAATTTGTGTGTTTGATCTTTTTATTTTTTATTTTTATTTTACTTGTTCATTGCTTACATGAGTTTATCCCCAACTCTTATATAAGATAATATTATAATTAAATATTTAACATGTATTTGAATAAGAAACTATTAAATAAGAAAAAAAGAAGAAGAAGATAAAAACGACAAAAATAAAATATAATTATCATTGCTAATTGAAGTGGCGTTGTACTTACCTATAAGTGTTTTATATTCTATGGGTCATAGGTTCAAATCACACGAAGAGTAAATATAGAGATTTTTTCGAGAAAATCTATATGCATCCGCATAATCCGTTTTATCAAGCATTGAAAAAATTATTCTAATTTTGTGAACTTACCGTCTCTTCAAATACTTAACTTTTATTAATGTTAAAAAATAAGACCTCCCATTAAATATAATATGGAACCGTTAAAGGGATTCATTACCTCTATGTAAACAACATTTTACAAAATTTTCCGGATAAAATTTACATCCCTTAACAATTCCTCAACCTAATAGTAATTATCATCAAATTCGAATGAGAGTGGAGCAAGAATCATATCAAAATTAAAGTAAAAGTAATTATCAATCCCTCATTCGTACAAAAGTCAAATCAAAATTAGAGTAAAAGTAACGCTTATTGTTTTAAATTATTGTTGCCGTCGGTTAAAGATTTAAGAAAACGGTGGTGGGGATTTAGTTTAATCGTAGTTGTTTAAGGACAGTAATCTTGCAATGATACAGGGTTCACAAGTTACTTTATTTGCTATAATGATAAATTTAACTATTTTCTATTAATTTAACTTAAAAAAGAAAGAGCATTTTATTTACTAAAATATTACATTTCGAAATGAGATTATAATATTTAGATTTAATATTTTGTAATATTATATTACGATTATCTCGTAATAGAGAATGTAATATCATTACCGCTCATTTCATAGATAATCTTAGATTACGAACGTTATCTTAAATTTTGAACCAATCTATCTTTTATATTTATTATTCTAATCAATTTAAATTTTCTTAAAATAAAATTTAAGACTAATTTAAAACAAAAGTTATATCTTTTTAATAATAATAAACAAGTAGATGCCATACACTTGAATTATAATCATTACATTCAATTTAATAATTTATTTATTAATATATTAGTTATGGTTATAATTATAATCACTTTTCATGAATTATTATAATTATGATTTATAAATTTATTTCAACACAATATATTTACGTATTAATACATAAATTGTAATAAATTATAAGAATTTTATAAAAATTGAGACTAAAAATAAAGTAAACAAATTCTATAACAATGACAACTAATATTACATTTCTAAAGAATTTTACATTCCGTCAATCAAATAACTAAATATTACATTTCTGTCAAATCAATCGAATAATAGAGTGATCACATATACTACCCGTAATCTTATATTTCCATAATTCTATTATGATACATAATTTATTATTCAATAAACCAAACATTTTCTAAATGTTAAAAAATATATATATCAAATTTGAAATTATATATTTTTTCGCCTCTGCACTTTATTTCCTGAGTGAGATGAATGTTTTAAATTCCAAATTCCAACAACCCAATGCAAGGTTTTTCATCAGGCCATATATGACTGCTTTTAAGAAATAACTTTTTTAATACATGACATAAAAAATAAAAAATACATAAATATAATGTAAAACATAAATCAAGTTGGAGGAAATAGTAGTAACTTTTCGTTCTCGTTCTCTATTGCAGTACCGTTGCACTATAAATGTCTTCCAAGCATGGTTTATGAATGCAGATTGGACGAAGATGGCAGATCCATTTCAGATAAAATCTAATATTGATGTCTCATTCTCATCTACCTACAAGCCTATAGCATAGGTTTTACATCCTGGTTATGGTTTTTTCACACAAAAAAAAAAAAAAGGTAAATAAGAAAAACTCAAAATACGATAAGGCACAAAAGGAAACAACAAAAGAGGAAAATGGAGATTCTATTTAGTGACCTGTCAGCCTGCATCTCATGCCTTCTCAACCTGGGGCTACTACTACCCGTCAGGTGATACCAGTTTGGGTAAGTGTATAAGCTCTCTGAATTCCCGAACACCCTTGCATATACCATTTCCCCAAACATCCCCACTACCGGATGATGGAATCCGGTCACCGAGGTGCCTCCCAGGTTAAGCAATGGTGGTACCGATGAACCCTCTTCGTTGTGAGCATGGCGGTTGTAGCTTTCGTTTTGGTAAGGATTTCGATAAGGAAGTTGCTGACTATCGGGGGATGTAGTTGATAAAAGAGCTTTGTTGCCACAAGCAGGAGGTCTAGGGGGAATCACCATGCCTCTATAAAGTGTCTGCTTGCCTTGAAGCTCAGATTCGGATTGGCCTCGACCATAAAGGGGAACCATGGTGGTGTGGGATATATCAGCTTTGCAAACTGGGCACTGTGGGTGCTCATCTGGGGCAAGTGAGGCACTCTGGACGTGCAGCCACTTATAGATGCAGGGCCAGCAGTAGAGGTGGCCGCAGAGAGTGACGATCGGTTCATGCGCAAAGTCCAAACAGATATTGCAGTCGAAGCTACCATTGAAGTTCTCGGGTGTTGAATCACTGGGGATCGTCTTCCATTCCTGAGCATAATATTGCTCAAAGGCCATGGATCTGCTGCAACACTAATGATCTCTGTGATGACAAAATTGAAACTGGATCAGCAATCAGATATCAATCAAATGAGCAACAAATCTAGCAAATAGACCACTGAGAGAGAAGGAAACAAACTCAAAACAGAACAATGACCGTAAAGAATTATGGCGCACTGCTATAAGAGATTAACAAGCAACTTTATACACAGAAGCCATGTGAAGGACCAAAATAAGAAGAAAGACAAAATAGATGAAGTCCCACTGCAAAGTTTTGATTCTCATTTCTAACCAAAAGGGCCCAAAGTTTTTGTACCCCTCTACCAAATGGATTAATGACAGCACCCATAGCTTACATATTGATGCATTACACAAGGGGTTTCTTTTATGTATATCGCATATTTATTATTGATATTAATACATTGAAAATAGCATATAAAACAAAAAGGAAATATTTTTTTAGGGAAACAGTAACTGTTCCCTGAATTTGGCATTAGCTAGCGGCATCTTTCGGCCGACCCGACTTCTACAAAAACCAGTTGACTGACAATTGCAACAACACCCCGATTAAACCTAATCCGCAAAGTTAATTACCCTTTTGACCCCAAAACTCATTGGTAATGGTCACAAAAAAGTTACTATTTTTAACAACACATCCATCCTCCTACTCTATTCTAACTTTGGTAGGTTAGAGTTCGAGGAAAACCGTAGAAACTTTTGAAAACAAATTAAATTATGAACTTTCTTCGACTCAACGATTCCAAGCAGGTACCGCCGACAGACCCCTCCGTCGTCGATGGCGGATGGCCGCCCAAAGAAGATCCTTTTTTCTTTTAACTCTAGAAGCAAGTCCATAGACAAACTGTAAAGTAACCAATTTGGAAGAACAAATTTCCCTTGAACTAAATTAAATGGGAGGTTTTGAAAGCTATTAACATTGGGTTTATAATCTCCTATTTGTGCAGAATTGTGATAATCAAAGGCGCAAATCATAAAATAGGGTTTTGTCAATAATTGGTCTACTAATTCTATTTCTTCAAATGTCTCCAATAGAAAAATGAAAGCCCAAATCACTATCTTCGACCGAAAACAAAACAAAAAAGAAAATTGTCTATTGATTCTTTTGTATTTCTAACTTGTTTCCCGATCAAATTTAAAAGAAACTTTTCTTCAAAAAAAAAAAGGCAATAGGTAACTTCTTCCCTACATTTCAATTCTAAATCTCCAAAGATGAAAAACCCAAAGCTTTATTCAATCAATTAAACGATGCGAATACTAAGATCTTAAGATTAACCAAAGCGTGTAAATAAAATAAAGAACAAAACAGAGGCTAAACAACCCCAAAGAAAACAATGACGTACCTAAAGAAAGAGCCGAAAATCCAACAAATTCCTAAGTTGATGAGAAGGGTATGGATAAAAAGAGTCCACTGAGCTTCAATTCAATGGCTGTTTTACCCCGAAAAAGAAGAAGAACACACAAAGAAAAAGAAGAAGAAGAGAATTAGACGATGATGATGAAGGAGAAAGACCTGAGGGGATCTGATAATGGAGTGGGAGAGCGCGTCTATCGATGAGGCCGCTTTTATAGAGGAATCCCACAATTTTTTTAACCTTTTTACTTTTGCTTTTTTATTTTCTTAAAAAAAAAAAACCCTTCAGTTTGGTCTCGTATAAGTCCTTAAGCACCGATGATACGAGAAAAGACAAATTCTGGTACGCCTGTCTGGGCCTCAAGAAGTGAAGCCATCCTATGAGAGTTCGATACGTGGATAACCTTTTACAAACTCTTTCACTGTTGTTCTAGATGCCCAACTTATCGTATGGAAACTTTATCAATTTTCAATGCTCTCTAATTTTAACTTTTATTCTATTTTAATAATTCATTATTAATATTTCAAAAATTATTTAAGGAATCCCTTTGATACGAGTGTTGTTTGAAGAGATAAAAGATAGATCATGAAATTCAACGAGTGATTCTAATGGAAAAAAAAAAAGATGATGTTTATTTTAAGATATTCGGGTTTGAGCACCTGTACGTGCATTGTCAAAAAATTTAAAAAATATGAACAGATATTACATTGTAATCACATTAGTATATTAAAAAGAAAAGGTCGTTCATGAAATGTGTTACATGATTGAGAGATGAGGTGAATAACTAACATATTATACCGTATAATTTATATATCTGTGATTATATGATTTAAAAAGTATATATTTAATTTTATACTTTTAATTTTCTTAAAATTCATTCACTAATTTAATAACACTCCTTATCTCAACTTAACTAAAGATGATATAAAGTATGTGAATGATAATATATTTAGAATTATGTTTAAAAAGAAGTAATTTTTTTTTGAACACCAAGTATATTGCTCAGAAGTCAGAAGCAGCGGCAGTTCTAGAAGAAAGGTGCTGCATCGGGCCCTAAAGATAAAACTGAAAAAGAGGTTAGAAAACATATAGTATATCCAAATTCCGGAGTTAATCACCAGTTTTCAACTGAAAACATGATAAGCAAGTCTAGGTATTGATCATTGTTGATCAAGCAAACGGGATGATGCTTAGACAGATGCACGACCCAGATCTTAATTTTGTATATGAACTTTATCCCATCTATAAGACAGCATAAGGTGCTAAGGTGGGGGCCATGTCCAAAAGCTAAATCTAATCGTATCATGTGCTTCTCAAAGTGTAGAACTATGCCCCATTTCCATTTCCCTTTTCTTTTTCTTGATTAAAATATTTATTAACCTTTGATCATTGAACTAGTTTCTGTTTGTGTACGTTTTTCTTTTTCTTCTTTTTTTTTTTTTTGCTGGTAATAAAACAATACATGTTTCATGATTAATACGTATTTTATAATTAAATTTTAATTCTGTAAATTATTACCAAAATAAAAAAAATGTATATATGAATTTGATCGAGTCTCCCAAACTCGAGCATTGACATCACGGATGTGCAAGTAAAAGAGCTGGGTCTTTTGATGACAGTGACAAGTAAATAAGACCAAAAAAATACTAATAACCCTTCAATTCTAAGTAGAATTGATTTTATATGTAGAATATTGAGGATGGGATGGGATGGCGTCCAAAAAAACGAAAAACTAGCAACTCTTCCATTTCATGTTATGGTTGTTACGACTTAAGAGGTAAAAGTTCAATGAAGAAACGAGTAGTATTTAATTTTAACTCGGTCCTCATTTTAGATTGGCAAAGTTGCAGAGTATTGACTAAAGTAAAAGAAAATGGAGAAGGTGAATACGTGCAATGGTCGTGTCTCTAATACGAATTTGATGTCATATGCTCACAATTTGGTCTAATCATACGGGTAAAGAGGTCAGCGTATTGAAGATCAGAAAATAGATTAATTGTCAGTCAGATCAGACCACACATGATCATGGATGAAATAAGGTGGAAGGTGTCCCCAGTGACGTCCTTTTAATTCTGGTGTCATTTACATGCATCCTTTTCATTCTGAGCTCCATCTCACGTGTTAAAGCTTGGATTGTGATTTTATAGATTAAGACTTGTCTTTCCCTTATCAAAGCTAACAATATCTTATCTTTATGACTGGGCCTGGCTAGGAATGCTCTGGTTTTTAACCTACCCACCCACCTCTCTGCAGCAGCTGAGTTTTATGCCTTGAACAGTTAGCAACCGTCTCATTCATTGCCACCCGAACTTGGCTGGCTCAAGCTCAACTTCCATGGTACTTGCTCTTGGTAACTCAGGACCTGCTGCTTCTGGTGCTCTACTTCACCATCGTGAAGGGAACTGGATTGTTGATTCTCATAAAACTCTAGGCCGTGGCTTGCTGAAACAATGGTCTTTTTACATGCTCCCCATAAGATTATCACCCATTTAGTTGTAGAATTATACTCCGCTGTTGTCATTAGCCTGATTCTTGGTTTTACGTCCACTAACATTTTGCTTCATCCCTTAATTGATGACTGTAGGACTATTTTGAAGTCGTTCATGTTTTTCGAACTGGTTTAAGATAAAAATAATCTCACGTCGATAATCAAGAACTGAAGAAGGTTTTATAAAATGATAATCACCCTTATGCTATCGAATTGTCACATCGCAAAGGACAAACGTTCACAACGGTTGAAAAAGGTCCTCAGGCTTCATATTGAAGAGAAATAAGTGGGTAAGGGTCTCCTTCCAGGGTTCAACATTAAAACAGGTCGAAGACATTAAATTCTTTATTTGGACTAAATACATGCTTTGCAGTGTCAGAACTGCTTTGAAAGATGAGACTGCAAAGTTCCAAAAGGCAAAAGCTTTATCAGAAACTCCGTAGACATTGTAGAGACACATTCAGGAGTTTGATGCTCTCTGCTATTAACATATTTGGAGCTCAACAATTTCTTGCTTCAATTCTTGGCCTAAATTTTATCTTCTACACTGACTAGCATCAACCATTTACTCAAATTGTCAAAAATGATTTCTCTAATTATTATGAGTTTCAATGCATACATAAAAAAATTACCCAAAAATATTACCAATCTAATAGTATGATGAGGTGATGGGTTGCACTGGTAAAACTACACACTAAAAGATTCATGTTCAACCTTCATGGCAAGAACTCCAACTTCCATTTATGAATAACAAAATATTACAAGTTCCATTAGGACAATACCGTCACTAATTCCTGTACATTGTTAATGCATCTAAACATCAAGATGCCGAAGATAGTCAAGGATCAATGGATTAGAAAGGCATTGGAGCAGTTTAATGCACAGATTTGGGAGGGGCCGGTTGCCCCTGTTGAACAGACCATGGAGGGCGCCTATTGTGTTCCTACAAATGAATCATTAATATAATGAATCTACTGCTCTCAACTTCTCATAACAAAGATGGCATAACAAAACAATCTGATCTGAGCAAACCATGTTGATCCAAGCAAATCAATATAAAACTGCAAGTAAAAGAAGAAATCGCATTTACCCCAATTTCTGTCACAGAAAGGCAAGATGAACATTTGACTGACGGAGGCCCATAGGGGTACATCAGCAACACTGCACAACTGTCACACCTAACCAGTCCAACCTGATGAGCTGAAAGTGTAAGGGTAGACTAATCAAATGTTCTGAAAATACATTATATTTCAACCAATCAATCACAAAAGCAAAAAACCGACTAAAAACAAGATTGCTTGCTCTTTGTCAAAGTGAGAACCAAGCTTTTAATAACTATGATTCGTGGTTACATCAACAATTGGAAGAAGAACAATGTATGTTGTTTTCATTCAATTATATGTTTGATATTAAACATCAGAGAAGGAGAAAGAAACCTTCAAGTACAAAGTTGACTGTTTCACAACATGAACATTTAGCTTGCCGGGTTCCTTCAGGATATGAAAGCAATTGACGACAAGAGCCACAAACCATTTGAGCCATTTGAGCCATCTCTGCATCAAAAATATCAAAAAGCAAACAAAGTGAGAAAGCCAATGAATCAGGACAACACTATGAGAAACATAATTATAGGCTTCGTTACCCGGACCCGGAGCAATTTGGGATGCAGTACTTGTGACGACACGATCCGAAACGGGATACGGATCAGATCCGGCAAAAACCAGCGGAGGTGGTGGGCGAGAACTGAGATGAGAAGAGAATGAAAAAACCTGATTTGTAGAGACGAGAGAGAGAAGAGGGGCGATGGTAAGCTTCCTTACCCTGACTCGGCAATTTGGGGTGCAGTACCTGTTTCAACACGATCCGAAACGGAATACGGGTCAGATCCGGAAAAAATCAGTGGAGACGGCGGTGGGCAAGAACTGAGATGAGAAGAAAAAAAACTGATTTGCAGAGACGAGGGAGAGAAGAGGAGCGATGGTAGGGGAAGATGATGATAAAAAAGAGACTATTCAAATAAATGAACAAAAACATTAGGGTTTATAAATCAGAAAATTACAAAGGGATACATCTTAAAATTATTGTGGAATTTTGATTTAATATGTAATTATAAATGTAAATTTTAATTTGATATAATTATATATCTGAAATTTTAATTATGATTTAAATATATATATATATATATATTTGATTAGAGGTTTAAATGTATATTTAAATTTAAATTTTGATTTAATTAAATATATTTAAAAAATAAATATATTAATTTATTTTTATATTGAATAAATATACTTATTTATGTATATAATATATTATATCGATAATTGTATTAATAATTTATAAAAATTGAATTAAATCTAAATTTTATGTATAAAATTATAAAAAATTAAAGTTTATGTATACAATTACACGTTAAATTATAGTTCATGTATAATTTTGAAATTTATCCCAATTACAAAAATATTTTTTTATTTAAAATAAATTATATTATTTAAGGGTATTTTAATTTTTATTTAATAAAAAATATATATGTTTTAATATTTGAACCCAATTGCATTAATAAAATTTTAAATTTATCATTCAACTAAAGTCTTATTTTTATTTTTTGAATTATATATAAAAAAATCTTTAACAAAATGTGAAAAATTAATTAAGTCTGTGCCATTGACAAATAATCAATTAAGTCCCTTTGCTAATAGTTTTCGTAATTGATCATATTGACCGTCAAAATAAGTTGAAGGGTCAATCGGATAATATCACACGATAGCTTTTAGTTTAATCTAATATTTTTTCATAAAAATATAAAAAATCATAAAAAATAAGGAAAAAATTATAAAAATTACACAAAAATTAATTTATTTTTTATATAACATATAGAATTTAATTTACTTATTTTTTATATATAACATTTAACCACGGATACTTTTAGCTATATATTTATTAAAAAAACAAAGTCAATCTCGTGGGTAAAAGACTAGTTTCTTGTGAACTTTTGTGGTGCACAATGACATAGCAGCAGCCATTAGCACCTACCAGCACCGGCTCGGCCCATGCCGTAGCTACCCTAGCCTAGATAGAAGTACATCATCAGCGAAACATAAATAAATTAGGCCAGCGATAGCAGAAGACTTGAAGGCCAAAAGCCCACTTAGACACAATATATTCGCAACTGCCGAACATCTTCCACCAAGGTAGTTGAACGGATTCAGCTATACCAACCGTTCTACTTTGAAGCTCTTTTTTTTTTTTCATTATACAAACTGCAAAATAAACCAATAGTTTTGAGTTGAGAGTCTTCTATCGTTGATTTCATCACTGTCACATACATCACAAAATGTTAAAATCACTTGCTTTGGCAGGTCACCAAATCATTTTTTCTTTTTTCATCTTCAAACACATGTTGAAGAGGAAACGAGCAACTACTACAAATCTGGAACCTGCATTTATATATTGTTTCATCCCTAACTTATCAGGTCGGGTCCAATTCAATGGTCTTCATGTAAGCATTTTTAGAAAGAAAACCCATTTCCCCCCCATTATCATTTGAGTAATTGAAGAAACCTGTCGTGATGGCCAAAACCAAGAGAATCATTATCACCATTCTCCTAAGGCTTTTAGCTTTTGGTGCGACTCTTTCTGCAACCGTAGTCATGGTTACGAGCCATGAGTCTGCCGAGGTTTTGAACATAAAATTCTCAGCAAAATACAGCAACTCACCAACATTCAAGTAAGAATCTTTCTCTCTTTTTTTTTTTTTTTTTTTTTTCTTTTCTCTAGATGGAACAATCATTATATATTTAGTTTCCTAAATATTATATTTTTTTGGCCGTGAAACTTGGGCATAGGTTTTATGTGATAGCGGAGGCAATTGCAACCGGGTACGGCCTTATAGTTCTCTTCCTGTCTTCAAGAAGGTCGGTGGATCGCCTGGTTGTGATTCTAGATGTGGTCATAGCGTTGCTTCTAACTTCGAGCATCTCAGCTGCTTTGGCAGTTTCTCAGATAGGCAAGAAAGGGGACACTCATGCAGGTTGGCTGCCCGTTTGCGACCAAGTTCCAAAATTCTGCGACCATGTAACCGGCGCCCTTATAGCTGGTTTTGTTGCAGCGATAGTTTACTTGGTGCTGAATCTGTATTCTCTTCACGTTTTCCTCTCTCCCCTTTTCCCAGTGTAACCTTAAACCAGAGAGATGCATGCTGATGCTGGTATGGATTGGAATTTAAGCTGCAATCTTCTCATACCTGAAGCTTTTGTAAAACGAACGTATTGGATCCCAGCCCACTTCTAAAATTTATTTTTTATACATGATATGTGTGATGATTCATGTATTGAAGTGGTGTTTGTGACATATAAATTTAAGCCATTTGATATAGCATGGTTTAATTACTATTTTATTATATTTATATTGGAATGAATTATGGGCGGTATTATTGAAGTAGTCCTTTTTTCTTTTTTGTCATTCTCTATTTTCTATGCCAAGTCAGACACACGTATCAGTCTTTGAAGAAAAAAAAAAGGCTATTTAGGGCAAGTTACTTGCTACAAAATGACATTGTATTGTTAAAAAGTGGAAGGTAAGATGAATTATGTCACATGATACCCATTTCATCCCCTTGTATCTTTTCAAAGGAAAATTAAAAAAAGAAAAAAGAAGAAGCCTGAGAGATGAAAACTACTATAATTTTAAAGACAAAGCACGTGCCAAATTATGAGACTGTGGTACAAAATATTTAATTCTTTTTGGTTAGAAAATGACAAAAGAACAAGTTGCCACGGCAGAGATTCACTTTTCCGTAATTTCCAAATACCAAAACACTAAAGTCATTTTTTTTTTTTGATTTGGTGCTCGAATTCCCGTAACATCATTAATAAATAAATCATAAACGTGTTCATCTCTTTCTACTTCCAGTAAGTTACGTTCCGTTACAACACTGCCAAACCCTAAGGTCCCACTTTCAAACTATGTCAAACTTATGTACTCAATAAAATTTAATTGAAAACAATAAAAATAAAGAGTGTGTATTTGTGGTGAGGTGAAATACAGAGCTGGTTTTAATCAAATTGGTCATCATTCAAAAATGGAACTATTGATGTGAGATATTATTGCTAGAAAATTCTGTTTTCCAATCAAAGATAAGTGGATCTTCCGCCGTGCTTCTCACTCACGGCTTCTGCATGTGGGCTAAACGGCGATCAACATTTTCTACAAAGGAATCATCCCTCGCTTTCGTTTCGTGTATTATCTAAACATCTTATTCATACAATATTTAAATTTTTATTGGTAAGATTTTATTTTAAACTAATTTTCAATTCCAGAATTATCTGATATGAAAATAAAATATTCAAATTGAGAATTATCTGAAATAACATAAAAAACCTTACTTTAGGCACCTAAAAATAAATATCCCTTTTACCTTTTTGATCAGCCACTTCATTTCTCTGAAAGTCGCATGTTTTTTTTTTTTTTGTTTATCGCTTCTTCACTTAGAGCTTCTCTCTGTTTGGCTCCTCTCAGAAAAAAAGAGAGTAAAGCTTCAGTCTTTCTGAGTTGCATGAACAGCAAGAATGGAGAAAGGGATGTTTTGAAGTGGATTGAGGAAAACGAGAAGTAAATTATGAGTTCTTTACGGCAACGCCCTGTTCCCACTCGCGGCCGTGGTGGAGACCCACGCGCGCAGCCGCCGCCTATGCAACAGGTTTACAACATAATCCCTGTCCACGACCTTATAGCGGACCACCCGTCGCTTCGATACCCGGAAGTACGCGCCGTCGCGTCGGCCCTGTTACGTCCGGTTTTAAACCTTCCGAAACCACCGTTCGTAACGTTGGCGCCAAACATGGACCTGATGGACTGGTTAGGCGTCACCTTCGGTTTCCAAAGGGACAGCGTTCGGAACCAAAGGGAAAACCTCGTCCTCCACTTAGCCAACTCCCAAATGCGCCTACACCCGCCGCCTTCGAACCCCGACGAAGTCGACCGCGGCGTCCTCCAAAGTTTTCGCAAGAAGTTACTCCAGAACTACACTTCATGGTGCTCTTTCCTCCGCGTCAAATCCCACGTCCACCTCCCCTCACGCCGGCGAAACAGCTACGACCCAACCCGGGAGCTCCTCTACGTTTCACTGTACCTCTTAATCTGGGGAGAAGCCGCCAATCTCCGCTTCTGTCCGGAGCTCCTCTCTTACATTTACCACCACATGGCGATGGAATTAACCAAGTTTCTGGATCAACACATCGATGAATTTACCGGGAGGCCCTTCGTGCCTTCGATTTCAGGTGACTGTGCTTTCTTGAAATCCATCGTTATGCCATTTTACCGAACGATTAAAACGGAAGTAGAGAGTAGCAGGAACGGGACTGCGCCGCATTCGGCTTGGAGAAATTACGATGATTTAAACGAGTATTTCTGGAGTAGAAGGTGTTTTAAGACCTTGAAATGGCCGATTAATTATGCGTGTAATTTCTTTGATACGGCACCAAAGACTGAAAGAGTTGGGAAAACTGGGTTTGTCGAGCAACGATCATTTTGGAATGTGTTTAGGAGCTTTGATCGACTGTGGATTCTATTAATTCTATTTTTACAGGCTTCCATTATTGTTGCTTGGACCGGGAAGAAGTTCCCCTGGGATGCTTTGAAGGAAAGGGATGTTCAAGTGGACTTGTTAACGGTTTTTATTACATGGGCCGGTCTTCGGTTTTGGCAGTCAGTGCTTGATGCCGGGACTCAGTACAGTTTGGTATCCAAGGAGAGGGTGTTGCTGGGAATACGGATGGTATTGAAGAGTATGGCTGCTTTGACTTGGATTGTTGTGTTTGCAGTTTTCTATCAGAGGATTTGGAGTCAGAAGAATGCTGATAGGGGCTGGTCTCCGGAAGCGAACAGAAGGATTGTTACTTTTCTCGAGGCTGTCTTTGTGTATCTTATTCCGGAGTTGTTGTCAATATTGTTTTTTGTGATTCCTTGGGTTAGGAATTGGATTGAAGGGTTGGATTGGATGGTGGTCTCTTGGTTGACATGGTGGTTTCATACTCGGATTTTCGTCGGACGTGGACTGAGGGAAGGTTTGGTTGATAATATCAGGTACACTTTGTTTTGGATTGTGGTATTGCTTTGGAAGTTCTCATTCAGTTATTTTCTTCAAATAAAGCCCCTGGTTGGTCCTACAAAGGTGCTTTTGAATCTTACTACAATAAGGTATAACTGGCATCAGTTTTTTGGTAATAGTAATAGAGTTGCTGTTATGTTGCTGTGGATGCCTGTTGTTCTCATCTATTTTGTAGATTTGCAAATCTGGTATTTGGTTTTTTCATCATTTGTGGGTGCGGTGAATGGGTTGTTTTCTCATTTGGGTGAAATCAGGAATATGGAGCAGCTTAGGCTTAGGTTTCAGTTCTTTGCAAGTGCAATGCACTTTAATCTCATGCCTGAGGATCAGCCGCTGAGTTCCAAAGCAACACTGGTGAAAAAACTCCGTGATGCAATTCATCGACTGAAGCTTAGATATGGACTTGGTCAGCCGTACAAGAAGATTGAATCAAGCCAAGTGGAAGCAACAAGGTTTGCTTTGATATGGAATGAAATAATTATTACTTTGAGGGAGGAAGATCTCATTAGTGATAGAGAAGTTGAGCTCATGGAACTGCCACCTAATTGTTGGAATATTAGGGTAATTCGATGGCCCTGTTTTCTCCTCTGTAATGAGTTGCTTCTTGCTCTCAGTCAGGCAAAAGAGCTGGCAGATGCACCTGACTTGTGGCTTTGGGTGAAGATATGCAAGAATGAGTATGGGCGGTTTGCTGTTATTGAAGCTTATGATAGCATCAAGCATGTGCTTCTTACCCTCATTAGATATGGTACAGAAGAGTATAACATAGTCTTAATATTGTTCGGGAAGATAGACTTCTGCGTGCAGAACGGGCAGTTAACTGCATCATACAAGATGGCTGTGCTACAGAAAATTCATGGCAAGCTAGTATCACTTATTGATCTTCTAGTGAAACAGAAAAATGATCTAAGTCAGACAGTAAATCTATTGCAGGCCCTCTATGAACTTTGTGTTCGAGAATTCCCTAAGATGCAGAGGCCCATTTATGAGTTGATGGAGGAAGGTTTGGCACCAAAAAATGTGGCAGCTGATGAAGGTCTGCTTTTTGAAAATGCTATCAACATTCCTGATGCTGAGGATGCTGATTTCTATAAGCAGCTGAGGCGTTTGCAAACAATTCTTACTTCAAAGGATTCAATGCATAATGTTCCTCTGAATCTGGAGGCTAGGAGGCGCATTGCTTTCTTCAGCAACTCACTATTCATGAACATGCCTCATGTGTCTAATGTCGAGAAAATGATGGCTTTTAGTGTTCTGACTCCGTTCTATGATGAAGATGTTTTGTATAAGAAAGGGATGCTTCAAGATGAAAACGAAGATGGAATTTCTACATTGTTTTATCTTCAAAAGATATACGAGGATGAATGGAGAAATTTTATAGAACGGATGCGCAGAGAAGGGATGGATGATGATGAAGATGATATTTGGGGGGAAAAGCTGAAGGATCTTCGTCTTTGGGCATCATATAGAGGGCAGACATTATCTCGTACAGTTAGGGGAATGATGTATTACTACAGGGCTCTTAAAATGCTTTCATTTCTTGATTCAGCATCTGAGATTGACATACGAATGGGAACACAAGAAATTGCTACACATCATTCTTTAAACAACAGCAGAAATCGTGGTGCTATTAAGCTGCCGACTGCAAAGAAATTTAACCGAGCAGTTAGTGGTGTAACATTGTTGTTCAAGGGACATGAATATGGATTTGCTTTAATGAAATTCACCTATGTAGTCACCTGCCAGTTGTATGGACGACAAAAGGCTAAGGGAGAGAGCCATGCTGAGGAAATTATGTTTTTGATGAAAAACAATGAAGCTCTCCGAGTTGCATATGTAGATGAGGTTGAGTTAGGGAGAAATGAGGTTGAGTATTTCTCTGTTCTAGTGAAGTATGATCAAGAGCTGCAGAGGGAGGTAGAGATTTATCGCATTAGGTTGCCAGGACCGTTGAAACTTGGAGAAGGAAAACCGGAGAACCAGAATCATGCCATAATTTTCACTCGAGGTGATGCAATTCAGACCATTGACATGAATCAAGACAATTATTTCGAGGAAGCACTGAAGATGCGGAATTTGTTGGAGGAGTTCAAGACCAGTTATGGTATTAGGAAGCCAACTATTCTTGGAGTTCGTGAGAATGTCTTCACAGGTTCGGTTTGGTCACTTGCATGGTTTATGTCTTAGAAAACTAGTTTTGTTTAATTTATTTATAAGTTTAATATTATATTCAATTTATTTATATATTATATCTATTTCGTATATGTTATAAACATGTTGTATATTATAATGTTGCACATATTTTAATTTCTATTTGTTGTATACATTATATACCATACTTATTGATCTAATTCATTTTATTAATAGGTTCGGTTTCGTCACTTGCACGGTTTATGTCTGCTCAAGAAACAAGTTTTGTTACCCTTGGTCAGCGTGTTCTAGCTAACCCATTGAAGGTGAGAATGCACTATGGTCACCCAGATGTGTTTGATCGATTCTGGTTCTTGACTAGGGGTGGAATTAGCAAAGCTTCTAGGGTGGTTAATATCAGTGAGGACATATTTGCAGGCTTCAACTGCACTTTGAGAGGTGGTAATGTAACTCACCATGAATATATACAGGTGGGTAAAGGAAGGGATGTGGGATTGAATCAGATATCTATGTTTGAGGCCAAGGTTGCAAGTGGCAATGGTGAGCAGGTATTAAGTAGAGATGTCTACCGATTGGGTCATAGGTTGGACTTCTTTCGGATGTTTTCTTTTTTCTTCTCAACTGTTGGGCACTACTTTAACACAATGGTGGTTGTACTGACTGTTTATACATTTTTATGGGGTCGCCTCTATCTCGCCCTTAGTGGTGTTGAAGATGGAGCCAAGAATCAAAGTATCAGCAGTGAGGCTCTTGGAACGATCTTGAATCAGCAATTTGTAATACAGCTTGGTCTGTTCACTGCCCTTCCAATGGTTGTCGAGAACACTCTCGAACATGGGTTTCTTCCGGCAATTTGGGACTTCTTGAAAATGCAATTGCAGCTGGCATCACTTTTTTTCACTTTTTCTATGGGAACTCGAACCCATTTCTTTGGTCGGACCATCCTTCACGGGGGGGCCAAATACCATGCCACTGGACGTGGTTTTGTGGTTGAGCATAAGCGCTTTGCAGAAAATTATCGACTTTATGCTCGAAGTCATTTTGTTAAGGCAATTGAGCTTGGTGTTATTCTAGCAGTCTATGCTTCTTATAGCCCACTCGCTAAGGATTCGTTTGTTTATATAGCATTGACCATTTCAAGTTGGTTCCTTGTTGTGTCATGGATAATGTCCCCTTTTGTGTTCAACCCGTCTGGCTTTGATTGGCTGAAGACAGTGTATGATTTTGACGATTTTATAAATTGGATATGGTCTAGTGGTGGTGCAGCTTCAGAAGCCAATAAGAGCTGGGAAATATGGTGGTACGAGGAACAAGACCATTTAAGAACAACCGGTTTGTGGGGAAAGCTGCTAGAGATAATTTTAGACCTTCGCTTCTTTGTCTTCCAGTACGGTATTGTGTATCAGTTGGGCATTGCTGACAATAGCACCAGTGTAGCTGTTTACCTGGTATCTTGGACATTCATGATTGTGGCTGTTGGGATCTATGTGGTTATAGCATATGCTCAAGACAAATATGCTGCCAAAAAGCACATCTACTATCGAGTTGTTCAGCTTGTAGTCATTGTACTTACGGTGCTTGTGATTGTCTTATTGCTAGAGTTCACTCCGTTTAAGTTTACTGATCTCGTTACAAGTCTTATGGCATTCATTCCTACGGGATGGGGTCTGATATTAATTGCCCAAGTTCTTAGACCTTTTCTGCAATCCACTGTGGTGTGGGATACTGTAGTTTCCTTGGCACGGCTTTATGATCTGTTGTTTGGATTGATTGTCATAGCTCCTGTGGCATTGGTATCGTGGTTGCCTGGATTCCAAGCCATGCAGACAAGAATCTTATTCAATGAGGCATTCAGCAGAGGTTTGCAGATTTCTCGCATTATTTCCGGCAAAAAGTCCACATCATGATGTTAAGGTAACCTTTTTATCCTTAGTTCAGTTTAAACATTTGCATTTATTGTCCAGTAATATTTGTTCTGTCTATGTATGTGTAGTTGGCGTTTGCTCTGGATGGCATGTTTTGTTTTGTGTTCATGTGTGTTTCGACTCAAGTTGAATTTGCTGAAGTTTTTGTTATGCGAGCAAATTGTGCGTGCTGTGTTTGACAAATATGTTTTTGCAGCTATGAGCCACACATTCTCCACTTGCTTGAAATCTTGTCCTGGCATCAGTTAGTGATAGCAGTGGATGACCTTGGAGTAACCTCGTAAGCTTTCGTATTTTGCCGTATCTAAAACTACATTGCTGGAATCTTGACAAATTGACATGATTCATTTTCTCTTTAGATTAAGATGAAGGCTGGTTTTCATCTTGATTTCTTTCCCCTGTTATCTGATTATGTATCTCCATTCGTTCATTTGTTATGCAGCCACGTTTAAATGAAGAGCTCTGTGCTGTCTTGGGGCCTTGGCTCTGCCCTGAGATAAAAAGAGTAGAAGCTTGAAGCTTTGAAGGAATCACATGTAAAGAAATTTTGGACTATAAAATTACATATATCCTGCGTCACTCGTGCTTTGCTTTGATACCATTGCAGCAGACTATGATTCCATATCCTAATCTTCCCTTTCCTGTTGACCTCATTCATTTCTAATCTAGGCAAAAGAATGACGTTAGTTTAAGATCTTTTTTTTTGTTATTGTTGTTTGCAAGTTATTCATGTATAGTTTGAATGAGTTCATAAAGTTTCTGTGACGTTTTCCACATTTAACCTGCAAATTCAATGTTCCAGTTCCAAGCTACATGTGTCCCCATAACAGTTAAAACTTAAAATACAGAGTTCATTGCACAGAGAATAATTAGCTATAATTGCAGCAAAAATTTGCATCAATTAATTTAGTGAACGGGGCTGCTTCAATACAAAAGCTAAAATTAGCAGGGGCATACACTTTAGTGATGGTAAAATTTTTGCTTCTCAGGCACATGTACATTGACAATCTTCAGTGTAGAGATCGTGTAATCCTGAGATTGAAAACGTGAGCAGCCATTATTTGCAAAACCGAGCCATGGAAGAAAATCCATCTCTAACAGCAAGCAGCAATCTTCTCTGGGTTCTTAACAGCTGCCTTTAATGGCTTCCCATCGGTTTTGATTTCTTGTTTTTCAATTCCTTGTATATCGGTTATTCTCAACTTAGTCAGTTCCTGACACATAACAATAACAATCAATAAATATCAAATTCAAATGCAGTCGGGTTCAACGAACAAAACTACAGTGAATGGCATGACATGGCCCTTGGCAGACATACCTGACGATGTCCTTTGGTTCGACGGTAATTCTTCCTTCTCTTTTTCTTAAAAATAATCAGCTTAGCATCTAATGCCTGACAAAAGAAGAATACAATGCAATAAGAAGGTATTTATGTCCAATGAATGAATGCTAATGCAATGTTTTAGAGAAGCAAATGATCTGGAGACCAGAAACCAACTGAAGCTATGGGAAAAAAACAGTAAGGTGTATGGCATGAAGAGAGACGAAGATCAAAGCAAAACTTACATGCTCCTCCACAACAGCATGAACAGCAGCATCCGGAAGTATAGGCCTACCGATAATAGTTTGGGTAAGTGAGCCCAGCAAGAGGACCTTGTTCAAAATCAACTGCAATAGAGACATTGGACACCCATAGAAGAGCATAGTTCAGGGAACCATTTACTAGTTGAAATTCAAACACACGAGGTAAAGACCTGATGAAAGCTACCGATAGTTAATTGAAACACATGAAGATCAAATTTAATGAACAAGATAAACTTCTTACCCAAACTCTCATTTGTAAGCAAAAAATTCATATTAAACGTTCAAAAAAATTTATTGAATACAAATTCTTCGATAAGCAGAATGAAGAACTAAACTTACCTTGTCATTGACTTCGCAGAATTTCAATCTCTCCGTGAAAATTGAATCTCCGTCGCTCACCTTAAACTGGTGCGAGCCAATCTCCGAAAAAAGAAAAACAGAAACAAATAAATAATCCCCAATGTCTTCGATAATGAAAACAAAAACCCAATCAATTACATACCTGAACCACTGCGAAAACTGGCTCATAATCTTTGAACACGCGGTCGGAACGCTGGAGAGGTCCCAGCACTTTGTACCCAATAGCAGCGGCCTCCGCCTCCTTCTCCTCAGGCGAGTAATCCCTACCCAAATCCGATGCCGCGTTGTCATTCTCTGCTTCTACATCGCTGGCCTCTTCCATTTCCATTTCCACTTCCACTTCCACTTCCACTTCGGCCTCACTGTCTTCGCTTTTGCTGGATGAGAAGTGACGAGAATGGGACCAGAGGCTAAACCATGAGGGCTCCGAAATGGGGATGGTTATTGCCGGTTTCGGTTTTTGGGTTAGGACTCCAACGGCGGACAGGGGCGGCATCTTTTTCAGAGTAATGATAGCCGTGGCGTGGCGGGCCAGTGATAGGAGGCACCGTCGATGGTGAGCCATGAAAACTTGATGCTGGTTCTTCTTTTTTTTTTCTTCAGGTTTAAGAGCTCAGGCTAGGGTTTAACACTTCAGCTAGGTGAAACTGTCACCTTTTTTTCTTTAAGTAACACTAATTTTGAATTTGCTACGCATCTAATATTATCATCGTGTGTATGTAAATTAGGATCAATTTTAGATTTGTGAACTGGATGAATACTGCTGTTAATTAAGTTTTAGAACTTCTATATCATTTAGGGTTATTTAGGATTGTAATATGTTTGGGTTAAATTTCTTCCGTTAAATATTTTATTATTTATTCCCATCAATTATAAATTAAAAATTTGAAAATTGTATATATTCTGAGTAAAGTTTTTAAAACTTGAATGGTGATTGAATTTATAACACTATTTATTCGTATAATTCAATTAAATAAATCATTAAAAATATAAAAAAATATTTAAAAGAAATTTTTCAATTGATTGTTTAATTTAATTCTATTTGCTCATACTGATTTGTGAGCTCATCGATCTAAAGCTAATCGAACTAATCAAATGAAGGCATTTTGAGCCAGCCCTATGATCTAACTTGTGGAGTTCAATCAATCCATGTAAAGATGGTACCTAGAAGATCTCGCACCCATTCTAACAACCATTATCTGGATTGCATCGGCAGAACACGCTGCTCTGAACTCTCGGACTGTATCGTTATGGTGGGTATGTGTTGAATTAAATGTACAAATGGTAGTATCACATGAGACAACACAAAATTAGCATAACTTGGCATGTTAGCAAAGATGACTATCCCATCAACTACTTTGGGCATGAAAGTAATAGAATATAGTGACACCTACCATCCATATATAAGACCCCACCCCTTATCCTACTAACATCAATAGCACCTTAATCCAAAATTAACATCCAACCAAGTTACTCATCCATTTCCAGGATTCTCATGAAGAAGGAAGCTATAAGCTTTGCAAACACGGGGCCGCTGCCTTCTTCCTCTCTTCAATCAGTTTCACAGGTTGCAAAATATAAAATATCAATGAACAGAAGCAGCAACAGGAAAGAGAGAGAGAGAGAGAGAGAGAGAGAGAGAGAGTAAATTTAATTTAAGCAGAAAAAAAAAATAGACCTAAACCTAATCATACTTTTCTCTCCAAGAGTAAACCAAAAAGAAAACCCAAGAGAGACCCAATAAAACGTCGCCAACAGTTTGCCTAAGCCAATCCCGAGCCAAATCCTCCACTCTTCTCTCGAACCAGAACCTCCACATGGCCACGATAACATGCAAGACCGTGCAGCCTTTGGCAAAGAAGGATTGAAAGCTTTTGTCTTTCACAAAAGAGACCATGAACAGCAAGAACCCAATCGCGAACAGGAGCAAACCCGAGAAAGAATCGGATGTCCGGATCAACAGCTGATCGTGCGGGGAGGAGCCCAGGAGTTTCGTGGCGGTCTCGATCCCGTGGGTGAAGGTGTAGATTCCCTTCATGTCGAACATCATGAGCGCGCCGCTTGATAAGGCGATCGCCGAGTGGAGGAGGCAGATCAGCTTGAAGGCTGACGTGGTCGCCGACATTTTTGTGGGGGTTTTTCTTTCTCGATTCGATCTATGGTTATTAAGTGTTAGGCAAAACAGGCATGGTTGTAGTTAAATTAAAACCCTAACCCCAAGCTCATCTAATGAAGAAGAAATGGAAGCGGAAGAAAGGATTTTTCGGTAGCTTTAAGGTGATTTTGTTGGGTCTGCAGAGCTGGTGTTTTACCGAAGATAAGATCTGGCGGGACCCGCTTTGAGACATGAAAATAATCCGCTCGTCTTTTAGCGACACGTGGCATTTTCTAAGTAGTGCCGACATTTAAAAAGAGTTTGTACTCTGTACATTTTGAATTGTTATTGTATTAAGCCGAAAATGCTGATTTCCATAAATTCAAGGTTGTTTTTTTGATGGAAAATATAATTTCTATAGGTGTATGTATTTAGTGGGAAATAATAAGCAAATGGGTAAACCCTATAAATAGTCATCCAACTAATAGCATATTTTTGTTTTAGTCACTTAAATTCAAAATTTTCTATTTTAATCACTACCATTATTAATTTTAATATTTTAATTACTTCCATGTTAAATCATTATCGGTGGCTTTTATTATCATCATAATAACAAATTTAGTCCTTTAATGTTTCAGATTCTATCAATTTAGTCATAAATCTAAAAAAAAGTCAACCAATTTTGCCCTTAGCTTTACACATTCTCTTAATTTAGTCTCGATTTTTAAAAATTTTAGAAAGAAAAAAGAAAACTTGCTGAGGGCTAAATTGTTGAATTCTTTAAAATTAGGACTAAATGGATAGAATATGTAAACATTGAAAGGCTAAATTTGTTATTATGCCAGTAAAAATCATGTTGTCTTTACTCCACCTTCATATCTGTTACTGATCTCCTACGAAATTCGACACCTTACAAGAATCCCCGAAATTGATAATATGATTTTTATAGGTTTTTTTTATTGAAATCCCTAACTCATTTCTAGTTCCCCTTATGACCCACGAAATCCTAACTTTGAAACCCAAATTCTATTCAAAACCTCTAATCGATGAAATCCCTTATCTTAATCGAAATTTTTGAAAGTCCATCCACATATTATATTTTTGCAGGTTTAGTGGACGAGAGAGATTGTATTGGTGGAAGGTGTAAGAAGATGGGGAACACTGGTATGGGTTTTTGGAATATGAGTTCGAAATTTCAATGAAAAACTACAACAAACGAAATGAAGTTAAAGTTTTTTATTATAATTTTAAGGTTTCGGTTTCAAAGCTTTCTATACTTAAGAACAGTGAAGAAAAAGATGAAGTATCTTTGAGATATTACTTGGATTGTGTAGTGGAAGGTGTAAGAAGAAGATGAAGAACATTATTACCTTTTTTTTAGATTTTTATTTTTTTACTTTAAAGTTTATATCTTAGAAATTCCACTTCAAAACCATGTCAATATTTTTTTATTTATAAATACCATGTTAGCATATATAAAAAGAAAATCTGAACAAAGTTATTAATTGAATTTTTTAATTAATAAAGTAGAGAAATTAAAATTTTGAAAATAAGAGTAAGAACACTAAATTTTTAAAGTACGAAAAGTACAGGGATTATAAGTATATTTTAATATTTTTTTTTTTAATTCATAATTTTAAACAAATATATATATATATATATTATTTTATCATGAAATTGAAATGAATTAAGATAAACTGTGATGCAACCTAAATAAAGAATTTTGAGTTGTGTGTTCATTTCAAATAATTCAAAAGTAGATAATTTAATAATTTTGTTCTTTTTGGGGCGGAAGATTCTGATTGACTGTTGCCTCTACCTGTCCAAATCACAGTGGTTTGTGGTTCATTGTTGCGCCACACTAGAGGGGCGGATGACATCAGTTATATTTGAACAATAAAGGGAGCGATTTCGACAGGAAATATCATGATCCAACATTATTTTGGCTTTTAATTCCGATCTTTTAGCTGCCACCTTCTCGTCCATAAATTGAATTTAGACAGCAGAAAAATCAGAATATAGAAGGTGAGTAGACTCCATTATTCTCCATTCTCGAACCTCTTTTGTTAGGTAAGAAAAGTAGATTTATGAACTTTCAATGAAACAACACCGCTGGAGGAATTTGGTGGCAGGGCTATTCATATACCTTAATAATCATTTGGGACTGTATTTTATATACAACAAAAAATGAATGAAAATAGGCAATCTTAAAAGGTGTAATAATATTGGAAGAACTGTAGTTCTTTGTGGAACAGAACTTGCAACTTTCTTCCATGATGTCCCAATCCGTTGGCGATGAAGGTTTCCGAATTTTGAGGAAAGAAAGAATGGTAGTCGATGTCAACTTGAAATGATTTCGTTGCCAACTTCTCAGTAGCGCCTAGAGCCTAGCCTCCAATCTCTTCTATGCTTTGGCGAAACACTTGAGATTTCAAGTGATGCTATCCTAGGTGGATTATTGGCCAAAGATAGTGGTGGCGGTGGAGGAGAAATGGCAGGCGGAGCCCTCTGAGCCAACCTCGCTAGAACTTCTTTATGGTGTTTCTGCAAGTACGAGAGAGAGGTGAAGCCAATTAAAACCAACATAAGTTGCTAAAAAGAATTGAAGATTTACATTTGATGTATATGTAAGCTGCAGTTTCTGGTGAATCCTACATGCAAATTCGACCAACCATGGTATGCTCATCATGACACAATTGCAAGAAATGAATGTTTGCTCAGATGGATGTTATGACAGTGGTATCATATTCCAAAGCATCAGCAGGAAGACAAAACGAGTTATCGAGTAGCATAACCTAAGCATGTGTAAAATACAGGAAACCAATCATCAAAGCTAGAAAATTTGGAGATTCAATAAGGATTTCTATAACTTCATCAATCTTCATGGAAAAATAATAGCTGCTACGCTATGATACACAGAGATTCTACCATTGGCGTCAAAGAAAATGGCAAGAAACAAATAAAACTAGAACATGCAATTTCGCAAACAAATGAATGGTTATTAGCTGAAACTGGGATCAACCTGTTAATTTTCCAGTACTAAATTCCTTAAGCGAAACTTCGGAAAGCGGAACATAAATACCTGAACGACAAAGTTGCGCCTTTCACAATCCAAGAACATATTCACCGTCCAATTCGTCTTTGCTGCAACCCTGTCCCTTACTGTTGAAAAGCTAAGTTGGTCTCTGGGAGTAAAACGGTTGACTTCATTGAACCAAAGACAAGTGAAGAGGTTGCTAATAGGAACATGCTCCCTTATGATTACACATCCTTCGGGAACATCTGCAGAGACGGCCATTAGAGCAAACCGTATTCAAGGCACATTCGAGAAATAAAATAAAGAACACAAGATCAAGTATCTTCCACCCTACCGCTTGTAATGGGAAGCTTAGCCTCTGAATATGGGGTCAAACCCTCATTTTTATAGAAGTCAACCTGAAAGTCAATAGAGGCATTATTGTATTTGCGAGCACCTTTATTTGCCTCAGCTTCCTCAAACACATCAAAACGTCTATAATGCCTAGAAATTGCAAAAGTAGCATTTTCTCTCCACAAGAACCTGAAGGAAAAGCTTGAAAATGTTAGAACAAACAAAAACATTAATTAAACACACTAAAACGGGAAGACACAACTAAAAGCTGAACTTGTAAGTTGGCAAGAAACCATGAAACGTCGCAGTGCTGATGATAGTTATCGAAAAGTGCGTCCAGTATCATCTAATCACATAAGACCTAAGAATCTTATAAATTTGGAAGTACCTCTCAAGAATTCGATAAGGATCAACAACAAGCTGGAGCTTCCCATCAATCCACAAAGAGAAACGAGCATTCAGAAATAGCCTATGCAGTAGAAACTTTGGGATCTGGTATTGGCATAACATGAGTATTATAACATATGGAAGGATATGTGGGATCAAGCTGATCCAAGCTCGTGATTCTCTTAACCTATTTCATCAGCATTTTAAATGCTTACCTTTCCATTGTGCCTTCCATCAGTGTAAGGAAGATTATGCACAACAACTATTCTCCATAATCCAATCTTCTTACTCTCATTCAGACCATGTCCCGTTTCCAAGTCAGCTTTTGTTTCTTCGTCAACAAACATATAGAAGCAGACTGTTTGCTCGGAATATTTGCTAATATTGTTTGGTTGGTGCATGATATCAAAAGCTCCTGAAAATGAATTGGATTATTCAATAAAAGTTCATTGGCTCCAACATAGGAATTCAACACTATGGTACAGTTAAATACCAAATATTGCTGATGCAACAACCACTCCATGACATTGCTCCATCTCAAGAAGATCACTGTCATCGATGTCAAATCCAGCCCCGTAGCCAGGTTTGGTTCCTCTGACAAATCTGGCAAATGCACAATACGCACCCATCAATATGCTAAATTGAAAAAAAGAAAAGAAAGATTAATATGAATAAAAACATTAAAAATAGCAAAACGTGTTCTCTTTTAAATTTTAACCATACCCACAATGCACATTCATCGATTCTCTTATGTCATATGAATCATCACGCTGCTTCAAAGTAGGATACCCACCAAAGTTCGAACCTCCAAATTCTGTCACTTTATTTAAGTTTTCCTCATAAATATATGTTAAATTCTTAAGAACCGGAGAAAATGATGGAACTTTTGGCATCAAGGCAACTGCTTCGTCCACAGGGAGGTAACATACAGGACAAGCTGTGTCATTCACAAGTAAAGAAAAGTTAGAAACTATGTTTCAATGAGATAAAACCTGAAACACTAGCAGTATCAAAATGCCAAATCCAAAACAAAGAAATTGAGAAAATAATGCCAAAGCAAAGGAAAACATACGGCGGGGTCCGGTTCTTTTTTTGTCTGCTGGTGGAGGGGGTAAACTGAAAGTATTGCATGGATGCTCCGCTGGAAGAGTGTAGCCCAGAAAATACGATGGAGGAGGGGGCACTTCAGATCCTTCCGCATCGACCGGTAAATATGTCAAATTGTGTATGCGGATATTTTGCACTCCATTTATCAGGGGAGATCTAGAATTATTTACACGCAAGCTATCATTTACCTTAGGGATAGGGACATTGTAACTTTCCTGAATTTCATCTGTAAACAAAGCCACAATACATTTAAATTTCTTATAGTCATACCCTCACAAATTCCCAGATTCTTTACAAGCTGCTAGAGCTGAAGACCAATTATCCAGAACTAAAACAGGGAGTGAGGCAAACAAGAATATCCTTGAGCTTGAACTTAGATATCATAAGAAACAGTGAATCATATATATATATATATATATTCCAAGGTTGACAGCAACGAAAACCAATTCAATTGACAGCAAAGAAAATCATTAACAAGTTGAATTCGGTGAGCAAAGCTGTAGATGCCCATTTCATTATTCAAGAATCAAACAGTCTTAACAAGAACCAGAACACTAAAGATAATAGCTTTACAATTAACCTCTAAGCAATGTTACTACACAAACTAAACAAAATTTTGCCCACTTCTTTCATCAAAATATCAGAATTCAGAACAGCATGCCTAAGGATCACTATTCACCACCCGGCTCATTCCTAGAATTCACCGTGAACTATCCAATGATGAAGAGAAATTAAGGGGTAAAAAGAAAAAGAAGAGAAAAAACCGACCTTTGCCAAGGTATAAGACCCAAACAAAAAGGGAAGCAGAAATGGCACAAAGGAGCAGCAATCCTTGCCGGCCAGCAAAATTACATATCCAATGAAGGAATGTCTCCTTTTCCTTGAACGTTTTAAAAGGCTTAGTTCTTGTTGCTGACGGCACTTGAATTGGCACAACACCATTTTGCAGCTGTTTGTCCAAAGAGCCGTAACTCCCTGAACGAATCCCCAATGACCCTCCACTCATTATCGCTTTATAAACACCCCCAATTCATTCCTCTCATCGAATTCTGATTAACTCCATAAAATCATCATCGCCACCAAAAAAAAAAAATTAAAGTATTAAACTTACAACTTCACCACTTCAAAATGAACAAAGCACCCCACAACTCTTGGAGCGCCACCCTAATTGAAGTCAAATGCAGTACAACGATAAAATATAATACAAAAAATATTGGATATTTTAAAGAAAAAGGAATCTGGGTTTATCAGTTCTTTGATTGGTTTGTTGATCGAATCTCAGATCACAATTTTCGAGTTAGTAATATATATATCTTATTACAAGGCTTCCTTTCTTTTGGGTGGGAGGTGGATATTGCAAAAAAAAAAAAAAAAAGGGAAGATTTCATTACATTTAATGCCAATTTATGACATGAATGTGACGTATAATTAAATCCTGATAGGTTAATCCGTTGCATGTGCGTATGATGTCAAATAATCGACGGTGATGCTTCACTTCTGGCTTCTGTAATAATACAAACCCTACCGTAAGTTAAAGTAAAACATGAATCAAACAAATTTGTCGGTTCCATTAAAAAAAATAAGACAATTGAACAGTCTCTCAACTGATATATGATGTTTGTTATTTCCCCTTTTTTTCTTTACTTTTTCTTCTAGATATTTTTGTCGTCTTTCTTTTTTTACATAAAATCACAAATTACTATAAAATGTTTTATTTCGAATTTATTCAAAATATTTTTTAAAGTGACTGTAGAAATTAATTGAATATTCAATGAGAAACAATTAATTTCAAGGATGATTGTTATTTATTACCCAACTTGCAAACGCCAAGAGTCTGATACGTTTTCAAAGTTCTTAGGTTTCTGTTTTTTGAATTTTGAGGTTTGCTTTTTGTTGGGCTAAAATGAGAAATAAATAAACAAATAAATTAAAATGTTATCTTTTTTTCTCTTTCACATAATGATATATTTGAATTTTTAACTTTAAAAATAAATAGTTTTTAATTTAATTTTTCATCTATTTTAATTTTCAAATTTAAGTTGTTTGGTAAATCATTTCAAAATTAATAAAAAATTAATGTTTGTTAATTTTATTATTGTGACATATATGTGGATGTCAATTAATTAATTTTTTAAAATTTAAAAAATTATTAACATTATTAAAAATATACAAATGTTATAAAATATAGAGACAGATAGTAAATAACAAAGAGAATGAGAGAGAAAGAAAGAGAGCGTATTTTATTGATCAATAGAAGTGTCTTACAATGCTTCTCCAAGGTCTATATTTATAGACATAGAAAGTACAAAAGAAATAAAACTCGAATTGATGACAATTAGAATTTAAACTTCAACCAAACTTATCTTGATCTTGATAGACAACCACTTAATAAAATATTCATAACACTCCACCTTAGATGTCCATTGATAGATAATGTGTCTCGTTAAAACCTTTACTAAGATAAAAACCCTGTGGGAAAAAATTTTCCTAGTGAAATAAAAAGATTACACACATCTATAATACACATAACATGTTACCTTATTAAAAACCTTACCAGAAAAATTCAATAAGACAAAACCTTGGCTAAGGGAAAAAGAGTACAACGCGTATTTACTCCCCCTCATAAAAACATCACATAATATCTCATATTCTATGTATTCAATCTTGAATACTAATCTTTCAAATGACTATTTGAATGTATCTACTAAGTATTTATATCACTATTCTTTTGAAAGTCATGAGACGGAAATTTGGAGGAGATATATTTTGATCTCTTCAAAAGTTTCAACAGACTTTAATCATGATTTTTTTATAAAAACTCAAATAGTTATTTTGGATCATTTTATAATCCTCCTTCAACTATTATTGACTAAGTCAAATTTATTACATGTTCAATTATTTCAATTCATAATAAATAATTTCTCGATAATTTTAATATCCTTCTGGTATTCCAAATCCTTCAAAGATTTTAATATAAACTTTACTATATAGTGATTCACAAAAGGTTGAAACAACAACCATGAGACAGAAATATGAACTGTCAGTTTAATAATATATCTGAAGGTTATTGCATCCACCACAAAAGAATATTATATATTCTCACAATAAATGTCAGGACTTAGCGCAAAACTTCATAATTTTATTTCGCCTTAGCAAAACTAATTCATTTGTACCCTCACTGGCTTTGTACCTTTAGATATTTGGACTGCTGATCCAAAAACTTCACAAATTTAATTGTATTTGAGTTGCATCTTTCTATTTTGGCCAATTTATTCCATATCTCTATTTCCCAATTGATTTATTCAATATCTTCCTTTTATTTCATTATTTCCACAATAATATTGCATGCAAAATCATTGTCGACTCTTTTATTATTGATTCGACATTTTTTCAAATTGACATAACTTACCGAGATCTCTTATTTTCATTATTTTAATCTTCAGTTTCAGGTACCTGAATATTTTCTTATTAGTTATGTCTTGGGTCTCTTTTGGAACACCCGCCTTCACTATATGACTATCTAAAATTTTCCTTTTATGAAAATTTTCATATTTGGAATTTTAATGAGTTATCCATGTTGAACCTTTGGTTCAAATTACTGTCCCCCTTAACTCATTATAAGTTATTAGTTCTCTCCCCTTAATGTTGAGAAAACTATCAAATCAAAATAATTATCACAATCATGTCATAATTGAATCTCCAATACATTTAATATATCATAATAAAAAGAGGCTCATAATTAATATATATTTCCAACTTTCTTTGAAGATTCACTCATCTTTGTGCGTTGTGATGGAGCAATTGAAACATATACGCACATACAAAAATTCAAAGATTAGAAATATTTAGCTTTTGACCTAAAATCAATTGCAATGGGGAGTATTTAAAACTTATTGATTTGATGCGTACAACACGTAAATCAACATAATCTCATGTTGAAAGAGAAAGTTTAGTTCTCATAAATAATAATCAAAGGTGATTAATCAATAATTTCTTTAAACCATTATGCGCATAAATAACAAACTTTTACCAAAGTTTTTCAAACTCAATCAATAAAAGATTGAAATATAAACTCATCAATATTAGCAAGATGAATTGTCTTAATTGCATTATCTGAAATTAATTATTAAAACAATCTTGCAAACGACAGATTGCAAGCTGATAACACATATTTGTTTATTTTGTAGATGCATCTACCAAAATCATATAATATCAAAATCATCCATATGGTGGATTAATTGGCTCATATTCATTTCAGAAATGCAATACATTAGATCTCAACTTTAGCTAGTGAGTTTTTAACAACCAATTTTCATTGAGAACAATCAACAAATGAGAATTCTTTAAATTGAAAGAATCTTCTAGTTCTTTAATGAATGTTCATATGAATTCTCAAATAATTTCCGCATCATATATGATCCAAGATGGTCTAGCTGGTCATGCCAAGTAGTAAATATATTTGTACCAGTAAACTTCTAGTTTACTTTAACATTCGTTTCAATTTGAACTAAATTGTAGCAAATTGATAATTTTACTATCATTCCTTTCACTTTGTATCCACATATAAGTACCATTGTGACATTTACGACTGGAAATATCTAAATCAATGTGAAGTTTATAATGACACTAACTCATATAATATAATTTCCAAATAATTATATGCAATATTCGCTTCAAGAAAAATGCCAAAATCTTCAAATGCAGGGCATTTATTAATAGCAAACTTTGAGAGTGGATCTTATTTTCCAATTGTACAACAGGTACATAACCAATGACCAATGACCAATGACCTTTTATACATAAGTTGTCTCTCTTCTTAAAAAGTTCTTGAAAATTCTTGGTATTTTCTTACTTTCTTCATTTTTCCACTTTTGGTGGTGAGAAAAATTATCACAATCATCCCCCATGACTATTATTATAGTCCAATTTACTACATCCATGTCAAAAATTATATCCTTTGAATTTATCACATAATTTTACATTCTCTTCAGGGAATGGTTAGGTTTCGTGATTAAAATTTTTTGTTCAACCATAATTAAATTTTTTTCATGATATTGCTACTATAAGAGCACATTCGAATCATGAAAAACTAAATAAGTTCTCTCCTGTAAGGTTCTCATTAGTAATATTTTTTCACGTACTTTTTGAGAACTTATTTTGAATATTGTAAAGTTATACTCACAGTTTTAAAAACTTGCAACTCCAAGTGCATCCAACCATAACGAGCTTTAGATAGAATTATCATATTCTATTGCTCATATTTTTCCTTCCACAATTTAAGTAGATATTTCACAGTCAAATATTTTGACTTCAACCCCTTAATGAGGATAATGATAAAAGAATATCACAAAGATAATCACAATCAATTCATTATAAATCACTAACTCAATCTTCTTTTGATTCATATGAAATATAATCATTTCCTCATTCGAATATGATATCCATCATGAATATCTTTTAAAACTAATAGATTAACCATCACAAGATATTAATATATTAGCTTTTGGAGCTTTTGACCAATTTTGTACTATCAAATATTGGAATAATATTGTTTTGTTTCAATACCAAATAAAATAAATATTTTCTATTTGTAATGATAGAATTCATTACTACATTCTCATATCCTTCCTCAAAGAATATTAACCCAAACAAAATATTTGGGCATACACAACATATGTGGCTAAAAACCTTTCATATCACATCGATAACATTAGTTATCTTTGCCCTTTGAAGAGTTTCTTGAGAACCCTCATTGTTCTCTTATTCATCACCATGTTCCCACTTTTAGTGGTCCATGATTATTTTCTTTATGTTTGCATTCACTTCTGGAAATGCAACAAATTTAGTAGGATAAACTTATAAATGTCCCGCTAGATTATTTATTCCATAATCACCATCACAAATATGCGTGTATTTAAAATCAAAATCCATCTATTCATATTGTCATGATTAGTCTCGAATTATAATAAACATGATATAATAAATAAATCATAGAAAAATATACTTAAAATCTTTAACATCATCGTTATCACCATAACTATTATCATGAGCACTGAATAGTTAAAGGCTCTAGTGATTGCCCATAGTACGTCGGCCTCAATTGACGACTGAAAGAAAAAAATAATTAAAAAAGAATCGTGCTGATAACGTGTTATAAAATAAAGAGACAGATAGTAAATAACAAAGAAGATGAGAGAGCAAGAGAGAGAACATATTTTATTGATCAATAAAAGTGTCTTGCAATGCTTCTCCAAGGTCTACTTTATAGACATAGAAAGTATAAAAGAAATAAAACTCTAATTCTGATGACAACTAGAATTTAAACTTCAACCAACTTATCTTGATCTTGATGAACATCCACTTAATAAAATATTCATAACAAAAAAACATTTTTATATTTTAATTTTTAAATATTGACTAATTACTAATATTAGCAAAACTACATGTATATCATATCAACAAAATTAATAAATACTTTTACTTATTCTTAGATAATTTAATAAATAATATAAATTTAAAAAATTAATGACGAAAATTTAAATAAATGATTTTTTTTCTATTTCTTGTTGTAGTTTTCACTTTTGAGGCATAATTTTGGAAGGAATTGTCCTTCAATATAGATGAAAAGTGAGATATTGTTGGCACCATACCATGCATCGAATATTTTAATTAAAAAATTAACTTACTTAAATACAACTCAAATAAAAATAATGATGATGATATTTGGTCGATAAAGCAACATTTCGTTTTCACACCTCCATTTTCGTGTATTAGTTTCTGCTTTTATTTATTTCTTTAGGGAATTTTATTGTCGGTTGCAATCCTTTTATGTTTGCATCAAAAATGTTTTTTTTTTTTTTGTGTGTGAATAATACTAACAAAAGAGATTACATAGAGCTTGATTGAGGGTTAAAAATTCCCATCCTTATCTACTACAAGCAAATCTATAACTTCTTTAGGAGGATTTTCAAACCTTTGTAAATCTTCTTTATTTACAAAAACTAACTCGACTAAGCAATCCGTCCCTTGATTAAGTTCTCGAGGTGTGTATCTTAAAATCTACTGATCTTCTTGAGACAATAAATGATGAATACGTCTTATTAGAGTAGAATTTGAAGTATTTGAAATACTCTCATGTACGGCCTTAATAGCTTCTAAACAATCCGACTGAATAATCACCTTGTCACGACCTCTCTTTTGGGTGAGCTTAATACCTTCTAAGATACCCCAAAGTTTTGCATCAAGAATCGAACAATTTCCTAGGAACTTGTTATAACCCAAGATCCAATCTCCATCTTTATCTTGCAATACACCTTCAACAGTTACACTCCCTAAATCTAAAAGAACAGCACCATCGAAAAACCAATCACCTCTCATTTGATCCCCAAAAATATACTCATGACATCCCATTGACTCATCACCAATAACTGAAGAGAATTGGGAGGCCCAGCTAGTCAACACTTTGATGATCTCACTTGAAATCCAAAATTTTCCTTGAAAAATAAAGAGGTTACTATTCTTTCATATGGGCCAAACTATAAAACCAAAAAGACTAGCCCAACTAGCTACTCCCCCAGAAAGCTTTTTAGTATCCAGCAAATTTGACAAAATTTACTCGTGTAAATTATTAGTAAAAAAATTTGAAAATTGAGAAATCGAGATAACCTGTTGCCAAACTTCCTTCGCAGCTGTGCAATCTTTAAGAGTATGCAAAATGTCTTTTGAACCATATCCACAAATTGGGCAAGAAGGGTAAACAGCTAGATGCCACCTAACTCTTCTTTCCACATTGGTGAGTAATCGCTGCTTTAAAACAGTCCAAATAAAAAAAGGACTCTTTGTGGCCTCGGTAACTTCCATGCCATCTTCCATTTCTCATCGTTGTGGTCCCAAGCTCTTCCTTCATCATCTGATAAGCACTCTTGATGGAAAACGCTCCTGTTGATATGTGACGTCAAGAAAGTCTATCAGACCCCTTAGATGGGTGTGGAGGTGGAATGCGCATAATATATCAAATAGCGTCAAAAATGTTCTTAAAAGAGCCCTCCAAAATATTTGATTATTAATTTCATGAAATAAATGAATAAAATGTAGTTCCATTTTGAATTCCATGGTGGGAATTGGTTGGTAGGTAATTATCTTAATCCTGTTTAATGGAAAGCTAATCCTATTATATCCCGTTTGGATATCCTACAACCTGATAATGGTAGAAAAAAAATATCATAAACCATCAACAATAATAATATAATTAATATATGATGTATAATACAAACTATAAATACGACATTATAAATGATTCACAAATATTATTATTGCATAATATCTCTAAATAGAAGATAAAATTGTCTATATTCATAAAAATTAAATATGCATCACCTTGATTAAACCGTTGTAAATTACATCTTAGCCCTGTTATCATTAAATCAACCAAAAAGCTATTGTTAATTATCCTAAAAAGCCCACCACATCAATAATGTATAAAAGGCTAAGTGTTGAATGACTTAGTCTCCTCATTATCATTTCGAAGTCTAATTTTGTGAACACTATCACAATATCCTATCATGATAATATACTTTGAAAATGGTTCTCGATAAATTTGGTGACTCCCTTTCCAAAACCCATACATATACCAAAACACAATTAAAAATTAAAACTAAGATAAAAAATGCTTTCACTTTCACATAACAAAAATCATCACAGTGTTCAAAGAAATATAATGACAAAAAAAAAATCGGATTGAAGCAAGAAATACAATAACTTTCAATTAAAATAGAATGGATTTTAAAAAATCTGTAACACCCTTATATCCGGTTCATATGCATAAACCCGATATAAAAGTATTACATTAAAATAAACCGAGTCATGCAACTTTTTTTTTTATCCAAAATACCTCATTTCATTTCGTCACACAAAACAACATTTTTGTTTATCTAATAAGTACACATATAAGTTCCATAGTACATGTCATTTTACATCAAAAGTAATATACCAAAATTTGAGCTCCAAGTGATGTGATGTAATGAGAGGTCCCGATCTACCTTCTTGTATTCCTTATACCTACGCGTTAAGCCGGTGAAGGCTTAGTAAGCACTACAAAAGTAACGAATGATCATTTAAGTACTTATGCATATAAACTTCTTGCTTTTCTTACATGTAACCTGTAACTTACCACAATGGCACAACTTACACTTTTATCCACTTTCTGTAGTTTAGCCCTTAGTAGACTTTCATAGAACCGTTAGGATATACGGAACAAACAGAGAGCACATAAGTGCTGGGCAACAGAGAGCACACACAATGCTAAACAGAGAGTACACAAAGTACTAGTCAGAGAGCACACAAAGTGCTAATCAGAGAGCACACACAGTGCTAATAACAGAGAGCACGAGACGTGCTAAATAGAGAGCACACACAGTGCTAATCAAAGAGCGCGCTAGTGTTCCTTAATGGCATGCCACTAATATCACAATGGTTCTAATTTGTCTACTTGGGCACAATCTCAATTAGCATCATTTCTCATAAATGATATATCTCACATAAATACATCATCAAATACTTCACATTTATATTCTCAAAGTCATTCACTTGCGTCACTGTCAGTAAATTATTTATATCTTGAGCTACAGAATTCAAAATCATAATCCGCTTGATGTTTCTGAAACTAGACTCAATCATATTTTTACCATAAAATTTCCAGAATTTTTACTTCAGCCAATTTGTACAGTAAATTCTTTCAATTTACCCCTTCGCTGCTGCCTGACAGTTTCGACCTTTCTTCACTAAAAATTATCTATCTTTTAGTACAAAGATCAAATGATGTTTCCGTCTGTTTCTATTGAAAATAGACTCATTAAGGATTAATCCATATAAATTTCAGTCTCTAATAATTTTTATACATTTTTCTATAATTTTTCAAAGTCAGAACAGGGGAACTCGTACCTACTCTGACCTTGTTACACAAAATCAGTTGTATCTCAGAATTTACAGATCCATTTCCGTCACCGTTTCTTCCATATGAAACTAAACTCAATAAGCTTTAATTTCATATATAATAGGACCCTTAACTCTTTATATACAATTTTTAGTGAATTTTCGAAGTTAATCCTCTGTTCTGTCCAGACTGTTTTACTAAATCACACATTAATCCCTTCATTTTATCATTATAAACATTCAAATCATGTACCTATCTAACAATTTCTATGCTAATAATTCATATACCATTAGAGAAATTAAACTATAGTTCAAAACTCTTGTAGTACTTACAACGAAAAGGCTGATTTCCTTCTCTTTTACCCCTTGTTCTATTCTTTTCCTTTGTCTTCAATTTGATCCTTGCCTCTCTTCTCCTTCTCTTCAATTTCACACAAACACATGTAAGCTAAATGTTATAATTCAATGATTTTCATGCTAAATAACAGTAAAATACATGTATATCATGAGGATTTAACCATTTCTTACCTTAACCCTTGAATTCAAATTTTCTTGATTTAGTCCTTTATCTCTCTAACACCTTAAAATTAATTCTATAAGAAGTTTACGGTGTCTACTAACTCTCTTTTATGACTTTCTTTCAGAAGTTCCAAAGAAAATGGAAGGTTTTGGAGTTTGGAAAGCTTAAAAATGATGGAAGGACCTATTTGGAATAAAAGCAAAAGTTGGAAATGAAAGATAAGGCCATGGACGGCTAACTTAATGAAAAAGATGATATTTTCATCTTTTTACCCAGCTTTTTCTTCTCTCAAATTCTCTACAATTTTCACTTAAAATATCTCACTTAAGAAAAATGGTAAAATTATACTCTTAGTCCTTGAGCCTTTCAACTTTACACTTTGGCCCAAAACTTTGCCTCCAAAAAAAATATCTTCCACCAAATTACTCTTTTGCCCCTCCTCAATCAATCTAATTCCCATGATGACTCAAAATTCATTTCGGATAATTCGCTATTTAATCCCCCATATTTTCTCTCCTTTACTATTTAATCCTTAAAATTTTTTTTCTAACCTTCCTTACTTCACTAAACATTTATAATTCTCTATTCTAATTTATCACTATTCCAAATCCGGTTCAAACACACGGATGTTACAAAATCACTGTATCAATGACTCTATGGTATTTCAACTATACTCGAAATAAGCCTAACATTGTTTACCAGGGTATGATCATCATTCTCACCATTACAACACGATTCAACATGATATAAGATCTCAACATAACATATATACATTTGTATGTATGATCATCATTCTCACCATTATAACACAATTCAACATGATATAAGATCTCAACATAACATACATACATTTGTATCAAGCATATTTTTACATACACATCAAATTCATCATTTCATAGATTAGGAAAAGATACGATTATCTCAACAAGTACTTTATATTCAATTATAACGACTTACCAGACTACAAATAAGTTATTGAAATTGAATTATAAAAGCACAAACCAAAAACGATCACTCGTTAGCAACTTTGATTTTTCCTTTGTTTCGAGATAGTCTCACGTCGTCTTTAGCTATAAAATTAAATGCGGATATATATAGTAACTCATTAATCACACAATTTAAACAGAATTTATGAAAATTAAACATGAATATATTTTATTCAATGGTAGTCCCTATAAGCCTTATTAACCGAATTACTCGTAACATTCGGTTTTCTTTATTGGATTGAAAATAGATTTCATATTTCTTCAATAGGGACCTCTAATTTTCAATTCATAACATAATTTTCTAATAACTTTCAATTTATTCAATTTGATCCCTAATACTCAACAATAATTTCAAAGCTTTTAAGCTTAAATCAAACTTATTCATACAACATCCATTATCTTACTAACACTATACCATAGTTCTCATCTAAAGTTCTCATCTTCAATCTCTCTCTAACCTTAGTATCCAACACAATTTCTCAATTAAACTCCATCAATCGGTATATCTAACACTAGGGTCTTAATTATCTAAGATCATTATATCATAATCTATCAAGTATTAAAAGAAAACTCACCCAAAAAGGTCTTGAGAGCTTGCGGCAGTGGAGCATTTTCTTCTTTTTTCTTTCTTTACTAAGGCCGAATGTGGAAGATGAGAAAATTTGTTTTCCATTTCACTAAACCGTCTTTTATTAATTAATTACAATTAACTAAATGCCATTATCATGCCATGCAAATTTTAATAACCGTCAACCGCTGGGGACATTTACTTTTAGGGACATGGAAATATCACTAATGAAGGACATGTACAAATTCGACTATCAAACATAATTTAAGAAATTTATGGCATGATACTTTCTCTATTCTATCCAAAATTTTGAACCCAAACCTTCTAAGTCCAAGCAAAAACAACATAAAAAGGCCCATCATTTAAAAAGTAGGGTTAAAATATATATATATATATATATTATCAAATCTCCCGCTTTTTAATGTTATTTTAAAAAACATAACGAACTTATTTTGCCCTCTAATTTTATAAAAAAATTATTTTAATCATTCATTTAGGTGTTTGTGTTTTTAGCCATTAAATTTATGTTATTTTGTATCCCCATGGAAATTTTGATGTTTTCAAATTTTGTTGGCGTGGCATAGACATGAATTTTCATGTGGATGACACACAAGCATTTAATTGATTTTTTATTTTTAAAAAATTCAAAAATAATATATAAAAATATTTTTAAAAATTTAAAAAAAATTAAAAACAACAAGAGTTTAAAAAGTTTTAATATATATTTAAAATTTTAGAAAATTAATTAAATGTTGACGTATCATCCACGTGTATGCCACCACGTCAACAAAGTCAACAAACTTGAAGACTAAAAAGAGATGAAACATCAAAAAGATGGCATGTCCTAAAAAATAAAAAATAAAATCTTTTGAATGTGTTTGGGATGAAAACAGAAAATGTCATCTTTTTTATTTAATATGATTTGCTCGGTCAAATGAGATGAGACGCTAAAGAAACATGATAAATGCTGGTGGAGAAAATGGCAAACAAAATGGGTTTGGGGTTTGGTTCCTTCCAACATTGCAGGGGCAACCCAAATGTTTTGCTTTTGTTTTCTTGTCTTTGGGGCCCAATTTTTTTGTCTTTCTTCTCTTTTATTACCGTGAGAGAGTGGGGATAATTATTTTGCAAAATACATCATCAAAGAACCAAGGGATGTGCTAGGAATTATCCCTTCAAGTTTTATGCCTTTTTTTTTTCAACATATTCTCTTATTTTCATGCTTTTGGAGCATTTATGGTTTTCCTAACAAAATAGTCAATGCGCTTTTATTTGGATGCGCTCTAAATCACTGTTTCTTTTATATTTATCAGACTTCTTTTTATATTTCAAATTATCTAATATTGTTGCATATGTGTCACTCGTAGATTCGTCACGTCAAAACACAGACATATGCTCATAATATTTTATTGAGCTCTAGGCAATCCAAAATTATAATTATTTATATTATAATTATTATAGGATGACATTTTTAGAATTAAATTAAGTTGATAATGATATGATTCTTTTATTAAAACCCCGTTTGTTGACGTGATAATTAAGATGTTTATCATTCTAAGTGTAGTCTGAATTTGAGTCGCGTTAATTATGTTGCTGTTAGGGTTTACCCTCTTTTTATAATTAAAAAAATATAATCTTATTATAGGACAAAATAAAGTATTCTCATGCTGATTTCTAATTTTTAATTTCTATTCCATATAAAATCAGTGATATATGTGTAAGATGATTTTGTACTTATTTTACAAAAAATATATATATATATATATATTATTTTAAAAACATTTATATTTTTACATTTTAATAAATTTTAAATATTAAAAATAATAAAATTGAACTTAAAACATTATGAATTCTCTAACCAAACGCATTTAATTTATATATATTACATAGTTTTTTCATATACATAAAGGGGTATACCATGATCTGATAATTGTAATTTGCCTCTCTTTACCTAACTTTATCACATGCAAAGAGAAGGAAAAAAAAAAAGGTGAAACAAAGACTCGATCAAATCAAACAAAAATGAAAAAGAGACAAAAGAATCTTAAAAAACAAAGAGCAAAAATCCATCAAAATAACTTCCACAAACACAATTTTTTTTATTTCTTAAGATATTTATCAAAGCGAATCCGATAATTATTTTTTCGCATCTGTAAATCCATTAAGGAGTGGATGTTGATTACGATTTTTAAATATATATATTATCAAACCGAAATTCAAAATCTCGTGCATTCTCAACAATTTTTTTTTTTTTTCTAAAAATTTATAAGTGAAATTAAAAAAAGAAAGTTAAAACGTGTTGTTAGTGTTTATACTTTTATCAAATTTGGACTTTAATACTTATATTTAAAATTTAATTTTTTTATATTTTTAATTTAAAAATTTTAATTCGATCATTAACATATTAATTAGTTTATTTTTATATGACGTGACATATAATTAATGAAAATAAATATGATAAGTTGATAAAATTTAACGGAAATTATCAATATAAATTTTAAATTAAAAAATAAAAAATTTAATTTTTTAAAGCATAAAAAAATCTCAAATCTCATAAAAATATAGCGACTAAGGACATATTTGTACAATAAAATGGAATATATTTTATTTAAAAAATTGTTATTGGTTAAATTTATCAAACCGTTACAGAGAATCTGTTCATAAATATAGAAAAAGAAGGGAGCTGGCCACCAAAAACTTACCACAACAAATCCGTGCGGACCGTACCATCGAACACCCATCCGTATTCCTTTTTTTTTTTTTTTGGGGGGAGGGGGGGTTTCGAAATTCTGTAGCTTTTACTTTTGATGTTCCTCTGTAATAAATTATTATAAAAATTTCTTAATACACATTCTTCGTGAAAACGACAGTTTATTTCTCCATCATACTTTCTTTAAGAAAAAAATTCAATAAATTAGATTTCTTTTATATATTTGAAAAATCAAAAGGCTCCACCTTTAAAAAAATGACTTTCCTGTTTTGTGGTCCTCACACACACTGGAGCATTGCTCTCTCAACTGGGCTCCACTGTTTCCCAGTATTCATTCAACCGAAAATATCGGGTCCACGGAATCTACGGTCCCAAAACCATCTCCGTATACGATACGTATACCTTCCCCAAACTTCCCTTTTGCAGGAGAGGTGAATTCCTAGATTCTTATTTTGTTTATTATTTTTGGGGTTTTAACTTTGGTGCTGTTGTTTCCCCCTCTTATCTACCCACTAAAAGATCCCGTCTTGGGTTTGTTAAAAGAAAGAAAAAAGGTTAGAACTTGAAAGAAAGAAAGAAAGAAAGAAAGAAAGAAAGAGAGAGAAAAAGAACCCTCCCAGAAAAAATGCCACCTTGCGTTGATTAGCCATGTGCTTCTTAGCTTCATGGTAAAGATCTTGTGTTTGGATGCTTTTTTGGTTTATGTTATCATATGTACTACTCTTAGTACTTTGAGTTTGTTCCTCTTTTTCTTTTTAATTTGCTTTATGCTTATCTTATCATGTGTGAATCTGGGTTTTTTTATTTTTATTTTTTTAATTGGGGTTTATAATTGTTTTTGACATAAATGATTGTTTTTCTCTGTGGTTAATGCCTTAACGGGGGTTGTAATCATGGGTTTTTCTTTATTCTCAATAATAAAATGAAGTATATATTTTTGTTTTTTTAAATTTATTTATTTTTGTTGGATTAATGACTTGTTTATTTGGTTTGTGGGATTTTCCAGGCACTCGCGGAAGGTGGTGTTTTGACTTTTAAAGCCTAAAGAGAGAAATTTTCAAAAAAAAAAAAAAAATTGATAGATTGAAAGGAAAGGCCTTCAATCGTGGATGGGTTTCAAGTGATCATCTTTATCTCTATCTCTCTTTTCCAAAAAAAAATAGAAAATGGAGAAGAGATCTAGGCTGATCAGAGTCCCATTCTCGATGGTTCTTCTTCTTGGCTTTGATTTGTTTCTTGATTTTCAGTGAGACCAAAGTTTTGATTTTTTTTTTTCAGTGGTCAATTGTTGGTGAGCTTGGAAAATTTTAGTTTCGGAGTAATCATTTCAGGAACAATCTCTTGATTGGGTCCTTTCTTCTCCAAAGAAGAGAGGAAAATATACAAGGGAAGACAAAAAGAAAGGGAAAAAAAAGGAAGCTCTGGGTTTGAGATTTTGAAGTGTTTTCAAGTATTTGGAGTAAATTACAGGGAAAATAAGAAATGTCAGAAGAGGCAAATTCTTGGATCAGGAGAACAAAGTTTTCTCACACTGTTTGTCATAGATTGGACTCGTCTAGATTGGGCTCTTTCCCTTTGAATTTAGAATCAGCCAGGAGCCAGGACCGGAGTTTAGGTTTGAAACCCAGGTCAACTGTGGCTTCTTCTAATCAGAAACCAGTTCATAATGATCCACAGGTGCAACCAAGTCCGACCACCAACAAGCAAAGATCTGTATCCCCTGCCCCTCAGACTCTAATGCCTGATACTTTCAAGGAAGCAAAGTCTGAGAGGAGGAGATCCTCAACCCCACATCCTCAAAGGAAAGAATCTGAGAAGCGACGTGTGAGCAAGTTTTTCCATAAGGAATCCCACGAGACAAAACGATCAGGTTCACCTGCACCGTCTTCCATTTCAAGCCCCCTTAGGCACTTGGGTTCCTTGAAGGTTTCAGATAGGTCAAAGGGCACGAAAGAATCAGCTTGGACCAAGTATTTTGACCATGCTGGAGGACGGGTTAACGCTGTAGATGCAGCTGATGAACACACAGTTGATCTTTCCCAGCTATTTCTAGGGCTTAGATTTGCACACGGTGCGCATAGCAGGCTTTATCATGGCATATATAAGGAGGAAGCTGTTGCAGTTAAGATTATTAGGGTACCAGATGATGACAATGGAGACTTGGCTACTAGGTTAGAGAAACAGTTCGATAGAGAGGTTAATCTTTTATCTCGACTCCACCATCAGAACGTTATAAAGGTATTTCATTCTTCTTTTCTTTTCATATTCCCCTTTCCCTATATGTATCTTGTTCAGGGTATAGAATTGCTTTCAATGATTCTTGAATAGAGTATTTTTCTGCTTGTTGCTCGCACTGCATGTTTCGATTCTCACTTTATCTCTTGATCTGATAACCAGTTTAAAGCAGCATGTAGAAAGCCACCGGTTTATTGTGTTATAACAGAGTATTTATCAGAGGGCTCATTGAGGGCATACTTGCACAAGCTTGATCACGAGTCTCTTCCGTTGAAAAAGTTAATTGCTATTGCTCTCGAAGTTGCTCGTGGAATGGAATACATTCATTCTCAAGGAGTCATTCATCGCGATCTTAAACCAGAGAACGTCCTTATTGATCAGGAATTCCACATGAAAATTGCTGATTTTGGTATAGCTTGTGAGGAGGCATATTGTGATCTACTGGCAGATGACCCCGGGACTTATCGTTGGATGGCACCTGAGATGATCAAAAGGAAATCGTATGGAAGGAAGGTGGATGTGTACAGCTTTGGACTGATGTTCTGGGAACTGGTTGCCGGAACAATCCCATACGAGGATATGAATCCTATCCAAGCTGCTTTTGCAGTTGTGAACAAGGTATGTCCCCAATTCTCATGCTTCTAGGATATACTTATGTAAAGTTTTTTCTTGCGAATGAACTTCCACACCCTTGGTGCGCGAAATATAGCATAAGACTGCATTCTATATATGGTATAACACTGAAGACTGTTAATCTCAAGTTCAACTGAGAAGCTTTCTATATGATTATATATCTGTAATTCTGATATCAGAACTCTTTTATTCTTCTTAGAATCTGAGACCTGTTATCCCCAAAGACTGTCCACCCACAATGCGAGCTTTAATCGAGCAATGTTGGTCACTAAACCCGGAGAAGAGGCCAGAGTTTTGGCAGATAGTGAAGGTGTTGGAGCAATTCGAGTCGTCACTGAATCGTGATGGAACCCTGGATTGGGTACCGAACCCAAGTTGCCAAGATCATAAGAAAGGGCTGCGTCATTGGGTTCAAAAGCTTAGTCCAACGCACAACCCGCACTTTAACGCCTATGCTTCTTCACCTATGCCTAAACCTAAGTTCTCATGAATTTTTATTTTGACTGACCCGGCATTTGTAGTGTCACCGGGTCAATTGTAATTAAAAGGTTCGTTGTCTAAGCTACCTTATTATCTCCTTCCTGCGAGATTGAATGAAGTAGATTGGCAGGCAATGGCGTGCATCAGGTTGAATGTGTTCCTCTTTTTGTCATCACAAAAACGAATGGTCATTACTTCCAGCAGAAATTTATAAATAAATAAATAAATAAATAAATAAAATGCTGAAATATGGTAATATCGATATATCCCAAAAAAAAAAAAGTCAGATGTCTGTTGATGTAATCATGGGCCCTTCGTTTTGTAGCATCTTTACCGAAATATCTCTTAATTTGGGTGGGATTCTAATCGGTACAGTGTGAGTATTATTGCTATTATTATTTTTGTATTTATTAGAGAAAACAATGTCATTGACTGTGACCCCCCGTGTTGAAATACAATGTAACAGACGTGGTCTATGTGAATGTATTGATTAGTGGAGTGGTTATCTTTATAAGAATATCAATGTCAATGTGTTTCATTTTGACACGTTCCTGTTGGGTTTTCGGAATCAGAACCCCAGATCTCGTTGGACAATTTCGTTAAAAGCAATACATATCAGAAACAAACAGGTAAAATCAATTTACGACACTTAAAAAACCATTAACCAACACGTGTCCTTGGGTTTTAAACGAGGACAGTCCACATAATTTTCCATCAGTGTGCCATTACTTTCAAGGTCTGTTTCAACACTGTTTTTGGGACTTTGGGTGGCAATTTTTTTGCATGCTGTCACCTACCCTTAACCTGAAAACTCTTGTGCTAAGTATCAAGAATGTAAACAAAATGTGACATTACCCCAGTATTCCTCCTAATTTTCATACCAGGAATCTCCTTTGCTTCTGTTTACAGAAGTGGTAAGGAAAGTGAATTTTGAGCAAGAATAAAGATGATTCCTCTGTCTGTCATTGATGCACAGTCGAAATTAATTAAAAATATGATTAAGGCAAATATACCTATCAATTAATTGTATAGTTACAGTGAGCATAGATATCGTTCTCATGAGGACTAAAAATCTAGTAATTACCGTTTTCTTATTATTTAACCGATAAATTGGAGTGTTTGCTTAAAACTAAAATTAACTAAATTAATAAACTAAAGAATACGATAAAAAACAAATAAAAAAAACAAAAGATTAACAATCAAGAAACGAAATAATACCCAAGAAAGACCTAGATTTCATCTGTCATTATAAATCTGAATCAAACAATTTATTCATTATTACCTTGATCCGTAGAAATCCTTAAATTATGCTAATATTTCTATTCAAGCATAAAAGCAACTAACTTTAGGTTGATTAATTGAAATTTCTTTCTAATTAAAATCCCTATTATCGCATTAACTTGATCTACGGATCCCTCTATTATATTTGACTATAATCCGGTAGATTTCTACCGTCCTTGTAACATCCGCGTTCTTGAACCGGATTTGAGTGATAAAATAGAATTGAGAATTAGAAATGTTTAGTTGAAGTAAGGAAGGTTAGAAAATTTTAAGGATTAAATAGTAAAGGAGAGAAAATATGGGGGACTAAATAGCGAATTATCCAAATTGAATTTTGAGTCATCATGGGAATTAGATTGATTGAGGAGGGGCAAAAGAGTAATTTGGTGGAAGATATTTTTCGAGGCAAAGTTTTGGGCCAAAGTGTAAAGTTGGAAGGCTCAAGGACTAAGAGTGCAATTTTACCATTTTTATTAAGTGAGATATTTTAAGTGAGACTTGTAGAGAATTTGAGAAAGCTTAAAAATCAATTAAAAGTCAAAAATATCAGCTCTTTTCATAGTGTAACCGTTCATGCCATTCTCCCTTCCATCCAACTTTTGATTTTATTCCAAATAGGTCCTTCCATCATTTTTAAGCCCTCCAAGCTCCAAAATCTCCTATTTTCTTTGAATTTCTGAAAGAAAAGTATAGAAGGGGGTTATTAAACACCTCAAACTTCTTATAGAATTCATTTTGAGGTGTTAGAGAGCATAGGAATTAAATTGAGAAATTTTAAATTCAAGGGTTAAGGTAAGAAATGGTTAAATTCTCATGACATACACGTATTTTACTGCTATTTAGCATGAAAATTATTGAATTATAGCTTATAGCTTATATGTGTTTATGTGAAATTGAAGAGAAAAAAAGACAGGCAAGGATCAAATTGAAGAGAAAGGAAAAGAGAAGAGCAAAGAGTGAAAAGAGAAGGAAATCAGCCTTTTTGTTGTAAGTACTACAAGAATTTTTAATTATAGCTTAATTTCTCTAATGGTATATGAATTATTAGCATAAAAATTGTTAGATAGGTACATAATTTGAATATTTACAATGATAAAATGAAGGGATTAATGTGTGATTTAGTAAAACAGTTTGGACAGAACAAATGATTAACTTCGAAAATTCATCAAAAATTGTATATAATGAGTTAAGGGTAAAATTATATATGTAATTAAAGTTATTGAGTATAGTTTCATATGGAAGAAACAGTGAAAGTAAAGGAACTGTATATTTCGAGATATACTAGTTTTAGTGTAATAAGATCAGAGTAGATTCGAGTTCCCCTGTTTTGACTTTGAAAAATCATAGAAAAATATAAAAAAATTATTAGAGACTGAAATTTATATTTCTGAATCCTTAATGAGTCTATTTTCAATAGAAACAAACGGGAACATTATTTGATCTCTGTACTAAAAGATAGATAATTTTTAGTGAAAAAAGGTCGAAACTGTCAGGCAGCAGCGAAGGGGTAAATTGAAAGAATTTACTGTACAAATTGGCTAAAGAAAAAATTCTGGAAATTTTATGGTAAAAAGATGATTGACTCTAGTTTCAGAAACATCAAGCGGATTATGATTTCGAATTCTGTAGCTCAAGATATAAATAATTTAGTGACTGTGACGCAAGTGAATGACTTTGAAAATATAAATGTGAAGTATTTGATGATGTATTTATGTGAGATATATCATTTATGAGAAATGATGCTAATTGAGATTGTGCCCAAGTAGACAAATTAGAACCATTGTGATATTAGTGGCATGCCATTAAGGAACACTAGCGCGCTCTTTGTTTAGCACGTCTCATGCTCTCTGTTATTAGCACTGTGTGTGCTCTCTGATTAGCACTTTGTGTGCTCTCTAATTAGTACTGTGTGTACTCTCTGTTGAGCACTGTGTGTGCTCTCTGTTGCCCAGCACATATGTGCTCTTTATTAGTACTTTGGTACTCTCTGTTTGTTCGTATATCCTAACGGTTCTATGATAGTCTACTACGGGTTAAGTTACAGAAAGTGGATAAAAGTGCAAATTGTGCCATTGTGGTAAGTTACAGGTTACATGTAAGTAAGACAATAAGTTTATATGCATGAGTACTTAAATGATCATTCATTACTTTTGTAATTGCTTTTGTAGTGCTTACTAAGCCTTCACCGGCTTAACGCGTTTATTTTAACGCGTAGGTACAAAAGCTACAAGAAGTGGAAGTCAGAGCTAGGGGACCTCTCATCACATCACATCACTATTGGAAGACTTCAGTTTAGGTACATTACTTTTGGTAAAAATGACATGTACAAATGATACTATTATGTGTCTTCAGTGGGTGGTTATAAATATTGTTTTGGATTACTACGAGTTAATGAATTGAAATGATGTATTTTGAATAGAATAACTTAAAACACATCGTTTGAAAAAAAAAATTTGTTATACTCGTGTTAAAATTTTCGATACTATATGTAATGCTTCTATATCGGGTTTATACGTGTGAACCGGGTATAGGGGTGTTACAGTCCTATTTCTAGGATTGCATATAACTCCACTCAATTATGCTAGATCCACTCTTAAACAGTGACTTTTCCTTCTCTATTTAAGCATATCAAACATGGATAATCTCGGAAATACTAAGCCAAAAATTTAGCACACATAATTGAGAATAAGATCTAAGTATTTATTACGTAAAACAGAAATCAAATAAAAGAATCCATCATACGGTTCATCTCCCTTAGATATTTAGAAAATTAGTTCATAATCACAAATAAAAACATCTCAAAACCAGTATAACTGCAAGAAATAAAGAAATTCATAATAAACTTCAAAGAAATCAAAAGAAGATATTTAATCTTGATGGATATCTGCTTCAGAGACCGCTTCAATGGTGTTTGTCGAGTTGTTTTCTTCAATATTTTATGACGGCTTACTCTCTTCTTATCATATTTGGTAAGGTAAACTACAAAGATAGTCATTTTTGTTCGCCTCAGATTATATTTTAGTCACTTATGTTTAAAATGTTACGTTTTAGTCACTTATGTTAGTATTTTGTTACGAAGTGATCACTGTGCCGTTAAGTTCCGTTATCTCCTTAACGGTAATCCTACGTGGCAGTCCAACTAGATTTTAAGTGCAAACTTGAATTTACAAATGGAATGAGAATAAATCTTTAATTAAATAAATTTAATTAATTAAAATTTTTAAACCCTAAACTTTAACTAAAAAAATCTTAAACTCATTTCCACATATCTCTCTTCTTCTTCTTCATCTTCATCTTCTTCTTTTTTGATTCCAATATCTTTAGTTACAAATCTGTCTCAAAGCTTGAAACTTTAAAACGCATTAACCCAAAGATTCAAAGATTCAATATCTTCTTCCCGTTAAGTTTTTTTTGGGTTAATGAGTTTCAAAGATTCAAGTTTTGAGACAGATTTGTAATTAAAGATGTTGGAATCAAAAGAGAAGAAGATGAAGATGAAGAAGACAAGTGTGTGGAAATGAGTTTAGAGTTTTTTCAGCTAGATTTAAGTTTAAAAATTTTAATTAATTAAATTTATTTAATTAAAAATCTATTCTAATCCCATTTGGAAATCCAAGTTGACACTTAAAATCTAATTGGACTGCCATGTAGGATTACCGTTAGGGAGATAACGGAACTTAACAGCAGAGTGATCATTTCGTAATAAAATAATAACATAAGTGACTAAAACGTAACATTTCAAACATAAGTGACTAAAATGTAATATGAGGCAAATAAAAATGACTATTTTTGTAGTTTATCCTATTTGGTATATATAGGGTTTAGAATGCCTGAAAAACTTAGAAATTATGCTTTTCCGTGTGTTTTGGGTGCAGTTTGCAATTTCCACACGATCTAACATATGGTCATGTGGCAGCTCGTGTGGCTCACATGGTCGTATGCCCAGCTCGTGTGACTCTTAAAATCTGCTCAATTTTTTCAGTTTTCTCTTGTTTTGCTCTCAAATGTTCTCCTAAGTATAAAAACATGAATTTACAAAATTAAAAATATAAAAATTCACCATTTTAAATCGAATAACCATCTAAAAATACATTAAAAATGGGATTAAAATATTTTACCATTTTAACATTTATCAAGAACTCTTTTGTTTTGTCACCATTCACCTGCACTTGATAGCTGACAGTGCTGATGTATATCATAATCAGAGATTGAACCTACCCGATTTATGGTTTAAAAATAAGATTACAAATCGCCACTCATAAGGTCGATTTTCTCCATCCCCGCCGGTGGTATTCTCCCCATTCCCTCTCCCTTGGGCTTTTAATTCTTACAATCCTTTAAATTTTATCTAATTAATTAATCAATTATAATAATTTTTTTTAAAAAAAAATCACATATAAGATGGAATTTGAACTTTTCATTGAGCTATGATAATTTCAAAGTTGAGAAAAGAATTGAAGTAACGAAAAAGATTCTATATCATGTAATATTATTCCAAAAAATAAAAAAAGACAGTAAAACAAATTAAGAATGATTGATTAACTTTATAAAAGCTAGAGGTAACGAAAATCTCAAAGCAAGAATTTCCATTTTGCCAAGAAATATATGTTGGATCGCCATCTTAATAATTTGAACCACAAAACTGAAGTGTTAGTGATGTGGCTGAACTTAGTCCCTAGACACGAGGGGTGAGACTTAAGACTCGTCACCATCGAAATTCTCTCCTTTCCTCAGTGTACATGTATAGCTGACATGGCCTCGACGCCACCCTTTTGCCACCTTTACTTTATCACTGTTTCTGGCACTACTCTCATTGTTCTCCTCGGCTTGAACTCAGTTATATATGTGCAAAATTCAACTGAAGATTCAATGGTGAATTAGGTTCAAAGTCTTTTGTTATGCAAAGAGGGTATGCATAGGGAGAAAAACGATTGAGTTATATTTTATTTTTTTTTATATACGTAGGTGTTCGATTAATAAAATGTAAGATTATTTTTTAATAATAAGATTATCGTAATGTAAAATTGTTTATATGATTGGATATATTATACTATTTTACTTGTTTCAGTTGGCCGTTCTATTTGAGATTTAAGCTTATAATATTTTATTTTATAGATTTTTATAATAAATTAATTTTACATCTTATTTCTATAATAAATAAAAGAACTTATGGAGGAGAAATAGACTATTACAATTCTATTTTAATCAAAGTGATGCGGAAGAAAGAAGGAAAATATGTTGTTGTTTTTTTTAATTAAAACATGTTTTTTGTTATGATTTAATGATAAATTTGACTAAATAATAAAAAATGATAAATTTTTTTATAAAAGTAATACTTCATTATAATACGCAAAATGTAATATCATAAATAAAATGTTAATTTTTCTCAATTTATAATAAAAAATAATATATAGTTGAAATGTAACTTGAAAAATATATAAAGAAAATTATGTAATTATTAATTGTTGTTGTTATTTCGTGTAGATTTAAGTAAAATAAATTAAAGTCATAAAAAATAAAATAAAATTGTAAAAAAATGACGAAATATAATAAATGATTTTGAGATTTTTCCTTATATTTTAGAATTTAGCGTTATTGGAGATATGAAAATATGAGATTATTATATCAAGCTAAAATTTGAAATTCAAATACAGAAAAAAATTGTCAAAATTTCACAGGACAATTTTTTTTTTTTTAAAGTTGAATGCAGGAATTGAAACAACAGCTTTTGACAAAAAAATACGGTCAGTGTGACAGTCCACTTGAACCCGACAGCAAGCCCCAGCAGTTGTTCGTGTCAGCGGAGCAGTCTTTATTCTGCTCTCCATGGCATCGATCTCATGATCTATATTTTGCTTTTCATTGTGGCCTTCGAGTTTCAGTTTATGATAAGGGGAAGCTTTTAATTGAAGGCTTTAACGCGAGAAAGAGATGAGTAAACACATTAACCCCCTGTTTGGGAAATAAGATTGAGCTTTCCTTTTCCAGTGTGTGTTTGTTAGCTGCTTTTTTTTAGCTATCAGTGATTAATTGATCCATGGAGGACGACAACCCTAATGATTCCTCAAGACCAGATAGAAAAGTCATCGAGAGAAACAGGAGAACTCAAATGAAAGCTCTCTATTCCAAGCTCTATTCTCTCTTACCCTGTCACAGCTCTAGGGTTTTTATCTCTCTCTCTCTCTTCTAAGTATTTGTTAAATCTCTGATTAATTTCTTTGCTTTCTGGCATTTGCATTACGTATGTGGGATGCATTTACAGGAATCAAAATCACTGCCTGATCAGCTACATGAAGTTGCAAGCTATATAAAAAAGTTGCAGATAAACTTGGAGAGACTGAAGGAAAAGAAAGACAGCTTAACGAGTGTAGAGAGGTGGAGGAACGCAAGAAGCAGGATGAAAGGTAATGGGCCGAAATCTCCTCAAATCCAGATTCATGAAATGGGTTCTTCATTGGTGATCGGGTTGACAACAGAGTCCAACAGTCGGTTCCTTTTTACCCAGACAATTCGTGTTCTTCAGGAAGAAGGAGCCGAGATTGTTAATGCCAGTTTCTCCGTTATTGACGGTACCGTGTTCCATATTATGAATCTTACGGTAGCCATTCCACTGCTTCCACTGTTCATCAGTACCCTTTTTTCCATTACACCGAGGATTAATGGTTTAACATTTTAGAGAAATGGTTGCAGATGGGGCATGAATCAGCACCAGATTATGGGGCGGGCAGGAGGATATCAGAGAGATTAAATAAGTTTCTGAATGATGCAGATGCATGAGCTAGCCGTTGCATAATGAAGTAAACAATCTGAATCACTTTATGATCTTCTGTTTGTTTAGTTTGTTAATAAGAGTCAACAAACAGTGCTGCTTCCGGCTGGGCAGTAACCAGATCTAAGTATTATATATGAATTTTAATTCCCAAGCCTCTGTTATATTATATGTAAACTACCATCCGTTTCAACTTAGTTAAACTGAGATCTAAAACATATATTCTTGATCTCTCTCTCTCTATATTTCTAAATTAATTTTTTGCTAGCCAATAAATGATGTTACATTCGTAAATTCGTTGTCACTAGATTTCTCGAAATATACCAATGCTGATATATCTACACATATGTAATTCTCATGAATTGTTTTCTTGTTTTTCCCACAGGTGGGTAAATCACATTTCAAAATTTTATTTTGGGATCAAACTTGGTGATTGAGAAAGGATTATATCACGTTTGTATACTTTTTTTTTCAACAGTTTTATAAAACTGTTAAAAATAGATAATATTCATGATTTTAGATATTCGTATCTAACGAACTATAACTAGAAAATAACTTCATCAATGCCTTGGTACTAGAAGTTGATGACTTCAGTATTTAAATTTGGTTTTTATCCAAACTTCTAAACACAAGTATTTTTCAATTTCATTAAACTTCTACAATACCATGTGTCATTAAAATTTTAAATATGTGATATTAATACAATATATTAAACTACTCATAGTTTCGTTTTTTATCCTTATAATAAAAGATATTCTATAAAATTATTGCAACACCAATAATGCTAAATTATGTGAGATCATATACATTTGAAACCATATAATTACATAATTTACTTCGTCTCGTATCAACATATTTAATATAATAAAAGAGCAATTTTATTGTTGTTTATTTTTCTAAAATGTTGCTCTCACATCACTTTATGAAATATCAAATCAAAATGAATGAATGAATGATAGTTTGAAATGGTAAATATTCATGTGGGCAAAGTTTTATAATCAATGTACAAAGATGAATCAAAGATATTAGAGCAAAGAAAGGGAAATTGTTAAAGTTCCCACCTAAGAACAAGCATGCTATTATTGTTCAAATGGTACTTTCAATTTTTATTTTTAGGGATAAATAATAAAACTATACATCAATTATGGTCTAATGTACAATTGTATACATCAACTTTGATTTTGTGCAATTTTATATATGAAAATTTGATTTTATCCAAATTTTGTAAAGTATTGACACAATTATTTATATAACATCATTTTATGTCTATATGTTGCATACATAAATAATTATATTTATTCAGTATAAAAATAAATCGATATATTTATTTCTATAAACATGTATGATTAAATCAAAATTAAAATTTCAAGTATACATTTGAACCACAATTAAAGTTTCCTGTGCATAATTACACCAAATTAAAGTTCATGTATACAATTGCACATTAAATCAAAGCTTATGTATAATTTTAAGATTTATCCTCTATTTTTATTTGGAAGGTCTTTTTAGAGAAAATTTTTATTGGGAAGTTAGTTAAGGGGGGTGTAATCAATTGATTCTGAATTAATTCTTGAAGGCAATATTAGGGTTTTCAAACTTTCTCTTTGTGCTGTTCTATCTGTTTCTTTTGTTCTCGATTAGACGGTGGCAATGTCAGCTTTAATGCTGGTCGTCGACCGTCGGTATTCCTGCCCATTTCTTTTTTATATTCAGTTCTTTTTTCTTTTATATTTTGTTTTTCTTTTAGTTTTTATCTACCTTTGTGACACGCTTTTTCTCTGCCTTGTGGCACGCTTCTGCCCTATGGTACGTTTTCATCTACTTTCGTGGTAGATCTGTGTTCGTAGATATTTTTCTCACAACACTCGACTCTAATTTGCGGTTATCGGTGGTCTTTCAATGGTTTGATCCCCTTTTATGGTTCGTTTGCCGATACAATCAAATCTGTTTTGCGAAGCAACCTTCAAAATTGTTGGTTTCGCTCATCACTCTTACTTTAATCATTAAGCGTGTAAGTGGATAGAGATAAAGAGTTTTGTTTTCTACTTCCTTTCTCTAGTGTTTCATCTCATCACTGTCGTTGCAGCTCACTAGGCATGTTTCGCTGGTATGATGTTTCGTTATTTGTCTCTTTATTTTGTTATTTTTCTACTACATTTTAATTTCGTTTGGAATATTTCTCGATTTTAATTTCTAATAAATTCAGCCGACATATTATTCAAAAGAAAAAGTTTAGGGGAGTGTACCATTAATGTAGTTTTATAGTTTTTTTTATGATTAGTATTCTAATAATTAATGTGTTATATTTAATGTCTTATTCATGTAAAATAAGCATACCAAATTTCAAGTAAAATAAAAATGTTCAACTATTTATTTCAAGTAAAATAACTTTAAATTGTTACATATATATTAATAAATAAAATATTTCGAATTAATTTCATTGAGATATGGGATAAATCTGAAATTTTTTGAAAATTTAAAGCATATTTATATTGATATATTCAATACTTGATTGTTAAAATACCAATCATACAAAAAAAATAAGAAAAAGTGTAAGCTTATTTTAATTTTTTTAGTGATCAGCTTATTTTAATTTGACATTGAAGTAAGTAGATCTCTCTCCTATATGGACTGTTATTAGGTGAATTTGTAATGGAATTAAAAAACTTACAAGCATATTTCAAAGTTATTATTTGTCCTTTTTAATGTGATTTTTATTAAATATATTGTATATAAACTCATTCTCTTGATCCTTATAGGATGTATAATTTGATTTAATTTCCCATGTTGAAGGTTACTGATGATGATGATGGTGACGACGTGGAGGGACTGTTCTTTTTTAAAACTTGCCAAATTAACTGATTAATAAATTTGTGGTGTTTTCTCATAAAACCCAAAGTGCCCACCAACAATCCAACAAGGACTTGCTTTTTCTCCAATCGTCGGAAATCTTGTGCTTCACAGCCGGAAATTCTGTTAATTGAAAGTCTTTGGAAATTGGAATATTGAATAGTGGTCGGAGGTGAGATTCCTCCGGGGGAAAACTAAATGGCGGGCTTCTACTGGATTCTCCTATCTATAAAGTTCAATCATCCAACTGGCAGCTGGAGGTGTGCCAAACACACCCACACCAAACTCGCGTTTCAATGGAGGCCAAAACTTAACTTGGGAGGTGTGTTAGTACCCAACTGGTGGCACCAGACCAGTGGACGGTCTTGTCTCTGAAAGAAGGTTAAAATCTGCCTATAGTCCCTGTAATTTAGTCTTTTATATTTGTACTTTTAGGAAATTTAGTTCTTTCACTTTTTAGATTTCAAAATTTAAATCCGATTATTAATATTTTTTTTTTTTTTTGTTACATTCAAATTAATTATGACATTTTTTTTAATTTCGTGGATACCAAATGAGTAATTTTTATTGTTTCAAAATGTCACAACAACTAATTAAACCCCAAGAAAAATTAACACTATTTTTTTGGACTTGAATTTTGAAATGTAAAAATTAAAGAAGAGAAACTCCTAAAAATACAAATATAGGAATTAAATTTCTAATTTTCAAAAATTATAAAGACTATAGGCATATTTTAACCATAGAAAAATATGGAAAAGAAAAGGGAAAGCTCAACTCTTGACGAGTATGGTGTTAAAGAAGTATTAAAAATTAAAATAATAAATTTGATACAATATTAGCGAAGTTTTTAAATTCTACAAGTAAGGTCAGGAGATTGACAAAAATCTTATAAGGGTATAGTAAAATATTAAAAATAAATATCTTTTTAAAAAAAGACATGACAAATTTTTAGGATTAATTATGGAATAAAAAAACACACTATCAATGTACCAAAAACTTTTAATATTTGAATACATGATAATTTTTAAAGGATATTTTTAAAATACTAATAAATTTAGACATAATGATAAAATTAGCCCCTAGCGTTTGGGTGTTTGGTCACTTTGGCCTTTAAAGTTTTTTTTTGGCTCACTTTCATACATAATTTTTTTTTGTCAAATTGATATTTTTTAACGATCTTATTGATGTGACTGTTAGTTGACTAACAGTCAACATTAACCATTGACGTGGAGGTCCAAATGTAATCGAATGCTGATGTTGTAACATCCTCACTTTAAAAATATATATTTATGGTAAAAGTCTTTAAATCAATGATTTATAAATAAATAGTAGTATAAGAAGTAGTGATCCTTTTTAAAGGAAACTATTAGACATGGAAAAATAGAGAATTATTATTAAGAGCATGTGGTTAGTTAAAAAATTTGTTATTGAGTTCAAGGATTAAATTGAATAAGTTAAAAAAATATAAGAATTAAAGTGCAAATATTTTATTTTTATTTTGATGGAATGACCTAATGACAATTTTACCATTTTAAAAAAAAAAATCATGATTGCGTTGATTTTTTATATTAAAATTATTATTTAATAATTATTTAAAATACAATCTTTTATTATTATTATTATATAAATAAAAGAAAGATTTTTCATCTTTCTTTTATGTTCTGTGTCATTTGTTTCTTTCTTTTGTTCTCTTTTTTTCACAAAAGGGAAAGAAAAAAAATTATTTCACCATTTTTTTTTTAAATTTAAGTATAAGGTATGATTTTTTTTCAAATTTTTCATAGATTTTAAATATTTAAAGCTTGTTTTACATATATATACCAATAATTTTTTATTTCATCTAGTATTTTGAAAGTTACCATTAAATAATATTGATAGAAGCTTAGAAAATTTAAGTGAAATATGTATATTTTCTTGATAGAAAATGATTAAAAGAAGAATTCTAGCTTATTAGAAGTGTGAAAAAGAAATGAAATTTGATAGGAAATTTATTTGGTTTATTTGACTATGGTGAAGGGGTAATAGAGAAAATTGACTATTTTGAGTAATATTAGTGCTAAATGATAGCTTATGAATTAGTTAGTACTCCGATGAAGACAGAATTGAAAACGGATAATCGAGTTGAAAGATATGAGAATTTCGGATTATGAAACTTGATTTTTACTCCGGTACACTGAGTTAGACTAGATAAGATATAATTGGCATGTCATAGAGTCTTTATATCAGAGGATTTAGATCTCCCTAATTCCGAAAAGGTCGAGGGAGAAAAGGTCAAATTGGTCGATTTTTATTATTGTTAGTCCTAATTCCCTAAGGATCGTGAACTACTCTGATAGCCATCGTTGTCGAACAACTCGGGGTGACGGATTTGTATATCTGATTATGAGTCTAAATTTTAGTATGGGTTGAGATTGAAAGAACCAAAAACAAAAGTTGAATATGTTTGAGTTTTCTTATTTTGTGAATTAAATTGATTATGTGATTTTAAATTTGATTAAAAAGCTTATTGTTAATTATTAATTTTATTAACTAATCTATATTTAATTCTTATGTAATGATTTATATGATATTAGCACCACTTAGCATAAAAATTGCTCAGTGTACGGTTTGTCTATTTTTTCGTGCGCAGATAGTTAGATTCGATAGATCGTTCCAACAGCATTCGAAGAACCGAAAATCAACTCAAACAAAGTTGGTGAAAAATTTATTTTTTGGTAAATATTTATGACATGTACATAGACTTATATATATAATATTGTGTCATATATTAAATTTAAATATATTTATTATGTCTCTTTTTCTAGTACTTTATAACCAATGTTTTGATGAAATGGTTAAACATAGATATCAAATTTATTGAAATGTTTTGAGAAATTGAAGTATTGAAAATTGATTTGGGAGATTATTTGAATGTGATTATATTGTGAAGTGTAAATTTTACAGGGGGATTTTATGTAAATAAGCAGAAATGTTGCCGAAATTTTTATAAAATAATTTTATCACTATGTATCTATATGTTTTTTTTTAAATAATAATAGAAAAGTAGGTTGCTTCGGCAACGAAATGTAATATTTTATATTCGGATCTAATAACTGGGTTGGGTATAAGGTGTTACAATGTGGCACTATGTTGTCTTATATGCAACAAATAATTTTAAAATTATTAAAATTATTTTTTGAAATATAAAATTACTAAAATTATTATATTAAAATATATTTTTAATGTTTATTTTAAATCATCATCCTCATCATTGTTTATCTTATTTTTTCCTTCCATCTGATTTTTGAAAACAAAAAATGCATTTTTCTCTAGTTATTCTTATCTCAAATTTGATAACACAATCTGCAGTATGTTAAAAACATATGTCCTGTTCGAAAACCATGCAAATCTTAGATTGAACATAAATTCACGAAACACAGTGCTTTTATTGTCATCAAAATTTTCTTGAGAAATCAATAAAGGATCTAAGATGAAGCATAGTTATTGATGAGAGCCAAAAGCATTGCTCGACAAATGTTATCTTAACAATTCGTTTCCTCACCAACATCTTTGCATACACATTCATAAACTTGCTTGAGAATCAACATGCAAGTATCTTCATCCGTTAGAGTAGCGCTAATCCAAGTTTGAAGAGCACTAACCCAAAATCTCCAAAATAAAAAACCATAAACAAAAATCTCCAAGTCAAAACTCTTATACAAAATCTCCACATTCAACCACCCAAAACCCAAAATTCCCAAATTCAACAACCTAAAATCTCCAAATTCGACAACAATAAACAACCCATGGTGTTGAGAAAGATTTAGGAATCCTTAAAATTTTTAAGAACTCTTCAAACACCATAAAAATCTTCCATCTAAATCATGAAAAAAAATGGGAAAAGAAAAACTCAACAAACAAACTGTACAAAAACTGATTGCAGATAATATATGATGGATTCAATAAAGAAATAAAAGGATTTGAAAAGAGGAAAAAAAAAACTCAGAAACTCATTTGCAGATGATGAAACAAACTCCGAATAAGAAAATTTCTTCATTGATGGCTTTCGATCACTTTTTTCAAACAATATTTTCGAAGAAAATGGGAACTCACTAAATTTTATGTTTCAATTTCTAAAGAATTTGAATGGAGAATGAGAGAATTTGGGATTTAGGGTTCTTCAAAGTGGTGCTGTTATTTTTTTTACTTTTTCCCGTGTGTGTGAGAGAGAGAGAGAGAGTTAGGGTGTTTTAAAGGTTTTTTTTTTAATTTTAATTATGTTTTTAAGTTTAAATTTTTTTTGCTGATGTGGTATTTTGTCTTATATGCCACGCCAGCAGCTGCATGCATGGAAGTGCCCAGGTGGAAAAAAAATCTACCACGTCAGTGCTGTTAGTCCTTAATGATCGTTAAAAAAAGGACCAATTTGACTAAAAAAAAATTATGTATGAAAGTGAGCCAAAAAAAACCTTAAGGATCAAAGTGACCAAACACCCAAACGATAGGGACTAATTGTGTAATTATATCATAAATTTATATCGATTTTTAAGTTCTAATAAATTTAATTATTTAAGTTGCGTCTTTCGTATGCATTGGGAGAAATGAGATGTGATAAATCTGAAATTAATATTAAGTTAAAAATTCAAACGTTGAATAATCTCTTAAAATTGGATTATTAGGAAGATATCAAAATCCAATTGTTAGCCTAATAAATTTTTACATACAACCATGACAAAGGTGAGGTAGGGTTGTCGGTCTTCACCCAATACATGTATTGTATGAGATTTTTGATTCTTGGACGAAGAAAAAATCCACAAATTAAGATGTAATGAGGCCCAAAATTATTTCAAGCCAACTTAACCCGTTGAAGCCCACTTTTGACACTATATTATTAAGGACGCCCATCACCACTAGGGTTTTTCTTCTTCTTCCAGTAAGATTCTCTCAATAGTGCTGGTGTTGCGGGAAAATCAAATCCAGAGTTTCGTTATCGATGGTCGGAGTTTTTGAAGTAGGAGCTGTTCCATTTAATCCCGACGGTTGGGGTCCACCCGAATCAACTACCGCTACCCAACCAAGCACGACCACCACACTCCCTCCCCATGTCCCCTACGCCACCTTCTCCCGCTCCGAGAGGCTCGGCCGAATCGCTGACTTCACCCGCTCTTTCCCCTCTTCTAACGCCAACGCATCGAATCGTCCTTCCTCCGGGAAACCGGGCTCAGCCGACTCCCCCTTCGATTTCTCTCTCGACATCGATGCCTTCCCTCTCGCTAACCCCGACGATGGTTCCGCCTTCCGTTTAGTCGACACGAAGCCTACTCCTCGGCCAAAATTTGGCCCTAAATGGCGTTTTAATCAACACCGACCTCAACTCCCCCAACGCCGAGATGAAGAAGTCGAGGCCCGGAAAAGAGAGGCCGAGAAAGAGCGAGCCCGTCGCGACCGTCTTTATAATCTCAACCGGTCCAATCAGAACCAGCAACGTCGTGAAGCTGCCATCTTCAAATCCTCCGTTGATATCCAACCTGAATGGAACATGCTCGAACAAATTCCCTTCTCAACATTCACCAAATTATCCTTCTCCGTCTCCGACCCCGAAGATTTACTTCTCTGTGGTGCTTTGGAGTATTACGATAGGTCCTTTGATCGAATCACCCCGAAGAACGAACGGAGACTCGAGAGGTTCAAAAACAGAAACTTCTTTAAAGTCACCACAACCGACGATCCGGTCATCCGAAGATTGGCCAATGAGGATAAAGCAACTGTTTTTGCGACTGATACAATTCTGGCAACTTTAATGTGTGCACCCAGGTCTGTTTATTCCTGGGATATTGTTGTTCAACGTGTTGGGAATAAACTGTTCTTCGATAAAAGAGATGGGTCGCAATTAGATTTATTGTCCGTCCACGAGACCTCTCAGGAACCATTACCTGAAGCCAAAGATGATATCAACTCTGCTTATTCGTTGAGTGTTGAAGCGGCTTATATAAATCAGAATTTTTCACAGCAGGTTCTGGTTAGGGATGGGAATAAGGTGAGTTTTGATGAGCCAAATCCGTTCGCCAATGAAGGTGATGAGGTTGCTTCTGTGGCATATAGGTATAGAAGGTGGAAGCTTGATGGTGATATGTATTTAGTCGCAAGGTGTGAGGTTCAGAGTGTTGTTGAGGTGAACAACAAAAATTCTTTTGTTACTTTGAATGCACTTAACGAGTTTGATCCCAAGTATTCCGGTGTGGATTGGAGGCAGAAGTTGGAGACCCAAAGGGGTGCAGTTTTGGCTACTGAGTTGAAGAATAATGCAAATAAGTTGGCAAAATGGACAGCTCAAGCGATTTTAGCCAGTGCTGATTTAATGAAATTGGGATATGTGACAAGAGTGCATCCTAGGGATCATTTTAACCATGTGATATTGGGTGTTGTTGGGTATAAACCAAGAGATTTTGCTTCACAAATTAATCTGAATACTTCGAATATGTGGGGGATCGTCAAGTCTATTGTAGACTTGTGTATGAAGTTGAATGAAGGGAAATATGTGCTTGTGAAGGATCCATCTAAGCCTCAAGTTAGGATTTATGAGGTTCCAGCTGATGCTTTTGAGAATGATTATGTTGAGGAACCATTGCCAGAAGAAGAACAGGTTCAGCCACCAAGTGAGGATGCTGAAGGTGTGGAGGCAAATGAGACTACAACTGACGATAAAGAGACTGAGGCACAAACTTAGTGGTAATGGTTCTTTCTATGAGCTATATTCCTGATGTTTTGAAATGCATTATGTTATGCCTATAAAGCTTCCTTGTTCTTATCTTTATAGTTGCTATGCTTTGTTTTGATCCATTTCTTTGCTTATGTTCTGACATGTTAATTATCTACCAAAGTTCACCATCGAATTGATCAAATGTTGTTATAGGAATTCTCCACAAGCATTTATAATTTCTTTTTCGTTCTTCTTTTAGTTTAATTCATCTGGGACGATATGGTTAGGCTTTAGAGTGGAAGATTGATTGGTTTATATGCTTAGTTTTTCTGGTTTGCTGAAAATGACATTGTTAGTTGTATGGCATGCAATTTGTGTAGAAGAATTATGTGTTGCTTTATTGACTGGAGCTGTCATTAACTTTCTGGATGATTTCATTCATTGAAAGGGATGCTATACCTTGATTGCATGCTATGTTGGACTGTGCCTGATGTTTCAATAATGATTGTTACAGCTTTTTGGTGAGTGCACATCCAAAATCTGGTTATTGAATCAGGAGATGCTGCTGTGTCAAAAACCAGATTTGAATATCAAAGATTAGTCGAAAAATATTTATCTTTCGCTTATTATTATTTATCCGCAAGCTGCTTTAGCAATACAAGTGGGAGCGATTTTGTAGGAGCGTTTATAACTTTTGCCTTTTGGAACTAAGCCCAATAATGCGTTGTTGAGGCAATATCAAGGTTTATTGCTGCTTCAGAAACTCTTTCATCTTGAGTTTTTTCTTGAAATATTCATCATTTCAGTTGGTAATAAATGACATAGTTTTGGTCTCCCTGTAATTTATATTTCTTTTGATATTCTTTACTATATATTATATGGGCTTTAATTGTTTGGTGAGACTAGTGAAGCCATGAAACTGCATATTTTGTCTTGTGTGCCACTGGATTGATTAGTCAATTCAGGAAAAGGAGTCCTCTCAAGCCCATTTGGGAAGCCTTTTTCTCCTTTTATAATTGCTGCCTAATACCTTCTCCCCAGACATTGTACTACATGAATTTACCACTGTGCATAGAAATTGGATGAAACAACACTTTAAGCTGTATAACAATTATATCCTCGAATCATTCTAGTCTAACAACTAAAGTTTTAGCCATTTGGCATTTAACACTGAAATCTTCAGATCAAAAAAAATGTATTCGGTTGGCATCGACATTATGGTCAATGCAGAAGGATGCGAGTTCGAGCGTATTGAAACATGTTTATTCTCTCATTTCAAAGTTGGGAAAGGATTATGCATATAACTCCAGGGATTATATAAAAAAATACGATCAGAAACCTTGTTTCTTGTCATTCTATTTGGAATATATGGCAAGTGTGAAAGCCTTAAGTCCAACCGTAACAGGGTGGGTGGAAGAAAAAGGAAAGGGAGAGAGGCCGTGGCGGTAGATAGTTTTTAGAATGATTGGATGTGCAAAATATTATGATCATGGGCCGAAGCAGAGCGTGCTTGTAATCGGGATAATCTTTTTATCTTTTCCCATGTATGCAACAAGTCATTGAGAAAAATAAGACGGCAGTGTCCCTCTCAGTTACAGAAGCCTTTTACCACCGCCGGAAGTAACTTTTAGATACGCAATATTGAACTAAAAATTAGCTAATATTGTTGGTGATGAGATCGGATGCTCGTTGTTTCCGGTCAGACAAAGCATTTGAAGTGTCCGATCACCAATTCTCATTGGAGACTGTCGTAATACGTATACCTATACCCCATACTTATCCGCTCACCCGTTACTGCATCATGGAACACATTAATCAATTTCTCATGATATATATGAAATACGAAATTATATTCTGTAAAATATAAATTAAAATTAGCGGATGAACACAAGATAATCAATTTAGTATCCATCAAAATGTTTCGTTACTATTAGAAATTCAAAACAATAAATTGTAAGTTCCGTTCCAATATAAATTTCAATTGATATTAGTTTTACCGGTCGAATTAGAATGCGATGTATTGACCGGTACACAGGGGCGAAATTAAAAAAATTCTTTTAGGGGAGTAGAAATTAACTTGTAATTTTTACGATAGTAAAAATACAATTTTTTTAAAGAATTGAATCAAAAATTTATCATTTTTAAAGGGATCAAAATATAATTTTATTTTTATTAATTTAAAATTTTAAAGAACTTAAAATAGAAAAATTTTCATTTTAGGAGGGGGTCAGGCCCTTGCCTGTACAAGAAGATTTTGCACATATTATTATTAATTAATTTCAAACTTTACATTCTAAGTGTTTATTATGTGTTATATTTGAATGCACATATATTTTAATTATTTATTGTATGCTATATGTGTGTGATGGGTAAATTAATTTATTTCAAATTTATTGAATGATGAATTATATTTGTGTGGTTTATCGAATATGTTTTATATAAATGATGAATATTTTATATTTAAGATTTATTTAAATTATATAAAAAAAAAATTCGAAAATAAGGATAAATTTACCGCTACGTAGGGGAGCATATAAATAAGGATAGGAATATAGTTTTAAAAAAATCCCACCGACACAATATCAGGTAAGTTGCATGAACCGACGGATGGAAGGGTAGGCCAGTGGCTTTTCTTCGATAGGAATCATTGAAGAGAAAAAGTGGGAACAGAGTACTCGGTGCTCACCCGGCCCACAGCCTTTCTATTTGTTAATGCCATAGAATTATGTGGTTCAGTAAATCTCAACATTACCTTGACAACCAGATTTCATCAAACTGAATGCGCAGTAGTGTTGAGTTTATCCTTGCGCCGTTACAATCATATGCATCCGATCTTGGGTGATCTAACCCCTCTTTAATAATTATGGGTCCATACAAAAAATTAAGCCTATCGCTTTACTACTCAGATCTTGGGTCAATTTTTGAGATTAGCCATGTTACCTCTCTACTTGGTTACTTAATCAAATGGGAATGGCTTAGTGTACTGTCTTTGGTTTCCAAGCTTACTGATTAATTTACTTATTTTCAATGCTTAAAATTGTTGTATTTTTATCATGTAATCATTTCGAGATTAAAGTTGTGGGGTTTAATTTTGGTTATGTATTTGACAATACGGTGGTCTTGATCGCAATCAACCTCATTGTTCAATGTCTCGGACACATTGTAAGGAACGTCATCAAGTAAATAATATTTTGTACGTATTAATGAAAACACTATAATAAGTGGACTTCCATGCTTTAATTGAGTAATGTAGCAAGCCGGAAATACAAGGAAAAATTCGAATTCCCTTAAAAACTTGTCATTTGAAAATAGCACCCATTTGAGGGAACAAGGACCACTGAGAAAGGCACACTTAATTTCCATTCTTTCGAAATGCTTTAATTGAGCAATCCATCTTCTTTAATCCACCATGTCCATTTTCATCGTCACAGACTGTTTATTGACGTCGAGAGGGAAAAATAACCATTAGTGATGTTCAATATTCTCGCCACAATCATTTTACCCCTTTAACTTTATTTTCACCCCCTTTTCCCCACTTTGCACAACTCTATGATTGTTGGCCAAAAGATTAAATTTATGGTTCTAAAAATCCAAATTTAATTAAATATTTTTGAAATCACTGATGGAAGTGCTCCTTGGAAACTTATTGGATTTGGTTGCATGGTCAAAATTTCTTTAGTCGTTTACCATGTTTTAAGCCCAAAATCTCCCTCTGCCTTGCATTGCATGCGAAGAAGCTGACTTAGCCATTGGATTAGACTGCAACATTAAATTTAGAATCTGTTTATCGAAAAAAAGAAAACCAATTCCAATTTGGTTCAAGCATTTAAAGTTACGAGCCCTTTGTTTCTGAAGACCAGAGTAATCTAGACATTTCCATATTCCATTTTCTGAATATGCTACGAACCCCCTACCCCACCCCTAATTCTACATCTAAATTTTCATCAATAAAAGCCGCGGAGAATCACGGCCTTAAACCCCTATAAATTCACTCCGGATAGCACCCCGACTTCACCATCTTCTTTCTTTGTCTCCAAGATTACCAAGATATGGGGTTTGCTGTAGTAGTAGTTAAAGCTGTTTTGCTTCTGCAGCTCTCACTGTTGTTACTGAGCACCTTCACTGTCTCTGCTCCCATTTCGCCTCAGGCTTCTCCTCCTCATTACCATGCCGTTTCACCTGTAGTCCCACCTACTCACCCACCAACCCACCACCATCACCATCACCACCACCATCCTCATCCTCATCCACCCACTAAGCCCCCAACCCCCACTCCTCCTCCAGTTCATCCACCACCCAAGGCGCCAGTGAAACCACCAACCAAGCCACCGACTCACTCGCCAACCAATCCACCAACCAAACCTCCAACTCAACCCCCGACTAAGCCTCCGACCAAGCCACCAACACACCCACCATCTTATCCTCCGGCCAACCCAACAGCGAGTAATGTGTCAGTGCAGGGCGTTGTTTATTGCAAGTCATGCAAGTACGCCGGAGTCGACACCCTTTTGGGAGCTAAACCAATTCCTCGTCAGTTCAAAACCTATTCTTGAATCTTATTCGCTAAACTACAACGTTAACTGCAATGCTTAATGTTGTACCGGATCGTTTCATCAATTTGCATTGAGTACCATTAGCAATAGCCTCAATAGCCTCATTTCCGTAATCATTTTTTTTAGGCGTGCATGTACATCTTTGTCTACATGCAAAAATGATTAGAATCAATGCTTTTAACATATAGATGGCATCATGATTTTCTGATGTGACTTGGCATTTTGTCTGAACTGTGACACGCATTTTAATTTTTCGAATTTTGAGTGAGACAAAAGCTTTCATGTCGCCTGCAACTTCCAAGTGTGAGTAAACATCACAAGCTTGGTGTTTCAGCAGAGCTGCAAATTTAATATACCTTTATTTCTCACATTTCTAGGTGTATGTAACATCAAATGACTGGCATGCATTGATATGGTAGCCTTGGTAGTTGGTTTTTGCCGATTGCAGATGTAAATTAATTAACCTATACTCGAGTACTGAGTGAAGTGAGCACTTTGGGATTGTTTTTTGGCAGGTGCCACCGTAAGGCTAACATGCAAGGACGCTAAAAACGACTTAACGCTCCAGTTCAGGACTGACAAGAATGGTTATTTCTTCGTGCAAGCACCAATTACCATCTACAATTTTGATCTCCACAATTGCAGCGTCTCCCTCGTATCTTCACCGTTGAAAGCATGCAGCAAGCCATCTAATCTAAACGGTGGATTGAAGGGCGCCCCCTTGAAGCCCGAGAAACCTTCTTCAAAGAAGCTCCCGTATGTTCTCTACAGCGTTGGGCCATTCGCTTTCGAACCCACATGCCACAAGAGCTAGAGTAGAAATCTATAATCCCACTGTTGAGCTCCTACTCCTTTTATCATGTTTCTTTTATGTGCTTAAACCACTACGTACAAGTCTCTTACCTTATTGTGATGGCATCTTGTTCGGTGTGCTAAGCTTTGGGTTGCAATAAGTTATTGTAATGCATGGAAATAGATTAGTGATGAATAATCAATAAATTATTGAGTGTCTTATTTCCAGCAACGATGCGAAGCTTTTCTACCTAATTATTCTTGACGTGCCATGAAAATGGGATAGACTATAGATAATCTCGATTCAGTAGGGTAAAATTAAACAGGAATGGGGAAAAAAGGTACTTATGGGGAGCATGAATGGATTGCTAATATATTCTTTTTATTGCAAAGTATAGTAGCATAAAAAGAAATGAAAGTCATTGATTTTCATGATTGGTAATGATGGTTTTTGGATTTATGGTTATAGATGACAGAAGTGTAGGAGGTCGCAAAATAAACCACAAAAAAGAGTTGCCATAATTTCTACCACGCAGAATGTGAGGATGAGGTGGCCAGTGGGTCATTTGTCTTTACGTGAAACCGCATCAATACAGTTATTTCCTTCACCAGACGCATGCAATGTTTTTTTTTTCTTGAAGCAAATAGTGGCAGTGTCGTCCTGATATCGGAATTTGAAATGATAAAGGACCTAATCCGATTTCAGGTTGAGTTGTATGGTTTCTGTTTGTGTAAGAAGTCATCATGGACCATGAGATTGAGAATAACCTTGAGCCCCATCTGCAGTTGCCAGGGTTTCCAACCGAGGGGCCATCAATGTACGGTTGATTTTACAACCTACAACCTAATTAGGATGAACATTGAATCAGTGACGTACTTACCTGGGAACGTTGTTGTATGGGTTAGCTCCAACTCCGATGGACTCAGCTAAGAGGACAGTGTTGGGTCGGGGCGTGGTCCAAAATCGTAGCTAAAGAAGTAAAGTGGGTTTAATTTTGTAGTTAGATATGGAAAGAAGGCCTGGATCCACATATTTGTTCCTTTCGGGCTGATGAGAATACGTCCGATGTCATCCCATCTCTTAAGCCGTAAGAAAGGGTGCAGCTGTCAAAGTGAAGCCATTGTTTTTGTGCTTCATTTGTTGAACATGTCAATTTTGTTGAATTCAGTCCACTCACCTTGCAACTTCCGCAAGTCCACAATAGCATCATTAACAATTAAATTACTACTAAAAATCTCATAAATATTGGTTTCACAGTAACCAACATTTCAGATACTTTACATCTTATTAATAAAATTAAGATTCCGTTATTATACCAGCAAACCTCGTTATCATTGACGATGATGAATGGCTCTACAGTTTTAGTGCAACAGCAATTCCCTTTTTAAGTTAACCATATATATCTTAATTATTAATTAGATTTTGTTGAAGGCTACTAATAACGCTAGGGCACATGAATGTTAACTACCCCATATTGAGGGTGTTTGGTAAACAAAAATTTTGGCATTTTTTAGTTTATTTGGGAACAAATAAAAAATTAGGTAATCAAACAAAAATAATATTGGGATAGATGATTTTTTTCACAATTGATTAGGAATAAGATATGTAGAATGATATTTCTGATTATGATTGCTCAAAAATTACTTCCTTTATCATATACTCTTAAACTTAATAAGAATGTCAATATGTCATTTTTTCTTCTTTATTATTTAAAAAAGTTTCGGTGTAGCTTAGGATACCGGCATGCAATAGGTGTCTAACTTTGCTGCATGCATCTTTGAGTTGTGCTGGGATTCGATGTGTTGATGGCGTGGCAGGGAGGTCCGCTCCACCTCCTTCTGAATCACATTTCAGTTTACTGTTTCTCTTTTTTAATTTCAAGTTGGTTCCGTTTGTTTTATTATTTAAAATAATTTTATGCTAATATCCAAAAAATTTTTAATTTTTAAATAATAAAATAAATCAACCTCAGTTGGAGTTATGAAAGATAATTGAATGTGTAAAAATAGAAACAAAAGTTGGATGGATATGAATGAAACATGGCCGCAAACACAACAATCTCCATCTCCCTTAATTGATGGAAGCTTTTTCACACTTTTCATCTTTTTCGTCTTCCCCTTGGACCTTTCTATGATCAATTCCCACGAATGTGAATTTACCATTAAATTAGTTTTTATCAAATTCAGATAAAGTTGGATGAACGTAATATTAAACCATCCGAGGAAAAAACATATGAAAAATAGAAAGCTTCAATCAACCCAAAATGTAATTCGGGAAACAAAGATAACAATTTCCGTCTTTATACACGCGTGTTGGTAAGTGGATGTTGGAAAAATGTTCCAACCCAATGTGGGACCAAATATCTATCGCATTGATTAAATGCTATTTTTTAATCAAAGAAAGCAAGTAAGGATAAAATATGACTGGGTGTGGGAGTACACAAAGACGGAAATTGTATAGAATATCATGACATAACAAGAAGATGTTTAGATTGATGAAATGTCTAAAATAATTGTATAGATTCATAATTGGGTCAAATCGAAAATAATTTAAGGAAAGTTAAAATTATCGATTAATCCCTAAAGGTTCAAATTGTAACACCTCTAACCCATCTCTGACACCAGATTAATATTACGAAAAGTCACGAAACAATTCACAACATCAAACTTAAAACAGAAACAATTTTTCAAAAATATTAATAACATTCAATGGCTTATTTTAACCATAGTGGAATACACTTGTGAGCTTTAAATTGAGTCTACTGAGCCCTAAGAATAATTTAAAAACATTCAAGGATCATTTTAACACAACAAAAAAATTTGGAAATTTTTTAAAACACGAGTCACGTGACCGTGTGACAAAAACCAACCCGTGTGGTCACCTCACACGCCCGTGCACTCAGACCATGTAACTCATTAACTTTGTACACACGACCGTGTGCCAGGCTGTGTGAAACCTGCACCTAAAATAAAAAATGACACATGACCATGTGGCCAGGCCGTGTGCTTCACAATTTAGCCCTAAAACAAGTCATTTTCAAAACAATTTGCTTAAACACCAAACCAACCCATTCCCATAAGTAATTCATATTACCAAAACACATTCAGATGCACTTCAAATCATGCCAAATCAACCAAATTTACCTACTTTCAAGAGAGCATGCATAAACTTTCAACCTCACATATATTCACTTTGATTACAACCCATCAACAAAAAGGCATCACAACACAAATGAACTTGGCACCTAATCAAAATATACCAAGACAACACTTAAGACCTATAACATGCCATCTATAACCTTATATCAATGCAACCAAAAACTACCAAAATGATGGAGGGATAGTGTGATTGTGCTCCGACAAGGTTCCAACCGATTAAGCTTCCGATGATCTACAAGGAAGGAAGGATAACTACAAAAGCAAATAATGCTTAGTAAGCTAGTATAAAGGAAACTTAAACTTACCGAATACATTATGTTAAACAATCAAGTATATTTTCATTATGTCATAAGCAAAGCTTCTTTTCCTATACACACCATCTCACAAGGTTAGTAGGTGTAACATTACACATGAAAATCCATCAAAAACATGGCATGCAGCATAACAAGCATCTAAATTCCATACCAATTCTCATATTCATGGATCAATTCATGTACTCATATATATATATATCTTTATATCTTTTTAAAGCTTTATTTACCCGTTAAACCAAATGAAACCATATCTGATACTCGGGAGTCTTGCTCACACTAAGTGTGCCTGTTCATGTAACTATAATTGTATCCATAATGCTCACACGAGCTGTAAAAAATAGGCTTGCTCACACGAGCTGTGGGTTGCGATGTTAGCTACACAATGCTGCTCACACGAGTTATGGAGAATTTGTAACAAATGCAACACCTCAGCCATCAGTAGGACATCCAAGACCAACACCCGAAATCGTATATCCCTAATGACATGTCATTTGTATCCTAAGTATTCACGAGGTTCAAACAGGACACTTTCAATTCCAAACCTTTACTTCATTTCATATTATCCCCTCATCTATGCACAACCATAAAGTTCACATTATTCACATATAATCATCAATTATAATAACACTGACATTTAAGATACATTTTAACAATTTATATTCAATGGAAATTTTATGAAGTACAACATCACTCAATCAACATCTTAAATAGAAATTAATGAGTTTAACCATTATACAAACTTACCTCAATTAACACAGTTGCGAAAATATATTCGATGACTAATTTGAAACTTTAGCTTTTCCACGATTCAAGTCCAGTTGTTGCATATCTTGATCTAAATAATAATTTCATTCAATTAAATAATTCAAACTTATAATCCATTTTAATGTTATTTCACGAAATTACTCTTAAACTTTTGTGCAAATAAGTCCTTAAACCTGAAACTCACAATTAACAACAATCTATGAGATACCCGGTTAGCCGAACTCGGTATAGGTTCATTACCAACCGAAACTTCCACCATTTCATATAATTATCAAAGAATTTTACTATTTTCTCAAATAAATTCATAATCACAAAATCATCAAAAATCACTTAACAAAATACTTATAATATACCATAAAACTCAAGTATCTAACAATTAAATTTACAAACCCAACTATCTCATTCATGGCAAGTTTCTAAACTCTTAATAATTTCACAAATTAACCCTTGAGTTAACTAGATTAAAGTAAAACGAACCTAAAAATATAAAAATTACCAAAAACGAGATCAAAATCACTCACCAATCATAAAACAAAAGCTTGGTTGAACTCAAACCCTTAACTACGGTGAAAATCGATTGAAACTTCTCAAGGAAGAAGATAACCCATGTTTTGCTTTGTTTTATTTTATTTATTAACTTAGTTACCATTTTGCCCTTTAAAAAACAACTAATTTACATAAAAATCTCCACCGAACCCCACTCACAGTTCATATGGAAACAATCACCATTTAAGTCCCCTTAGTTATTTTTCATAGTTATTTATTACCTTTAACTAATATAAACAACTTCCTTAACTTGTGATTTAGTCCTAAAAAATTATCAACGATCTAACCGTTATAATTTTTTAGCCAAATTTTAATATGAATCTAATAGATACTCGTAAGTATTAAGTGATAAATAAAATATCAACTCACTTGTTGGAATCGTTGTCCTGAAACCACTATTTTCGACACCACTAGAAACGAGCTGTCGCACAACTTGTTTGTTGTTTTGTCCAAGTAAATTCATATGGTAATTATTTATATTGATTGTTGTGTATTTGGTTTGTAATTATATGTGATTGATGGTGAAACGGTTCAAGAGGTGAGATTTGGAGTAAATTCATAAGAAATGTTAATTTGTGTAATGGATGCATGTTTGAACTAATTAAAAGTTAGGATATGATTAACACGTTAATAACGTTTTTGTGTGTGCTAGTACAAGATTGAAGACAGATGTTACCAAGATCCAGTATTTGTTATGGACTCGAAGATACATGTGACACAGTTTTAGTTCGGACGAGTAACCTAGCATGTATATATATATTAAGCTTCACAATGAATCGGATGTATATACTAAATTGTTTATGTTTAAAATTGTAATAAAAAGAATAAAATTGCAATAAAAAGAAAAACACGTAAATTTATTGAATATTAAATTAAAAATAACATAAATGATTTTTAAAAAAAAGTAGAAAGCATTCTACTTACAAATGTTTGGATAAAAATTGAAGTTGATATTTTAAGTCGAGCTAAATTAAGTAAATATAAATAGTTAATACTATAATTTTGGATTTTTTAAATATTATTTTGATACAACACTTAAAATTACTTATAATTTTTTTCAACCTTTAAATATGAGGATAAACACGTTTCAACGAGCTTGAAGCCATGACCTCTTGCACTAGTAATAATATCAATGTCAATCAAACTAAAACTCGGATTCTTTTAATATTAATTTAAAAGTTTTTTGTTAACCATTAGGAAACTGTTAACTATTGTCATTAGACAGGGGATTTAAGTGATAATCATCATGTATTGCTAAGACAAACTTTAATTATATCAAATAAATAATTATATTATTATTTTTAAGGGAGTGAATAAAACTATTATTGTATTACCAATAATTTTTTATTTGATAGGAAGTATATTAGGTTGCAAGTATAAGAGTTTGATTTCGATCCCAAATAATTTTATTTCATTATTTTAATTATAAAAAATAAAATTATTATGATATAAAGTAACCTTTAAAAATAATTTAAAGTATTGATTAACAGTTTAACGTAAGAATTGTAATTAATTATTACATTGGAGATTATCTTTTTTAAAAAAATAAATTTATATTACAACATTCTAAATAAAATAAGAAATGAAAAGTAATAAAATGAATGAAAGAAGTAGTAAATGTGAACAGTTTGAGATATCATATGATTTTCTTACCTTACCAAACCATACACAGTCAGAAAGGGTTTGTGTAAGTCAATGTTTCATAAAGCTTTTATTGAAACTCTATCCTGGTCCCACCCCCTTTCGTCTCAAATTCCACATATCACCAATCGCTCGTTACCATTTGTCCTTTCCACTCTTTCCGATCTACACTCTCGCATTTACCGCGTGTGTTCACCTCCCTCTAATAATTTACAAATAATAACAAAGGCGATTTAAAACTTTGAAATCAGTTAAGACATTAGTAATAATTGAAAATGGAAACGAAAAACCCATTATTACTGCTTAAAACATTAGCATTTAATTAGTTTTACTTGATGACATCATTACGATTTAGTTTAACTTTGTGCCGAATAAGTAAATTATTTTGAACTGATTATTACACAGTACTTTAAATTATTTTTTATTAAGATTATTTATGTCAGTGAGATCTAAAATCTCAAACCCTATGAGCACGGGCGAATCCAAAGAGTAGGGGCTCGACCGTCATCCCTTTGAACGAAATGGGTATATTACATTTTTAGATCTTCTTACCGATTAATAATATGATATAATCCTTTTGCGTAAAATTTTTAAGTTTGACCCAATAATTTATATTCTTATCTTGGCCCCTAATTAAATTTTATTGGTTTTGTCTTTACTATGGATGACAATATTGAGAGGATATCCACGAACATCAAGAGAATCTTCAATGAATCATAAAACAGACTTGAATAATATTTTAATTATATAAAAAAAGTTTAATCATGTGTAACATATTTCATTTCTCTTTGACTATATTCAAAGAGATTTGTGACACACAATAAGGATAAAGTCATTTTTTTTTAAGGAGGACAAGATTGAATTATAAAATTTTGAGAGATTCAAATGTAATTTTATCATGTTGAAATTGTTATTGGTTCGTGAAAAGGCCTCCCACATTTCCCCATTTCGTGAGGTCACTCCCACGTGCTCAAATTTTGCTGCCCACCATTTTTGCACCATTGTATGTGTATGTGTAATTTGTGATTTTTATTGGAAACCACGACTACAAATACTAACTAGCATAAGGTCCCTAAGCACCGAAAAATAAAAAACAAAAACAAAAAATGTTTAGAGAGATATTTGAGTGCTTAAAAGATTTTGGTAATTTTCAATTTTTCGTACAGTTAAATTTAACACGCTCGTCGTGTTTAACAATGATATATAACATTTGGATTTTGATATTTTATCCAGACAATCGTTGAAGATGTTTATATTCGATTTTTTCCGCTACTTTATCTCGTGAATTATTATTTTTGCTAACCTATCACGCGGTAACTTCAAATTTAATCATTTTAAGGAATTAAGATTAAATAAAACATATTTGTTTACCATCCATATTCAAGATTCGTGATTATCCTCCCAAAAACACTATCTATGTAATTCCAACCCGTATTCTCCAAACAATTTAGTTGTTTATAAAGAAAGCAAACAACAGTTTTTTTAAAGTTGGTGGGCCAAGTCCATGCGTGCACTTGGGGGTTGTCTCTGGCTTGGTAATCTAGCAATATATATTGGCTCTTGGGACTAAACTTTTTCTTTTACTGAATTCATATTGAAATAAATATACCGTCATAAATGAGATAATGGCAGTGCAAATAGTGGAAATTCGTTCAAATTCAGGATTGATATACACTCTTAAATGATTTCATAGTCACCTAATTGCTTTGATTGCACATAAGGGAATTAAATCTGTATCCGTTTATTATAGTATTATGGGTAATAAAATAATAATCCATGTAAAACGCCAGAAGTATTAGTAGAGACTCACTGAGTTATTGTTTATAAAATTATAATTGTTAATTATTTAAAAATAAGGTACGGAAGGGTAAAATAATAAAAAGTAAATTTGCAAAAAAAAAAAGTTTACTAATACAAGTATGTTTGAAGTATCCAAAAAGAAAAGAAGAGGGCTTCATTTACCGAATTTTCTTCAAAATTAATGATAGAAGCGCGTGAGCAGTACAACCATAAATGAGGGTTTAGACAGAGCTAAAAAGACACCAAAGTCCCCACCAAAACATTTCTTACCAAACTAAAATCCAAGTACCAAAAACTCTTCCTCTTCGCATCTAATCTCCTCACTCAGTCTCTCCTCTTTTTCTTCTCTGTTTCTCTTCTTCTTCTTCTTCTTCCTTTTGTCCTAAGATTCAAACGCCTACAAAAACTCAAAATGGAAACCCCGCCGAGGCACACCACGAATCCTAATTTCCTTGCATCTCCGAAAAGTCTCAGTCCCAACAGCAGCACCAGCAGCACAAGCAGCGGCAGCAACACGAACCCGCCACCGCCGCCTCAACAGCCCAAACCAATCACCAGATCTGAATCCGCCAACCCCTACCCGACGACCTTCGTCCAAGCCGACACTTCTTCTTTCAAGCAAGTCGTCCAGATGCTCACCGGATCCTCCGAGACCGCCAAGCTCGCTTCTTCCTCGAAACCCACTCCCTCCCCTCTCTCCGACTCAAACCCCAAAACCCATATCCCTCCGATCAAATCCATCCCCAAAAACAAGCAGAATTCTGGGTTTAGGCTTTACGAGCGAAGGAGCTCTCTCAAGAATCTCAAAATCAACCCCTTGAACCCGGCTTTTGCCTCCAACAATTCCGGGTTTTCGCCTCGTAAACCCGAAATACTTTCCCCTAGCATTCTTGACTTCCCTTCTCTGGCTCTTAGCCCGGTCACTCCTTTGATACCCGACCCCTTTGACCGTTCTGGATCCGGGAATTATACGAATTGTATAAATAATAATGCGAATCTAGACAAGGAAGCTGAAGAGAAGGCAATTAAAGAGAAGGGTTTTTATTTGCATCCATCACCGGCGTCTACGCCGCGAAATTCGGAGCCTAGGCTTCTCCCACTTTTTCCAGTTACTTCACCTCGAGTTTCAGGTTCTTCTACTTCTTGAACCAAAAATAAAAATGACTCTCTTTTTAGTTTTCGCTTTTTTTTCTGACGCTTGTTTTTGTAAGATTTTTACATATTGTTGGGGCTATGAAGATTGGGAATGGGAAAAAGAAGGGGTGGAAACGAGACACGATTTGTAATGTTGGTTGTTTCATATTTCAAGAGGAATGAAGATTAAAAAAAAAAATCTTTGCTTCAAATTGTTAAACTTTATGCTTTGTTGGACTTTAATTTTTCTTTCTTATGTTTGGATGCTTGGAAATTTCGACTTTGAGTAAAGAAAATAAGAAATTAAATGAAAATTTTAGAACTTTAGCAGTTAATGTATGTGGTGGACGATTGTCAACTGAACTGAAAGGGCGAATCAGTGGTGTCTAGGTATTTTTTTCTTTCTTTACCATCTCTACCAATTCTTTATCTATCAGTAAATGCAAAAGATAATGAGATCGAAGTCTTGCATCCGAATCGGTTCCTTTTTCTTTTAAGACAATTAATAAACAATGTAAGACGTCTGCAGATGATGAACAGAGAGGTAATCAGAAGAGGAGAGAGAGAGAATCGGAATTGAAAAAAGTTTTGTTCGTATCAAATCAAATAGCAAAAAAGCAGCTTTGAGGCTAGCTGTCATGGAAAGAGCAGATGAATGGGCAAGGAATCTTGACTCTATGTATTTGTTTTTTGCCTTTTGAGAGGGCAAAACAATAGATGCTATCAGAGGCAGGCATTTCTATGTGCTTTTATTTTGTGATACATCCAAGATTTCCTAGGCAACAAATTTTGATTTTTCTAGTCTGCTATATTTGACCTTGTGGGTAGATCCACCATAATGAGTCATTATGGGGGGGTATGAAATCTGTTCCATTCAATCTTTGCCCTCTGATGCAAATTTTAATTCTGAATATTTAAAAGTTATGACTTATAGTGACTTGTGATTTTTGGTCAGTTGATGTATGTGGGTGGTGGGGTCTGGATTTTGTATAAGAAAAAGTAATAAATCTAGTGGCCTTGTTGACCAAATGGGTACCAATTTCAGCCACACAAGGGTATTTTATTACGGCAATGAACAGAAAGGACCCACATGGATAAGAAGAGGGTGCAAGGAAAGAGAAAGGTGGCGATGGCCCATTTTTTTATATACACTTTGTGTTTTGGTTTGAGTTGCCCGGGTTAGAGGGTACTTTTAATATTGCAAGAAAACTTTGAATTGTTTTAAAAGCAATCATACGAAGGTGGTTCTTCTTTCTTTGAATCTTGCACTCAAGCATTAACTCCCTGCTTTTTTTGACTCAAAAGAGTCCCCAACTGTTGTAAATGGTGACATGAGAAAGTGCGGGTGGGAAAACAAGGGCCAGAAAACATGGTCTGGGGTCACCTGTGTTTTGTTTTGATTTTGTCCTAGGGTTGTTTGTTTTATGTGATTGTGTATACAGTGCTGCGGTTGGTGGGTCATTTATTTTGATTGGCAATTTTGAAGCATCCATGTGCACTGTTTTCAAACATCTTTTACCGATTTATATCCCATCCAGCGGTCCCTCACCCCATCCCATTATCACTTCTTTCAACTTACCATGAGCTCGATTCAACCAGTTCTTTCCCTTTTTTTTTATTTTATTAAAAATGGGTTTTAATCTTCCTCCGATTTATCTCAAAAAAATCAACCACCTCCTCCCTCGCTCCCTTTCTTGGTAGTTTTGTGCGGCGGCTTTATGCTTTCCCTTCTGCTCTCGCTTTTGTAACCTGTTGTTGACGTTCTGCTTCGGGTCATCCTACTAGGTCGTAAGGTTGCCCGTTTAAGCAGGTGGTCCACACACCATAACGCTGCTGCTTTAACCAACGGCTAAAACCTTTCCATATGCCTTTCTTCGCGCTGGATGGGTGAGTACTAGGTGAGAGTACTCCAACTCCCTGCAAGTAGGTTAAATTAGTTTATCTATTATGAAGTGAATCAATTTAATTTTTATATTATTTAAAAATAAATTAAAATAGAGTTAACATTTACTATTATGATATGAAAATTATTTTTTCGCTTGTAGTTCTATTATAAATAGATTATTTCACATATAAAATCATAAAAAGCTTTCAAAATATAAATCTCTTGAAAGAGTAAATGCCATTCTTTAAACAATAGAGGTTGATTTTTTTGACGTTTAACTTGGCTTGATTCTTATTATTAGTGATTAAATTGATGCATTTAATAGTAGGGAATTAATTTGATCCATTTTTTTTTTATAATAGAGGGATTGGCATTCACCATTCTAATTATTTGTAGATGTAATAAATAATTGATTTTTTTTTATTTCTCAAGGCATCCGAGAATTCAGTAATTAATTTTTCGTATTTCGTAAGTCCATTAAGAGGGTAGATATTGACCACTAGTTTTAAAATTACTTCATACCCAAAGCGAGGATCAAACCTTTGGCTACTGACTAAAGTAGGAGAGACTTTTACTATCTCACCTAACTCCCGTGGTTTCAAATTTAATTTCTATTAACATAACATAATTATTTTAAATTGGGTCACTTGATTTTAGACTTAAGTTGGGGTGTAATATGGATAGGGCTGTAAATGAACCGAGCTTGAACGAACAAATTTTTATTCATGTTTGTTTGTTTATTTTTAAGCCTATTCGTGTTCGTTTATGTTCGTTAAGAATTTCAAATTTTTGTTTATGTTCGTTTATTTAAAATTATGTGTGTTGATGTTCATTTGTTTAATGTTCATGAACATGTTCATTTAACTTATTCGAACATGTTCACAAACAATGTTAATGAATAATAAACAAACAAACAAACAATAAATACATACACATATATTATTTTAATATTTTTATAAGAAAATATCATTAATATATAAACAAGTCAATAAACGAGCTTGTTTGTTTAATAAACGAACATAAAAATTTTATTTATGCTCGTTAATTTAGCTTAGTAAACGAACATTATATGAACGGTTCACGAACAGTTCATGAAATGTTTTGTTTATTTATACCCCTAAATATGGGCTAAAGTTTTATATGTTGATGTTTGGTTTTGTGATGCTCGTTTACGAGCTAACAATAAACTAATTTCATTTGTCTATTTTTGTCACTCACATGACTTGATTTGTGCAAAGAAAATATGTTTTTACTTAATTTGAAGAAGTTTATTTTTTTACTAGATTTTACTCATATTTTTAATTTTAAATTATTTATTCTTTGTATTATGACAAATTATTTTAATATCTATGTAATAATTGGGCTTTTCTCTTCTGGTAATAAACTTAAATAACCAAACGATGCTAGACTTCATCTTAAAAAATTAGGTTTAAAATATGTATGATTTATGAATTATCCAAAAGTTTTAGTATAATATATATTTCTAATTTATTATTATTAATTCAAAATAATTGAAATAAATAATAATTTGAATTTAAAAATATTATTTATATATCGATGTATTATGTATACTTTTTAAACTATTAATACATATCAATGCTGGTAAAAAAAAAAATATGCTCATTGGTATTGTACAACTATTTTGATCCAAAATTAGAATGGGGATGTAGATTGACATACAAAATAGTTAGGGATAAGTAGAAGTGATGTTTTTGTTTAAGTAATTGGATTAAATTTGAATTTTTAAATTATTATTTTTGAAATTTTTTTATTTAAACATTATTATCGAATTAAATTAATCTCGTATTAAAAGAGAGAGAGAGAGAGAGGATAGATTGAAGTTGAGCATGTTGAAACATTTGTTAGGGGAATGACGTTTGAAAGGTGAAAGATAGATAGAATTTGATGAAATGACGAAAACAAGGCTCTATGCACTGATTATTCCTCGACTATCAATCTCTAAATACGACAAGATTACGTAAGACTTCACTATCCCGTAATAAAAATATCTTGTTTAATTTTAAATTCGGATGTAGGGATGAACACGACTAGGTCAGCGTTTTATCATTCCCATAAATTCCTTATAATATTTTAAAATATTCAAAACCTTAATCGGAATGATAAAATCAAATTTAAATTGATTTCAAGGGTAATTTACCCAAATAATCCAAAAAATTTGATTATTTACGAAAATGACCCAAGTTCAAAAATATACACCAAAATGATCTGAAATGAACAGTAAAAATTGATATTGGTCATTTAATGGCCGACACCACCTGTCCAATGATTGGTGTCAGACATAAAAATTTGTGTTTTTTGGTGTTGGTCATGCAATGATCGACACCTATGTATTTTTTTAATATGGTATTTTATTGATATACGAAAATACGAGAATTTGAAAAAAAAATTTGGGTGTCGGCCATTTCGACACCCCTTTTTTGTCAGATAAAAAATACAATTTTTTTGTGTTGGCTATACAATGAACGACACTCTTATTTATCTGATAAAAAATTAAATTTTCGGGTGTTGCCCATGCAATGGCCGACACCCCCTTTTTCAGATAAAAAAATTTCAAAATTTTTTGGTGTTGGCCATGCAATGGCCGACACCTCCTTTTTACGGATAAAAAAATTTCAAATTTTTTTGGTGTTAGCCATGCAATGGTCGACACCCCCTGTTCTCGAATAAAAAAATTTCAAATGGTCGACATCTCCTTTTTCAAATAAAAAAAATTCAAAATTTTTTGGTGTTGGCCATTTCTCGGATAAAAATATTTCAATTTTTTTTGGTGTTGGTCATGCAATGGCCGACACCCCCTGTTCTCGGATAAAAAATTTTCAAATTTTTTTGGTATTGGCCATGCAATGGCCGACACCCCCTTTTCTCGGATAAAAAAATTTGGTGTTGGTCATGCAATGGCCGACACCCCCTATTCTCGGATAAAAAATTTCAAATTTTTTTTATGTTGGTCATGCAATGGCCGATACCTCCTTTTTCAGATAAAAAAATTTCAAATTTTTTTGGTGTTTGCCATGCAATGGTCGACACCCCCTATTCTCGGATAAAAAATTTTCAAATTTTTTTGGTGTTGGCCATGCAATGGCCGACACCTCTTTTTTCAGATAAAAAAATTTCAAATTTTTTTGGTGTTGGTCATGCAATGGTCGACACCCCCTGTTATTGGATAAAAAAATTTCATAGCCAACACCAAAAATCAAATTTTTTTATCTGAAAAAGGGGATGTCGGCCATTGCATGATCAACACCCAAAAATTTGATTTTTTTTATCAGATAAATAGGGTTGTCGGTCGTTATATGGCCGACACAAAAAAATTATATTTTTTATCTGACAAAAAAGGGGTGTCGGCCATTGCATGGCCAACATCCAATTTTTTTTTTTCAAATTATTGTATTTTCATATATCAATAAAATACCGTATTAAAAAAATACATAGGTGTCGGCCATTGCATGACCAACACTAAAAAACACAAATTTTTATGTCTGACACTAATCATTGGGTAGGTGATGTCGGCCATTAGATGGCCAATATCAATTTTATCTGTTCATTTCAAGTTATTTTGGTGTATATTTTTGAACTTGGGTTATTTTCGTAAATAATCAAAATTTTTGGATTATTTAGGTAAATTACCCTGATTTCAACTATGTCGATTATGCTCTGGGTAGGAATAGGATAAGTGAGTTCCACCGATAGATTTCAGGGTGAACTACAATTATTCTATTTATTGTAGTGTTTCGTTATAAATTTGGGGATAGAGAATATTATTTTACATTCATTGTCGTCATTCAACTTTGATATTTTTTTATTTTCATCACTCATTTTTAGAATAATTTTTATTTAAAATAATAACTAAATTTTTAAGGGAGAATTGAATTATATGGTTGTGATCAGGATGAAACTTTTTTTTTCCCTTTTTACAATAAAAAAATATTATTATTTGCCTTAAAATTCAAATAATTTCCTCTAAAATCCTAATATTTTTCTTTTTAATGGGAAAACTGAAATCAATTTTAAGAAAAAAAAAAAAAGAAGAAGAAATTTTAGAGATAAAATGAGTGAGCAAAATGAAAATTTATTACAATTGAGTGATTAAAATGAACATTGGATTAACGACAAAGATCTAAATGAAAACAATTATTAATGGTAGTGCCTAAAATAAAATTTCTTCATTTTTGGTGCTCAGAAATCGGATTTTTTACTTAAATAATACAAAAAAATAAATTAATAACCAAAATGGTATCCCCAAATTATTATTTACCAAAATGGTATGTTTAGTTAAGTGGAGGAACTCTAAATGGCGGCACTCATGGGTATTTTTCACACGTGTTTTTTTTAATTTTTTTTTTATTTTTATATATTTAAAAATAAAAAATATTATTTTATTAGTGGAGGAATTTAAAGTTGCGGCACTCAGGGGTTTTTTTCAAAAAAATACGACAAAAAAATACCTGACACCCAGTGGAGGAACACAAAGTGGCGGCACCAATGGAGGAGTATCAAGTGGCGGCACTCAGGGGTGTTTTGCCACTTGGCAGCACCCCATTGTGCCGTGTGTGTGTGTTTATTTTATTTTATTTGTGAAAATAAATTTGGGTGGTTGGGAATTTTTAGTGTTTGAGATAAAAATTAAATAAAATAAAATTTTTGTTATAAAATAAGAGTGAGGGAAGCAAATAAACGGGAAAGAAAGAAAGGAAAGAAAGAAAGAAAGGAAGAAGGAGAGGAAAGAAAGGTAATGTGTTTAGAAGAAGGAGAGGAAAGAAAGAAGAAGGAAAGAAAGGTAATGTGTTTAATTTTAATTTTATTTGAGTATGATATAAATGGATAAAATCATATTTTATTTAATAAATTTTATTTAATTTTTAACAGATTTATTGAAAATGGATAATCAATTTTTTGTATGCATTTATTTTGATGGAGTAATTTCGAGAACATCGGTTGGATGTATATTTGATTGTCGGGAACAAATAGGAATGATATTTAGTCGAAATATCTCGGTTGATGATATGAAAGCAAGGATTAGTGCAAAAATTTTTAGACGTTGTGGAAGAAGGATCTCGAAACTTTTCTACAAGTTTCCAGTTTCGATAGATCCCATCAAATTCACCGAGATGGAACTTGTAGACGACGAAGATGTGGAGACAATGATCGCTCTTTATTGTGAGAATCAAAGTGACCCAAATGCATCGGTTCAATTGTTTGCTGAGTTAGTTGATGTGGAACCTGTACAAAATGAATATTCAACTCCGTGTATGGTGGTTCTAGTATTGTACATTGAAAGTCAATCAATCGTACGTGGGCTACACATCGATCTTAATGCTGCTGCACCCGAGAATGATGCAGATCAAGATGGTGGATATGATAGTAGTATTCCTTCTGATAATGAAGTCAATATTGATAGTGATCCGGATGTGGATGAGGTCCCAGATGATATTGACGAATAAGGGGCGAATGGCGATGAAAATCCAGTTACACATATTGTGATGCACAATAATCCTCTTGGGGCACACATGTCGCTTATAAACCCCGATACGACACATGTCGAGTTCGCGGAATACCCTGAAATAGTACCTGCTCACCAATTAGTCGTCGCAGCAGATTGTGAAGAGTTGTTTGTGGGCCAAAAATTTGAATCCAAGGAAGAATGCATATTTGCTATTAAGCGATATAGCATGAATGTGTAGATAGACTACAAAGTTGCAGTGTCTAAACCGACATTGTATATTGGAGAGTGCTGGAAGTCGACGGAAGGTTACAAGTGACGGGTGCGAGCTGCATTTATCCAGAAGTCGCAGATGTGGGAGATAAGAAAAATTGATGGGCCTCACACATGCAGTTCAACACGTTTGTCAGAAGATCACCGGAAACTTGATTCCAGAATCATCTGCACACATATCATGCCAATGGTTAAGGACGACCCGACCATCAAGGTTTCTACATTGATTGTGGACATGCAATCACGATTCCATTATCGGGTTTCATATCGAAAAGCATGGATTGCGAAACAGATGGCAATGGAACAATTGTTCGGTGATTGGGATGCATCATACAATGAGCTGCAATGATGGATAGCCGCAATGCGACAGTACGTACCGGGTACTGCGATTGAGTTGGTGACACGACCTTATTATGGCTCAGATAACAACATGCAATCGGGAAGAAGAATTTTTCAGTATATATTTTGGACGTTTGATCCCTGCGTTCGAGCATTTCCTCACTGCAAGTCATTTGTCCAGGTAGATGGAACGTGGCTATACGGAAAATATACGCAGATCTTACTAATTGCGGTGGCTCAAGACGGGAATCAAAACGTGCTCCCAATAGCATTCGCTATTGTGGACAAAGAAGACATGGAATCTTGAGAATTCTTCTTGAGAAACCTGCGGATGCATGTGATTCATAACGATAATATTTGCATCATCTCTGATAGAGCGAAGGGTATTATTGCGGCCATTAGGCATACTTGTGTACCATGGAAATCGGTTTACTGCAGTCGACACATTGCGGCTAACTTCCAACGAGAATATAAGAATGCAGACTGGCGGAGACAACTTGTGAAAATGGGTAAAAAATTAAAGTTCCAAATTATATTTTTAAGGTTTTAATTTTAGACTGTAACTTATGTTTTCTTAATATTCCTACAGCGTACGAGCTAGAGCCACACCGATTCCGGCAAAGAATGACCAGACTTGAGAGTGACATGGAAGGTCAAATGAACAAGCCTCTACGCGAGTGGTTGGGTACCATGGAGCCGTGGCAATGGTCTCAAAGTTTTGATGAGGGGTATCGATATGGTCAAATGACGACTAACCTGGTAGAATCGATTAACGGTGTGTTCAAGAGAATACGACATCTTCCGATTTCATCTGTGTTCTCCGCTACGTTCTATAGGCTAGCTACCTTGATGCTAGTAATGGGAACGCGACAAATCGATCAGATGAACGCTGCTCACGTGTTTGTCGAAGCTGTCAGGAATGCAATAGATGAAAACCGTCAGAGTGCGAGGACGATGAACGTTGAAATATATTCACGACAGTTTCAACGATTTCAAGTTACTGAGACTATTGGTCGTCGACCTGGTATCCCACCTAGGTCATACGGGGTTGATCTCCAAAACAGACACTGCGATTGCAGGAGGTTCGATACACTTCGTTATCCCTGTGCGCATGTCGTTGCAGCTTGTGCTAAAGTGTCACTCAATGTTGAACAGTTCATTGACCCCGTTTACACTCTCCATCGTACGTTACGTATCTGGGAAAATGAGTTCCCCGTCCTGCCTGACTTGTCCACATGGGAGGTACCTCCGATGACTTTCGAGCTTATCCCGAACAAAGGTTTACGGAGGAATCCAAAAAGTCGTCCTTATATCACCAGAATCCGTAACGAAATGGACATTATGGAGAAAACAGACGGGGGCAAACTGTGTGGATTGTGTAGGTTAGCTGGGCATACTCGACGTAATTGCCCTTAACGAACCTATCATATTGGGCAGTCATCCGGATCAAGTAGGGCCTAAACCCGGTTCATCATCATATACCTCTTAATTTTATTTTTACATTAATTTTCAATGTTGTCCACTTGCGTCCCAGTCACTAAATTATTTATATCTTGAGGTAAAGAATTCAAAATTATAATTCGTTTGATGTTTCTGAAATTAGGGTAAATTCATTTTAGCATAATTTTAAATTAGGGTAAAATATCATTTTAGCATAAAAATTATATATCCTTCAATTTTTCATCTCTCAAATTCTCTACACTTTTCTTCAAAAATATCTCACTTAATAAAAATGGTAAAATTACGCTTTAAGTCCCTAACCCTTTTAACTTTACGATTTAGGGTTTCAAGTAACAGGTTTAATGTTATGAAATTTAAATAAATGATCAAATAGGTTAAAATATATGTACATTATGGAGGAAAAATTCATCATTAGAATTCATCAAAAGTCAAATTTAAACACTATTAGATACAATCCTAGTATCCATGATTAGATGGTGTGGTTCTCGGGGTATATCTTCGTGGTGGTCGTCGTCTACGTCGAGGTTGCTCGTCAAGTTCATCACCATCATTAGGGTCTATTTGCACCGGAGGAGTAGAGTGTTGTCCGGGAGGAATAGTGTATAGCGATGCCTCGTCAAACTCAGCATGATATCCTTCCCCATAGTATTGCGGTGGCTCGTCAAATTGAGGCTGATATCCTTGGCTTGAGCATTGCGGTGGCTCGTCAAATTGAGGCTGATATCCTTGGCTTGAGCATTGTGGTGGCTCGTCAAATTGAGGCTGATATCCTTGGCTTGAGCATTGCGGTGGGTCGTCAAACTGAGGCTGATATACTTGGCTTGATGAGCTATGCATATGTGATGATCCCGCAAAATCAGGACGATAAGAATCATCGTCATTCAATGCCTCTTCATTATTTATATCTTGTTGCTCTAGCACTGGCTGTGGCTCTGAGGCAGGAGCTACATGATAGGGGCGATCTTGTCGAGACATGTATGGAGGAATTATCGTCGATGAAGCACCAATCAAATATGGTTGGCCAAACTCAATGAACCATTGCATGTACTGCACCGATGGCTGTAAATCCGGAGTGTACTCCGTCGGAGGTACTCGAGTCATTCGGTTGTTCCACACATAAACATATTGTCCATGCACACTCCCCCAATCACAATTTGCTTTCCCCTTCTTATCCATCCCATGGATAGACCCTAATTGGAATGGCGATTGCGGGATAGGCTGTTTACAACCAAACTGTCGGAGTACTCGATCCCCGGCATACCACTCCACTGTTTGAAAATTGATTATCGGTGCGTTAATGCACCATTGGTCTGAGTGGAGGAATGTTGAGGCGGGAATAACAGCGGTAATTTCTGGTTGAATATATGGGGTCCAGATGAACTGCACAATTAATAACATGTCAAAATATTAATAAGATTAAAGTAATATAATTTACTAACATGCAACCATATTAACACGAGTCAAGTAATATAATTTAACATGTTAATGAATAACATACCCTTTCCCAAGCATATTGCTCTAGCATCAAACGATACATGGGAACTGTGTACTGCCTCCCAATCCCCGGTTTTGTTTTCCATCTAAGAAAACAAAAAATAAATTGTTAGATTAATATAATTAATAAAATATGTCAAATTATTAAAATTTAGGGTATATGGTAATCACCTGTTAACGAGTGGAAAAACATATGTTTGGTGCCTAACGGATGCCAAGAATGGCATCCGATATAGTGCCCAAGATTGCAATAGCACTAGGCATCCACCTATATCCCGGGAAGAAGGGTTTGTGGCGCAACAAAGTTCTCGGTATAGCATGGCAAGCACCGCAGATCCCCAACTATATTCATGAATCTTTCGTAAATCTCTTAGCAAAGGCAAATACATCAAGTGGATCTTATTGTTATTTGCGTCCGGCATGAGTATGCCCCCTATCATTAGCAAAATATAAGCTCGAACGGCCCAAGAAACCTCTATTTCAGTTGCGTGTTCGGGTAAGTGCTGAAAATTGCTCTTCAACCATGTAAATAACAACGACGTGAAGTCATTGTTATTACTAGGTGAGCGACCTAGTAACTGGATGCACATCGTTGCCGGCTCTTGAAACGAACTAACACCAGTGACTGGTACACCATTGATTGGTAGCCCTAGTTGGACCGCAACATCCTCCAATGTCACAGTGCAGTCCCCACAAGGCAGATGAAATGTGTGGGTCTCCGGGCGCCAACGCTCCACCAATGCACTGATTAAATCATATCTTAACTCAAATTTTTGGATCAATGCTGCAGATGCAAATCCGGCATCCCGCAAGTACAGAAGCAGACGTTCATGAGGGGGGAATTTAAGGCCCTGTGCACGACACCTCAATGAACGATACGCGAGCTCTTCCTGTTAATTTACAAAAATAATTAGTATAACCAAAATTAATTTTGTAAACAAATAATAATATCGTGAATGACATAATGAAAAAATAATTATTTTTTTACATTCATATTGCCTTGGTGTGTATCTGCATTCATTGATTTGGCTATGTGAGGACGTTCCGAGTTAATTAATGAAGTCATTCTGTAACTTGAAAAAAAATTATCAATTAGTTCAATACATAAGTTTACCAATAAATACGAAAATAATAATTAAATACCAAAATGTGTTATTTACTAAAATTGTACAAAATATATATTTATAAACCAAAATAGTATCCACACACCATTATTTACTAAAATGGTACAAAATAATTTATTTTGTACCATTTTGGTAAATAATATGATGGGGATATTATTTTGATTATTAATTATTTTTTATATTATATTTTGGTCAATAATATGATGAGGATATTATTTTGATAATTAATTATTTTTTATATTATATTTTGGTCAATAATATGATGGGGATATTATTTTGATAATTAATTATTTTGTATATTATATTTTGAAAATTAATTAGCCAAGTTTAATTTTTTGTGAATTATTAAAACTCTCTTATTTTTATAAAATAATAAATTTTTTAATTTCATAATTGTAACTAATTTTAATTATAACTTAAAAATAGATTATTGTTAATTTTATTAAACACTTGTAATAGTTTTCTTTCACATTTTATTAAACAATCTTATGACTTGTATAATAAAGTTACTAACTAACAAAATTAAAACATTATTAAATTTTAAATCAATAAATATGAACAATATTTTTTACTTACTACTACTAACAACAAAATAAAATTGCTAACTAGCAAAATTAAATTAAAGTAAATTAATAATAACATAATAACAAGCTTACATTTCTTCTCCTCCTCTTAATTTACTCACCAATTATAACAACATTAAATAACAAATCAATTAAAAATTAAATTAAAGAAAACAAAAAACTTAAAATAATCAAATTAACTAACAAATTAAAATATTTTAAAATTAATCATACTTAAAATATTAACTAAACTTACCTTTCTTCCACTCCTCTTAATTTACTCTTTTAATCAACCTATTAAACAAATAAAATTATAATAACAAATCAAACACATTACCAAGTGGCAAAACACCCCTGAGTGCCGCCACTTGATAATCCTCTATTGGTGCCGCCACTTTGTGTTCCTCCACTGGGTGTCAGGTATTTTTTTGTCGTATTTTTCTCGTATTTTTTTGAAAAAAACCCCTGAGTGCCGCCACTTTAAATCCCTCCACTAATAAAATAATATTTTTTTATTTCTAAATATATAAAAATAATAAAATAAAAATAAATAAAAACACGTGTCAAAAATACTCCTGAGTACCGCCATTTAGAGTTCCTTCACTTAACTAAACATACCATTTTGGTAAATAATAATTTGGGGATTCTATTTTGATTATTAATTTATTTTTTTGTATTATTTAAATAAAAATTCCTCAGAAATCAAAATGAAAACTTTAAAAAAATTGAGTAACTATCTGTTTATTTTAACTAGAAATAATATCAAAATCAATATCTATACTTATTATTTAAAGCTTTGATTGAGTTGACCTTCAACTAAATCTCAACTCAATTATGAAATTAACAAAAGTTCAATATTTTTATAAGACAACGAATACAATTTTAAGAATATTTTTATCTTTTTATATACAATTTAAAAAAACATGTGCTTATAATGAGAATTGAATCTAATAACTCAAAATCTCCCCTCAATTTTATCATTTTAACTAATGGCACAATAAATTTCCATATAAAACTTTCGTGGATTTGTTACATAATTTTTTTACTACATCGTGAGTGCATCATTATTGAGTTTATTTTAAGTGTTTTATTAAATTGATGTGATAGGCAAACTCTATTATTAAATTGTCAAAATACCATCTTATATACAAATTAAATTATAGAGTAAACAAGATAAGTAGTCACTCAATTTTGTCTCAACCTTAAAATTTTTCATTATAATTACTTTTTTTTATAAAATTTATTAATCAACACGAGTATTAAACATCATGTGATAATCACGAAGTATAAAAACCTCAAAAATTACAACAAATACAATATATCATTAATGATTAATTATTATCAGTTCTTTTTTTATTTCTTAACCTATCAATCAAATATAATTACAAGATCTTTTCAAAAATAATATATCATATCTATCATATATATGTTATAAAAGAAAGTGTAAAAGGCAAAAATGGAAAATTTCATTTTCAAAATACTTCCTTTTTTATTATATTTAAAGTGAGTCTATTTTTTAATTAAATTTTAAATATGAATTTGCCATTAATAATAATAAAGTTTTCGATCATAAACAACTTTAAACAAGTAATTTCCATTTTTAATGTATAATATCATGCTTTTATGAAATCTGTATAATTGTTTTTAAAAAAATAATAATAATAAAACGGTTTAACAAGCAGATTTTAAAATAAATTGTTTAAATTTTCAAAATTTATAAAAGTTTACATAAATGTTTTTAAAATTTACAATGTATACAAATTAAATATATCTTTATTATATTTTAATTAAATAAAAATTACATCTGAGTGAAATTTTGAAAATTTTTAAAATTCATTACTAAATATATATAATATCAATTGCAAAGCTAGGGACATTATACGTGTGACACGGTATACTCCTACACAAATCATTGCAAAGTAATCGCATATAATATGGAGTTAGATGGGAATTTATTTATTTTAACATTGAAAGAAAATATAAATAAAAGCTAGGGCCATTATACATGTGACACGGTAAGAAGTGGACAAAACAGATAAGGATGATAAGAATTTTAATTCAATGAAAAACAAAAAGAATTGGGTGTCAATAAAAGGACGGGAGTGACTGTAATGGGAAGAAGTAGACAACGGAAATTAAGGAGGTTCAAACAAAATAAAAGCGTATTGTGATTGAGAGTTTTTGACGTTGAGCCCAATTTCGAGGATTGGTCATTTCTCGTGTTGAGTGACGTTTGATCGGGATAATCAAAATAATAATAATATCCCATGGCCCAAAAAGAGCATCTCATTCATAATACTACTCAGTATTGGGATGACTCGCATTATTTTGCAACTTCAAGAAATCAGGTCATTGGTTCATCGGAGGGTTGATGGGCTGCCAACGGCTATGGAGGACCTTGGGTACGTTTGTTCCGTAGAAAAGTGATTTATGAGCTGAATACACCGGGGCATGTTGATCAAAAGTTAAAACAATGACAGGGTTCTTAATTTATTGTTTTATTACACTCTCAATGTTTTTTAATTTGCTTTCATCTAACCGTGAGAGTGGTAAGTGAAGAAGCCATGCATTTTTCGTTTAAATCTGAGATGGGTTTCTGTACGTTTCATTAGTGCTCAATCTACTCCCTGCCTGCAATGTGTTTTATCTCACATCTACTCCTTGGGAACCTTGGGCGGTCTAATTTTTAATCCTTCACTCATCTCTAACCATGTTTGATTTAGTCCCCGTCTCTGGAGAATTCGACCGTTCTACTCCTTAATTTAGGTTTTTTTATTTTATTTTAATAATAGACTCGTGATTTATGATGCCTTGTTATAATTTCTCGTGATATTTTTGTTTGTGTAAGTATGCTAATAGAAACATGTAAAAACTATTGTGCATGTATCCATTTTGATCATGACTCATAAATTTTGTAATACAATCCCGTTTATTATTTTTAATGTTGAACTGTCTTTCTCAAACATCAATTAGTATTACATTAAAATTCACGTGTTTCGAAACTATCATATTTTAAAATTAAATTCACTTATCCAATAAATGCATGAAAATTAAAATTTTCAACAGGATCGTGGTTGAATATCAAATTTGAACTTATAATATTTGAAATTTAACAATAATACGTAATCGACTCTTGAACTACAATTTTCTCTGATTTTCAAAGCGCTGACCAAATAAATTTTTAAAGAATTCGTAAAAAATTCCTTTTATTAATCACACCTAGCTAAAAAAAATTAGTAATAACTCCTATTTTATTAATAAAACCTGGTGTTTTAAAAATTAAGAATTTTATGTTTGTTCAAATTCGTCGTATTAATTTTTTATCACAAAAATGGATTCAACAATAATAATATAATTTACTTTATAAATAAAATTATATTTTTATATTATTTTACTAAATTATGACCTGATTGATAATCACTTCAAGTCAATCACAAGCTTGACTATAGTGTATATATAATTAATGATACAATTAGAATATTGATTTTAACTATATATATAATATAGTGTATCAGTCAAAAGGTAAAATCCTAAATATAATAGTTTATATTCTATACATCCGTTGTTTTCTCTCTGGTTGTCTAAAGGTGCACGTTGGAGTAGGGGACCAACCTCATGAGGACATGGTGCATGAGTTACAGGTGATGGAACTTGAAACGGACAGAACCATTGATTAGAAGATATGTGAGATTTCAATCACAGGCAAAAGTTGTGTAGGAAGGCATAATAGGATGGTGATAAAGCTCTGACATATTTTTTAATATTAATTATATATTTTTTAAAAATATGATCTTATTAATTTGAATTATTTATTATTTTGTTAGAAAGAAAAAATGAGGTTATGTGAAGGTGAAATAATTAAAGAGAGAATTTATAGCATAACAATACTTGATTTTATTTTATTTTATTTTAAAATATATTTTTATTAGGATTTAATATTTAGGATATTATTTATTGTTTAAAGTTGTATTTAATTTATGTTTATTTTTTTGTATTTATTTTTTAGAATTTGAATTGGACCCAATTAGAGAATTAATGTTTAGAATTTAGATTGGATTTCAACTAGGAATTTATTTGTACTATAAATAAGGGATGGAGTGATTGAATTATTCACTTCTCATTCATTGAAAAATCTTTCATCTCTCAAAAACCTTAGTTCAATAAAAGCTCTAATTTTTTTTTTCTTGTGTTCTTCTCCAAAAAATGAGCAATTAAAAGCCCTTCTAGTCGAAGGTTATCAAATATTCGTCCAAAAATTCATGAGGCTTAGAATCCACGTTTAATTATTCTCACCCGAGTATTTATCAATTTTCTAAATTACGGGATCAACGCTTCCGTCCAAAATCTTTACAAAAGTAAATTTTTCATCTTGAACAAAGCCGACCACTTCGTGTGTTTAAGGTTGCACAGTCGGTTCGCTAACTTATTGCGTCAGAGGTTGCTGAGCCAAAGAGACAAAATGGCGTGACATTCGTCGTTGGAAAAATGTGATCTAGTGTGAGACAGTCTCATTGGAGCGACCGATTGGTTAGAGTCAGGTTCCTTTAAAAATTATATCCGGAGCTGGTGGCCGTAGGCGTCCTCTTTCGCTATAACTGGCTTATTCAGGTACGATAAGAACCATCCAAAGTCTATAATTGAACCAAGGAAGAATCAAAATAACCGAAAGCTGGATATTTGAATATTAATAAACTCTTCTTCTTTGGACTTATTTATTTTATGCTATTTATTTTTATTTTGACATTTCTATTTTCTATTTTTTTAATTATGTTTTCTTTTATTTTTATTGTTTCTCATATCACGCCGTTTTTCTTTGGGCAAGAATTTGCCCACGATCTCGATAGACAAGACTTTTTGCGACTCTCCAAATCTTGAGGATTAGACCCTATTTTCCTTTACTGTTATTTACTTTAATTTTCGAAATAAGTATATTTGGTGTTCTCGACGATACATTAGATGGGGATGAATCGGGAGCTGCCTGAACAAGGCATCGTGGCCTATTTTGAAACATATGGAGGTTTATGACATTGAGAAAAAAACATAGGTTCCTTTGTTGTTTTTAAGGATGAAAGTGAGAAAGTTAAGGTGCTGAGGAAAGCGTCATGATCATTCATGAGTGGCCAAACGGGGTAGATATTGAAGACATCTTCTTTCTCACTATTGATTTGTGGGACACCTACTTTATGTTTTACCAACCATAGGAGCAAGGGAAATATGTTAAGAATTAGTCAGATGTTTCGTTTTGTGGACTTGTTAAAAGAAAATATGTTAAGAAAACCACTGATGATTGATTTTAAATATAAAAGACCACTGGTTTTTTTTTTTGTGGCATTTCTTTTTTATTTCCTTTCAAAATACAAACTAAAAACGACAAAGAAGTCTAATTACAAAACCAAAAACACCTTGGTCTAATTACATAAACTATAGCCATTATGAATCACTTGGGCTTGGTAGGATGGTATATATGTCCGCCCATTTGCTCTAACGGCAAATGCGGGGAAAGATGGTTTTAGCACAAGAGATAATATTGGCACTGGTAACGAGCCTGATCATGGTTTCTTGGGTTTCCAAAATTTAACTTATAGCTGTGCCGACATATTGTCAAAGTTATTTTCCTTTGACGCAAAGTTTGCTGCACTTCAAGCTTATCACTCTGATACCCTTGTCCTGTTTTAAAGAAACCATCTTTTTTTTTTTTTACAACTCTTACACCTTTATGCTTTAGTAGACTCTCATTGTAGACATAGGAGGTGAGATGAACACTCATGATATAAGAAAGTATCAATATAATTGAATTATAAGTAAAATGATACATCATTTGTTTTTAACTTTTTTTTTTTAATTACATGATAATAGTAAAACTTTGACAACAAGACGATTAATGTGATTTAAATTCAGACCACATCTGGAGGCAGTGAACATCTTGATTATCAGGTCAATACATGGGATTCTGTATTCAATTTTTTTAATTAATCTCTCTCTCAAATGTGATATTTTTAAATTATTTTTCTCCTCCATCATTGATTCCTTGTTAAAAAAAATACTATTATATTCACGATTGAGAAACTTATCTAAACTCCAAAATTAAAAATTTGTTTTTTCTTAAAGAATTTTTTTTATTTTTAAAAATTATATTAATTTTTGGAAATTGAAAAACACAATTAATAAATAGGAAATTGTTTTCAACAATGAAAACATATTTTACATGTGTTATAATTCCTACGGATTTTTCACTTAAATAATACAAAAAAATAAATTAATAACCAAAATGGTATCCCCAAATTATTATTTACCAAAATGGTATGTTTAGTTAAGTGGAGGAACTCTAAATGGCGGCACTCAGGGATATTTTTGACACGTGTTTTTTTTAATTTTTTTAATTATTTTTATATATTTAGAAATAAAAAATATTATTTTATTAGTGGAGGGATTTAAAGTGGCGGCACTCAGGGGTTTTTTTCAAAAAAATACGAGAAAAATACGATAAAAAAATACCTGACACCCAGTGGAGGAACACAAAGTGGCGGCACCAATGGAGGATTATCAAGTGGCGGCAATCAGGGGTGTTTGTGTGTGTGTGTTTATTTTATTTTATTTGTGAAAATAAATTTGGGTGGTTGGGAATTTTTAGTGTTTGAGATAAAAATTAAATAAAATAAAATTTTTGTTATAAAATAGGAGTGAGGGAAGCAAATAAACGGGAAAGAAAGAAAGGAAAGAAAGAAAGAAAGGAAGAAGGAGAGGAAAGAAAGAAGAAGGAAAGAAAGGTAATGTGTTTAATTTTAATTTTATTTGAGTATGATATAAATGGGTAAAATCATATTTTATTTAATAAATTTTATTTAATTTTTAACAGATTTATTGAAGATGAATAATCAATTTTTTGTATGCATTTATTTTGATGGAGTAATTTCAAGAACATCGGTTGGATGTATATTTGATTGTCGGGAACAAATAGGAATGAGATTTAGTCGAAATATCTCGGTTGATGATATGAAAGCAAGGATTAGTGCAAAAATTTTTAGACGTTGTGGAAGAAGGATCTCGAAACTTTTCTACAAGTTTCCAGTTTCGATAGATCCCATCAAATTCACCGAGATAGAACTTGTAGACGACGAAGACGTGGAGACAATGATCGCTCTTTATTGTGATAATCAAAGTGACCCAAATGCACCGGTTCAATTGTTTGCTGAGTTAGTTTATGTGGAACCTGTACAAAATGAAGATTCAACTCCGTGTATGGTGGTTCCAGTATCGTACATTGAAAGTCAATCAATCGTACGTGGGTTACACATCGATCTTAATGCTGCTGCACCCGAGAATGATGCAGATCAAGATGGTGGATATGATAGTAGTATTCCTTCTGATAATGAAGTCAATATTGATAGTGATCCGGATGTGGATGAGGTCCCAGATGATATTGACGAAGAAGGGCGAATGGCGATGAAAATCCAGTCGAAAATCCAGTTACACATATTGTGATGCACAATAATCCTCCTGGGGCACACATGTCGCTTATAAACTCTGATATTTGCTATTAAGCGATATAGCATGAATGTGTCGATAGACTACAAAGTCGCAGTGTCTAAACCGACATTGTATATTGGAGAGTGTTGGAAGTCGACGGAAGGTTGCAAGTGGCGGGTGCGAGCTGCATTTATCCAGAAGTCGCAGATGTGAGAGATAAGAAAAATTGATGGGCCTCACACATGCAGTTCAACACGTTTGTCAGAAGATCACCGGAAACTTGATTCCAGAATCATCTGCACACATATCATGCCAATGGTTAAGGACGACCCGACCATCAAGGTTTCTACATTGATTGTGGACATGCAATCACGATTCCATTATCGGGTTTCATATCGAAAAGCATGGATTACGAAACAGATGGCAATGGAACAATTGTTCGGTGATTGGGATGCATCATACAATGAGCTGCAAGGATGGATAGCCGCAATGCGACAGTACGTATCGGGTACTGCGATTGAGTTGGTGACACGACCTTATTATGGCTCAGATAACAACATGCAATCGGGAAGAATAATTTTTCAGTATATATTTTGGACGTTTGATCCCTGCGTTCGAGCATTTCCTCAGTGCAAGCCATTTGTCCAGGTAAATGGAACGTGGCTATACGGGAAATATACGCAGATCTTACTAATTGCGGTGGTCAAGACGGGAATCAAAACGTGCTCCCAATAGCATTCGCTATTGTGGATAAAGAAGACATGGAATCTTGGGAATTCTTCTTGAGAAACCTGCGGATGCATGTGATTCATAACGATAATATTTGCATCATCTCTGATAGAGCGAAGGGTATTATTGCGGCCATTAGGCGTATTAGTGTACCATGGAAATCGGTTTACTGCAGTCGACACATTACGGCTAACTTCCAACGAGAATATAAGAATGCAGACTGACGGAGACAACTTGTGAAAATGGGTAAAAAAATAAAGTTTCAAATTATATTTTTAAGGTTTTAATTTTAGATTGTAACTTATGTTTTCTTAATATTCCTACAGCGTACGAGCTAGAGCCACACCGATTCCGGCAAAGAATGACCAGACTTGAGAGTGACATGGAAGGTCAAACGAACAAGCCTCTACGCGAGTGGTTCGGTACCATGGAGCCGTGGTAATGGACTCAAAGTTTTGATGAGGGGTATCGATATGGTCAAATGACGACCAACCTGGCAGAATCGATTAACGGCGTGTTCAACAGAATACGACATCTTCCGATTTCATCCGTGTTCTCCGCTACGTTCTATAGGCTAGCTACCTTGATGCTAGTAATGGGAACGCGACAAATCGATCAGATGAACGCTGGTCACGTGTTTGTCGAAGCTGTTAGGAATGCAATAGATGCAAACCGTCAGAGTGCGAGGACGATGAACGTTGAAATATATTCACGACAGTTTCAATGATTTCAAGTTACTGAGACTATTGGTCGTCGACCTGGTATCCCACCTAGGTCATACGGGGTTGATCTCCAAAACAGACACTGCGATTGCAGGAGGTTCGATACACTTCGTTATCCCTATGCGCATGTCGTTGTAGCTTGTGCTAAAGTGTCACTCAATGTTGAACAGTTCATCGACCCCGTTTACACTCTCCATCGTACGTTACGTATCTGGGAAAATGAGTTCCCCGTCCTGCCAGACTTGTCCACATGGGAGGTACCTCCGATGACTTTCGAGCTTATCCCGAACAAAGGTTTACGGAGGAATCCAAAAGGTCGTCCTCATATCACCAGAATCCGTAACGAAATGGACATTATGGAGAAAATAGACGGGGGCAAACTGTGTGGACTGTGTAGGCTAGCTGGGCATACTCGACGTAATTGCCCTCAACGAACTTATCATATTGGGCAGTCATCCGGATCAAGTAGAGCCTAAACCCGGTTCATCATCATATACCTCTTAATTTTATTTTTACATTAATTTTCAATGTTGTCCACTTGCGTCCTAGTCACTAAATTATTTATATATTGAGGTAAAGAATTCAAAATTATAATTCGTTTGATGTTTCTGAAATTAGAGTAAAATATCATTTTAGCATAAAAATTATATATCCTCCAATTTTTCATCTCTCAAATTCTCTACACTTTTCTTCAAAAATATCTCACTTAATAAAAATGGTCAAATTACGCTTTAAGTCCCTAACCCTTTCAACTTTACGGTTTAAGGTTTCAAGTAACAGGTTTAATGTTATGAAATTTAAATAAATGATCAAATAGGTTAAATTATATGTACATTATGGAGGAAAAATTCATCATTAGAATTCATCAACAGTCAAATTTAAACACTATTAGATACAACCCTAGTATCCATGATTAGATGGTGTGGTTCTCGGGGTATATCTTCGTGGTGGTCGGCGTCTACGTCGAGGTTGCTCGTCAAGTTCATCACCATCATTAGGGTCCATTTGCACCGGAGGAGTAGAGTATTGCCAGGGAGGAATAGTGTATCGCGATGCCTCGTCAAACTCAGCCTGATATCCTTCCCTATAGTATTGCGGTGGCTCGTCAAATTGAGGCTGATATCCTTGGCTTGAGCAGTGCGGTGGTCGTGAAATTGAGGTTGATATCCTTGGCTTGAGCATTGTGGTGGCTCGTCAAATTGAGGCTGATATCCTTGGCTTGAGCATTGCGGTGGGTTGTCAAACTGAGGCTGATATCCTTGGCTTGATGAGCTATGCATATGTGATGATCCCGCAAAATCAGAACGATAAGATTCATCGTCATTCAATGCCTCTTCATTATTTATATCTTGTTGCTCTGGCACTAGCTGTGGCTCTGGGGCAGGAGCTACATGATAGGGGCGATCTTGTCTAGACATGTATGGGGGAATTATCGTCGATGAAGCACCAATCAAATATGGTTGGCCAAACTCAATGAACCATTGCATGTATTGCACCGATGGCTGTAAATCCGGAGTGTACTCCATCGGAGGTACTCGAGTCATTCGGTTGTTCCACACATAAACATATTGTCCATGCACACTCCCCCAATCACAATTTGCTTTCCCCTTCTTATCCATCCCATGGATAGACCCTAATTGGAATGGCGACTGCGGGATAAGATGTTTACAACCAAACTGCCGGAGTACTCGATCCCCGGCATACCACTCCACTGTTTGAAAATTGATTATCGGTGCGTTAATGCACCATTGGTCTGAGTGGAGGAATGTTGAGGCGGGAATAACAGCGGTAATTTTTGGCTGTATATATGAGGTCCAAATGAACTGCACAATTAATAACATGTCAAAATATTAATAAGATTAAAGTAATATAATTTACTAACATGCAACCATATTAACACGAGTCAAGTAATATAATTTAACATGTTAATGAATAACATACCCCTTCCCCAGCATATTGCTCTAGCATCAAACGATACATGGGAACTGTGTACTGCCTCTCGATCCCCGGTTTTGTTTTCCATCTAAGAAAACAAAAAATAAATTGTTAGATTAATATAATTAATAAAATATGTCAAATTATTAAAATTTAGGGTATATGGTAATCACCTGTTAACGAGTGGAAAAACATATGTTTGGTGCCTAACGGATGCCAAGAATGACATCCGATATAGTGCCCAAGATTGCAATAGCACTAGGCATCAACCTATATCCCGGGAAGAAGGGTTTGTGGCGCGACAAAGTTCTCGGTATAGCATGGCAAGCACCGCAGATCCCCAACTATATTCATGAATCTTTCGCAAATCTCTTAGCAAAGGCAAATACATCAAGTGGATCTTATTGTTATTTGCGTCCGGCATGAGTATGCCCCCTATCATTAGCAAAATATAGGCTCGAACGGCCCAAGAAACCTCCATTTCAATTGCGTGTTCGGGTAAGTGCTGAAAATTGCTCTTCAACCATGTAAATAACAACGACGTGAAGTAATTGTTATTACTAGGTGAGCGACCTAGTAACTGGATGCACATCGTTGCCGGCTCTTGAAACGAACTAACACCGGTGACTGGTACACCATTGATTGGTAGCCCTAGTTGGACCGCAACATCCTCCAATGTCACAGCACTCCCTACAAGGCAGATGAAATGTGTGGGTCTCCGAGCGCCAACGCTCCACCAATGCACTGATTAAATCAAATCTTAACTCAAATTTTTGGATCAATGCTGCAGATGCAAATCCGGCATCCCGCAAGTACGGAAGCAGACGTTCATGAGGGGGGAATTTAAGGCCCTGTGCACGACCCCTCAATGAACGATACGCGAGCTCTTCCTGTTAATTTACAAAAATAATTAATATAACCAAAATTAATTTTGTAAACAAATAATAATATCGTGAATGACATAATGAAAAAATAATTATTTTTTTACATTCATATTGCCTTGGTGTATATCTGCATTCACTGATTTGGGTATGTGAGGACGTTCCGAGTTAATTAATGAAGTCATTCTGTAACTTGAAAAAAAATTATCAATTAGTTCAATACATAAGTTTACCAATAAATACAAAAATAATAATTAAATACCAAAATGTGTTATTTACTAAAATTGTACAAAATATATATTTATAAACCAAAATAGTATCCACACACCATTATTTACTAAAATGGTACAAAATAATTTATTTTGTACCATTTTGGTAAATAATATGATGGGGATATTATTTTGATAATTAATTATTTTTTATATTATATTTTGGTCAATAATATGATGGGGATATTATTTTGATAATTAATTATTTTGTATATTATATTTTGAAAATTAATTAGCCAAGTTTAATTTTTTGTGAATTATTAAAACTCTCTTATTTTTATAAAATAATAAATTTTTTAATTTCATAATTGTAACTAATTTTAATTATAACTTAAAAATAGATTATTGTTAATTTTATTAAACACTTGTAATAGTTTTCTTTCACATTTTATTAAACAATCTTATGACTTGTATAATAAAGTTACTAACTAATAAAATTAAAACATTATTAAATTTTAAATCAATAAATATGAACAATATTTTTTACTTACTACTACTAACAACAAAATAAAATTACTAACTAGCAAAATTAAATTAAAGTAAATTAATAATAACATAATAACAAGCTTACATTTCTTCTTCTCCTCTTAATTTACTCACCAATTATAACAACATTAAATAACAAATCAATTAAAAATTAAATTAAAGAAAACAAAAAACTTAAAATAATCAAATTAACTAACAAATTAAAATATTTTAAAATTAGTAATACTTAAAATATTAACTAAACTTACCTTTCTTCCACTCCTCTTAATTTACTCTTTTAATCAACCTATTAAACAAATAAAATTATAATAACAAATCAAACACATTACCACTACTAATTAACAAATTAAAATATTTTAAAATTAAATTTAAAAATAAACACATTACCTTTTTTTTTCCTCTCCTTCTTCCCCTTCTTCTCCTTCTTCCTTCCTTCTTTCTTTCTCTTTTTTCTTTCTTTTTTTCTTCATTTTTCGTTGGTCCCCCCCTCCCACCTATTTTATAACAAAAAAAATTATTTTTTTTAATTTTTATCACCAACAAAAAAATTCTCAACCACTCAAATTAATTTTCACCTCTTAAAAAACCCACACAAACACACACACACGGCACAATGGGGTGCTGCCAAGTGGCAAAACACCCCTGAGTGCCGCCACTTGATAATCCTCCATTGGTGCCGTCACTTTGTGTCAGGTATTTTTTTGTCGTATTTTTCTCATATTTTTTTGAAAAAAACCCCTGAGTGCCGCTACTTTAAATCCCTCCACTAATAAAATAATATTTTTTTATTTCTAAATATATAAAAAAAATAATAAAAAATTAAAAAAAACACGTGTCAAAAATACCCCTGAGTGCCGCCATTTAGAGTTCCTCCACTTAACTAAACATACCATTTTGGTAAATAATAATTTGGGGATACCATTTTGGTTATTAATTTATTTTTTTGTATTATTTAAGTAAAAAATCCTAATTCCTACATATATTTGGTTTTGAATCAAGGTAAATTGATTACTGAAAGAGTGATTTAAAACTATTTTATCACGCTCTTGGGAGGTTAAGATTAGGGGTGTTCAAACTTCGATTAAAATCGAATTGATTGATCTATTTCGGTTAATCGATTGATGGTCTAATTTCATTCGATTGGAGGTCGGTTAATGATTTTTTGAAATTTTAGTAATCGGTTAATTCAATTTGAAATCGAGTAATTAACCAAACTTAATAATTAATATTATGTTTTAATTTCAGAACTTATGAAGTGTTTCAAGACATAAAAATTCAGTTATTCCGTTAACTTTTAAGACAAAAACATATATTTCGGTTAATTTCAATGTATTTTTATATGTTTTATACTTATTTTAACCAAAAGAAAAAAACATATAAATTTCGATTAATTCAATTAACCGACCGAATTATTTCGATTCAATTGTTTTTTTTTTTTAAATTCGATTAGATTAATGGTTAAAAGATTATATAATTCGATTAATGCTAGTTCGGTTAGATTAATAACCAAATCGATCGCTTGAACACCCCTAATCTGAGCATGAACCAAGTGGTTGATAGAATGACCGGGCTAGTGATGAAGCTCCCACCCAATCAAAATGTTTTTGATGTTCCGTCTTATTTTGTCTCTTATATTTTATTAGCTAAGTACATCGATTTTCTCACTTCCATAGTCTAATGATGTACTATAAGTTCATTTTATATATAAAAAAAATCACTTTTAAATATATCAATTATTAGTTAATTAATTAAATTTTATCAAACACTTTTAATAAATCAATTGATCAAATCAATCACTGTAATCTACCATATCTTTTGGGAAATATAAAAATAAATTATTATTAGTCCAACGGTAAGTGATTTAAAGGTATAAAGGAATAAATATAATATAATAAATTAGTTACACAATATAAAAAACAAATAGAATATTTGATAACATTTTGATGGAGTCGGACTGTGTCAAGGTTATAAATGTGGTTGATAACACGGAGTCTGGTCTTTTAGTGGCTGATTGTCTCCTTTTGGTAATCAGTTTTCGAATCACACTTCCTTCCATTGGGTCCCTTGCAAAGTCTACCTTATCTCATGCTCATTGCTCAATTCGGAATTCAACTCCTCATTGTATTTCAGACATTTTAGCTTTAGATTTTATTTTGGTTGTAATATATTAATACTTTTTGATTCTTCGAGTAATCTTTGCTATAATAATTTAATATTTGTGATTTTTAAAATATTTATTTGTATTTACACTTTGACCATACCCATAACGCTTAAGAAAATATTATGATCTTTCTCTCATCTCTGTTAAAATATTATGATATTTATTTGTGATTTTTTTAATTATCTAAGTTAAAATAGGTCAATTTGCATTTAAGCCAAAAATTGGAATGAAAAGTTCATTGAATCACAATGAACGGAAAGCAACTTATACTTGAATTTTTAGTTAAAATTCGAATTTTAGATAACCCTTAATCTTTATGGCAATAAATTCGTAATGACTAATGATCATTAATTGTATTTTTAGTACAATTACTTTATCTTCTTTGTTCATTTTGTGATGTATGAAAATTATTTTTTTCAAAATTAGTGATTATGACTTCCTAATATATTTTTAAATTTAATTATAAATTATAGGATAAACTGTAAAAATAGTCAATTTTATTTGTCTTATGTTACATTTTAGCCACTTATGTTTGAAATGTTACGTTTTAGTCACTTATGTTAGTATTTTGTTATGAAGTGGTCATTGTGCCGTTAAGTTTCGTTATCTCCCTAACGATAATCCTACGTGGCAGTCCAATTAGATTTTAAGTGCCAACTTGAATTTCCAAATGGAATGAGAATAAATCTTAATTAAATTTATTTAATTAATTAAAATTTTTAAACCCTAAACCTTAACTGAAAAAAATCCTAAACCTATTTCCACACACCTCTCTTCTTCATCTTCATCTTCATCTTCATCTTCTTCCTTTTTGATTTCAATATCTTTAGTTACAAATCTGTCTCAAATATCGAATCTTTAAAACCCATTAACCCAAAGATTCAATATCTTCTTCCCGTTAAGTTTCTTTGGGTTAATGGGTTTCAAATATTCAAGTTTTGAGACAGATTTGTATTTAAAGATGTTGAAATCAAAAGGGAAGAAAATAAAGATGAAGAAGACAAGTGTGTGAAAATGAGTTTAGAGTTTTTCAACTAAGATTTAGGTTTAAAAATTTTAATTAATTGAACCCAACAAGTGGCTCCAGTGGAAAAGAGGATAATGTTCATCCTAGGGGTCCCGGGTTCGAGCGCCTATGTGTGCAAGGTGTGTGTGCGTTGTCAAAGGGTTAAGAAAGTATGAACAGATACTATCATGTAATCACACCAGTATATTCAAAAAAAAAAATTAATTAATTAAAAATCTATTCTAATCTCATTTGAAAATCCAAGTTGACACTTAAAATCTAGTTGGATTGCCATGTAGGATTGCTGTTAGGGAGATAACGGAACTTAACGGCAGAGTGATCATTTCGTAACAAAATAATAACATAAGTGACTAAAATGTAACCTGAGGCAAACAAAAGTGACTATTTTTAAAATTTACCCTAAATTATATTCCTAATTATTTTTTAGAAAATAAAATGGGAGAACAATCACTAGTAATCTCGATAAGTTTGTTTTAGCTTATCGCCAAACCAAACAAAATTTAAAGAGGATTCATTGTTGGTAGACAATATTTTTTTCTTATTCACTAAGAACACTCTACATTTACCATGTATAGATGCCAAAGTTTTTGAAATTTTATTAATAAAAACCCTAAATAAAGGAAAGAAATCAGAAATCAAACTTCCATTTAAGGCCATTTATTACATGCTTAAAAAAATTAACCCCTTTTCAAATAAAAATTCTGTGTTTTTTCCATTTCAGTTTTTTAATATTGAACAAATATATATAATATATTCCTGAACAGAAGCCAAAAGGGTCCACCACAGCCACACGCTTTCCTCGACGACCTTGGCTTGGAAGGCCTTAGGCCTACACATAAAAATAAGGGTCTTTCTCAGTATCTATAGAAAAAGCCAAATTTGTTTGTTAGCGGCCTATTTAATTCATTCAATTTCGATTCTCCTCCTCATTTGCATGGCACTGTCGCTTTCGCTGCTTACTCTGCTTCTGGGTATCCAATATCAATTCTACTCTCTTCACTCCCATACGTTTCTTTTCTCACTACTCCTTTAAAGGCCTTAACCTTTGTCTGCCCGCTCTTGCTTTCATCGTTTCTTTATTTCTGTGCTCAAACAATTATACCCATTCTTGCTTTGACTTTCTTTTTTCTTTTTCAATTATTGGCTTGGTTTTTTTTTTTTTTTTTATAGTGAAAGTGAAGGATTTATTTGTTCTTATTGAAAGTAATCATGGCGGAGGAGGAGGAGGATTGTTGGGATGCTGGGAAAATGTGAGCTCTTCTTTTTTCTTTTGTTTTTGCTCAAGGGTGTCCTTGGCATTGTCATGATCGTGGGTTTTTATGCTTTTTCGATTTCTTTTTTCTGCTTGTGTTTTGTTTTATCAATTATATTTTGAAGTTATGTTTTTTTGATTTGGGGGGGTCAAAGGCTGGACCTTTATTTGCACGATTACTTGGTGAAGAAGAATATGCATGAGACTGCTGCACTATTTAGAGAAGAGGCCGGCATATCTAACCGACCAGTTGGTATGAGCTCTCTCTCTTTCATTCGTAATTTTCTTCAATTTTCCTTCTGCTTCTTTTAATCATATAAATTTATCTCCTAATGACTGATTCTACAGTTTTTAGTAGATAATTCTCGATGTTGAAATGCTTGGCATATATTTTTTATTTCACATATGAAATATCTTGAAGGTTATATGATTAAACTCACATCCATATGTAGATCAATATCAATGTACATTCACGTTTCTGTTATCTTTCTGCAAGAACAAAGATTAATCAATCAATTGGTATAATCCTTCTGAATGGGTGTTCTGTTTCTTCTTTATGCGAGGTTTATTCTGTATTTTATCATTAATGCATAAAAACATCAGGAGTTTCCTCTTACCCTTTTTTATGTTTTTGAGTTTATTTTAAAATTTAACATTTGATTTATAAATGGTGTGATTTGTTGATTGGAGAAAAGGGGTCATGTTTTCAGTGATTGATTCTCCCGAAGGGTTCCTACAAGAATGGTGGTCCCTATTTTATGAAATTTTTGCCGCTAGGCAAACGAAGCTTCAAGGGGAGGCAGAAAGTACTTCTGCTAAGGTTACTATTTGTGGAATTTGAGATCATGTTGAGCTCTAGTTTTATTGCAACCTCATGAACTTATGTGCATTTTGTTCATATCTCAGGCTGAAATAAAGGAAGATCAATCACAAAGTTTTGGTCCAATGTTTATGCCGCAATTGAGGATAAATCAGCAAATGGCTCGCCAGGTTCCTATTCCGAGATATTTTGATTCCAGTCTGCAGCTACATGAATCTAATCAACTGAGGCTCCCGAACTCATTTGTAGCCGGTTCAAGGTAATCTATATATGTGTTTTATTGAACTAAAGGTTTATGTAATTGACAAACAATTCGTATACTCTTTGGCTTCCACCAAAACAAAACATGGCATGAAAACTGAGATTTTTAATAGATTAAGTGTTTCACCCATTTGATACATATTATGAGATTCACCGCAATTTGAAACTAAGAAACTTTAGACCATTGGTAAAAAGTATGAATTGGAGTAATAGAGAAAGTTTGTATGATATTCATTCCGGAAATGGTATTTTGCTTCAATAATAAATGGATGGTTTCTCATATCTTCTTTTTTCTCTTAACAATTTTTCATGTATCAGCCTTCTGCAACAACCAATAAATCTTGCTCAGCATCAAGCTAAGATGGTAGGTTCTAAATTGTTTACTTTGTTAACAAGATCAGCGAATTGTTTCTAATTTCTCTAAATGTTAAAAACATTTTCAATTTACAGGAACAAAGTCAAGGCATTAACTTGGGGAGTAACATTCTTATAAATTCAAACACCCCCACTACGGCACAAAAAGGCAAAGTTCCAGTAACTTGGCCTCATGCCGCAGGTTAGCTTGGCCTTTTTTCTGATTTGAAGTCAGGCTGAAAAATCTGATCCGCTCAGATGTTCTTTGCAGTTTTTACTTATGTGTACTAGTCCAAGACAGGATGAATTATGTTTATCGTCTTTATTTTGACAAGCCTGAGATGCACACAGCATTGGCCTTGGTTTACTTTATTTTATTGGCAATGTAATTATATATGCTAGATATGTCAAACCCGTGTTCTTTATCTTTTCAGGCTTGAATGAATCAATTGACCCAGCACCACTGAGTGGATGGCCTTTGGATGTAAGTGGCATGTTAATTAATATTTGTTGGAGCCTTGCAAGCACCTAGCTTTTATTCTTTCTGGTATCATAGATTAAGTCCTGCCAAGTGTAAAATAGAAGTGTGCTTAAAGTTCCACTAGAGGTTCTGTAGTTGAGCTAGCTTACCTGTTTTGGGGTATAATTGAAATTTACTCTTTCAGGCATTAAACTATCAGCAATCATTTCAGATGTTGAAATGTCAACCAGAGAAATCAGATAAGGGGCTGTCATTTATGCCTAGAAACCTGACACCTACTTTTCCTGGGAGCTCTGCCAAATTCAGTTATCAAAATCTGATACTTCCTAAGCCAGTAATAATTGAGAATAATAGAACGGTCAGTTGAAGCAGTGACAAACAAACCTTTTGGGCAGTTTATTCTTTGAAGCCTACCATTATGGTCATTTTACTTTCTGTAAAGATGGGATGTATTCTGCATTCCTCTGTAGGATGTTATGACCCATTACGATATGTGTGCTAATATTCTCAAAATCAACCCTCTACGTTAAAAACCATGATAGTCATGAATTAAAAGGGATCTTACAGTAGTAATTGCATGCAACTTCAAACTTATATTGGTTTAACTTGTTAGAAGCTCTTTGACTCTGGAAAAAGAAAAGATCATGATTCTTTTCTTCATTAGAGACTGATTGGTGATTGGTGATGAACCAGATGAAAATCCAAACCGTGCAAACAGAAGAACATCAAAACCAATATAATCTTTTGCAGCAACTGCAGGTAATATGCAAGTAATTCTTAAGGAAAACTAATACCGATGCTGATGTTAAATGTTAATGCTAATGCTTCCTCCATCTTGGTTGAAAATCCTGGTAAAGCATATGTCTATGTGCGTTATAGTATGATATCTTCTTATAATTATATTTTCTTTGATCAGACAGGCAGAAAGAAAAAGAAATTATCAAACTTGATAACAGCAGATCAGAAATTGGTATGTCATAATACTTGGGAAAGCTTTGATAGCATTTCCTCTGTCATTGACCTGTGACATACATAGGGATTTATTCCATGTCAATGGACAGTGTCATCATATTTTCTTGATCTATACTTCCTGTATGATCTTTTTTTCTTTTATTTGCATCATTATTGTTGCCTGCTTCATGGGATGTTCATCTGCAGGGTTATATCAAAGATGAGGAGAATAAACCAATTGATGACACTGTTGATTCTTTTCTGTCCCATGATCATGATAATGTTGATAACACAAGCACTCCTTTCTCGAATTTAAGGAGTCGTTCTAACAGGTCTAATAAAAGTGAACATAAAGGTAATCCGTAATTCTGTTAAGACTAACAGAGAAATTATTTCCAGCTCTCCTTAGGTACCAATGCAATGGAAATAGAATGGTTAATCTTTTTTGCCAGTCTCTGCAGTTTGCTCTCCTTTAACTGTGTTGTATTGCTGAAAAATAGTTAAATAGCATGGGATGACTATATTTGGTTGTAGCCTTTACTCAGGTTGGACAATGAAAGCTTTCTCTGATGTCCTCCACCAAACTTGGTTTAGATTGTGTGTCTGTGTGTGTGTGTATATCTTTTGTTATTCTTCGTAAAAGAAAATCATATGAAATTCTGTCACAAAGATGCACTTGTGGCAGTATAACAGTAAAGATTTTACTGGAACAACTGTAATAAAATGATATGTCATGACTGGTGCAGGCTTCACGTTTGAAGAGGTTAGTTGCCTGCACTCATGCAAAAGCAAAGTCTTGAGCTGCCATTTTTCATCTGATGGGAAGTTACTAGCTAGTGCTGGGCATGAAAAGAAGGTGGAATGCAGCTTTTTGTTCACATAATTTTTATGTAAACTTAGTTCTGATGACAGTTTTCTTTTGGCAGGTCTTGATATGGAATATGGAAACTCTCGATTTTGTCAGATCTGCGGAGGGCCATTCTCTTCTCATTACTGATGTTCGTTTTAGACCAAGTTCAACCATATTTGCAACATCTTCTTTTGACAAGACTGTCCAAATATGGGATTCTGCCAAAGTAACAATTTTCCTTTGGAACTTTATCAGATAGTCATTTAGTATTACCTATATTTGTCTGTGCTTGTTCAGAATGGAGATAGGCTATTGAATCGCTCTTTTTGTTGCATAGATGGGCAGACTAGTACACAGCACTTATTTTCTTTTTAACAATTTGTCTTCATTTCTTTGCATTGCAGCCAAGCAAATCACTTTTCAAGCTTGTGGGGCATGCGGAACAGGTTTTGTCATTAGATTTCCATCCTAGAAAGACGGATCTACTTTGTTCCTGTGATAGTAATAATGAGATGCGATTATGGAATATCAACCAACGTTCTTGTGTGCATGTCTCTAAGGTCGGATTCTGTTCCTTATATCTATTAGAATTTCTCAAAAACATCTTAGTTTACTAATAATTTAGATTGCCAACACCCATTTGGAGTAGTGGTTGAGGCTCCCCTGTTGGCATCCCAAAAACCGGGTTCAAATCTTGGTATTGACATCCCTTCCCCTATATTGTAATTGTACCCAAAAAAATATTATTAATTTAGATTGGAAATGTTATTTTTCTTAGTTTTTCGAGAAGTTTTGTTAGAAATTGTGAATTTTGGTGATACTTCCACCTCTAGTAGAGTCATTCTTGTCCATGCATTGCTGCTCACATACTTCTTGAACGACAGTTTATGCTTAACAAACATTGAAATGGTTAAAATTGACATTTTCAGAATCTTTAGTTTTACATCCTTGTGGGTTTCTACAAAATGCTGTGTTGAAAGGAAGTTCAGCATCGAATTATTCTCTGTCTGGCATGACTCTTTTAATGATAGCCTTGCATCTGGTCTTACCCCATCAGATTTCTATGTTGTCTAACAAATCTTTATTGACGCTTATCTCAATTTCCTTATGAGGTGACTGTAGTCAGCTACTAAACAAGTCCGGTTCCAGCCTAGACCAGGAAAGTTGATTGCAACTGCTTCGGGAAATGTTGTGAATGTAATTGACGTTGAAACTAACAAGCCTCTATCCTGTTTGAAGGTTGATTCACTTTCTATGTTATTATAACTTACATGCTTCTAAGTCCATTTATCTCCTTGCCTATATGAAGGAATGTTATATTCTTTCAGGGGCATATCAAAGAGGTCCTTTCAATTTGCTGGGATCCTAGTGGCAAGTATTTTGCCTCCATCAGTGAAGACAGTGCACGAATGTGGTCATTATCTGGTGGAGAATGCTTGCATGAATTGCGGTCAACAGGCAACAAGTTCCAGTCCTGCACATTTCATCCAGGGTACTCACAACTCTTGGTCCTTGGTGGTTACCAGGTAAAGACAAGTATTCGGAATATCATCGCAAAATACTGTTTGTTTCTCATATGTTTGCAACTACATTAGTAGTTAGCTTGTAAGAGGGTTTTAGACATAGATGTTACGTGGAAAACACAAGGTTGGCTAAGTCCAATAGGCTGAAGTTGTCATGGCCCCATCCTTTTGCAATCTTAACTAATACATATCATTGTTTCTCTCTATTAATAAGATTGTTTTTTTATCAACAGTGTCTCGAATTATGGAATCCAGTTGAGAGCAATAAAACATGGACAGTTGAAGCACACAGGGGACTAATTTCTTCGCTGGCAGATTGTTTACAGACTGAAATTGTTGCCTCCACAAGTCATGATCAGTGCGTTAAGCTATGGAAGTAAAACACCCTTCTCCATGCATCTGCTTGTTTGTACATACAGAGCAATTTCAAAATGGAGCTAATGGCAACTGTGGGTAAGGTGAAGAGTCAAGACAAAGTACCAGGGCTGAAGATACGCCCTTTTTTGTGGCAATTTTGAAAGTATAGATAGACATCTTAACTACAGGCTAAATAATTTACAACCAAAGGTAGAGAAAAGAAATGAAATACAAGTGCAGTATACAATGACGGGCTTTTCCCCACCGATGTTCTTGATGGCTGCAGTTTTGGACTTGGATGATTTTTCTTATATAAGCATTATATCAAATCAAATAGACCTTCAATTTCCTATTAAATCGATTTGATATCATGACATATGTCTACGATTTGAAGCAATACGGCCATGTTGGTACACCAGTTAGGCTGTTAGGGTTTCAACTGCATATGCTTTTTGCATCATTTTTTTTAACTGCTTCAGTAAGTGAGTTTCTACTTTGTTTCATTGCTCGTAAAAGGGCTAAATTTTGCATTGCTGTAAGCTTCAACAATGCTTGAGCAGGAACCTTTAATGGCTTGAGTTCCTGCGAATAAATCTGGACAGCTAATCTCAGTAGTTTAAGTTCACAAGTTTTAAGGTTCTTAATGGCATTAGCAGTAAAGTGTTGAAGAGATTTAAGAGTTTGCTTGACACGAGACAACATGAAAATGGAAAGTGCAGCACTATATCTATGTTTCAGTTCTCAAATATAAAATGTGATAAGCTCAGCAGAAGCTATCAAGGCAGAGAATAAAGCAAATTGCCGCTTACTCTAGACATGCTATGCTTCAGCTAATGGCTTCTGGTTTTACCATTGAACAAAGTGCGATGCCAATCTTCCAGTTTAGCTTGGCTCATGTTAGATAAACCTGACAGTACACTAAGCTCGATAAATTGATATTCAAAGGGCTGGAACTCACAATAATATGCCATTTCCAAGCAATCAATTTAATGAATGTGGGCTAACATGAGGATAAATGGCAAGTGCTCAAGTAATTGAGTTTGACATACATTATTGAACATATGGAACTAAAATTGAATATTTCTAATTGAAGCTCAGAGAGCCAGAGTAACACTCATTGGAAACAAATTTTCAATTAGAATCAACAAAAGAGCTGCTTGTATCTTGTAGTGGGTTAACTTACATTACCGAAGCCTTGCGTAAATCTACATTCCCAGAAGAACATGAGGTGAAAAGATGAAGCACGCTTCCAAGGCCATCACTTCCACAACTCTTCCATGGGGATTCCTCGTTCTTGAGCAACCTCCCGGAACTGTTTCATTTTCTGCACAGCAACAACTGTAGCTCTGGCATTGTTAAGGGCATTTTTACTTCCAAGTTGTTTGCCCAAAGCATTCTCCACACCTGCCATTTCAAGAACAATTCGCACTGCACCTCCTGCAATCACTCCAGTACCAGGTGCGGCAGGCCTAAGCATCACCTTAGCTGCCCCATAGTCACCCTCGGATCTGCCAGCCATTTTCCAGTGACATTAATTAAATGCATATTGGAATCCCTCCTTTTACCATAATATTAAGCTTATTGGAGTCAGCTCCTAGTGAATTATATACGTGTCCTAATGAGTGATCTGAAATAGGGATGATAAGTTTTTTCCACATGAAATCTTTTATTTACATTTCAATATTAGGAAAGCAAATGCTTCAACAAATTCCTCAGCCTTGATAATCCATCAAGTCTTAGATGGCTCAATTAGTGCCTTTCAGGTTCTACAGAGAACTTGACCAAATTGCATATAATCCATGGACAATAATCAACCTATTAATGAGCAACAAATACTCAAGGAACCTCAATTAAACATAAGGAAATCCTTTTTATACCCCCAAGGAAAAAAAAAAGTTCTCTCTTTCACTATAACAACCCCAACGAAAAAGACCCATTGCATCAGTTAAACAGAAAAATTACACAACTTTCCCAAGCAAGAACTAAACTTCCTTACCGGTGTGGGAAAGTCAAATACTTTGTCATCGGTATAGTAATAAGATTCCTCCGAGCATTCACAGCCGATTTCTGAACGGCAGCAATGACTTCCTTAGCTTTCCCAACTCCAACCCCAACTTGCCCTTGCTTATCACCAACCACAACAATGGCCCTGAAATGAAGTTGTTTCCCACCTTTAACCACTTTAGTCACTCTTCTAACTTGAACCACTCTTTCCTCAAACCCATCCCTCACCTTTTCTTTCGTAACTTTCCCAAACGCACTCGTTTTCTTCACTTTAGAGTCCATTACATAAACATCGTTGCCTAGAACGGAGACCCCACTGTAGGCTGGGCCGTAGAGTTCCTCATAGGCAGCGGCGATTTCGTCCTCGGTTTCCTCGGGGCCATCGTCGAAAGGAGGTGGAGGGATGAACCCTTCTGGGGGTGTTGGCCGGTCAAAGGCGACGGCTTCGTCTTCGGGGTTGAGGTCGTCGAAAAGGGAGATTTCGATGTCAGAGGCTTTGGCTTGGGGAGTGAGGGAAAAGGAGCGGAATGAGCGGGAAAGAGAAAAGGGTCTGGAGGAGTCGGGGAAGAGGAAGGGAATGGAAGGAATTGGAGCTCGATGGGCGAGGGAAGACACTGCTGGGACTGCTGCAGCTGCTGAGGCTATCGCCATGGATAAAAGTGATGAAAAAGCGTGAATAGGAAAGCGAGGGAGTCTTATCTCCTAACGAACAACCGTGTTTAATGTAGCGCACATTTTCAATTTGGTGCCATAATGTTGCCAACGAAAACTTACCTACCTACGCATGAAACTTACAAAGGCCAAAAAAAGGAATGGTATACTTTGTTTACTTCTATCATATCATCCAACATGAAACAATATAATGCCTTGTTTCTTTAAAATAATTTGAAATCCCCCCCTATACCCCAAGAACCTATGGAAGCAAAGCAAAGAACAAATCACTACTCGACTTGAACAAGTTACAATTCTTTTGATGCAGACATGTTCAAAGTAAAAAATTGTAGAGGTTGACATCAGGTAGCATGTCAAGACCGCTATAGCAGTCATCAAAGTTGATCTGAATTTCATCTACGCTCCTCGCTTTACCAACCAACGATGTCGACGATGTTTGCTGTTCGGTTGCAGTTATTTCTACGTTGGCATCGGATACAAAATGTTGAGTTTCATCGGCAGCAGGCGGGCAATGCGAATAAGTAGCATCCATGGCCAAAGTCATAAGGTCGTTAGATTCTTCATGTTCCGTGTGTTTAAGTTGTTCTATAAGTAACTCTAAACATGTTTCTTCCTCATCTCTAAGTTGGCCTGTAAATGGCATGTCCATATAGTTGTTCCGAGAGTCATAGGGTTGATTGTTTGAAGGCTCTGCAGCAGCAACCCTTTCCACCTTTATTACGGCGAAATGCTGTTCTCTCGGATGGAAAAAACCAAAGAGAATTTTGATAATCAATGCTTAGCTAATGATGACAGTAGAATAAGATTGTATAACATTTGCTTTTAATCTCATCAAAATGAATGTTAATCGTTGATTCAAATAGGACCCTAACAACGGAGGGATAAAAATTTCTAACAGATTTTGTCTATATACGAGTAAAGACCAAGTCCTATAGCATATTAGTCCAGCTCAGCTGCAAAGGAGCCGTTGCTTAGCACCACAAAGCTGCAGTGCTCGTGCCTGCTTATCTGTCTTTTTAAAAAGGTTAGTTACCTAGTTTGTAGTATCATTGGCGACAAGGAAGAAAAACTCACGAGATTTTTGCCTTCATCTTCGTAAAGGGTAAGGAAATCTCCAATTCCCAGTCCATTTTGCTTTACAAAATCCGCTACCGGAATTGAAAAAAACTTGGCATTATCAACATATAATGAAATTAAGTAGTAATAACAAAAAATCAAAGGGGGCGGGCGGTTAGAATGAAATGAAACTATGGCTTACCAGTGTTTTCAAGCACATACATTCTACTCTTATTATTAGACCAGAACCTGTGACATCAATGAGCAAAAAGATTAAACGTTTGTGTGGCAGTAGCATTAATTTGGAATTGGAAAAGGAATTTAGTGCGGAGCAGTGGTTACTTGTATCTGAGGGTCCACGATTGGAGAGAGTATACGTCTTTTAGCACTACTTGGATGCCTTCCTTATCACAGAGGGTTGGAAGATTCAGCTCCGCCTCTCTCTGGATAAAAATTGCAGCTCCACAGTACACGTTAGATAAATGCTTGAAACATCCGAAAATAGCAAGATAATGATACTTAATGATCATTAATGTCAATTATTTATTTGTATTGGTGCATTAGTCCATGACAGCAGATGAAGGAATGGTTGTTGGTTGGCTATTTAGCTCTTTTATTCTTTCAAAATTCAATTATCTTTAGAGGGTGGGGAGAGTTCAAAAAAAGAATATATGTAACTAGAGAGAGCTGTTCTTGAAAATAACCCATCATGGATCAAGTAAAACCTCACCTTTGGAAGGACAATTCTCCCAAGTGACCCGACATCACTGTTCTTTAGCTCTTTCCTCAGCAACACTCTCAGTCTCTGCAACCCAAGATACGTCGACATCTTTAATTGACAAGGACAAAGAAAACACCATCTAAATCAAGGATATTGAGTACTTTTTTGAAAATGCACCTTGTTATCTGGTGTGCAGAACATGTATAGATCCCTTTTGGTATCGTTGTTGATATTCACGTCATTGTCAGCACCAGAGCTGTTCAGTCTCCTTTTATCCACCTGAGCTGTAGCCCCTGAAGAAGGATTTCTTTGCAAACTAAGGCTTCTTTGGCGTGCCAGCTTTCTCTTAATCCTTGCAGCCTTTGATCCGTACGGATCCGGCATCCTTCTCTCTTCTGCCTTCCAAACCCCGTCTGTTTGCATGGAACATGATCCTTGTTGCACCCCATTACTAGCGATAATCGAACCAAATTCAATTCCATTCTGCCCCAGAAAGAAAGGATACGCTAAAGAATGATCAGTCTGCTCTATGGGATGTCTGTATGGGAGCTGCAGGCTTTGGTAAGGTGCCATAAACTGTGTTGGATGATGGAATTGAGAGTTTGGTGCTGTTGTTATGGGTTTGGAACTAAAGTTTTTGGAATTCATTGGTTCATAGATTGAAAACTCTGAATTCTGAGAACAACCTATGTTTGGTTGCCTCAGGATGGTATTGGTGGCCGTGGAGGTGGTGGGGAGAAAAGGCATGTAAGAGTTCTCCATCAGGACAAATGTGCAATGTGATAATGAGCCTAGGGGATCGTAATGCAGGTGGTGATCAGAGAGGGTTGATGAGAGCGTACTTTGTATATACTCTTGTGTTGTGTTTGTAGTGAGTACAAAGTCTGGTACAAAGAAGATCGTGGGGATGTAAGATGCTGCCAGTAGGATGAGTCCAGGTGTCAAAAAAGTTTAAGAAACGAGTCAAGTGGTGCAGAGGGGTCGGAATGGAGAGAGAGAAAAGGTCACCAAATTGCGTATATATACAGAGAGAGTAAAGACAGTGAAGCATGTGAGGTTGCCAATGGGCTGCATTGGATGACTGGTGTCCGGCGAAGGCTGGTTTCGGGATGCCCATCTGACCACTGATAGAGCTCCAGAGAGAGTTGGCGCCACCTTTGGTTTAAATGTTGGAATACTCTTGAGCACAAAACACCATGAATCCTGGCCATTCATGGTCCTCTAATTAAGAAACCTCTCCCCCAAAGGCTGCATTGAACTAAATGATTGGTGGGTTAGGATTTTAGTTTGAAACTTTTGTATTGTTCAAGAGAAAAGATGCTTGATGTGATAACATTGCTATTCAAGAGTAAATAGCTTCCTCTTAAGTAGGGAGTTGTCCCACAAATCTTGCATAAGGTTAAAAGCCACTTGCAGAAGTAGCCCGGCATAATACTATGCACTACCTATTCTATGTTTCTTAAACATACAAGAAATCATGTTGTAATTATAATGTTCCCGGTTAAAGGTGCAGTTTGCGAGGGTTTGAAGAGGTTGCCAATCTTAAACTCAAAGGCATATAAGCTTCTATCATGAGTGAAGAAGACATATCTGCTTGCATGAGGGTTGCTCGTTTAACTTCACTGTCCATTAAGCGCTGCCATTAAGACGCCATATCCAGTTTGCTTGAAAGATCAAAACCAGCCGTTAAGTTCAATCTGTGGAAAAGGAGAAATTTTTCTTCTGCTGTTTCATGTAAGCAAATAAATGCCAGTGGTTGAAAATCTTATATCATATATCACGAACATCTGCAAAATGGTTCCTTAACCTTGAACCCGGAGATAACTCGTACACCAGGCAATATTCTTACTCTCCACATTGAAGAAATTTCTTTTCTAATTATGCATATCCATAGATGTAATCGAGTATAGAGTCGTACTTTGTTATGATCTTTGCTGATCGTAAGGCCGATAATTGAGAAAATGTACTGAAAAAGAGGTTAAAATTCCATGTTATCATGATCAATGCTCGGCAAAGAATCTGTAAACCACTGACTAGTAATCATATGCCTTTTTATAATATGACTAGTAACCATGAATGATTAAGAAAGCCATTCAAATGAGGTGTATATATAGATATATAAACAAGCTATGAATATCTACGGCTAAATCAATCTAAAGTAGCAGATATTGTGCAAGTTCTAAAATACTCAGAAACTAGACTGCCGACGAAAGGCTGCCAAATAAATGGATGACAATGCTCCCAAACAAGTATGATCCCACTAGAACCCTGCAAGATGAATGGAAGGAACAGTTGAATCCTTTTCCATCATGAAGGAATATGATATTTTATAATAATTCGAACCAAGTTAATGTTGGTGTTAAAAAGGGGATAGACATTCCCCTCAAGCAAAAGAGAAAAGTAAAGATGAACAACGGCTTCGATCAAACCTGTATATATGTTTTTACCACCTAAAGTAAAAAAAAGAAAAAGAAAAAAAAAGAAAAAGAAAAAGAAAAAGAAAATATTTGTATGAAGTATATACCCAAATAGATGAAAGCGGCAGATCATGTGCTTTCACAAACCTCGATATACATACTTCAATTAACAAACGCCATTTAAAATCAAATCATTATTAATAAGACCTAATCCAACAGCCCAAAGGAAGACATATTGGCCCATTCAACTCATAATACTTAGTCTTACCAAGCACATGGCCTGCCCACCTTCGTCACAACATTGGAAGTGGGTCCATGTATACTCTCTTAAAACAGAAACCAAATCTTAAAAAATAGAACATAAAAATACGCCAGTGTTTTGTCATACTGAAAGTGGAGGCCTAGGGGGAGCAGTTGTACTTGTAACCCCCCAAGTCTCAACGGAAACGGTCGTCAGCCTCCCCCACTCCGCTTCCATCACGTTACATGTATATGTATATATATGCCGCCAACTTCAAGATTTTCTTTAATCCATATTTACGTGGAAACATAACAAAAATAAGGGAGATTCCAATATAATGCTTAAAATTTTAACAAAGCAATTATGAAATACAAAATAATAAATTTGTATATCGATGTTAGTTTCTGTAATAAAGTTGTTGGTGCTATTGTTAGACTTGCCTATTGCAAAGTTTTTGTCAGGAATCTACCTTTGGTAAAGTTGAAATATATCGTGATAGAAATTATGATATCAATTCCACAAATAATGAAACTTTCTGATCTTCACCAAAGGTTGAGAAACTTAATTCTTAAGTATTCAGATTCAAATTCAATTATAAACATGTAAGTTTTGCTCAGTTTTATATCTATGATTGTATAAATTAAATAAAAATAAGACAAATATATTCTACTTACATTAAATTTATAATTTTAATTTTAAAAAGGATCAAATTTGAATTTAATAAAAATAATACAAGGATAACCTTCCGGTGAGGCACTAACTGATCACATAAAATAAATACGACTAAATAAATATGAATAGGATAATACTAGTAGAGAATAGAAGACACAGGAGAGAGAGATCGTTGGGACACAGAAATATGAAAGTGGAATGAGAGAGAAAGATATATGAATTAAGGTGAGGTCTGACACCATTGCCGACCGAGAAGCCACCCTTGCTTCGGCCGCGCCGCCTATCTGCCCACTGCTTACTGGCCCATTCCCTATCATATTGTCTCTCTTCTTAAATTCCTTGTCCCTCCATCTCTCCTTTATTAGGGGCAACCCGATGATATTCTTGGGCTGTCACCCCAGAACACACATTAAAGATCACCGATTAATCGAGGCTTCGGGTGCCAGGGTGTGGCTCTGTGTCCTTTTTTTTTCTTTTTTCTTTTTTGTCAATAAAATCTGTTGTGTGTTGGCTTTATCCCTTATTTCATACAATTCTAATGATCAACCAGTGTTTTGTCCTGATTCTTTTCTTTGTTTTATGTTACTTACAGGACATGGGTGTTCGACTCAACCTAAACTAACCTTTTTCCTCTTTTAATCGACGACTGTACTTTCACTGAACCAACAAACTTCCCCGTTTCTCTTTCTCTTTCTCCTCTCTTAAAACATTTCTCACTCAGCTCTAGATTGAGTGAGACCTTGCCTTAGTGGACTTTGTCCACGCCCGACACTCGTACAGATTCCCTTGTATTTCTCCCTCTCTCGTAAAAGCAGGTCAGCCTCTCCTCAGCTTTCTACACATATTCAAAAGTGTATGTGTATATAAAAAAAATTAAATGCACATAATTATTAGTTTATGTGATTTCTCGCTTCTTTTTGGAGATGGAAAATCTGGCCAGATTTTTCGTGGTGTTTTAAGGGGATATTTTTAATAAATTTAGATTCTTGATTATCGTTTAGTTTTTTGCTGGGAAAAAAAGGTGAAAAAAAGTAATTGAGACTTGGGAAGATCATGGTTTTGTCGAAGTGGGTTGGTAGGTAGGAGATATAGGCATGTAGACAAGGTAACGATCGCCGTGGTTTTGTTGTACAGTGGAGATTCTCAAGAGCCAGAGACAGACACGTAGAGATATCATTCAGCTCTATATCTGAAACGCCTCTCTCTCTCTCTCTCTCTCTCTCGCTCTCGCCTCATCACAAAGCCTGCATGCACCAACACCCAAGTAAACCCAAAATCTTGATTCCGTATTAGATTAACGATAAAAGGGATTAATAATCAGCATCAGAAACAAGGGTATATAGATACAGTTATGCAGCAAGATAGAGGAGGAAGAGGGAGTGAGCAAGGCATGAAGCAGAACCAGCAGCAAGATCAGAGGTTGAAGCCCTTGACGGGCGAGAATCAACAGCAGCACCCGCCTCAAAAGTGTCCTCGTTGTGAGTCTCTTAATACAAAGTTTTGTTACTACAACAATTACAGTCTCTCGCAGCCTCGTTATTTCTGCAAGACTTGTAGAAGGTATTGGACTCAAGGTGGAACCCTAAGGAACGTGCCCGTGGGCGGTGGTTGCAGGAAAGGGAAGCGCACAAAGGTTCCAACTTCCGGTGAAAATTCAAGGTCTCAGTCGCTGATACCTCAGCAGCAAGCAGCCCAGCAACACAGCTTGACATCACCGCAAAGTATGATCTCTTCTAACCCTATGATCACCGTGAGTGCTGCTTTCAGAACCAAGGAATTTGGTAGTTTGGCTTCATCGTCTGCTATTCCTTCTGTGGGATCGTATTATCCTAGTGCTGGGTTCATGTCTTCTCTGGCAGCAATTCAGTCAATGAACCAACCGCAACCTTTTAATCAACCCCTCAATCAGGCTCTAAGTATGGGAGGTGACTTGGGCGGTTCTTCAAATTTGGGTCTTTTGCAGGGATACGGTGTCCCTTCTTTTGGGTCGCAACAGCATCAGCCAATTCAGCAGACCCAATTCTTTCCAATGGGTGATAGAGATCAAAAGACTGTAAACATGTACCCATCTGATCATGAAAGGTTGATTCAGTCTAGCAGGCTTGCTGCAGGTAATTCTTCTCAGCAGAATTGGCATCAAAGTTTCATTAACAACAGTGACCCTACAGCCTCTGAGGCGGCATTGTGGAGTATGAACAACAACAGCAGCAGCAGCACAAGCAGCGCTGGCAACACTAACACCAGCAACACCACGGCTGCTTCTTTGAATCCAAATCAGTGGCCTGATCTTCCAGGTTATGGTGCTCCTCCATAGGGTTCTTTTGCCAGCCATTGTTGTAAGCGTCCAAAGGTAGACTGCTTAATAACTCTAAAAATGGAATTCGTCTTTCGCTCTTATTATACAAAAAGCTATTGAGCTTCGAGCCTCTCATATCCAAAATCGTATCATCTGTTGTTTGTCCAGCTGCTGCTGTTGGGTTGGTTTTAATCTGGTTCAACTCAAGCGAATCTTGTAATGCGGTATTGCTTCCTGTAAATGAAAGAACAGTACGGCAAATAGCCATTTGTTTTTGTCTTTTTCTTCCTAATGTTATACAGATTCTGGGTTGTGTTTTTTCTTTAAGCTTTTAGTATTCTTGGGAGGGAACAAACTTTGAGTTGAGTTTTGTTGGTGTTTTTTCTTTTTAACTTTTTTCTGATATTATAATAAGAGGAGCTATATAGTTTTCAGTTTCATGTTTGATCAAGGTTCTTTTCTTCTTCCCTATTACTTTCCATTCCATTCAGAAACTAATGAAATTAACATATAATAATATGCAGTAAAGTAGGGGGGGGGGGGGGGGTTTGCATCGGAAACAAGATAAAAAAAAAATCTGCAAATAAAGAGGTGATGGATATGGTAGAGGTGATGCTGTCTTTTGTAAAAGAAGTTAAACTTCAAACGAAGATGGCTTGGTCTTTAGTGCATGTGGATGTAGGTGGCTCAGACTTCAACCATTCGTAATCGCTTTTAACAATTCCCATTACCATCTCTCACTCACTCAGTTACATCACCTGCATGATTTTGTTTCATAACATGGACAAAAACATTGTGTGTGTATATATGGTACGGGGTTGAAATTGTCAATTTGATATCATATTCATTATCATCATCAATGGTGGGATTTGGTGGAGTCTCGAAATAAGATGAGAAGGTGAAGCACTTTAGAAGTGGGGTTGAGGTTTGACCTTCCCCAATCACTGAAACTAATTTATTCAATGAAGAAGACAGTGGGATAATAATATAGAAACTGATGATCAAATGAACGAATCGATATGTAGGAGGCCTGGAACTTGGTATTTGTGGTTTCCAAGTAAACCAAATCTTTGATCTGCCATTAGATCTCTGTTCAGAGAATATAACCATATAATATATCAATATAGTGGACAGATATTTGCCATGCCCTATGCCTTAGTCGCTGCCGTACACCACACCACCATTTTAAAGAATTAAGGTTTTTTTTTTTTTTTTTTTTAATATTAAAAGAGAATTTAAATTGTCAGTCTCGATAGCACAAAAATAATATTTGAAAATCAAATTCTGATACTAAAACTAAAAAACCAAAAGTAGCAATTTGAACCTCTAAATTAATCTCAAATACTAAACAATATATTTATCCTAATTTTTATGTAATTCTTAAACTATCCCAAAATTTTACATTGATATATTTATTCTAAGTACCTATACGTTATGATATTTCAAAAGTGTTGGAATCTACAATATCGATCTATTACATTGATATTCGTAGATTTTATTTAAACTATTGAAATATCATAAATTTGGTTCCGGGTCAAAGACATTCATTAAAATGTAATTATTAATTGCTTTCACCGTTTAGATGATACGTGTTCCAAAATTATTAGTCGAGTTCTCAATGATGTTGTTAATTTACTGAATTAGTAAAAAAAAAATCTTAAAAAATAATTATTTTATTTAAATTTAATAATAAAAGTATATAAATATTAACATAATTTTTGTTTACGTTTTAAACAATAAGATAAAATTCCAAATCCAACAAATCGAATTTAATAAACATTGGAAAATAAATAAACTTGATCAATTTCTTATAACGGAAGGAACAGCCTCTCCACCGAGACATCACTAGGCTTTACATGAGAGTTTTTAGTTGAATCATCATCATCGTCTCGTTTTGACTGTGATGACTCTTTCCTTTTCTTTTTTTTTCTTGTCATAATGTTCAATTTAGTTAATGAAGGTGTACGTGTGAAAGTGTTTCTTGCTTGATCTCTCTTTCTTTTCTTTTTATATTTTTTTATCACTTTCGTATTTCTTTTACGATTCTTATTTAAACATTGTGATTATCTTTCTCTATATTATTATTTCTAAATTGAAGTTTTTTATTAAAAATATAATATATTTTATTATTATACATCTACTGATAAAACTCTAACCATTTCAATCAATATCATTAAATTATAACTTTTCTAATTACTTATAGCATTGTAACATCCAAATTCTCCAATTATCTGCATGCTTTTATTAATGTGTCATTGGTAACATGGTCATTTTCGTAGTAGACATTTCACGTCGAAGATCATAGGAGGATCCGTAAGAAACTTTCCATAGTGGGCATTGTGCTGCTAACTTCGCAGTTCATTCGATATGACCAAAAGGTATTTTCATGGCATGGCTGAGAAAATGAAAGAGAGAGACAGAGCATATCATTTTTTTTTTTTTTTTACTTCACTTACTTTGTTGTTTTTGCACAAAAAAAAAAAAAACATTTAAAAAGGAAAAAAAAAAGGGGGGGGGGGGGGGTTGGTGAGAAATGCATGGAAGAACAATCCAGTGTCTAGCTTTAACACCGCATCAACATTTGAATGATATTGTTGGGTGATGGCCCTTAGGTTTAGGGTCCAAAATTATTATTTTAATTTGATTTTGGAACAGCTATCCATCCTACATATGTATATTGTAAGCATGCATTAGTGGGTTACTCCACTTCCGATCAAACATCCAATCGATATGGGGACTGAGAAGGCCCCATTCATCCATCATTTGGTCAGTCGGTTTTGTTGTTCCAACTTATAATTCCAGGACAAATGGTCTTTGTGGACTCTACCCTTACCCTTTACCTTGTCCTTGTGAATTTTATCATCATCATCATTGTGGTCAGCAATCAGCTCGCAATGTCCTAGTCTTTCGCTATCTTTACTGATAAAAGAAAAAGAGAAAAGGAAAGATGGGGCAATGTCATTGCCACTTTCACTAATCACTACACTGCACTACTGAATCGCTTCATATTCGTATGTACCTACATTTTTATTTATATTCGGTAAAACGTAATTATCTGGTATGTATTATGACAACTATTTAACAAATTATTGAAAGACTATTCAAAGTAAAACATTCTCACTCTCATCTATGTCCACGTACCATCTTTAACATTATTATTCTTTACCTGCTCTTAGATTTTGATTACTCTGGACGGACTTTTAAGAATACTATATTATATCACAAGGAAAGAACTTATATATGTGAAAAAAAAAAAAAAAAAGAGCTTGGAAAATTATTCACCTTTTCTTTTTTGTTTTCTCTTTATTCTTATTTTCATACAAAGCATATTTTAAGTTATAACAAGTCAAACCAAATTTTGAAATTGATGAAAAAACACAATTAAATACGCTTAACTCATATCCTTCATCAAAATTAAGTAACGTGTTTTAGCATTGTGGTTAAGAAGTCTACCTGAAATGGAGATTATATATGTTGTAAAGGCTTAAAACATATGTGGGAAGCAGCTTTGATTCAATTATAAGAAAGATTTAGTTTGTCAAAATTGAAGTGGAAATGAAGGCCACCATACATCACCCATAGTGTATTACGTAATTAGTAACGGGGCGAGATGAGAGTTAAATTGAGATAATATTGGGTGGAATTTTTGTTGGCCCCACATCCTATGCTAATCTGACTGACCCAAACCCTTTGCCCCCATCAACCCAACTAATTAACCCCTTATTCCCACCTGTCTCCCTCTGCCTTCCTTACGAAACAATCAATTTAATCCTCGTAGCCTAATTTGATTAATTCTCTGGTATCACCATATGTGGTACGAGATTATATAAATCTGTGTAGAGGCCTTTTCAACCCACCTTTATTATTTGGATGAAATGAAGAGAAAAGGCTATTTTATTTTCTTAACTTTAGACCCAAGCAAAAGTCCTTTTTCCTTAAATGAAGGATCAAGGGATATACCTTATCAAAGATGCATTAAAGAGAAGAGTGCCATAGCATGAGGCTGGTCCATGCATGCTCATGCACCATCCCCCCTAGAAAAAAAAATAAATGAAATCGATGAATAATTTCTCTACACCCAAAGTCACAAACACGAGGCAAAGGAATTAAGAGTCTTGGATATGGCCCCCTTCCCATTCACCCTTACCTAAAACATTTCGCACAATGAATAAAGAATAAATGTTGGTTCTAGCAAAAAAAAAAAAAGAAGTGAAACTTAATATTGTTAACAAATTAACAGTCATAAATTACAATAGTCATAGGACTTCAAGCATTGAATGGTCAATTTTCCTTCAAAATTCAAACTAGAAAATATTCTTCTCATTGAAAGAAAAGAAAAAAAAAAAAAAAAAGTTTAAATTCGCCTACATGAAATTCTTTTTTTTTTTTTTAAATAACCCTTTTTCCCTCTTGTCTAAATTAAGATCATATATATATATATATATATAAAGTGATTGTGTAAGAGTAACACAACAAAGTCTATACTATTCTTGTCAACATTTTGAAGAAAAAGGTTGGCTGAAAATCACCAAGAAAATTTCATAAATCTCCTTTGCAGTAGCTTGGAAATGAAGGGTTGACGCCATAATACACCCTATACCACCCCCAAAATCACACGCATTCAGTGATTATACAAATACATTCTGTCGAAGTTGGGTAGAAATGGGTATTGAGATCAGCAAAATTTTCTCCCCCTCACATATACATTATATTCAACTGCTCATGTTTTTTCCTAGTGTTGGGATACTTGTCGTCTTCCCTATGGCTTCCAAAAGAATGATTTGGTCAGCCTTGCAATACAGTATTTGACAAGTTAAAAATTAAATAATTACTATATGGTAATGTAGTTGGTGGGTTTTAGAACCTTTTGATTAAGACTGATTTTGTTTTCTGTTATTAAAATAAATAACATTTTGGAGCTCTCATTGTCAATTAAAATATTGAGTAAGATCCTTGGTCGAATTGTCTTCTACTAATTATGTCAGATGATGGAGAAGTTTGTGTGGCTGGAAATTTGTTACAAACTATTGAGTCACAGAAAAAGATGATTTAGGCCTCTAAGCTTTTTTGAATGAAAGGGTTCAATGGTCAAAAAGATGACAAAATTTAGGCCAGAAAAGAGAAATAATTGGAATACAGTGTTACAACTTTTTCCCATTTTCACAAAAAAATAATAATAATAAAATACATTTTTATTCAAGATTGGGCCAAGCTGACAGATGAATTATACATTTATTTTTAAAAAAGCCCATATTTGACTGGGAAAAGAAAACCCAAGATAGTGCTTTTATTTGCACTGATTTCTCAGCATAAAATCCTCGCAGTTTATTTGAGCAAAATACCAATTAGGCCAGCACCGATAAATCCATGAGATAATTTGTTGATGTTCAGGGCCAAGATATGAACATACATTTTATATATTTTACTACTGCATTCAATATTGTCCAGAATTGATCCTAATCCTTTATTTTTGATTTTTTATAACTGGTTGTGCTTGGTCGCCAAGGGTAACATGAAATTAATGCAGAGATATTGAGCTCAACCACAAACAGGTAGCTGCCTTTTTTCTCATGGTTTTGTCAGTCCATGGATAATAAATCTAAGATTGAAATACTACATTTATTTAAGGTGATAATTACAAGTAGGAAGTTGGTCCCCCCAGACAAGATTCAAAACGCCCCACTACACCTCGCTTAACCTACAACTTCATTGCTTTCGAAAAAAAGCTACAAGTTCATCAATGAAAGCACTATGACAAAGTGAGAGCTTTGTGGCAGCCGCAGCATCGCCTTATTCTTTTCCTACAGACTATATATCTGCTCTACTTAGCCGAATATAATGCAGAAGATCAAAATGAGCCTGGGTTTCCCTCACCCTGCAAATATATGTTTGGGGTTTCGAGAGTGAACCAACTGCGGAAGTGAAGAACATGTTGTTGGCCAGTCAAGGTTCCAATCTCCTTTTATCACTTTGGGTTCAACTATTATATGTATTGATGGTATAATTTTTAATAAACTATATTACATATATGCAAATATTCCTCAGCTATATATACGTGTATATGCCCACCTATGTTTATATGCAAATATGATATAGTTTGATGATTATATTTTATTTTCAAATGTGATTATAAAAAAAAAAGGTTAAAATCTTCACCTAAACAAAAATAAGGTTATTGCATACCAATTTAAACAGGAAGCGACGGCCTATTATCAAAGGCAAATAACAACCTACAATTAGCGGTGGTGGTTTCCCCCATCAACTATTCGTTAGTTCTGCAACAGGATTCTTGCGTTTGGATACTAAACACGAAGCTGATGTGAGGCTTGAAAAAGTGATTAATTTGGGTAACTAGCTCTAATGGTATTTTTTTAATTTAATATCCCCACTTAATATATATATATATATATAATTATTGCAATAAATAATAGAAAGCAAGTTAAGATGTTGATTAGCAAAAAACCCGCAAGGATTTTTGGATTTCTAACATTGATAGAGTGGTGCAATGCAATTAATCCCATTACAACCTTAAAATCAAACTAGTAATAATGAAGTGATTAGGTCAACTATTACCAGTACCATTACTTTTCTTCGGCATGCTAATCAGGATCTTCAAGCACTCGTATGAAAAGGTGTTGAGAATCTTACGGACTATTGATTTTTTTTTGCAGCTTTTAAAAGTGCATCACCAACAATACAAAGTACAGGGTTTGGGCTCCAACACACTTTTTTTTTTAAAGGTAGTAGAGTTATAAATTTTCACCACATTAACAACGTTTAAACCCTAGTTATAAGGTGTTAATTAACAGGAAACTTCTTCATTGCTCTTTTGGACGGTTAATTATATAATTTGGATTTTAGTTTTCTTTTTTAAGTCCAATAATTTAAATTATCAAATGGTTAAGAAGTTGGTGTTACCACCTCAAGATCATCAAAATCTTCCAAACAACTTGGTCTTATTCAAGTCGAAATCTTTTCAATAATGTTGAGTTTAAGATTCAAACATGATCTAAAACTCTTGTCAATTGTGAATATGTATCGGTAATAATGTGTAAATATACTAATATAAAATACTCAAATAATACAATGAAATCAATAGTGCAAAGATAAACAAATATTAGTTGCAATGTAATATATAATCACAGTATTCATATACCTACAATGAACATGAAGACGAATATGGAAGTGCAGTGTCAAACTTGAAAGATGACAGAATTACCTTAAAATCAACATGGAAAATTCTTTCTTTTTTTTTAAAAAAGTATAACTAAAAAAAAAAAGATTATATGAAACCGAGACATCATCTTTATCTCTTTCTAATAGAGGAATCACAAATTAAATTTTTTTAATATTTAGATAATAATCATAATTAGGAGTAATAACTATTGAATTCCTTAGCCATATATATAAAAGGTCCCCCATATATATCTTTCCCTTTCTCTGGTTAAATCTTAACACAAATTTTGCACGCAGAGAGAGAGAGAGAAAGGAAGTGGGGAGGGTGGAAATGGTGTTTTCATTGGGAGGCATCCAAGCTGCTAAAATCCAACAGTGGACCTAATCTCCTTAGCACAGTTGCTCTCTATCCCAAACTCCCTGCCATAACTCAACTCTTTCTTAATGTCTCTACCTCTCCCTTCCACTCTAAACCAGCCCATGCACTAACGCCACCCTACTAAATTCCAATCCCTTCCTAGTTCAATTACCGTAATGAATCCATCACGTTTTACATTAATTAATGCAACCTACTTTAAAACAGTGACATTCATGCAAATATATGTGCGTATATATGCATACATTATTCAAGAAGGTTTAAAGATGTAATGAAACTTTTCTTGTTTCCAAAAGCCAACAGAAGTTCATATACGTCTCTGAAACTCGAAAAAACAGACCATAATAACAAGAGCGCCAAATTGCAGTTTGCAGGTACAAATCTCCCTCTCCATCTATACCATTAAATTATACCCCCCCCCCCCAAAAAAAAAAAAAAAAAGACCACAGAATGTAAACATAAAATAACAGTCGGAAAAATAATTAGCTCCTCGATCCTCATTTTGATCTTTAACCGAGGACTGAAACATGTAGTACCCGAAAAAACCCAACCTCATAAGTCATGCAATATATACACATACAGAATAGAATCCAAACTTACTGGGTTAAAAAGTTTGCAGCATGATGGAGCTAAAGCTTATCTCTTCAACACAGCAGCTTTCAGGTGAGTGATGAGTGATGAAGGAGATGATACCCATCAGCGATGAGATGAAGAGGATCCGAGGTTCCTCTCAGCGCAAATAGGGACTTCTCAACCTTTGATCAATAAAACTTTAGGCTGAATTCTTGCAGCTGACATGATCCATCCGATCCAATCTTCTCCCATCCATGCTTCAATACTCAACTTTTATTTATTACAGTTTCCTTTTTTTGTTTTCAATCCCACCCCCACTATGACTGTAGAATCCACTACCGACAGTAGTAATCAACCGAAGCTAAGTACCTATAACCCCTAAATAATTAAAAAAAAAAAACCAAGAATGAGGGAGACAATTTGAAGAAAAAGAGTAGTCTAGTTTGCTAGATCAGAGAAGTGACTGAGGACTCAATGTTTGCCGGATCATTCCAAGCACCGACACTTGTTGTGCTCCAATAAACCGTAGGACCAGATAAACCCATTTGATCGAGCTGATTCTGGCATGGTACATTCCATTCCATTCTGCTTTGCGCTTCTTCAACTTTGATATCTTTCATGGTTACCCCATTTTCACCGTTACTTGTCATTTGAAGGTCTTCAAAAGATGATAAGGCTTGCAATTGGTTAGGCAGTTGAGTATTTCTTACACCACCATTCATGAATTTGTGTTGGTAAAGTGTAGAAGCTAACAAAGAAGCAATTGTTGGTGTTGTGGTGGTGCTAGAAGATCCAAAGATATTGGCATAGCTTGGAAGGAGTGGATTTGAAGTCACCACATCCTGGATTTGCTTAGTCGGGTTAGTGTTAAAACCATTTCGATAATCGCCATCCCCAGTGTCACTAGACACTATCCCAGAAGAAAACCCTAATCCCAGAGCGCTCAAATCAGGCTGGAGATCATAACCAGTGACTGTTTCCGCACCCAAAACTCTTGAACTGAACCGAGGAAATGGAAGATTGATATCAGATGGGTTATTAGCTAACCCATAAAACAAAGGGTTGATATGATGACTTGAGGTTGAAGAAACATCCATCTGAGGTTGAGATGGAGTGTTAGCAATATTTGCAGCAGATGTTGGAGGTGCACCATCGATAACTGAAGCCGCCGGCCTCTTCACACGCTTGTTCTTCCTACATCCACCACCCACCGGAACGTTCCTTAAAGTTCCACCTTGAGTCCAATAACGCTTACAAGCCTTGCAAAAGTGTCTTGGCTGCGAAAAGCTGTAGTTGTTGTAGTAGCAGAACTTGGTGTTGGAAGAATCACAACGAGGACACTTTAGGACTTGCTGCTGTTGTTGCTGTTCATGGCTTGGTTTCTCCATAAGTCTAGCTGTTGACACCATCAAATCTTTCTCATCTATATGATTCTGCAACCAAAGAGATGCATGGCCAAAAAGAGGAAAGAAATGAAAAAAAAAAAAACAGAGAAAAAAATGAGTTAAAAGAGTGTTCTTAGAGTAAAATAGCAACACAACATAGATATTCTCTTCCAAAAGCAAACCAACAAAAATGGGGTCATGTTTTGTCGAATAATTGCGAGAGAGAGAGAGAGAGAGAGAGTACAGAAAATTATACCTGTGGCCATTGATTAGCAGTTGAAGAGATAATCATCTTCTCGCAGTTACTCAACATTTTTCTTGTGTTAAGGGAATCGTTGAAAACAGAGAGTAAACAGACAAAGAGCAGGTGGCGACGGGAGTATTAGTTTGATGGGCCTCAAATATTTACCATGGCTGACCAGAGTATCATACCGTCATTTATGTTATAAGCATTACAAAGGAATTCTTTTTAATTTATATTTTATTTTGTTAATCAATTTTTCACGTGATAGATCTGGTGTATAATTAATTAATTAAAATTTTAAGATTAAAAAATTGGAACAAAGAATATATGTGTGGGGAGAAAAATATTCAAAATCCAAGAAGAATAAAGAGAGGTAAAGCGGCAGGAGAGATGAATCTTGAGAAGTCCAGTAAAAAAGCAACATGAGCATTTAACACGAGAGTTCTGGATCAGTAGATCCGGGTATTTTGTCAATGTTGGTATTATATTAATAATCTATGGTAGATAAATTTAATAAATCCAATAATTATTTTGAAACTACTTTTATTTTTTTATATAAAATTTAAAAAATAAATAATTTGAACTCAAAATATCACGAGAAATGATTGTATAAAATATAAACCTCATATTATTTTGTATTATTTATCAATTATTTAATGTCATTTCAACATATTTTTTCATGTTATTAACGCATCATTTTGATAATTTTTTTAATTTGAACCTTAGGCTTTATATTTTAAATCATGAATTTCGAACCATCGATCTTGTACCCTAAATTAAAAATTTAAAATTTAAGGTTTAAGATTTAAGAGGTTGGAATTTAAAGTATAGAATTTGAAGTCCAAAATTTAAAGGTGCAAGTTTAAAAAAAATTTATTAAAATAATATGTTAGTAACATGAAAAAAATATTAATAAAAGATACAAAATAATGTGACTGACTTGATTTCGTAAAATAATCTTGAGATCTTCTCTCCCCCTCCCGCTCAAGCTAGTGGCTATGGAAATGATAGTGGAGTGACTACTGACCACCATGTGCAATTTTCACATTCTTCACTCAATGGTCACCTCCTTCTCTCTAGCCAGGGATCTCATCGGTCCTCAATTTCTATCACTCGACCCCATTCGAAAGACTTTGGATCTCCTTAATTTTGTGATTTTTTATGATATCCACGATGGTGACGAATACAAAATCTCGAGGTAATGTCTAATACAACCACACCATGTCCCATCATGGCATATCTGACTGCACCCCATCAGAAATCTTGCAATCCTACTTATAACCTTATTGAGTAAATTATTTATTGAAGGAAACTCATGTTTAACGTTTAACTCTTCAATAGATTTTTTCGTCACCATGGAAAAGAAATCTCATATATATATCACAACCAAATGACTCAAAACCATCAAATGTGAAACACCCAAAATCTACACCATATTTTGTATCAACAATTATATCTAATGGTCTCGGTGTCAAACAATCAAAATTATAAAATTTATTAAAAAAAGCCTACTAAATCGGTATATGTAACATTCCATTGGGAGAGAGAGAGAATGCCCATTCTCCCATGCAACAGCGAATCCCATTGCGTTGCTTTATTTCATCATCATCATTATTATACTACCACTAATTAATATATTTTCATTATTTTCTTGCACCTTAGCCAGATATGCTTAGATAGAATAGCCTGAAAACATAGGGAAGAGAAAATTAAGTAATAGTTTGTACGAAGCTCCTTCGCCCTGGCCCTTCCTACCTTTGATCATCACCAAATCTAAATCTATATCCGGATCCAATGGCCCCAAATCGATGCAACCTTTTCCTCTCGACGGGACATCATTATTTGCACATTGTGGCAACATTGATTACTGCTCTTTTACTCGTGGGCCGTATTTCAAGATTGTAATCAAATTCAACACACACAAAACAAAACCCTAAATTTATACTATCATTACGCCTTAATCGGGAGATTTTCTTTGAATATAGGTTTCTAATTCTTTTGGTCAAAATTATTTGCCATATTGACTCTTAGTGATATGAAAGAGCTGTGTGGGGGTATTATATAGTGAAAAAGAAATTATAAAAGGTATGAAAATAAGATAAAGAATCTGAAAATTCCAAGAGAAAGGGACAAGAGAAGTTCCATGTGGGAAGTGCAGCTAAAAAGCAAAGATAATCTCAGACTGAGTGAGAAACATAGAAAGAAAGAAAGACACCATGCTAGATGCCTACCTTTTTTTCTCGAGGCTTGTTTCCTTTGATCTGCTCCATAACCTCCCATTCCTTCTTCGTTTCTTGAGATAAATTAGAAAATTATATATTTAAAAATTGGAAACAAAAGAAGAATGAAAGAAACCGTTAATGGTGTCAGAGTAAACTAAGAGTTCCAGCAGGCAACCTCAAATTAATTACACTATATGTAGCCTCGGTTAGCAAAATTTTAAATTAAAAAAGAAGAAGCGGGGGGGGGGGGGGGAATTATAAGATTAAGGGAACAATTGGATTTTGTAGTCTTCCAAGGGATTTTTCTCATCTCCCTAATAGCCCATCAATATTCTTGCGCAGTCTCTCTTTCCCTAATACTTCACATTATAATATTTCATTAAATTTGAAATTAGTTAATGAGTATTCTTATTATTAATTTTGGAGACTCCATAATTATTTAATTTATTTTATAGTTTTGTATATTACAATCATAACTCATGCACCTACTCAAGAGCTCCTAATTAAGCTTTGGATCTCACTCCCATTACTATAATAAAAGAAATCTAATTCTCCAAACATGCACTTTACTTTGATGCGATCATCAGTCTGTCAATTATATTAATTAGTTAGGTAATGATATTATCTAATTGGTTATTAATTAAGTTTTTGGAATAATTAAGTAGCTATATATTGCTTAGATTTGGATATGTGTATACTTCTTTCACTTAACCAAGGGAAGTCTTTCTTTCACGAAAAATAAAACATAAAAGTGAAAAGACAAAAATATCATAGAAGATAATGTTAAGCACGTAAACGGAACTCTTTTCATATTTGTTGAAATATTCTATTTAGTAGCATATAGTAACAAACATTTGTATTGCCACGAGGACTGGACAAGATGTAACACATTCTAATTTTACCACGTCCGGATAATTAAAATAATATAAAAAAACAATTTTGTTTTTTAAATATATTGATGTGTTTATATGATAGTATCTGTTCATATTTTTTTAACACATTAACAAATCATATACAGATGCTCGAATCTAAAATTTAGAATTTTTGAGATGATCAATATCTTCATCCTCGTTTTCATTATAAGTACTGATTGTTGGATTCAATAAAAAAACAAATTAAAATATAATTGGATGTGGTAAGTAAATAAATAGCAAATTGTATGAACACCTATGAGGATATATATTATATGAAGTGAATTATGGGGAATTGGGTCCTACCGACCGACCCATCCACTAACCACGTCCGGACAAGAGATTCCAAAATGGAAAACATGAAAGAAACCCAACGCAGGCATTAATTTCTTGAGCATTGAGTTAAAGTGAGTGAGACTGAGAACAAGCTAGCGAAAGAGAGGCTCTGGAATTGGGGGACCAAACCATCAAATCAAAGCCAACTGTACCCATCGAATCCCCACCCCTCTCTAATGCATGCAATGTCCTGCCAAATATCTTCCTCTCTACAGTCTCATACCTTAACCATTATTTGGTCACGCCACTCACTTCGACTTCAATGATCATAGCACCAAAGTACCCTTTTGCCCTCCATCACAAATATGGGTAAGGTAGGGTTATAAGCCACCCAATTTGATGTTTCAGCAATTTTGTTATTATTAATTCAATGAATATGTATATGTATCGATCATGATGCCCAAATGGAGAATGTGAGTGGACTCTTTCCAACCCTCATTTCATGACGTATCTATCATGTACCTCATTCTGAATTCTGATATCGACCATGAAACAAGTAGAACAATATATATATATATATATATAAAAGCAACAGTAATTCCAAAATTTTCTTCTTTTTTTGCATTCGTACATCCTTGTAAGAATTAAATGGATCTCCAAGTTGAATGGTTGGATGGTGGCATCCAAATTAAAGTTGATATTAGATAAAGACACATGGACCGATAATAAACGGCCATTATTTTATATAGAGATGTGGTTTTAAAGTATTGGGCCACTGAAAGGGGGAGGGAAGGAGGGAGAGTCAAACCTGGGAATTGGGACACTAAAAGCATGGAAAATTCCAGTGAGGCTCATGGGTGTTTATAAAGAATCTTTCATTCCAAAATTCCAATATATATTGTAGAAAATTGTAGATATTCTTGGAGTGTAGTTGATGGAAGTTTCAAGTGCCGTCGGTGTGGGGAGGGGACATCTCCACGCTTTCTTTATTGATTTAACCTAAACACAAGATTAATTAAATAGAGATGAGATAGGATGGGCCAATCTGTATGGTAGGAGGAGAAGATTGATTAGAGATTCTCCCACTGTCTTAGATTACTAAAATAATTAGGACGGTGTGTTATAGAAGAGATTTAACTAGAAAAGGTGTAGGCTTATTCTTTCCCAGCCTGTCAACAGGTCATTTTTTCTTTCTGCTTTTTATTATTATTATTATTTTGAAGCAGATTTTTATTCAATATTAAGGGCCCAACCCAATCAGTCAATCTGGGTTGTCCCGATCTCATCAGGTTTACCAATATGCTACGTGCTTTCAAATTAAAACGTATAAAAAGGAAACACTGTAACTTTCTCTCTTTATCCACACAACTCCATAAACACCGCAGTGCTTTCTTTTATATTTTTCATGGTTTATAATTGGTGATTGTTGTTTTCGATATTTAAAATCAATTATTATATTCAACATTTATTGATTATTAATAATAATATTAATATATTCTTTTAATTAGATGGTATTAGTTTTTTCAAATACATGGTATTGAAGTATGCGGGTTTTATACAATGACTTACTCTTACAAAAAAAAAAAACGTCCGCTGATGATGCATCATAGCTTGCAGGCGTAACACCCCATCAAAGTTGGTTTTGATCCACCCTTTCATTAAGTGGTTCCCATGGAACAAGCCCCACTCCCCGTCGTATCTTACCATGCTAAGTTCACGTTCCTAATCCAAGCGATAGAATGCAGAAGAGTTGAAATTCTCAACATCAAAGACCACGCAATTTCCTATACATCCAAATTTGCCATCACATTATGCCCAAGGCATTGTGACATGGTTGCTAGCGACAGGATGTTAGGCTCATTAAATGACACGGCCTTATTTCTTGATTAACGAACCGTGTAAATTGCTGATACACTTAGGTCAGCCCACACTAGACATTGTGCCAATCCAACCCACTCCACCCTCCAATAAATTAAATCTTGTGCAAATGTTTTTTTTTTTTTTTTTTAAAATAAATTAGAGAACTTATATGACCCTGGCTTTTGTTTAAAATTTTAATTATTTAGTGTTGGATTAAGGGTTCAATTAATTTCATATATAGATAATACCGATACAGTGTTTTTAACAAATATTTTAGATTGCACATAAATCAATATCAAAATTACTTATGTTGTAAGTGGTATTAAAATTCTAATAATATAATACTCCTTATATAAGATGACCTATCGTAAATCAATAGACTACTTCTGGAGTAATTCTACTAACTAAAATTCTCTCGGTGTCTCATATTCGATAAGCTTATTTCTCTTAACACTATTATTCCTATACTATCTCGCATACTTCATCAGTATATGTGAATCTGTGTCCAATTATCAATGCCTCATCTTAGCAATACATTGACTTGAAACAGTTTTAGAAACCTGACTTTAAGCATAAGGATACATGCTTATAATAACTTTGCAATCCCTTATTTGTAATAACAAGAAAAAGTTGCTCATAAAAAAAAATGATAAATTCTTTTGATATTATATATATTTTTAAATTATATTTCATATTTCATTCTACATCATTCATGTCCAATTTTTAGTAAATTATTGATACGAGCGGTTTAACTCAATTTCAAGCTCATAATGGAAATGAAATATAATATTCAAATTCCAAAAGTTGAAATAAAAAACTCAATCTAATTGCACAAAATTTCATTAGGAAGAGTTGAAGCTTCAAGATGATGGATTTTAGAGTTCACCGAAGATCAAAGATGGATTAGAAGGGTTTAAGTTTGTTCGTTGACCTAAAAGCTCAATTTATGATGACAAGCTCATGTGAAAAATGTTAACAAGCTTAAACGTTACACTTCAAAGAGCCCAATCTAGCCCATGTCTTCATAGCGATCGAAGAGCTCTCTCAGCTTCGAAATGCACTTCGAATTACTGATTTTGAGTCCAAAAGCTCAAGTTAGGGTTGTTTTAGTAGAGATAGTACGAGCAAAATTTTTGAACGAGACTATTACGGGAATTTAAGAGTTTTATATTTTAATTCTAGTTTAAATCACGTTGTGTTTGATTTTTAAGGTAGGAATCTTTTCAAAGTTCCATTTCAACTTTGGAGGGTGAATTCTCGAACCGTTTAGAGTGTTTGATGAAGTTCTTCAAACGGCTCCACAAGACATCTTTATTTCTTTTCTTTTATTTTTCCTTCTTCCCGAAATTGATTGCTTCATTTATGCTTGTGCTTCATTTTTCTATTGTTCTGGCGCAATTTCTAGCCTGATTACTTGGTCTCTAGATTTTAATTCAGTTCTTTTTGTGCTCAAACAACTTGCTCCTATCAATTACCGATATCTAACGAAAGACTTATGACCATTAAATATGTGAACACAGATGATAGTCCCAATTGATATAATAGAGAAGTAGATCCCTTGTGTTCGTGTTCGTGTTCGTGTATATATGCAAGTATATAACGTAATTATAGAAAGCAGCATCAATTTAGAACACGCTTGTCAATAAAAATTAAACAAAGCAGGAACAAAAGAGTAGCAAAACATAAAATCCCATATGCAGTCGTAAAATTCATTCATCAACTAAACGGACCAAGCTCTGTTTTACTTCTAAACTGTAACGAAAAAGGCTATAAAACCAACCTTGTTTGTTTCGTTTTAAATAGATTTAAAGTCCAATTTCTGAACCTCCTACTTTCAAACTCTAGCCCTCTTGCTACTGCAGCTTGGGCACTTGTACTGCTTGATGTGCTCAGCCTTTGCAGGTGTAATCTTCACACATTTGCCATGGAACCATCTCTCGCAGATATCGCAGCAAATCCAGAATTCATCTGTTCCATAGCTATCTCCACAAGCCCCACAAGTGGCACCCTGTTCATCATCTTCCTCCTCTTCTTCCCCACTCCCATCTTCATCCTTGGATGGTGGAGACATCTTTACCATTTTACTCTGGGGTTCAGATTGACGAGACTGCAAACACCAAGGATATGAATGTGACATAAAATCAGATGGGTGCATGCAAAATGAAGAACACAGTAATTTGCGGTTAACTTTGTACCACCTTAGCACTTGATTTGCTTTTGCCACTACTGTTATGATTAGCAGATTGGTCCTTTGATTGCTTTACATTTCCAGTAACAACTTCGAATATGCTTGGAAGTTCATTTATCATTAGAAAGAGTCTTTTCCTGCCAAAAAAAAAAAACCATTAACATTAGCAATAGCAAAAACCTATGATGAAGGACACTCCCCCATCCCCAAGACCCCTCACAGCTCTAGTCCCTTACGAGAGGAAAGCATGAATGTGATGCACCGGGTTTAGGAGAAAAGCTGTATTTAGTCTTTCTTTTCTTTTATTCAACCTACATCCCTCGTACTGGGTTGTGGGTACGTTCAATTTTTTCTATGTTTTTCCAAATATCTGGAGGGTCTTTGGAGTGGTCATACTCATCCTCATACCCATCTCCAATATGAATCAGATACAAGAAGAGTTGGAGCAATATAGTATTCAACAAAAGGAAGTTGAGAGAACTGTATTCTTAGTTCAATGATACAAGATTGCTCAACGAGAAAAACAACAATTAAAGGGCTCAAATAAACAGACAGCAGATGAAGTGGTATTTTTTTACATATTCCCAGCAAACAGGGCCTTTTCTTTTTCTCCCACAGCTACCTCATACTAGATGTTGATTTTTTTTATCAAATACCACACCACTGCAACAATGAAACTAAGAGCTAATTTTGCTTCTCTCCCTAAATTCAAACTCCAAATCCCCAAATGTGTCAAATGTTCCCTCCTAAAGCAAGTCTTGTACTAAAAATATTAACCAATGTATATTCACAAGCCAATGAGCAGTCCATGCGTTATGGTTGTGCAGGACATAACATCATAAAATAAAATTAGAATAATAATTATAATAAAACATCATAGCAACATTCCTGACAGTGTAGACCCGAAAACATGTGACCACAATATTGGTAGCCAATGAATGAAAAACCAGACCACTGAACCGGTTGGACATTAGGCTCAACCAGTTCAATTGATCGAACCAGCTGACTCAATTGGTTGTTGTTTCTATTAGTTGAATCAGCTGTTTCAACTACTAAGAAAATAAAAATAAAAAGGACAGAAATTAATAATAATTAAGAAAATATCATAAAAATCATTAAAGTTTGAAAAAAATAAAAAAATAAAGGAATTTTTTTTTAAAAATATAGAAATATAAATTCACAAGAAACCAATAATGAAAAGGAATAAATTTCATTATTATCGCACAAATTAATTAAAATGGGTTTAAAAGGGCAATTTTTTGGTTTAAAAAAGACTATCTGGTTTACCAGATTTTTTAACCGGTTTTTTCAGTTTCCGACTGGCTCCACAGTAGTCACGTTGAATCCATATGTTTAACTGCAAGACCTACCACTTCAGCCAACTGATCTGTTTTTAACAATTGTTGGTAGCTTAAAAACATGCATGTGACAAACTTCTATTTAACAAGAGTGAAAACATTTAGTTCAATATTTCACTCTTATCATTCTAATTTCTACGGCATGCAAGACATATGTTAGGATTAAATAATAATAGTCAAACATCTCATTTAACATTTTGGCATCCAGACTCAATGCTCAAACTGTTCTCTCAAACTCGGCAAGATACAAAATGAAAAAGGACAGCCACTTCTTGTTTGATTGCAACGCACAAACAACTATGGCCAGTCAAAAGAATACTAATGAAAGTACCAGAATGGTCCCAAATTCATCTTACCAAATTTAAAACAAAAAAGTACATGAAGTTAAAAATAGAAATGAGGATTAAAACGAACTTTCTACAACTTTGTACATGTAATATTACTTCATTCTTTAACTTTATGCTTTGAATGATTGACCGGTTAGATTGGTAATCTTCTATAAACTCGAAATAAACTCATTTGAGGAGAGATAGGGTACTTTTTTTCTATATTAGAGTATGCAAAGAGAATAATGCAGTTAGCACTAAATTCGACCATGATGTGGCAGTCAATGTGCCATAAAAGATGTAAAAAACAAACATACCTCTCATTCTTGCCAAACCCGAACCGTGCACCAAAATAGAAAGCAACAGCAAGCAACCATGAATCACTGTGAACTGCAACCAAGGATAGCCAGTCCTTCTCCTGCATTCCATCTCTAGCAAAGTTTATGCCTAGTGCAGGTTCTGGAAGCTCAGGAGGCACCTCCTCAACAGGCAAGTTAACTTCCCAGGTCTCATTTGGGAGTCCATACAAGCATAAGTTTTCCTTCTCTGCAGATAAATTTAATAAATTTGGGAAATAAATGTAAATTCATTTTTTTTCCAAAGATACAAGTTTGCAGAAATAAATCATAATGAACATACAGCACATTAACAACTTTTAAGTCAATAAGTCAAGCTAGAAACTTCTATTATAGATTAAAAATTCCTAATAATGTATAAAATATATGCATGTAGGAACAGAGATGTTAAATTGAACCAATAGCTATAAACACCATATTGCAGTAGTACTTTTTAAAGTAGAATCAGAACCAACTGCTCATGAAAAATGAAATTACATGCAAGATACAATATGCATATACATATAGAATGCAAATGTGACATATTGAAGCATAAAGCCTAGTTTCCATCTGTAAATGAAGAAAACTAGATACTCCGTTTCCACTCTGACATTAAACAGCTCTACATTATAAGAACAATACAGAAACTCAAGCAAATCACAAGCCATCAAGGAAGAAAACATAAATGAATTCATGAGAAGTAGCTTTGAGTGTTACATTAAAGACAATTAGTCCACATAAAATACAAAGATAACTGTATTTCTATTCTTTTTGGTTACCTTTATATTTCCAATAGAATGAAGCCACTCTAAAATTAGATTAATAAAAAATTCTTATAACTGTTAATGGACCTACACTTTGGAGTTTTACACAAGAGACGGACATTAACAAAATGGACCTACACTTTAGTACAGCAAATAACCAGAAGCATGTCAACATCATGAAAAGGCAAAGGCTCTTAAGAAAAGGTTTTGCAACCGTTTGAAACATGCTTTTAGGCAACTTTCCAAGTTTCAAATTTTCAAGAAGCTGAGAATGAACGCTTGACTGAAAAGGTTAATTTGAAAACCGTCTATCAAAATAGTAATGCAGGCTGTAAGTAGATTAAATAAAAACCTTACAGTACACTTGCAAGAAAGGTAACTCATTCATGTAACTTTTTTCCAAATTCTGTTCACCTCGCAGGCAAAGCAAGTATACTGTAGCAAATAAACCACGATTATAAATCATTGAAAAGGCTAAAGGGGCTGATAAGATAAATGATCTAGAGGAACTAAAACCAGAAAGATAAGAACCGAATAATACAAGGCTTGTCGCGATTGAAGTGAATTGAATTAGGAGCCATTCACTGTGTACTCCACGTAAAACATGAGGACAGAAAAAAGCGTGAATTATTTATGGATTGATAAGGACAAAATGGAAATCAAATTAACTAAAGGAGGTAAAACAGAAAACTACAAATTGCAAATTCAATCGCCAGATATTACAGAATTTATCTGATCAAGCAGCCATCACGTATGAAAACAAAGTTTAACTGCTTCACTGAAATACATTTGACTCTCGGGTTTTTTTTAGCTTTCACTAAAGAGTCTGCGGCTACGACATTTAGAAAATAAAAATATTAGCAAAATTTCGACTAAAAAAACGTAAAAAAAAAAAAAAAAAAAAAAAAAAAAATCTCGCACAGATATAAAAAAGTAACCCAAATGAAAGAAAGCAAACTCGAGAAAAGGAAAACAGACAGATACAGAGTCCACAGAGCAGCGTCAACTATGAGAATGAAAATATGTATAGAAAACAGCAAACCCACCAGGATCACACTGTTGATAGAACTTGTCAACATCTGCCATAAAAAGCCCAAAATATGACAACAAAAACTAATTAATTGAATCCATCTGTAATTTTGAAATGGAAAATACAAAAAGAATCCAACAACGAAAGAAAGAAAAGGGAACGAACCGGTGGTGAGAGCCTTAATCAAACCAGCACGTCTGCCTTTAAAATCGTTGAAGACCTCTTCTACCGTTCTCGGTATCGGGTGTGGTACCCCTTCCATTTGTTTCTCTCAAATTCCCCTTCAAAGATTTCCCCCCACTAACCCAAAAATCCTTAATCTCTATCTATATATATGCAAATATTGGAATATTAAAGAAAAACAAAAGGAGAATAATACGTGGACAAAACTTTAGAATAGAATTTTGACAGCAGCAAATCAGAAATTAAAGGGAAAACTGAATTAGGGTTTTCATTGTAGGGTTTGGTGGGATTGAGATTTGGGGAATTGGGGATTTACTTCAAATTATTATTTTATATAAAAATATACACTTTGTGAAAGAGAGAAGAAGCCGGATAACGGAAACTAAAAGCCAATTTTAGACCAAAAGATTGAGGCCGGGGGGGGGTTTAAACTAGCTCCTTTGCCTTGGTTTTCTCTACTCTCTCTTTTTTCTTTCTTACTTTTATTTTTAATAATAAAACGAAGCTAGGTTTTAAAGGGATCTATCAATCCATACTACTATTGAAGCGAAGAAATTTATTTAATAAATTAATAGATACGATATCAACTCTTATTTTGAAAGGGATAAAGAAGTTAAATCTGTCAAAAGGATTATTTGATAGTAGTCCTTCAACTTTGAAGCAATTTTCATATTAATCCCTAACTTTTAATATGTCTCAATTTGATCCAAGTTACAATTTTTTTTCTTTCAACTTGGTTCATTCCGTTAGAGTGGTTTTGTTAGCACAAATTGTGACCCATGTGTTTTTTTTTTCTTTTTTATCAAATAATATTGAGAGAGAAAAAAATTATAATTATTATATTAGATTTATTCAAGGATCTAGTCATTCCCATAAATCTGATGACTCACCTAAAATAAAGAGAGTTTGAATAAAATTATGCTCCCTCAAAATTGAGTTTAAGTAAGATTTATGATCAATTTTTTTATTTAAGTCAAGCCTTAGATAAAGATTTTTTGTGGGCCTTGGCTTGGCCTGAATTAATATATTTATTATATATGAGTTTAAATATAATTAATACATTTATAAATTAATAAATAAAACTATTAAGTCATCGAGTTATTAAATTCATGTTATTGAATTACTTGGTTTTTTGTGTGTGTGTTTAACTTCAATGGATGGTTAGCTGCTTTGGTTGCTTGTTGCTTTGAATTTATTTTATTTTGATTTTATTTTTTTGTTGTTGGGATTGACTCGATTAAGTAACGAATAAGTAAAAATAACGAAAGGAATTGAAAAATTGAACACACGAATTTAACGTGAAAAAACTCTTTCGAAGAGGATAAAAAATTACTGGTAAAGATAAATTACTATAATAGCAAAAAAACGAAGAGTACAAAAGATGAAGATAAAAACTAAATCCCGAAACTCGAAACCACAAAATCCTCAAGACGTAAATATAAAATTCTCCAAAAATATCATGAATTCTAATCTCTAATGAATTGCTTTATAAGGTTGTAAAAACACTTATTTATAAATTAAGTTCGCAAGTCAAATAAATTATACTAATAAATGTAAAATATATTATATTAATAAATATTAAATATTTTAGAAAGAAAATATAATTTATTTAACTTAACTTGTAAATAATCTTTTATTTGATTGAAATGTGAGACATACTTAACACTGATGATGAACTTTTTGAATCGTATAGAAAAATAATAATATATGAAGAAAATAATTTGGAAGTAGACGAGCTTGCTTTTTAAAGTTGGAGTCAGAAGCTTTGATGAACAAACTAGTTTATATGCCTAATATTGTCTCATTATTATCTACTATTATGACCTTACCTGTGGCTTTTTCTACTTTTTTTTCACATTTAATTTAATTTTTAATTAATATATTAAAATATTATTATTTAAAATGATTTTAAAATTTGTATAATTAAAACAATTCATGGATTTTATTTATTTTTTATTTTTTTATCTAATAGGATTAAATTTATTTATTATTAAGCATTTTTTAACAATGAAAGCAAACCCGTGTGCATGGGCAGCAATTATTATTATAATAATTATTATAATCATATATATTTATCATGTTTACTAAATAAAATTTATGCGGTACACTAATATTACACCTTAAAATAAAATTTAATAATAGTTATTTAATGTGTACACATTTTATTTAGAATAAAAACTAAATAAAATGCACTGATTGGTATTGCTTTTTTTTTATACATAAAAAATATATTTTTATAAATAATGTAAAGGAAAGTAGACTATTTTCATAAAAACACATTTGGTAAATCACATTTTAGAGTAGAAACTCGTCATCCATAAATGGTTAATTCAAGACTACCATGTATCGGGTCTTATTGCATTCAGGACAAATATTTTGAAAACAGTAAATTTTTAATATGATAGACGAGGAGGCAACAAAACGGCTCATGGAATGCCCAAATTAAGTTTTAATAAATTTTGTATAATTAATATATTATTCTCCGAACAATTTCAATTTAAATTTTGTATTTATAAAATTTTAATTCGATTGATATGTAAATATAAAAAAAAAAAAAAAAAAAAAGAAAGTGAGTTCAAGGACCTTAAAATATGGGCTTTGTGTTTGACAATGTGCCCCCCCCATTTTACCCCGCTTCAATATATCACATATATATATAATTATTAGTCGACATGTTATTCAGAAAAACATTGGCGATATATATTATGGACATTGAATGTTTGAATTATTTATTTTCCATTCATCATAATCCTTTCGGACTTTAAACAACATCATGTAAATTTGGGTGTCATTAGAAGGTAGAACTGAGATATAATAACAGAGTAGCAAGTTGAACATATATAATAATAATAATAATAATAATAATAATAATAATAATAATAATAATAATAGCACTCTGTTCTTTCTTTCCACCACTAGCTATAGGATCAATGTGGTGCAGTGGTTTGAACCAATTTCCTAAGGTCTTCAATGATCATAACTAGCTTGGTGTTAAGCCGATTCACAAACCACTTGGGAAGCCATCCTGCAGGATCCAACTGCACATTACATCACAATTAACAAACATCAAATACCAGCATTACCTAAATATATATTGGTCTTCAAAGAATAAAAGATGGTAGTCATTTTTCAAGTCTCAATTTTGTTGAATGCACAATATGTTATTTGGATTTGACGTTAACTGTCAAATATAAGTGCATATTTAATACATACATGTTAATTTTTAAAGGTTGTTTTCCATATATTTAAAGAATCATTGTTTGGAAAGTATAAATACAAAAATGAATATAAATATAAAAAAAAATGAAAAGTGTAATTAAGTAATTTCAGGTAGTAATTGCCTCGACTCCATTGAGAGCCTTTCGTGTTCACGAATATCGAGCGATTTATCAAATAAGTTGGGTGTTGTCCTTAGTCGGAAGTTTAGTCTCCTCATTCGGTGGATCTACTAAATAATGTAAGTGGATTCCTCGTATGTGTATGTATATTACCTGAACAACGTAAGTAACAATACAGGAGTTTATATCTTCAAGCTTTTCGACGACCCATCCTGATTGCAGCAAAAAGCCTCTAATTGCATTATTTTGCTGTGGAAGCAAACCTGCAGCAATTTCCTTGGGCAGTGAGGCCACTGCTACAACCTGCAAACTTAATTAATTCCCAATTAATGCATGAACCACTCTCAGTTTTGCATGTTCATCAATTAAAATTTGTAAAAGTAGAATAAAACTCATGTACGTATATACCAGAGTGCCATCTTCCATGGTCTCACGTCGCTCGTACACTATGAATTCTCTTTTTCTAAACAAAGGCTTTGAGTTGTCTCCAAACCTAAGACGAATAATGCTCAAGTTATCTTCAAGATCTTTAATATATCTGCCTTCTACCAGCTCACTGTCCCATTGCTGTTCACACAACAATAAAATTATTAAATTTGAAGCAATAATATACTATATATAGTCGTAAAAAAAATCTATAATAACCTCAATTTAGAAAAAAGGATGAAAATATAGGAAATGGGAAACCATTTTTTTCGTTAAATAGTAAAGTTCAAATATTTCTTTAGCTTTTTTATATTGTCTTCTGGATTTGTGTGAATCCTCTTGTAGAGGAAATCGACCACATCGAGAATATATTCCGGATAAAACAATGGGCAGGGCAGTGCTTGCATTTGCAGACAAAATTTCCTTTTCCACCCAACAAAGACAACTATCTAATCTAAACTAAACCAAATTAAAGAAAAAATAAAAGGTTGGGCAATAACGTTTAGCATGCAGCAAATAAAGGATCACCTTGGCAGCATCTATGGCGTTGGCGACGGTGATGAACTGCTGGGGCGAGACAGATCTGAGGACCCAGCGGCTACGGAACATGTGAAGCGATCCAGACCTGCGCTTCGATACCTCCACTCCGTTTTCAAGGTTCAGAACCCTCCATCCATCACTGCGATTCCCCAACTTGTCCGTCTCTGAAGCTGGTGAAACCGAGACCGAAGCCGACATTAACAACTCCTGTATGCAGCTTTCGCTTGCATATTGGACGTATCTTCTTAGTGAATCGTCGCTGATGGACCTTTCGACAACCAAAAAAAGAAAAAAGGCAGAAATATGCGAGACATATTGCATATAAATATGTATAGTTTCAAAACGGAAAGACGAGATATCAGTACCAAGATTGCTGGCCGCCAGCTGCGGGGCTGCTTTTCATTTGCAAGGTTTTTAAATTTTGATTTAGTTCCTTCTTTTGGTAATTGAAAGAATCAAATGAAGAGGTGGAGAAAGGCAGATGTTGATACATACACACAAAAATGAATTGAAGCGAATTTGTTTGAAAAGTGAGGTATAGCTAGCATAGTTGAAATTTGAATGTTACAAATCCACAATTTTTTTGCCCTTAATAGAAATGATTACGAAGGTGAGGTGAAGATTGTAAAATAGTGGGGGAAGTGGGGAGAGGGTGATTGAAGCACATGATGAAGTGGCAGAAGAAGGTCCATGATTAGAGTGCACGCCTCTCTCCCTCTCTGTAAAAATAGATAAAAGAAGATTCTTTAGTGGGAGAACAGTAACAAGCAGCAAGGGGTTAGGGAAGACGATGCACATGGAGTGTTCGTAGCTTTTGGAAAAACAACATATAGAAATGAGAAACAGAGTAAAAACCAATGGTAGGTCAATGGGGAGCTGGCTAGCTACTTAAAGAATGGTGGTGTTAATGAGTTTAAGGTGCAAGCTTAATTATGCCGTGTATTATTTTCTAAAAGTCAGTTATAGATACTCAAATCAGATTAACTCAGAATTTATTTTCTTTTTGAGTGTCTAAAATTCCTCTTGTTTGGTTGGAGTCAAAAAGAGGTCCCCAATCACGTGACACTCCCGAGTTTTATGTTACCTATTCAAACCATCAATGGGACAAATCTGTCACAAGCTGCAACTAGCTGAGTCGTCTATGTGGGCGATAATCATTCTGCATGAATTTTTGAATTGTTGATAATCATTTATTATTATTTGTGTATTTTATGGCTACTTCCATAAATATTTTTAAATAATAATTATTTTTTAAGTAAAAAAAAAGTTATATGGTATTTTAAAAAATATATTTTTCTATAAAATTTTAAGTTATTTTCACTAACATAAATATAAAATATTTATTTTTATATCATAAAAAATAAAATTAACTATAAACTAAATAATAAAATAAAAATTCATTCAATTTCAAATGATCACAATTTTTTAATTCTCATTCCTTAAATTATCCAAATATCTCATTTTAAATAAATTTTCGATTTTTTCTTAATCAACTTTAATTCTTTATAAACTCTAATGAAAATTTATGTAAAATATTATAAATCTTAGTCACCATTGCTATCCAATAAATATCTACCCAATTGATGTGTTTTTTAAAAAAATAATTTGAATTATAATCTTAGAAATAGCATTGTTAAAAAACTAACTATAAGTTTAAAAAACATAATCTTTATAAATCTTTAAAAGTAAAAGAAAAAAGTTAATTCCAAAAAAATTACTCTTGAGATAAATGATAAACTCCAAAAAATATTGAAACTCTACTCAAACCACTATGACCGATGATGTAGCTGCACCCATCGTGAAAATTTTCATCATTCTCTTGAAGGTGGACGTTAAAATATATATGAAAAGTATAAATTAAATCACTAAATATTTGGAACAATTATTAACTTTAAACTTAGTGTGACAAAGCTCGACTACTTTTTGAATAGTGGGTGAGAATATCCTTTTACAAGACAGTGGAGATCCTTTTCAAATCAATCAATGAGAGTATCCAAAATTAGCTACCATATTTAATCCAAGGGTTTATATTTGATCTAAAGCGGGTGTATATATTAGCGAAGCGAATCAATATGCACAATTATTTTCCTTTTATCTATCTCTATATGCCTAGATTCATACTATCCATATGTAGAATAGGAATTTTATTATCAAAACAAGTATATTAAAGAAAATCTCATATATAAAATTACAAATAATTCAATATTAAAAAATCCAAACAAAAGTTAATACTTAAAAAGTAATTTTTATTTGTACCGGAGACATTCGAAAATTGTATGCCTTTGTTATTATTCAATTTTTTTCTAAAACTTATTATTACATTACAAAATTCATTATTGAATGTTGCCGCAATATTGAATTTGGTGCGTTGACTTAATAATTAGGGTGTTCATCGTTTCAAGTGTGATCTAAATTTGAATTGCGCTAGTCGTGTTGCTGTTAAGACTCTGTATTCCTCTTACAGTTAAAAAAAATTTCTCACATTATTAATATTAAATTAATTAGGCACTTCCATTTAGCTTAGTGCTTATATTGGGTATTAGATATTAATTTGAATATGGTGTAGGGTATATTTATAATATGTGGATCAAATTTTAAAAGATATATACATACATAGCATAAAAAAATTACAATTGACTTGTTAAAAAAAACAATCCTCTTAAATTGTAATGACACTGTATTTAGAAAAAAGTCAATTTCAAAGTTGTGATGCTGTAGATATACATATGTTTAAAATGTAATCCGCGTGTTCTAAATATGCATCATGTCAAACCCGAATTAATATTTTTTTTTTGTACAAAAATCAAGTTGATATTTAACATCCAAATTGATATTAGGAATGGATACAATCTTAAGGCTTTAATAACTCAATCAAAATGTTTTAAAATTTAAATCCTAATTTGAAGAGATTTGATGAAATTAACTTATTATTTTATGAAATGTAAAATTTTTAATTATATTTACAGGATTGTTTAAATGACAAAGTCCTAGGAAAATATAAGCTTTCTATACGAATTTTTTCAAAAAATCCATAGCTCATGATTTCTC